>JAWWEV010000001.1:60693890-60833882 GCA_035583235.1 Hafferia zeledoni | reverse complement strand
TGTGTTGTATTGTAGTTTTAATGTTCTCTTTTCTGTATAAATACATGTAGTTAGTTTTAAGCATAAACCTGAGTTTTAGAGGTTTTTTTTCCCTCTTCCTCTGCTTTCTCCTCTAGCTAGTTGGGGGAGGGGGGGGGGGGGGGAAGAACCCTTTTCACTCTGTCTCGAACAGTTGGCGTTTTGCCAACTCAACCCAAGACAGATAAATAGAAACAGAAGTGGGATGACCATGACAGGAAGTATGAATTAGTAACTATTTTCCCATTTATAAAAACAAACCCAAGGATTAAAATGGCTCTATAAATTAACCTAAGGAAAAAAAAAACAAAACCAAACCCAAAACTTATTTTAGACAGATACATTTTTGCAGGCCTATGTTCTTGTTGTTAATGAAAATAGAAGTTTGTATATACTTCCCACTTTTCCGTTAAATATTTGGTTCTACATAGGCGAAATGCTCAATTTTTTTGCAAAGTGAAAGTCAAATATTTTCATGACACAGAAGAATGATGACAGGGTCAGTGAGTAGCTCTGAAATCTCAGGTCTTTGATCTTACATCGTAGCATCATTTACATTTTTTTGATTAAATTGATTGCAAATAGGATGTTCTGGAAATCACATAGGCACACGCATTCTTTTTAGATTCGCTGATTTCTTGAACAGACAGGCCTGGATAAGCCCCAGGTAACCATCTGGATGCTTATCCAAAATGAAAAGAAGACAGTAAGTTTGAACTCATTCTTTAGCCCTTGCATGACATTTTTATGAATAGCACACAAAACGCAAGAAACACAATGCTGCTCACTTTGAATAGGTCAGAGAAAACTTGACTGTTTCCTGATACAAATGGAAACGGAGTTATCTGTCAAAACAGTGGAAACTACAGTGAGTGATATTGACTGTATATAACACTCTAAATCTAAAAAAGTTTGATAAACTTGCAAATGATAATATAAAGCCCTTTATCTAGATATAGTGAATTGGTCCACTAGAGAAACATTGCCATTTTTGCCATTAAATGAGGCTTCTGCTTACTACAATAAGTTATATCAAAATATCCAAGGCCAATATTTCAGTTTTAAATATTTATACAAAATCAAAGCACTAAAATAAAATCTGAAGAAAGTAAATGAATGTACTGTTAGCTGCCTTAGTCATCTGTCCTCTTGTTTGAATGGGATGGTCCAACACTCTATCACTCATTTAATGGCTTTGGTGGGACAAATTTTCTGGAAAAAGTCCAGCCATATATATGTAATGTACATATACGCACATTTAGCTCTGTTATTCTATGACTTTTTGAGAGTGTAACTTGAAGAGTAAACATCTCAAAGCATGTATCATGTACCATTTTATCTGTAAACACAAGTTTGTCTGAATGTTTAGATGAGCTCCAATTGCTGTTTAATCCTGGAAACAGTGCTACAGATAGGTGGATTATGTGTACTCAGTGGTGCTGTCTGTTGATGCTTCTGATAGCATAGTACTCTCAAAATCCAAGATATTAAATCAACAATTTGTTAGGATAGAAACAAGTAAGTTTTCTGGGGCTATTAGTCTGGAATAAAATGGTAGAACCATGTTAGAAATCCTTTCATAGCCATTCCACAAAATTCATTTCAAAGTCTGGGGAAAAGAAACTGACAAAGAGCACCTAAGATCTTTGTATATCTGGGCATGTGGTCCTTAACTTTTGCTATACTTTCAAGATCTTTTGCGCTAATGTATGACAGCGGTTGGCTGACTACTTTCACTGCAGGTGTATTGTGGGTGTTTGTGTACTTTGCTAAGATTTCCTCCTGATCTTCCCATGACCTCTCATTTCACCAAATACATAATATTTGCAGAAAAGTCTTGAAGAAAGAGATCACCTTTGTGCTCATCACCTGATTGCCTTCCAAAGAGGCTGTAAGTGTGGTTATCTTGTTTCTCATTGGTAGACCATTCAAAAGAAAATGTGAAAACTGCCTATTCCAACTTTTCCTTTAGTAAATCAAACACGAACTTTGTTTTGCCATGCTGCAGCCAATGATATTCTTTGAAACTATATTCTAGCTAACAACTGCACTACTAAGGACTTGAAACACTCACCGCTGGAAAAATCTAGCAAATTTCTGTTGTTTGCATACTGTAAGATTGCATTCCAACTATGACATGGTGGAGGTTAACACAAGAACTACCTTCCTCTTTTACTCTATTGATCTCATAGACTTGAATACATTTCCCATAAACATCTGTATGACCTTGTATAATTCTGTATTTCTGTCTATCTCAGATATTCTTGGATTGCCATCTATAAAATACTAATGTAAATTTGGGGATTTTTATGAAGAGTTTTGACATCTTAAAAATGAAAAATAACATGTAATTGCAAAGTACTGTTGTTTATCATCATCATGTATAAATATGAAATTCAGTCTGCTACCTCATTTCTCCCATTCACAATATAACAGAACTATAAATGTCAAATACATTTTTTTGTTAGTCATAATACAAGAATAACATGCTGTGCATAAGACTTGAAACATATATACTTGTTTTGGAAATATAGTGTATATACATCCAAAACAGAACAGGTTTCACTAGTTAAAGTCATTTTAGAACAAATGTCTTTCTCTATAGTGTTTGATTTTCCCTGATGAACAGAGGAAAGTCACATTATTAAAAGTACTAATAAATTATAATATTTATATTAGGTAATTAAACCTGTCAGATAAAAAAAATTATCTGTTACATAGGTTTCTATCTTTTTCTATCTCCATTTAGGTAATTTAGGGTAATGGATTTCAGATCTAAGAAGAAAATAAATACAGATTTGTGTTCGGACTGAAAATAATTCAAATACATGGGGTTTTTTTCCACTTGTGTACAATATGACAAGAGCATTTTTGCCCCCAAACCATTGCAATTATGAACTCATGGTAATTCTACATTTTTCTTTTAAAAATACCTGAGGCGTTTGATGACATGGCAATTTTTTCTCTTGACTTTGTGTCAAGCTGTAATGGCCCTAAGCAGCCTCACCTGGCAACCTGACTGATACTTGGGACCATTTTATTTCAGGTATGGTTTAGGTGTATCTGTTCTAAGCTCTTTCTCCTGAATGAACCCTTTAGATACAGACTGTATCCTCATCCTCAGACCTGCCTCTTGCCCAGTCCCCTTTTGCTTCAGATGGAACACCTGGTTCTGGTGCATCACTTGCCCTATCAAGGGCTATCAATGCTTCCTGATATTATCTCCTTTGCTCTGCCCACCATTCTCAGATCCAGTGGTCCTGTGTCCTATCATTGTGGCACTGCCTATGGTGGGGTCACCCTGGGCTCATTCATGTTCATAAAGCTGCTCCAGTCTTTAGGCCCCACAATACTGTAAATCTCATTACTGTTTCCTTAGAGAGACAGTGATGCCACAAGTAGTGTCCCAGAGGTATTGCTAGGTCACATTCAATTAGGAATTATCTGTGATAACATACATCTGGCCAAATGTAGTATCTATCAAAAGATGGTACAGTGTAACACCCATATCTGAACTTGTCTCACAGATTCCCTTTATAATCCTTTTATTATGGATGCGAATATGTGACTTTAGGCTCTAATTCATCTGACCAATTTTAGGTAATACTGTAGATAAATCTCCTACAGAGACAGAAAGAGACTGCTACTTACAAAAGATGATGTCTATCATCTTCAATATGTTCCTACTCTCTCTTTGGTAAAAGTTTCTCTCCAGTTTCTAGAGAAGAATGTTTGATGACTTGATATGGACTGAAAGGATGCTCTTGAAGTTCAATGAAGGGAAGCGCAAAGTCTCGCACCTGGGGAGGAACAGTCCCATGCACCAGTATATGCTGGGGCCATGCCACTGGAAAGCATTTTGGCATAAAAAGCCCTGTGAGTCTTGCTGGATACCAATTTGAACACAAGTTAGCAATGTGTCCTTGATGCAATGAAGGCTAATGACAACCAGGGCTGCAGTAGAAGTATTCCCAGGAGACTGAGGGAGATGATCCTTTGCTTCCAGTCAGCACAGGTAAGACCACATTTTGTGTGTTGTGTCTGATTTTTTATTCTCCAATGTTTTGAAACAGCTGGAGGGAGTTCAACAAAGGCCACAAGCATGATGAAGGCATTGGAGCATCTGACGTATGAGGAGAGGCTAAGGGAGCTGGTAATGTTTAGTCTGAAGAAGACAAGGTTCAGGAAGATTTTATAAATGTCTACAAATATCTGTGCAAAGGGATGCAAATGGGACAGAGCTCTTTCCAGTGATACCCAGTGACAGGACCAGAGGCAATGGGCAAAAACTGCAACATGGGAGGCTCCCTCTGAGCGTTCAGTGCTTTTTACTAGGTTAATGTAGACAACTAGCATTTAAAAGTTAGGACAACATTAAAGGAATGTATGGGTTGACTCTGGCTGAATGCCAGTTGTCCACCAAAGCTGCTCTATCACTCTGCCTTCTCAGCAAGAGAGGGAAGATACAACCTGTGGTTCAATAAGGCTAAGTGTCAGGTCCTGCACTTGGGTCACAAAAACCCCACACAGCTCTACAGGCCAAGGGAAGAGTAACTTGAGAGCTGCTCAGCAGAAAGGGACCTGGGAGTGCTGGTCAACAGCTGGCTGAACATGAGCCAGCAGTGTGCCCAGGTGGCCAAGGCCATTGACATCCTGGCTTGTATTCAGAAAGAGTATGGCCAGCAGAACTATGGCAGTGATTGTCTCACTGTGTTTGACACTGACAAGTTGCACCTTGAGTTCAGTTCTGGGTCCCTCACGTCAAAAGGTTAAGGTGCTGGAGTGTGTCCAAAGAAGGGCAAAGTGGCGGGTCTGGAACACAAATCTTATGGGAAGTCCCTGAGGGAACTGGGGTTGCTTAGCCTGGAGAAGAGGACACTCAGGAGGGACCTCATAATTCTCAATAACTAGCTGAAAGAATCCTGTAGTGAGGTGAGCTTGTCTTTTCTCCCAAGTAACAAGCAATAGGATGAGAGGAAATGGTTTCAAGTTGCTCTAGGGGAGATTTAGATGGAATATTAGGAAAAAATTCTTCACCAATGTGATTGACAAGCCTTGGAGAATGTTGCCCAGGGAAATGGTTGAATCTTCATACCTGGAGGTTTCTAAAAGATGAGTAGATGCGGTGCTTAGACACATAGTTTAGCAGTGGACTTTGCGGTGCTGCGCTAATGGTCGGATTGATGATCTTAGAGGTCTTTGTTAACCTAAATAATTCTACGACTCCAAGACCTTTTGGGTAAAGACCCCACCACAGCCTTCAGTGACTATGAAGATTTACTGCCACATAGGTCACAGACTTCAAGCTACTCTTCTACAAGTTTTTATTCCCCTTCAAGCACGTCATTTCAGAGACAGGATTAGATATGGTATTCCAGCTCTTAAATTGCTGCATTGTATCACCCAGATAAAGGCTGAAGGAGTAATTCTCATGAAAACTGTACTCAGTAAATGCTCAATTCCTAGACTAGAGAAAGCTTCTGCCTCAAAATCATGCTATTGGAAAAGAAATGCACATTTCACTTTGTTAGCTCGAAATAGTGCATATCAGGCACAAATCTGAATTTAAAAGGCTGTGGACTATTTATTGTCTCTAAACAGGACAGGATTCAGAGTAGCATGCAGTTGAGATAGAACCTACCTAGCAACTACAGCTAGGTGTAATTTTTTGATTGATTAACTTTCAGTTTTATTGCATTACACTAGAGTAAGTAACCTAAAAGCACACTTGTATTTGAACTGTTGATTAAAATTTCAACTCCATCCTGAAATCTTTACAACACTGCCTTGTATATATGGATTTTCCAACCTCAGTAGCTGTCAGGGTTTCAGGTTTTTACACAGTCCTGAAAAAATCTGTTTCCATTTCCATTTTTTTCATATTAATTTTCATTTCAGTCATTAGAATAGATGGATAAACCTAGGTTACATGAATCAAGTGAATCTGACCACAACAACCCATGACTTTTCACTGAAAATAAAGGAAGTTTTAACTTATTTCTATCCAGTTGTCCACTATTCCAGCCACTCTTCCCCAAGCCTGTAGCACTGCATGGGGTTGTTGTGACCCAAGTGTAGGACCCAACACTTCACCTTGCTGAACTTCATACAATTGTTCCATGTAAGTATTTGGAGAGATCCTTCTTTTGGAGGTTTTTTTTTCAAAATATAACTCTGCAGTGGATACTGATATCTGTTTTCTCATTTTACTCTGCAAGAAATTTACAGATTAAGCCAGAAATCTGTCTTGTCACTCTGATTAAACCTAGTCCGAGACTTCATGCCTTTCTGGTCAAGTAGGATGAAAAATCTCCTTTTTGCTTGATATATATTGTTGAATTTTACTACCTATAGTGTGTATAGGAACTCATGCAAGCTACTTTCATGGCATTCAGTTTCAAAAAGGATCCTGGATATTTGCATATTTTGCATCTGTATGCCCTACTTGCTACTTTTCAGCTGGGCAGTCCAACTTTATCCTTATACATTCTAAGAAATATGATAACTGAAAATTTAACAGGTTAATTTGAGAAAAGAGCACTTCCGACCTTTGGAACAAGGCAGTTACTGTTTCTGTGTAAAGAACATCCAGCTTGCAATGAGGTTGGAATGCAAGCAGTATCTGCAGATTGTCTCATGAAACTTAACAGTTTCATTGAGGTGTGTAATGTTTTGGTCAGTCTTGTCTTTATAATTATCTCTAAGAACTAATGTTCCCTAGTCCATGCTGACACAGAATTTCTTACAACTCCATAGATTCTCCTGTCATTCCTGCTTTCCTGAGAGGTTGGTTGCTGGCCAGTTTTTGAGATGTTGCTGGCCACTTATCTTTATTGTGAGTTGTATTGAGATTTCCTTGAAGAGAAAATATTTGTGTTTTCATAATTACTGCATTTGGAGTTCAGACATCACGGAATGTCAAACAGAATTGTGGTTTTAATGTAATTTAACACAGGATCATTGTGGGTCTTGGAGCACATACTTACATATCCAGTCTTGTATGATGGAGGCACCAAGTTTAACCATAAAATTTTGGCTACAGTATCTGAAAACTCATTGTTAATGTAGTATCTGTAACCATGTGTCTTAGTTTGAGGGAAACCAAAATGTTTACCAAAACCAGAGGAGATGATTCCTCCTCAATAACCACGTCACTCCTTATTAATTTAAGAAAAAGGAACTTTAATTACAAATTGGATATAAGGAGGATAACCGTTCTTAGCTACTATACATATATATATATATATACACATATATATATGTGTGTGTGTGTATGTATATGTATATATATATATATAACCAAAGCTAGGAAAAAAAAAAACCAAACAACAAAAACCGCAACTACCCCCTACCCGCAAAGGGAAAACAAAACAAAATAAGACTCTTAGATGAAACTGAGTTTGTTTCTCTGCTTCTTCTCTGGTGCAACTATATTTGCAGACATCAGGGGGCGCTGCTGTGCCTCGGCTGGCGGCAAAGTGACTCCCAGTTTCTCCGGTAAGGCAAGGACAGAGACAGGTTGGCAAAGACGCTGGCTCCTTTGAATCACTCACGTGAAGGAATGGAGGCCAAACAAGAGGGCGAAGCAGTACCATCTGACAGTCAATGCAGAGTCCTCTCCCTTGTCCGCTGGTCAGGAAATGGGAGAGAGCAGAGATGGTAGTTAATGATGGTGATGCTCACTCCCTTGAAAATGGAAAGCTGGCCCAGGAAATAAAAGGAACTGTAGCAAAGGGCCTAGCACTGGAGACACAGCTCTTCTCTCTCTCTCTTTCTCTGATGAGCAGCACAGAGCAACAGAGTTCAGTGAGGGTCGTGGATAGCCCCAAAAGCCCAGGGCAACCCAGCAACCCTTCCAACACCTTCACCAATCTGGTGAACAGTGAGGGTTCTCTTCCCCCTCCCCCCCAGCCCTAACTCAAAGCAATCAACTCAGAATTCCACGTAGTTGGCTACACCTTTGTTAACTAGTGGCATGGGGTTGGACATTAGCTTTTGAATTCTGTAGAGGGAGAGATTTTCTTTAACACCCAGAACTACATCACTATTGATTTAATTTAGTGGGAAATTTTAGATTTACTCCAATTGAAATGACATTTTTGTGATTTTTGCTAACATTTTTTTAACTTGAGAATCACATACTTGCTCTTATTTATTCCTGACCTTGTCAAATACAAGGATCACACATACAGAGAATGCAATATAGCCACTGCATCTGAATGGCTTATGCAATACCAACTGCAATAAACAATGACTATGTAGCATAATCATGTACATGTACACTACCATGAACCATATTTCCCATATTAACTTAAGAGCAAGACTAACACTTTCAGAACTCAGTGCAGTATCATCTCCTTTACTTTCTACACTCTCAGAATAAAAAATAGAACTGTGCCTCCTCCAGGTGTCGAGTTCTGAATCCGCAAAAAGCCATTTTAATACAAAGATTCCATTTTTCTTTCTGTGGAATGTAATGCCACCAGTTAGTTGGCTTATGTATAGTAGTTATGGGAAAGTACTTAGCTGTGTGTCTTATTTTCTGTGCTCATCTATTTGTTATATTATAGGTGAATGTTCACCTTCACCTCTGTGGCAGAGTGACTTCAATACTTCTCTCAGCTTCAGATGCCAGGGTGTATCAAAGCCTTTCCCAACAGACATGTTCAAATGAAGTAGCAGAGGGTGACTGATTGACATAACTATGCCAAATTATAATGCTTGTAAATTATAGTACTCCTATTGATTATGCATTTTATTTATTTGCTTTTTTAAAACTGCCAACAAGCAAGTTCTCAGAATCTCAACCAGTGGGTGATTAGAGAAAAGTATTTCTCTTGCTGTGAACAAAGGGAAAAACAACAGTTTGGTCTTTTCCTTCCTTGTATTTTGATTTAAAGATAAGTACAGTGAACAAAACCTTTGCAAAATACATGTAAATCTCTGATTTTCCTGAGAGGTAATGAAAGGCGAGTGAGGCAGTAAACTTGATCGTTTTCATCATGACTGAAAGTCAATAATAACTCACGATCCCAGTCATGGGGATGAAAACTGGAATGTTTTACTGACTCTCAATTCTCAGTTTAAGGTCTCCAAGACAGCACATGCTAATAGGGAGGAAGGGTTATGGTAAGATATGTTAACTAGGGGATTATACAAGTTTTGGCTATGTTGCACAATTAGTTAATATTTTCTATACCAGAGATTTTATATGAGGGTAAAGAAACAAAGTGTTTCAATATGAATTGATAACATTCACCTTAAAGTCCATCTTTATCTTGGAACCAGAGGCAGCTAATCAGCATGGTTGAACACCAACAGGCCTTGTTGTCCTTAGTGATGGGATTTTGTCTCAGCTTCTGTTGACTGAAGTTTACTGTTTAAGCTTGTCAGTTTTCTTGCTGCTGGAAGCTGGATTCCAGATTCTGGCACATGACAGTTCAGAAAATTTCTGTACTTTTTCCAGGAAAGATTTCAAAAAACTGTAATATCTTCATTTGTGATAATTCTGTGGATGAGTGAGTATGTGTTCTGAGTGACAATTAATTTACACCTATCATCTTATACTTTATCTGATCCTAAGGACAATGTGTTACTGCGTTTTGTAGGTGGGTTTTTTGTTTGGTTGTGTTTTTTTTTTATTTTTTATTTGGTTGATGGGTTTTATGTTTTCCAGTTATATTTGATACTACATAATTCTGAAGATCCTGTTTGAGCCTGATGTCCCTCTCATATAAGAACAGGAAAACTCTACCCACCCTACCTCACAGTTTGTATAGCACTAAACCACAGAACATTCAGAGTTAGAAGGGACCCACAAGTATCATTGAGTCCAACTCTTAAATGAATGGCCTATTTGGGAATTGAACCCATGACCCTGACATAACTAATACCACACCCTAACAAACTGAGCTAATTTCACGGTCTAGAAGCAGCCACACAATAAGACCCAATAACTTTTGGAAGTATTTAGGAATCTAGCCATTATATTTGGTGAGCTTTGGATAAGGTCCTAAAGCAATATAATGAACAGACATTTTCTTTAAAACCCTTTAAAGTCTAATCCTTTTGTTTTGTTTCTAAAGTTCCTGAAATCAGGAGGATACCAGGAGAGTTAAAGACATATGAGCAGTAAGGAGGATCAAAACATAGCTAGTCTTCCAGTGCTACACCTATGATGAAGAGTAATTGGAGTAGATGGTTTAAAAACTAAATGACTGCAGTATAATTCAGGGCTTCAGTGTGGCAAAGATTTTTAATATTTCTTCCTAAATTAGTGTAGTCCAAATTCAATGCAAACTCATTACAGTGCTTGTTCAAAGTAGAAATGAATGCATTTTAAACTCAGACTCTGAAGTGCTGATTTTCCTGTTCTGTAGCCTGATATAAAAGACAGATGACATTTTCATTTGGGCAAGCCTCAGCAAGACCACATGGGGAAAAAAACAAGACAGAAGTTACCATTCTTAAATATATCCAGAGCTGGGTTCTGAAGTCAGTGGAATTTCCTAAGTGAAGAATACTATGCAATGAGACAGTTACTTCACATCTTTCAGTGGAATTAGTAATTTTGAAAGGAGTCACTAATTCTTTAGTCACAATACCTTATGAAAGAGAAGTGCAACACAGTAAGATTCTTCTAGAAAAAAAATGCATCCTTTTGTGAAACAGGCAATATTTTCCTCCTCAGTAATCTGCTAGGTACTGCATTTTTCAGTCTTTTCAGGAATATTATAATTTTTGTGGGATATGAGTAGTTTAAAACAGTTTGGAGAATTCTGTGCTTTGACTATACATAAATAATTCTATATTGAGGTTTTGCAACTTCTAACACATTTTATCCATTGTTTTGTTACTATGTCTATTTATAAGCAAACAATTTACAGTACATATGATCTCAAAGCGTTCACTCTTTTTGTTGTTTGTTATTTCAGGTGTGAAATTTGTCACCTAAGTCACTGGTATGATTTCTAGTTTCTGCTGTGTTATGGTTGTTATTATTTTTTCTTCATTGTTTGACAAAGTTGGCATTATGGCCTCATTAATTCAGCAGGAGATTTCAGGGTAGGTTACACAATTAAAAGGATAATCACACTCTTTTCAAGTTTATAACTCCTGCTTTTATTTCTTTTTGGATTTGTGCTGACTCCTTTTCACATCTGTGTTTAGCAGGGTGTTGTATGTCATTCTGAACACTGCCGTGTATGATTAGTCACTATGATTTATAGTTAAGGTTTCATCAAAATGCTTGTCTGATCCAAATAAGTATTTATCCCATTTCTTCTATTTTTTATGGAGTTTAGTCTGGCTCCTCCAGACACAGTTTAATTTTCTGGTTTATAAGATCAATTTGTCACAAAGAAAGAAACAGGTGAAAGAGCAGATCATCAATTCCTATTGTGTATGGGGCTGGATAACACTGAAATTGCATTGAATTAGAACTCAGTGCTTATTGGTAGGGAAGAGAGAAACCTATAACATATAGCAATTTTCAGTCACCAGGTTATACTTGGAGCACACAGAAATACTAGCCTGACTATACCTAGTTATCAATTGACAGTAGAGACTAAAGATGGAGTAAATCGATGAAAACCTCAAGTTTCCCTCTAACTTTACCCTTTTTTAGAGCACAGTCAACTATGAATCATTAGTACTTCCTTTTCATCCCTAAAGCCTTTTTTTTTTTTTTTTTAAAGACTGGACTTGAGTTTCTGAACTAGTAAATATTGGCAGTATTTGCCCACTGAAGTTAGCACTGCAAGGAGCAGCTTCTGTGCTGCAGACAGTATGTGCAAACTCAAAAAACCCTAGGGATTGTGTCCCTAGTAAGCTGCCAGCCAGCTGAGGAAGGGAGAAAAAGATGATTTCCATCAAAGTGCAATCCAACTTCGACAATTACAGCCCATGGGAAAGAGATTCATGTTTTAAATGTAATTTGGAGTTTTGGAGTTGGATTTGTTGTAGTTGAATTGTACTTTATTTTTCTTTCATAGCACAGTCATGAAATGAATAATTAATGACAATTAATAACAATTGCTATGCATATTTTTCAGTCTTTGGAGTGAATATCAATATGTCAAAATAGTGTATCCCCCTCAGACCCTTTACAGAAGAATACAGGAGATAAATAGCTTGGAGTTTTTTTAACTTCAGGCTGATGCTTTTATTGATTCAGAGTATCACAGTTCAGAGCTATGTCCCAAGAAATAAACAGGCTTGGTGTAGAATTTTCTTAATGGAATTCAGATAGAAAGCTAAAAACCCCTTTTGTTACAGGCAATTGTCTTTTTCAAATACATGTATAACTAAGATTAGTTGTGATATGATATTACACCTCATGATAATTAAAGAAACGTTTGATGACTCTTGAACTGTTATACTCAAAATGAGAAAGCCAATAGTTTGGTGCCTTCTGATAGTTCTTTTCCTCTGGTCACAGAAGGTGAGGGGAAGATAGAAAAAGAGAAGGGGCAGTGGCTCCATTGATTATGTTTTCCCATGTAAGAACACAGGACTAACAACACCTCTATGTATTTTTTGGAATTACAGATTATCCGGTAATAGTCAAAAAAATGGATTTGTCTTGCCTAATTTCAGACATAAATATCTGTATATGTATATATAAAGTTTGGAACGTGAGATGGCATAGGCTGTTATTATGTTCTTGAAGAACAATACAGCAGGGTACAAGCAATCCATGAGGTTTCTGAATTGCTTTAATGATAATCTGGTACAGCTGTGGAGAGAAGAGGGTTCCAGAAGAATGAATTGATATTCAGGGTTCACCTCCTTCAAGGTGAAAAACTGTCAATGCTGTTGAGCAGGACTGACAGCAGCAGACCTGAATGGATAAGCAAGGAAATGATGACTAAACTCAGACATAAAAAGGAAATGTAGAACAGGGAGAAGCAGGGACAGATGAGCTGCAAAGAAGAGAGAGTCACTGTCTGAACATGAGGGAATGAGGTTTGGAAAGCCAAAGTAGATCCACGTTGAGCTGAAATTGGTATGAGACATAAAGACCAATAAGGAGGGCATTAGGGGGCTGATGACAAAGGACACAGAAAAAGGCTAAGGTACCACAAAGTCTTCTTCATCTTGATCTTTTCTAGTAGTACCGGTCTTCAGGAATCCTAGGTCCTTGAGACCAGTGTGAAAGTCAAGAGCAAAGACAACTTACCTTCACTGTGGAAGAGGATCACATTAGGGAATATTTAAACAAACTAGATGTATAGAAGTCCATAGAACTTAATGGGATGAACTCATAAGTGCCAAGGCCATTCTTGATTATCTTTGTAAGGTCATGGAAACTGAAGGAAGTTCCTGAGGATTAGAGCAGAAATTAGTCTTGTTTTTAAGGACAATAAAAGAGTGGTAGGAAGTGACTCTTCCCCTCTGTTCAGCCCTGGTGAGATGCATCCTGGAATCCTGGGTCCTGTTCTGGGTTTCCCAGTGCAAAACAAACATAATCTGAGCAAGTCCAGAAAAAGACCACAAACATGGTGAAGGAACCTGAGTCTCTGATGTACAGAGAGAGGTTGAGTGAAGGCTCAGAAGAGATCTTATGATTTGTATAACTGCATGATGGGGAAGAGTAAATAAGATGAAGTCAGACTATTCTTAGTGGTGCCCAGTGTTGCTTTAACTTTGTTTCTTATTATACAAATCCAACTAAATTACACTTATGTTAATTCTTTCCTAAGTCAAGGCTGTTTTGTTTTGTTCATGACAGTACTTGGTAGGTAATCTCCCTGTCTTTATCTTGACCTTAATGAGTTTTATATTTATTTTCTCGCTCTGTCTTGTTGAGAAGAGTGACTGGATGGGTGTTGGACAGCTGGATGAGGTCAACCCACCACAGGTACAATCACACAATCATAGAATAGCATACATTGGAATGAACTTTGAAAGATCATCTATTCCAGCCTTTCATGGGAATGAGATTATCTCATACCCTGTCAGATTGCATCTTGAAAACCTCTGGTAATGGGAACTCTATCACATGCCTGTGGAGGTTGTTCCAGTGAGTTTCTCTTCTTATAAATTTCCTTCTCATATCAAAATGAAGTTACAATAGAACATCTTAAATGGGATTGAGACATGATTCCTGCACCCACTGAATGTGTGAGGGCAGCAGGTAAAACAAACTTCAGGATATTTTTCCAAAAGGATATTAAAATCTATTCTTAAAGCAGATCCTTATTTTTATTTGTTTAGCTGGTTATACAGTATTGTCCACCTTGAAGTTTTAATCTTCTGTCCACAGTCTGTACACACCTGGGACTTTTTGTTCACATGGTAATTGCAATTTTATGGGATGAGTAGAAGGATGTATTTTTGCATTTCCTTGTTCAGGCTTAGGATGCCTCAGCACTGGCTATTGTTAGAGATAAAATACTGGAATAAGGAGAGTACAGGATTGAGACATGAGTGCTTGCATTTGTCACTAAAGAAAGAGGTTGAGATTGTTTGCCAAGCACTGCTAAGCATTTCACTTGAAACCTTCCTTTCTCTATTAAATAACTCAATGCATTCTGCTTCCAAATGGTGTTTTTTCTAGTGTGCTCATGATCCTTCAGAGAGCACAACAGAAACATCCACTGTTCCTATAACTGATAATCAGAAAAATCAGAACAATATTGCTAAAAATAAAAAAAAAAAATCAGAACAATATCATGTAGCTTTCTTTAAAGATCAAAAGCCCAGTTTAATAACAGAAATCACAGCAAACAGTCCTCCTCCTTATTCATTTAATTGTAATGATATTTTGAAAATTGCATATTCAATATGTGTTGAAACACCCTGGAATCTCATCAGGAATAATGGATGGGTATCTTTCCATTGAGATGTAACAATTATTTTTAACAACAACATAAAAATTTTAACTTCACATAAGAAGATTCATCTAATATCTAATTGTTCTAGTTCTACTAAATAAATTTATTGCATTTTTTGAGATTCCTGAAGTAAATAACTGTAAAAATTGAAAAAATATTTAGTAAAACCTACTGATAATTTCAGTAATTTGAAATTGGTGAATCAATCACAAAAATTGTATAAAATAACACTAAGGATATGGCCAAAAAAGTCCCACATTGAAAACAAATGTACTCCTAGATTTTGGAACTGTTTTTGTGAATGTAGTTCAGGACAATGAGTGCCACCTCTTCTCTTATTTTCTACTCTTTTCATTACTTGCTTTTTACTTTTCACTGCCTTTCCTTCTTTGTAAACCTCCTTTGCTTTTAAGGTCCTGAAAAATGCTGGTACTATCTATTGCTTTCCAAAAATTAGTCTCTGCAGTACTACTGGGTAGCAACAACTCAGGATTCACTTTCTTCTTTCCCTGTTATCTGACAACATCCTGTTTGGGGCAATTCTGTTATAAATTAGATTGCAAGCTTTGTGCAGGTCAAGCTTATGTTTCTGCTCTGTGCTTTTAACACACGTAGCACAGTGGCTCCAAAGTACTGTAACATTAGCGTTTCCTTCTAATTTGCCTCTTGTGTTCCCTACACACCATTACATCTATTAAATACCTCTTGTTTCATTCAGTCTTCATTCAACCACTATGTCAATATGGCTAAATGACAAAGGATCAGACCAATCCTTGACTCTGAAACCAAGCAATTCAGAAGAATGACTTGCAATCACACTGTTAGGGATTAGCTATCTTTTTAATAGTTTTGTCTTCTAGAAAGCCAGCTGGAGTGGTGTAAGACATAGCAGGGAGCAAGATAAAATTAAGCAAAGAGAATGACCCAGGATCCATTTTTTAAGACTACTCCCTAACAACAGCATAGTGTGGCACTTTGTCAGTAATCTGATCTAACGTTCAGTTGTAATAAGAGTTTTTTAATGTCCTGCTTCTCTTTTCTCTTTGGGAGTGAGGTCCCTCATAGTATATAAAAGGTCCTGAAAATACAAAAGGCAATGGAGTGCAGAAGAAACAAGCCTGACAGCTAATCCATTATGTTCTAGGTGGTGTCTTTGAAGAAATAACAATGAGACTGTGATTAATTTTAATAAAATGTGAGGGTAATGCAAACTTTCTAAGAGGTAGAGTCTGCTAAGTAGTGTAATTATCTGATGGACTGGAAATATCTTTCCAAAGAGAAAGAAGATAACTTTATTTGCAATTAGTGAGTCCTTAGAGTGCACATTAAAAATTGTCTTTGTATTTAAAGGGAAAAAACTTTTAGCTATTGCAGCCATTTTTATGAAAGAGATTTCCATTACTCAAGCTATCTTCTTAATGGATTACAAAACATCAAGAAAATTGTAAAGAAAGAAGCAGAATAAATGAAAAAAAAAGAAAAAAATGTGCAGCCTAAATGAATAGAGAGATGATCCAGTCCCACTAAGTTACAGACAGGTTACCCAAATGCTAAGTTAGGTGAGGTACAGAAACAACTAAAATAACTCTTAGTGTCGAGTCTTATTCAAAGCAGAGTTTTTAGAGTTTTTTTTCCATTGTGGGAAACTTATTTCTCATTTCGTTATGAAGGCCTTAACCCTTTCATTTGCTAGAATAAAACTTGTTTCTCTTGAAGTTGATATAGCATTTGCATAAAATGTGAGGGAATCTGCTAAAACAAGGCAGATTGGGTGTCAGTTAAAAAAATGGACAAATAAAACTACTTTGTGCATAAACACAGGCAGAGAAAAGTTTGGTGAAGTTGCAGATTAAGGAATGTTTCCTGAAAAACTGCAAGGATCTGCAAGTGACATATATTGAGAAAATACATGTGAAAAGTGTAAGCCAACACATTTCTAGAAAGAAACAAATTATGGTAGAATACACTACTAGTTTAACCAATATTCCTACATAGCCTGTGTTTTTCCCCTCACTTTGATTCTTAAATGTCATGCTTTAGGAATAATCACTTCAGACTCTTTCTTTCATCCTTTCTTACATTTTCTATATATTCTACTAACCAGCTTCCTTATGAGTCCTTGTGGTAGGCTGGCTTCTTTTCTAACTGTTTCTGCTGAAAAGCCTTCTTTTTATACTATTTTCCTCTGAGGTTTTTCATCTGACTCTCCTCCCTTTTGTCTTCAGGCTCCCAGGCATGACCCCAGTCCTACAGCCTGAACTCTGCCTTTCCATAAATCCCATCTAGTTCAGTTTTCATTTGTAATCCCTGGAAATGACCCCTCCAAGTCTAATGATTTGTATCTTCCTGGTACACTCTGGCACCTGGGATTGCAGCTGTAAAATATTGCCCAAGGGGGGAAAAAGTAGTTTCTGAAATTGTGTCATATAGCCAGAAGCCTTTGTTTTAGGGCAACAAATACAGGTAGAGGAACTATTTTCACCTAAGGGTGGGTATTTTTAATTCAATTACCTCCCACTAGAGGTACAAGAACATTTGGTGTAGGACATGCCTTTGTTTTATTTTTCATGGAAAGCAGGCTGATATCTCCTCTTTCATCCCTGCAGAGATCACTGTTTCAGAAAGACCAAAAGGTTTGGTCGTGGTGGTGGTGTAGGTTTTTTGTTGTTTTTTTGGGAGGTTGTTTTGTTGGTTTTGGTTGGGTTTTTTTTTTTTTTGGTATCTGCCTTTATCATCATTTCTTTTCTTCTTCTGTCAAAAGAGGATGCACTCCTGCCAACAGCAGAGTAGTCTGAAGAGAAGAGGGACTGCTGCAGGCCAACTTGTTCCCTCTCTTTTATCTTGTACTCAAGGCAGATGGAATATCTTTTTCTTTGCATGGAGAACTGGTACTTGGAGCAGAAAATACCAAAATATTATTACTGGATATAGGCAGATATGATTGCTAGTACTCTTAATATTTTAATATATGAAAATTTGGGGATATTTGGAGTACAAAACAGGAATTTGGCATGTGTTTATAAAACACTCTAAATATAGCTTGCAACTAGTCACTTCCATTCGGGAAGTATAGATTTACATCTTAAGATTTGTCTCATGTTAGTCTGTGATCCCAAAGTGATGATAGCACAGAGTGAATACTTTTAGTAAAAAGAGATGTTCCCTGTTTTAAATGCAGTCAATCTTTGCCAATTAAGAAATTTGAAGCAAGAAAAATACTGTGGAAAGAAGAGAGATTGCTTTTGCAAAAAAAAATGTCATCTAAGAGACATCAGTGTTCATCTTTTAGAACTGGTCACTTGCTTGGCAAAGAAGCTCTATGATTACTAAAGGACAGGCTCTAATTCACCTACCACCATTCAATCATGTGTAGTAGTTCTAGCTTGGTAAGTCTTTAGGAGTCTAATGGGACTATTTTGCTTCCTTATCAGAGATACACTTTCAAAGCAAATTTCCTTTGAAGAGGAGCAAGAGCAAAGGATGCTGAATCTCAGAAAGATAATAACTTTAAAAAGTGTTTCATTTTTTTTGTTTCTGTTAAATAAGACTATGATGTGTTTAGAAAAGTCAGTAGAAAAATCTACTAAGACCAGAAAGTGGAAATAATTAGTGTGATTCTGAGAAAGACATTTACCTAAGCTATTTAGGAGTTTGAAGCAGAATATGCTTTAAATGGATTTAGATAGAAGCTCTACATCCAGAGAGACTGCCTTGAAAATGCAAGGTAAAGTCAATACTGTCCCCAGTACAACAAACTCAAAACCATAAGATCCAAAAAGTTGAATATTCCAGAAACAGTCTGAGACCTGAAGTACTGAAGTCCTGTTTCTTTGCCTCAGAAAAGCAAAGCAGAGACAGCTTTAGAGAATGGAGTGCCACGATGAGTTGGGAATAAAAAGAGATTTTTTTTATGTTTATATCTGTCTTTCTGGTGTGCAATGTTGGCTAAACCATAACATTGCCAAAAAAGAATAATATAGTATAGGGTGCCTTTCTGGGAAAAACAGAATATTTTGAATTAAATATATAGAATAGTTTGTTGTTTCTTTTAATTCTTTCTCACTATAATTTGAGAAAAAAATCCATTCATTTTAAGTGCATATGAGGTAAGTTATAATTTTGCAGTTGAAAACCAGTTTGCAATACATTTGAGTTGGTATAAGAAAGATGTTACTCACTTATAAAATGCTGAGGTGGATTGATAGAGTAACAAATTCTCTAATTCCAATGCCTCTGAGCAGCATGAAATGTGAATCAGTTTTAACAATATGTGTACTCAATAAGTAAGTTCAGGGATTATATGGTATATGTAAATTATTTTTAGCCACAATGTAACTCAGTATAATTATAAAATTTACTAATGAAGAAGCATTAAAATTTCTCCAGGAGTTTTTTTAGCTGTGCACAAGCTTACAATATACTTTCATATTAGTTACACAATCATTTTAGATGTAATTAGTGTCATAAAATTTGAAGTGTTACAGAACTTTTATGACAGCTGTGAAGGAAAGAGTACAGACATAGGGGGAAAATACAGTTAGCCTCTAAACATAAATCTCAATGAAGTAATGTCAGCATTTTCAAGATATTTTCAAGGAAAAAAGGCAATAGACTAGGTATGAGTTTTCATTATTTAATCTCTTACTAATTAGCTGTACTATAACCAATCCTTATTTACCTTTCCTTAGAATTTACAGATCTACTGTGAATTACATTTGGGCAACACAGCAAAATGAACTTATTTGTTCTCTATGGAAAACCATGATATGTTATGGCACTACCAATTTTATCTGTAGAATTTTAGGTCTGCTGGCATTTCAATTATAAAACACCAATTTTCAGTGGTAAATTGCTTCATATAGAAAAATATTATCAGACTGAGCTCAAATTTTTTCTTAAATTTCAAATCCAGATCCGGGGGGGTTCTTGGGCTTTTTGGTTTGGTGTTTATTTTAAGTTTGGATTAAATTCTCTATCTTTCACTTGGATCTTCACTCCTAATAGTTACTTTGCCCTTGCTAAAGTCAGCCTTTGATATGTAAATGTTTTGGCCATGTATTACAGTTTGGAACTGAGACTAAGACACAAAAATTCAGTTTCTTTTCAGACAAAGGCAGAAGGTAAAGCAAAGTTCACAAAAGGAAGTGACAAACTCAGTGTAATTTTTCAAACTCGCTGCCTGGAAATGATGCGTTATAAGTAGTGCTGGTGAAGTTCCTTAAAGCAATCAAAGAATCTTTAGGGGAGAAATACTGGGATTGACCTTTCAATGATATGGCCTAGTAACCTCTTTCTGGAGTTACTGGTTGCCCCTGCGGGTGCAGACCCTTTGCCCAAGATGCACCTCTTGAGAGTTAGTATTTGGTCCTAATATTCTCAGAAAATTCAGTCCTGTCTCCTCATACTCTCTCTACAGGTTCATCATGGAATTTCAAAATAGCACTAATAATTTGGGGATTTTCTAAAACAGATTAAGATTCTTATGTTTAGTAAATACTGATGGTCTCTCCTTCCATTTATTTTTTTCATTTTTTAAATCCACATCTAGCATCTGTTTAACTGTCTCACAAAGAATCTCTCAGTTTAAGTGAAATATGGAAAAAAAGATGTTCTGTTTTGCCTCAAATACACTACTGTGTCATTTCACCTGGTATCCTTATAACTGAAAAATAATGAATAATTGTTTTCCATTCACATTTAGTCACAGATTAAATAGGGAGTGGAGACATATTTGTCTTATCTTTTTCTTTTTTTTTTTTTTTGGGGGGGGGTGGGGGTGGGAGTGGTTCCATGTGCTATGTTTGATTAGACACGTCACTATACAAAAAAATGAGAAATAAATTTATATTAATAGTTTATTATGGTATTGTGTATACAATGGTTACACTTGCATGTGTTATTTTCCTACATTTTCACTCTGCCTTAAAAAGGCTCCTACATGTATCCATTAGTCATAATTGCATTTAGAACACTAAATTTGATGCTGTGAGTTTATTTGATTATCTGTGTTGTGTTGTCCATTACAGTTATTCCAAAATAAACTGTACACAAACCTTTGAGGTCCATTTACATCACTATGGGCATATGCTTAGGTGTGCATTCTGTAATACAGGTTTATTGCCATGGCAAACTGAGGCACCTTCTTTTATCTTCATTTTGCTGTTTACACAAAGCAAGCTCCTTTAAGGACATTGTCTTCCATACAATGGAACATAAAAATTCCTGAGCAAGCTGAACAAGGTCCATAATAGGAGGCAGAATAGCATTACTTTTTCAGAAAGGAAAATTCCATGATCTTAAAATAATTTGGTACAACATCCCATGTCTCCTATGTCCTACTTTGTTTTCCAAGTCTAAACTTGTATTTCTGTTGTGTTCTGTATGATACAGTGTAAGTCTCTGTGTGCTGGATTCTATTGCACTGGAATGATAAGTCTTTACTGTTATATAAATAGTGTTTATACTTCATGGATAATTTTAATTGCTTTTATGTACTGTTTTGATTCTATTTGAATTCAATATAGGGGATTTTGCATGGAAGTACCTTGAAAAATTATTCTATAGACTTGGTCCTCTCTAGTGGCCCACTTCTGACATCACAAGATTGCACTTTCTATTTTTGTTTTTGCTATTTAGGCCTCAGAATACCATTTGATGTTTATTAAACTTTGAGGAGATAAAAAGTGACAAGTTTATCATGGAACTCCATGATTAATAAGAAACCATAGGTTACTATTCCTCTATTTAGACATGGACATGCCTTGAAATATGATTTTTCCATCCGTCATTGGTTTCAGATTCACAGTTTGGTCAAAATTGGGTTTAATTGGCATTATAGCATCTCTCTGGGAAAAAAGAAGATTCCAAACTCTGTTCTTTGGAATATGTAGTTTAAATGTGATACTTCATGCTATTAAAGCTCTATGTCTTCAAAATACTTCAAAATGCTTAGCTCTATGACATCAAAAAATGCTAGTTCCACTCTACAGATAGGCTAGAGAAGTTGGCAAGCCCACTGATCAGGCCATTCCTAGAGCAGGCAATGAATTCCAATAGTCCCTGCTGCCACTCCTAGGCTTAGATAACTCTGTCTCTTTGCAGTGCTTAAATAACATGATAAGTCTTTATCATTCCTGAATAATTCTGTTTGTCACTAGTTAATTTGTCTTACGGGGTCTGGAAAAAAAGAAAAGGGAACAGTAAAGCAGTAGGGAGTGAAGAGAATTTCCTAGTCCTCAATGATAAGACGTTTTTAGGGCTGCTGCTAAGGGGAATACAAGGCATAGGTTAGTCTTGCTGGGAATAACTATAGTCATACACAGTTACATATATTTGTTTCAATTAGTTATAACTTCATAGGAACTGGAGATGAAAAACCCTTCCGTACTAATGGCCTTCAAATGTACCTGAAAGCTGGGTTGCATCTAATAAAGATATATTTGTAGCTTTTAAACATAGTTCAGATAAATTTGGTAAACTGTCAGTGTAAGTCCACCTGCTTTTTTTCACTAAATTCAGTGGGAGCTTCATCACTGGCTACTGAGGTAGAACACATTGACTGAATTTGAATATCTTGTCCTACAACTGACTGGTACATCTTCATTGTTTATACAAATGCTGATAATATGCCAATGAGAATTTTAGGGTGCTTTTTTGTGCTTCAGTGTTGTTGCATTTTGAAAAAATGTTTTAAGATTGGCAACTTGGTGTTTATTTACTTATGCTATGGAGAAACTAACAAAAATGACATACATTAATTTAAAATTTAACATTTTTATTTAAAGTAACTAAATGTCTTTCTCAATGTAGTTGCTTGATCTTATACAAATTTCACCTTCTCTTCTTCTGATAAAATATTAAACCTGATTGCATTTGAAAATGAGTTACCACAGTATAGTAATTGGGTTGTTTATAAACATTTAGAGTTCATAAGTGTAACATTATCCTCTATAATAATTTGTTGATTGAGCTGGCAGAAGACAATGGGTTTTGATTAGATGGTGCTGTCTCATCAATATGTATGGTTTTCTTTCTCCATTTTGTTTCCACTTATGCTTTTACATTCGGGGTGGTGGGACAATTTATTTTTCATTCTTATTGGTTCTGCATGATTTTACATAATTGCAGTCCTTCTTAGACTTCTTCTAATGTTCTAAGCACCTTATTCCCAATCGCCTACTCCTGTCAGCATGATCAACAGTCACCTGAAATCAACAACTAACAACTTAGTAAACATATTTTGATATCACACTGGAAGAATCTAGATTACTTGTAAACAATAGAGAATGCTAAACCAAATTCCAGGCCTCAGCTTCTCAACAGGGCAAGTTTAAATTTAATTTTGGGCTTTGCAGACACAAGCAGGTGGACAAATAACGGGGTTCTCATGAGAAATAGAGGACCTGAAATAGTAAAGAAGGGCAGGAAAATATGGACTTACTGTTCCTACTTAGACGAAAGGAGAACAGAGATGGGAAACTGACTTTAACAGAGGTAGTCGTTCTGACTCCAGCTGGGATGGTTTCTTCAACATCACATCACCCTCAGCAGCATGTCTTTAAAATTATTTAATTTCAGGTAACAATTTAGATATGGAATAAAAACAAGCAAACAAACAAACAAAACAACAATGTTACTAGTAATATGAATAAAATAGTTTTAAAAGCCTTTCCAACCAGGCGGCATCTCCAACTAGTCATTTATTTATTTATTTATTTTAGGAGAGGTAAGAGAGGAGTCCAGGGTGAAGAATGCTCTCTGGTTATAGCTTATTGAAGTTTTGTGAGAACAATTAGTGTTAGAGCAAATATAATTTAATTGCATATGGAGCACCAGATAGCTTTGCTTTGTGGATATTCGTCTGATGCTGTGAGGAGAAATTTGGGGATGAGGACTATCTGATTTGGATTTTGCTATTTTTTCGACTTGCTGTCTGCCCTAGCTTCATACTGTTAGTACTTGGGGAGTACTTGTTGCTTTTCAGTTTTGCAGGGAGCAAGACAGCTGAGCACTGCTCTTGGCTGGATCAAGTAACTATGCAGTGAAAAGAGATTTGAAGGTTAGTGTGTGACTCTCATCACCATAATATAAGCAGACTAGTAGTGTGAAACCTATTTCTTACTGTAAAATGATAACTTCCTGACATTTTTGCTTCTCCCTATCTTTCTAAGGGACTCTTCTGCAAAGCAGGGATGACTTTGCTTGAAATGTCTCAGTAGTGTCTATTGTAGTGACCAGGATGATCAAGGAGGTCCTTTGGGTAGCACAACGGCAGAGAAGATTTTTGCAATTTTTAAACAGGGATCTAAGATGTGCAAGTCAGTTACTTTGAGCCTACTCTGAAAAAGACCTTTAAAAAGCCTTCACAGCAATATTAACTTGAAGTAAAAAATTTCCATGACCCAAAGTCCCATGGTATGTACTGTAGTGGGCAGTGTTGGGCCCTGCTGAAGTACTAGAAAGACTTATTTGGAGATCTTTTTTATGTTCCAGTGTAACCCCATCTGGGAAAAAAAAAAAAAAAAAGAAGAAAATAAACTCAAGCAACAGCATCTGTTGCTCCTGCTGCTCTGAGTTAAATTAACTTAGTTTAATCATTTCACAAAAACCAAACACTATTGCTTTACCTTTCATGTTGTTATCCTGACTGATCTACTGACACTTTATCTTGACTAAGCAATTCTTCTCATAAACTATTCAAATCCTGTGAATTATTATGAACTATAGACAACTTTTAATTTGCCTTCTGGCAGAAATAAATACGTAACCTGCTTTGACTATATTATTGTTTGTCTTAAACAAAGATTTGCATGGACCCTCTCTTACTGTCTTACACTGGCTGCATTCATGGTAAAAAAATAGCACTCAGTACATGCAGAATGTGGGAGGTAGTTGTCTGGGGGTTTTAATTGAGCAGAAAAATTCCAGGATTTTGGAGGATGCTATGGGATGTTTCTTCTTCAAAAGACATGGGAGGAAAGGAAGAGATTTCAAACTGATTGATTTTGGGGAGTAACATGGGCTGCGTTCTGTCTGTATTATGCCTGAACGTGCCACTCATCCATAAATCTGTCCAAAGCTCATTGAACTCCAGGGCAATGCATAACCTCTTGAATTCCTTAAATATTCAGCAGAAGCTCATATGAAAGACAAAAAGATCAGTTCCACAGCAGAAAAAAAAGTGAATGTATAACTCTACTCTGTGAGAAATGAAATTATGTAGTTTAACTTAGAAATAACTGCTTGTGGATGCTTGTAAATAACTGCTTGTGGATTTGAATTAAAATAGTAATACAAATGATAAAATGGTAAAGAATTTGACTATTTGAACCAATTTGCTGCATCATCTTTATAGTAAAAAATCACTGATAATCAGGCATGGCTTTACTGGGAAAATGGGTTAGAGTGTCAGTAGCAACCAGTTTTTCAGCAGATGTTGTTGCTTTGCCCGTGCTCTTCCACATATTCCACAGAGGAACAGGCCTCCCTTCACTGCAACATGCCTCACTGGTCTGCAGGTTTACATTTAGCTCTGCTGTGGTAGATTACATCTGTATTCTTTGATTACTTTGATACTGTTTTCTTGAAAATTACATTTTCTAAAATCTTAGTTTACACAAAGGCTGAGAATGAATGTTTATGTGGAGAACTGTACTATACATACTAGAAAATATGATATGGAACAAAAAAATGTAATTATATGCATCACTTAAGCTTTGCAAGGAGTGTACTAGATACAGTTTTAAACTCTTCAGTCATTACGTTCTTCATAATTTTGTGACTTAACTTGTACAGAAATTGCATCTTTACCTTCAATTTCAAGAACTTAACCGAATGCTTTGCTAGATGAGAGCAAAGTTTGTAAAGCTGAAGATTGGAAACAGCTGTTATATTTGCCCATTTTCAGAAGACAAGCAAATTAAATTCTATAAAGCTAAAATAGCATTCTGTTTCTTGTTATATGCATAAAGTAACAAAACCTTCCTATGCTGATATCTAAACACTGTTTATTATTCTTTCAGCATTGCATCCTTCTATCAGTCAAAAATATATGCCTTTCTCAACACCTTCTGCTCAATCTGGTTTTGCTTAGTAATTCTTTCAGAAAATATTTGTAAACCAGCTTTCTCATCAGATATGGCACCAGGAAAATACATTTGAAAGAGAAAAAGAAATCTGAAAAATACTGTGTCAAGGTACTAATTCATGTTCAACATTCTAATGACTGTAAAGTTCTGTTGATGAGCATTTAAATAAGACCATATCATTAATCTCTGAACTTTCTACATAGTTCTGCTTCATCTTATCTCTTCCTTGTGTTTTGCAGTGTGCACTATTGTATATCGAATAATAGTAATCAATATTTTATTTTTCCAGTAGTTGAAATAGCTGAAGTAAAGAGTAGGTAATGCATTATCGTCATATAGGATGTAAAAGTCAAGAATTTGAAGAAAAGGTCTATGCAGAACCATAATGAAGCTTGTGCAAGTCCTGTGGACTTCACCATGCTTTAAACAAGTTTGGTAAGTCCTTACTAGAAGAGCACTTATGTGTAGCTGCAGTTTGGAATACAGAAGTAATATTACTGTATTTAGTGGCATTATCCTCATCCTCAGCTGATCTGAATGGTTTATATAAAAACAACTTTTTCTCAGTACACTAACATAGTACATAGAAGTTCTTCCAAGTCCAATGAGACTCAGCCCTTATCTGGGATGAAAGAACATAAGCTGCCTGTTTGTTTCACCTCGCTTTATTATGTTTTGAAGCTTGTGGTAAATGCATTGAGGACTGAGATAATTTTCTTTCAAACTTGTCTACAGTGACCTTGAATTTTTTAAAACTCAATTTACATTATAGTGCTTCCTATAATTTTCATCTATCTATTTCAGAGTATTAGAAAACAGCAATAAACAGAAGGGTTCAAGTCGCAACTATTTCCTATTTCCTTCCCATTTATGTGGACTAATGTCCTTTTCTATTTTTTTTCCTCTCATCTGATATCTCCTATGGAACTAATATTGCATCACAAAACTGACTGGGAGTAGCATTGATTGCAGTAAGTGAATCATTACTATCCATCCATCCATTACTGTTACATCCCCAGGGCACTGACCATATCATTTTCCCTGCCCGTTGTTTGCCATCCAGTTTAATGGCAATACATTAAAAGGCAATGGATGAATATAGTAATAACTAATGATAAGAGGTACAAGAATGACATGCTTTATGGATAAAGGATAAATAAAAGACAGAAAATGGCTATCATACTTCTTTAAATGGATCTTAAAATTCTCAGACTTGGCTTTATGGACACTTGCAGCTTTCAGATAACTATATCAGGAGAATTGGCACTTTTTTTTAGGAAGAAGACTTCAAATTTAAATTAGATCATTGTGTTAGATGCATTAGAATATACCCCATGATAATTGTACGTCCTTGCTTTAGAAAGCATTGATAACATGTGCATATAATGGCTTTTTTGACACTGAATATAAAACTGTTCAAACTATATCAGACTAAAGATCACTTTGGCTCAGGTAACTATACTAACTAGTAAAGGACATTAAAATCAATAGGAATTTCCATCACACAGAGAAAAATTTCTGAACACCAAACAAAGCCATCCTTATAATCTAAAACAGTTATTTTCATCATAAAATAACTCTTTTCCAATTATCATTAGTCATTATTAAACATAAGCTATTTTATTTTAGAATTTTTGATACATATTTGAAAGTTTATATACATTAATGATGTTTGGAGTTTGGATTCCTACCTCATTTAAAAAAAAATCAGATTGCAATTCCCCATAATTGAGTGTTATCTTCATTACTGCAGGTAGCTCAGTACTAATAACAAATGCTACCTTTTCACTGTTTGGACTCCTTTTCAGTCCTGTAATGGATATACTGCACAGTAGGGACTTCCAACAGATGTCGCAGTGTGACTTGACTGAGAGTAATGGTGAAATATTCCTACCTTGCCTTCTTTCTTCGGTCAGTTGTTTAAATGTTAAGATCTTCCATTTTGTCAGTCTTTGTTTCTTTACATATAGGAAGTTTGAATGATGGCACCAAATTGAGTAGAAGAATCAATATCTTAAAGAGCAAGCACTTCAGAGAAACTTTGAGAGACTGGAAAGACTTCCATCCATTGACGGAAACCTCATGAGGTTCATAAGGGGAAATGCAATGTCCTGCACCTGGGATGGAATCATTCCATGCCCCATTACAGACTGGAGCCAGCTCTAACTGCAAGGAAAGAGCAGAGTTGGGGGG
Organism: Hafferia zeledoni; assembly: GCA_035583235.1. Classification (NCBI taxonomy): domain Eukaryota; kingdom Metazoa; phylum Chordata; class Aves; order Passeriformes; family Thamnophilidae; genus Hafferia; species Hafferia zeledoni. The sequence goes on along the minus strand of JAWWEV010000001.1, from coordinate 60,805,747 downwards.
CTTGCAAGAAAGTATGGGTGGTCTTCAAGGACGATATTGTGACTATGAGCTAACAGTGCTCCCCAGGATCAGCTGCATTAGGAAAAACAGAGCCAGCAGTTCTATTTGGCACTTGGGAGACCGCAGGTTGGTTCCTGCATCCAGTGCTGACCTGTCCAGTGCAAGGTAGATGTTGACCTTGCAGTAGAATGAGTCCATAAGAGAGTCACGATGGTGGCCTGGGACTGCAGCAGGGGACACGAGTCTGAGAGTGCCATTTTTGTCCAGCCTTAAGAAGAACTGAGGGAGATCTAGTTGCTATGCACAGCTACCTAATGGGTGCCACTTTTGACAGATGTACAAGCAAAAAAGCCAACAAGTGGTGGACACAAGGCACAGCAAGACAAATTCACCCTGGATTTAACCAAAAATTCCACAGTGAGGGTGGTTAATCACTAGAAGAAGTTGCCCAGAGAATTGCTGGATTTCCTCCTAGAAGCTGTTAAAAGTCAGCTGGTCACTGAGCAAGCAACCTGCTAGATGACTTGATGACCCTCAAAGGTTTCTTGCAACCTGAATTGAAACTTTGTTAGTTTAAGTTAGAATGCACTTTTTTTTTTTTTGAGTATGCTTATTATCACATAATAGTAATCACACATCACAGGTTTTTTTTAAAAGTACTGTTGCTATGAATTATATGCAAATCTTCTGAAGTAATGGGCTATGTCCAGACTGATTAAAATTTAGGCAGAACGGTGTTTTTAACTAACTTCCAGACAGCAATGTAGAATACTTTTACATATTAATCAACTAAGGATGCACCAAAAGGTAATTTAGAGGCCTTCACTTTCTATAATTGGTGTCATTGAAGTTAACTCAATTCTGTTAGAATCATAGAAGCATAGAATTGATTGGCTTGGAAAAGACCTCCGAGATCATCAAGTCCAACCCTTGGTCCAACTCCAGTCCATTTACTAGATCATGACACTCAGTGCCATGTCCAATCTCTCTTTAAAAGTCTCCAGGGATGGGGAATCCACCACCTCTCTGGGAAGCCCATTCCAGTACCTGATTACTCTCTCTGGAAAGAATTATTTTCTGATATCCAACTTAAATTTCCCCTGGCAGAGCTTAAGCCCATGCCCCCTGGTCCTATTGCTGACTGCCTGGGAGAAGATCTAAGTATAGGTTAACATTATTTTTATCATGTAATATTTACAAAGTTTTTTTGCAAACAAGCTTGTCTTTGTAAAATCTTGATGATGACCTTTGAATTTCCAGGGCATGAAGCTGCATTTATGCAAACTGGGCTTGCCATTAACACCTGTGCTGAATTGTTTCCCACTGATTGAACAGGTGTTGGGCACTGTATAACTCATCATTGATTTGGAATGGATGATTTTGCTTCAGGATTCTTCTAGTAAGTTGAACCTTTCTAATTGTTTCTTTATGCACATAAAAAAAAAAAAAAGGAATGGATTTGAAACTACAGTCATCACTGAATAATAAGTGCTGGGGAACAAAGCTGACTTTTAATATTGACAATCAACAGATGAAAACCTAGTGAAACAGAAAAAAAACCTAGTGAAAGGTTTTTTAATTTTGCTATCCCTCTCTTGAATGGTGTGAAAAGAAATAATATTATCATCAACAAACATACCAAGTCATGAACTAACTGTGGATGAATTTGTCAGATACAATTGCATAAGTTTGTAGCCTGTTTCAATTACAGTTTAACAAACAACAGGTTTATCGGTAACTTAGAGATCAAAATCTTGGTAACACTCATGATAATGACCTTAAAAAAAAAAAAAATCTAGCCCACCCAGTGCTTGAAAAACAATAGTTTTCAAATCACTGGATATGCTTGGTTTTGCTCCAAGGGAAACTTCCAGCTGTGATCCTTCAACTACAGATACGTAAATAATATTTTAATTATTACACTGTTTATACAGAGATAGCAACCTATAATGTGTTATTCACTTATGATAACTATTAGTAAGGGTGTTGCTTTCGTTAACTTTGTCTTTAACAAAAGTGTTTTAGACAACCCTTTCTAATAAGGCTGGTCAAGAATTTCCTATTGAAATGAATTTTGAGAAGAATTAGATTCTCATTTAACCCCTAATGTGTCTGCTCTTGTACGAATTGCAGTTATTTTTTTCTGAATATCTAAAATTGTTTGGCTGAAAATATTTCTGTTCTGAAGTGATGTAGAGGTGTATCATGGAAACATGAATCCTGACCCATCAATTTGCTACTCTACTCTATGAAACCCTATGCTTCCAGACATTATTTCCTGGAAAGTGTGTCTTGCAGGAGGCATCATATTCTGGATAGACACCATGGATATTTTAGGCTAGCTGGTGAAATGAAAACACCTATGAAGATACAAACTATGTTAATTACACTTTCCCTAAAATACAGTTGTCCCATTCTAGAGAAATTATATTTTAATTTTATATTTTTATTGGAAACTTAAAAGCAAGGTGGGGGGAAATCCCAACAAGGTTATATTTTATCATAATTTTGCAAGGAAATATATCCCTTTTGACTTGTTTTATATTCTAACATGTATTGTGCACATACAGTCACTCATATTTGTCTTAGTGACATTCATTTGGAATTGCTTTATGTGAACTGATTTGTGTCAGTCTTTAATGTTAGACAGACCTTAAAGGCAGGATTGAAGTAATTGCAAATGGAATTCAGAGCTTGAAAAAACATCTTGTGTACTTACATGAAAACAGTATCCAGAAAAATAAATAATAAATAATATATATGTGTTCTGTAGGATCATATAATCACATGATGACCAGTCTGTTATACACCTAACATACCTTTGAAACATGTAGTTTATTCTAGTTGTGAGTTTTATGACACTAGGTACCCTGAGATGTGCGGAATAACACTTTATTGGAAGAGAGTTCTCATTTGCTTTGTAAGCAGATGTTGCTATCTAGGAGTCACCCAACCAAATCTTTGCTGCTGTATAGGGAGATTTATGATTTGAGTCTCACTGCATAACCAGGTGATAAGTCCTATCCAAAATTAAATATGAGAACTTTTCAGACACAGGCAAGATGCTCTACAGAAGTTCATATGTTAGAACAGAAAACAACTGACCACAATATTATTGCTGCAGTAAATTCACCACCCACACTGTAATAGCTCATGAGAGTATAAGCTCATGCTCTGTCCTGCAGCATTTTAATTTTAAAATTTAAAGAAGGAAAGGCAAGAATGAAGCAGGATGAAATTGTTATGTCTTGGTGCAAATCAACTATGTAACACTAGGAAAAACACACTTCCATATGAGGGCATGTGGGGCTGACTTGCCTGAACAGTTGCTTTGTAATATTTAATGCCCATGCCAAATCTGTCTTCTGGAGATATAAACTGAGATCGCTTCGTGCTTGAATTCCAAAGTCTTCTGACAAAAACTGTAGTGGCTTCAAGTACAGAAAAGAAAACATTCTTTCTGGCTCTTGCTAGTGATCAGATCAGGCTAGATTATGATTTTTAGCTAATGTGTCACTCCATGAAAACCACTGGGGGAAATTCTGCACAGATTTGCTGAGTGGATGGCAATTTGCCCTTTAATTCTCACAGTACATTTGCTTCTTCTATATGGTGTGTGTATTTTTCTATCTTGTGTCTAGACCAATATCAAGGCTGTCTATTCCTTTTAAAGCAGCTCGGTATGAGTCAGAAGAGAATCTTACAAAAGGAGTGTTAAGTCTATACAGAATTACTGTCTTTGGGTAGCAGCTGTTTCCTACACAAATAAATAAGAGGGATTAGCACATGCTTTATGGGAGCAAGATGGGAGTTAACTTTTCATAGTTTTCTGCATGTCTCAGCTTAATTTTTATATTGATGATACCAAATGAAAAAATCTAGAGGGAACTATATTTGTAAAGGATATGTATAGTATGCTTGGAAAAAAAAAAAAAAATCAAAGAAACAACAAAACACCAAAACAAAAACAGTTTCTCTCCACAGGACACGTTTACAATAACAGGCAACAGGCTACAACTTTTTTTTCTATGTTAAGGCTGATGGAAATTCAGTACCAGCCTCCATGTCCTTCACCTGCTATCACTGAGAAGATGTTGATTTTCCAATTTACAGGTCTTTTAAGAATTCATGACAAAGCTAAATTATACATGAGAATGAGCATTTTCTTCTCCAGAGAGAGGAGCTAATAATCCATCAGAAAGAAACATTTTTGTTTCCCCCGCCCATCCTTCTTTACCGCATGTTTAGTTTTCTCTATGCCAAATTGTTGTTTCAATATGAAGCAAAAGGTGGATTTAATACAGAAAGGAAAATATTGATGTCCTTTTGGGACTACTCATTATTTTTAGGGCAGGGAAAGCTGCAGAGTTAAAAAATTGCCTTCTATCACTGTTTATCATTCAGGGTTAATTATGTGGTTCAGTTTTAGTATACAGTTCATTAGAACTCTGAGGCCAAATTATTATTTTTCCTCCTGCCCATACATTGTGTATTGTTCTTACCAAAGCTCATAGCATCTATTTTTCAGATCAAAAACTTTACTGGTACGACATTGGCTCTTAGTAAAATTTTATTTATAATTTTTTTTCACATGATGAAAGACATAAATCTTTGACAATAGAAAATATTATAACTAGGGTACAACTCTTAACAGAAGACAGTACTTTACACTGCAATTAATTTATTCCATCACATAGCACAGAGTGATTTTGGAGCATAAACAAACTGTCAGAAGTAAATAGATTTGTTTCAATCAGAGTAGGTAAGCAAGTTGAAGTATCTTCTGTTGCTGAGGGGGAAGCACTGACACCAGTATCGAACAAAGTGACATGTCATGGAAGCAGTAATTGGCAGGTTGAACACAATGATTATAGTCCTGAATGGTTTTGTTTTTTCTTGCTTGTGATTTGTTGAGACTTTTATCATAGGATGGGTAACCTCAGATTCTCCAGGGTGGTCAAATCTTTCAGTAAAATTTTCATGGCAGATTCCATAACTAAGTTCTAGCCTTGTGCGGGAAGAAGTTGCAATATATAAAATACTACTACTTTGGGAAGAAGTACTGGGTCTGATGTTCCAGTGTCAGTTCTAGTTAACCTACTGTAATTCAGGAGTCCTCTGGGTATTCCATGTCCAGAACCATTAGACAGTTGAGTTTCTTTTGGTATCCTATAAAAATAACTTGTGAAAAAAATAAATTAGAGTAAGTATTGAGTGATAATATTCTTCAAAGGTCTATAACTGTCAAGGGAATCTAGAAAAATTTAGGAGCTCTAAATATGTTATTTTTAGCAAACCTACTCTACTATAACACTTTTCCAATGCCTAGAAGAACTGTGTAATTATGCAGCATGTACATAAAGTACATTTGACATTTGATTGTGAATGAATGTCAAATTACTCTGCTGCAAAACACAAAAATTGAATGATTTGCATCTGAAAAAGCTAAAAAGGAATGGAAAATAGAATTATGTGAAGACAATGAAAGGTTTTTAATTCCACCCTTTGCATTGTCATTGTTAGAGTAGCAGTTACATGTCAGATAACATGTAATGTAGCAAGAACAATGAAGAAAGCAATTACTTATTGGTTTACTGGTGTCCTAACTGAAGTGAATGATTTATATTTGCTGGTAAAATATATACATCAAAAATGTATAGTAGCATGGGGTAAAGAAGAATAATTTGTGATATGCAGTTGCTTCTTCCTCTTTGAGTAAGAGAATGATGGCAGTACATAATCAAATTCTGCCAAAGAATTACCATTCTTCAGAGACCCTTTATAAACTTAGATTAATGAGATTGCTTGACCTGTGCAGAGAAATCATAAAATAATAGAATGGTTTGGGTTTGAAGAAACCTTTAAAGGTCATCTAGTCCAACCCACTTGCAATGATCTGCAATTAGATCAGGTTTCTCAGAGCATGTCCAATCTGACATTGACTGTTTCCAGGGTTGAGGCATCCACCACCCTTACCGCTAGTCTTATCACAAGCAGGCCAGCTAAGAAATCTGTTCCCATTTTTCCCACCAACAATTCCACCAACTTCAGTGAGAATTTCAAAAGGCAAATCAGGACCACACTGACACATATTTCATACGAAATTATAGACTATGCCAGGTATAGGGAGAAAGAAAGTCCTGTGGGGAAAACCAGACTGAAGTAAGAATATACAGTCATAGGAATGAGATGTTGAAGCAAGGGTATTTCTACGAAGTGGAGTATAGCTGAGGCTGAACTTTTTTGTGGTGCCTCCAGCACCTGTTTGACACTGAATTTCACCTCCAGTTGACTGTGCCAATGCACTTAAAAAATAAAATAAATAAATCAGCATCAGCAGGAGATAGTCCTCTCGGCAATCTTAATCACAGAAATGACATTTCTGTTGGCCGTAGTTGAAAGTACCTGGGTTCTTACAATTATCTCTCTATATTTCTATTATTATGTTTTATTCTGAGAATTTTTTTAATCTACAGGAGAAAAGGTCCTAAGAGCTCTGTGAACCTCTGGTTTTAGGTAAATTTCTGTAGAGGTAGAGGAGAAATTTTCATAAGTATGTTGTAACTTAATTTTTGCACTTGCTAAAAGCCAGATTTGGGGCAGTTGTGTGCTAAAAATGGTGATTATGAGAGGTCATCAAATATGTGGATCAACCCTATCCTAGATGAAAGGATTTCAGCTGTTCTACTGCATCCATGTACACCTCTGTGCAAAAATGTGTATCTTATGTGATAGTTTTCATTTTTGCTGTAACTTTTGTATGTGGGTGTTTCTCTTGAAATCATGTGTTTATTTTTTATCTTTAAATGACAAAAGTTTGGAATGCCAACAGTTAACTTGTGAAAGCATTCTAAAGGAAAATAAAAGCCGGTGTTTGTGAAGAAATTCAGATCTATCCTTCCCTTGTGATTTGCAAAATGTTTTCATGCTTAAGAACTTGAATGAAAGCAGTGACAAGTTCTTAATTTCAGCACACAGATGCTGTTTGTGTATGTTATTTTCTTTCTGTCCACAAAAATCATCAAATGCAAAAACAAATTGCATGCGGACTTTTTCATATGTGCCCATATAAAGCTGTGCATATGCAAAATGAGTGCTGATAAAGGAACACTCTAGAAACCAGCTAATGTAAAATTTTCCATTTGTAAAAGTTCTGATAACTTTTTTCATAAAAATCCCTTAAAGCTGAGTCATATAGTTCCCTCTCAAAAAAGAAATATTTAGCAGAAATAGTATTTAACTTCTGGGAAGAGAAGCTCTGTCGTTAATTTGAGTTTAAAAACTAAGGGCTACAACTCAGACTAATGCCAGGAAGTCAGCCCCAGCAGGGATGATGTTTACCCAAAATTCACAGCTAGACATGTTGAGTAATAAAGAACCCCTAAAAGATTCAGGGCACGATCCCCACGCTTAGGCCGTTTGAGAGTGGGACACGCTTGTGCCGGCTATTGATTTACCATTGCACGGGGCTATCTCAGCATGAAGCTGTAGCAACGTGGCAGTGAATCAGGCTCAAAATGCTTAGCATTAATAAAGCTGTCATGTACTCTCTGCAGGTGACATAAAATCTTAGAAGATTCTTGGCCAATCACAGGTTTCTTTTTCCAGAGCAGTGGCTTGCCAGACGCGCAGGGTCTCATCGGCAGTCTGCCTGCGTACCCGAGCTTCACTCTGTCTGCCTGCCCGCCCGCACTGCAGGCACCACTGCTCCCGGGATGCTCCTGCATGCCCAGCTCCTCTCCCCCAGTGCACCGTATTTAGCTTTATGATATAGGCAGGATTTATTTCTAGATGAGGAAGGGAATCCAAGTGGATTTTATTAACTGGAAAAGCTGGAGGCAGTGCTCGGTTACATAGTATTGTATAAGGTGGTGCAGAGGTCTAATAATTTGTCACAATCAACAGCTAATGCAAATTCAGTGGGCACTGTAATATCAGTGCTAATAATCAATGTTAAACTAAGATGTATTATCTAGGTAGCATACATAAAGAAAAGGGGAGTCCTGAAATGTCACAGTCATTTTAATTAGAGCAGTGTTGGAGCTGGGGAAGAAGGCTAATTGCCATAGGGAAACTATAGTAAAATCCTGCTCAGTTTTTTCTGGAAAACACACTGTTAATTACACTGACATATGTTAAAATAAGAGTGTATAGTTGCTCTCCTTGATGAAATGAGCTCTGTGTTTTTTATGAGACAAAATTTGAAATAAACTACATAAATAAAATGGTAAAAACTTTAGTACTTCCTGTCTTCCCTCACCCATATATTTCCCTTGTAGTTATTTTCAATCTACAAATTAATTAAAAGTGCAGCAGGCCCAGTGTAACTTTGAAAGTTGCATCTCTCCCACACACTGCACTTGTCTAGAACATAGAGGTTGTAGAAGTGAGTAAGAGTATTTAATATAAAATTTCTGAATGCACGTGTGTGAGGATTACTGCACATCAAAAAGGGCTATGGTGCCCTGTGCAATACTATCCGCCATCATCGTAAAAACTCAAGGCTAGAGGGTGTAATTTTTTTATATACTTTTATATATTACAAACTACTTATTACATGCATATACACATATTAATTTATTGCTTGGTCTGTCACATGTTCTGGCTTCCTTTTTCTTCTATTTTGAATATCACAATATAGCATGCTATGAATTATGGAGTATTGCAGATCATCCTTGTTATGCACAATATGTTATCCATGCTAAATTAAAAAACAGAAAGCATCACAGGGCAGCTGGTACTTGCCCTTTACTATAATCTCCTAATAATCTGTTTTATCTAGCCTGTTCCTGAATTCTGGTAGTAATGATGATTCAAATTTTTCTCCCCTGACAAATTATTCCATTGTCAAACCTTTTGGACATTTCTGCCTAATGTGTAGCTTTAATATTTAAGTTTTGAATTTCAGAATATTATTTCAGCTATAATGGTAAATGTGAAAGCCATCTTCTGTCAATTAACAACCATCTAGGAAAGATATAATTCAGAAATGAAGCAAAGTACTGTACAATAGTGAATAATGAAATAAAAAAACCCCATCAAACAAATGAAATGTGGTTTTTGAAAGTGCTTTTTAGAACAGAAAGGTGGTGACCTCTACAACTTTAAAAAAATGTTTCTTTTATGCTGTGATAGCATATGGAATTCATAATTGTCAGTCTAAAGTGTGTCAAAATCATTAGTCAGTAGCATGCCTTGCATTGTTCTAAAAAGTAGCAAAGAAACAGATAAACCTTAGGAATTGTACAAATGGTTGCCTTCAGGGTTTTTTTTTTTTTAGATTCTCAGTGGTTACTATCTAGATTTTCTACAGAACACAAATCATTTAAAACATAGCTTAAAAACCACCAAAACCAAACATACTATTGTTTTGTCAAAAATTTCAAGGGACTCAAGTATAAGGAATTTACCATAATATTAGGACAATCTTGGTCATTGAAGAATGGTGCTGATGTGTCCCAAATAGTACTGAAGATCTAGCCAGGCTTCAGCACTTTATCCCAGGATTTTGTAAAACTCTGTATTACACTGCAGGTAAAGTTTACTGACTCTCTTGAGCAGATGATACAGGACTTCCTGGTTTATGAGATTTTCTCTTTTGTATAATCCTCATAAAACCTAAAATTGAGAAATAATAAGCACTGGGAATGTTTAGAGCAGTGGCAATTTGTTTTGCCCATCATGTGAGATGAGAAAGGAATGCTGGCACATGACTCACCATCCACCTCATTAGGTGAATTAGCCTGCACCTTTCTGTAGGGACCAAGGGGAGTTTCAGATTTTGTAGGCTGAGGAGACTGCTGCAGCGCTCTGTGCTAAATTGTCACAGAGTAGCTGCGAAATTCTGTCACCAGCACTCTTCCTTGAGGAATAGTGAAACACAAGAAATCTCATATAATGAACAATGTAATCAGTGTCTAGCCTTTTATTGGTTGTAAAGCCAAGTGGTTTCCCATACCACACATGCTGCCAGGAAATTAGCACTAAAATGACCTAAAAATTTGTGCCTTGATCTTAACCCCAGCTCGTAGAAAAGAAAACACCAGAAGTGCAGGCACACCAAAGCAACACAGTGTTACTTTGTCCATGAACAGACAGAAGAAGAATAAAAAAGAAGAAACATCCAGCTAGCAGGAACTTCGTTTTTCATTACAAAAGTATTATAATACATTTGAGCTGTGAGGAAATCCTCCTTCAATTTCATGCTTCACTAGTGTCTGTAACAAAAAAAAAAAAATGTATGTTACCAGCACAGATTAAATAGCTGCTGATTGAATATTACACCTGAGAGGGAATTTAGCAGATACTTCAGGCCGAAGTTCTGATTTTTTTTTTTACTTTCAATCACTGTTGCTTTTTTCCCCCATTCTGTATCCTCACCCCCTAAAAAACCAAGAAAGCTTTAATAACCTTGAGGAGCGAAAACCAGAACATGTTCTTAAAATTGTGGTCCATTACTTCAGAGAAAGAGATTCTGTTTATGTAACTTCCAATTTATTTTTGATTAATCACATAAATGACAAAGGAAATGTTTCCTGTATTTTATATAATATGCATCTTTGAGGAGGTTAAATTCCTTTATGTCAATGTGTGCCAGTAATGTCAGTCTATGTTTTGCTGACGTAACAGACCATACAGGATTTTGGAAAATAATCAGTCATGAAACCAAACGTCCTGGGAGGCACAGTAGATTTCGACATTTCATTTAATGAATGTAGCTCATTTTGCATGGCCTACTCTTGTGACTATCATCTTGGGCAACAAATAGTTCCCCATGTAACTAATATTACTGCCTACTGACATATATGAACAAGAATTCAAATACTGTGCAACCATTTAAATTTATTATTTATTTTATATTCAACTCCACTTTTTTTCTTGAAAATACAATTTGTTACTTTATTTACTGTAGGTGATCTGCCAATACTGTTTTCTTTTTACCAGGTGAGAATTTCTGTCTAAACTAATGTTTTAGGCAATCTGAGAAAACCCTTCTCTCTAATCAAGCATTTTTTCTTATACTGTTGAAGAAATCAAGCTTGTTTTCTCATGAAACTAAACCCTTGTACCAGAAACCAGTAAGAATGCTCTTCTTTTTAGGGCTGCTTCTTTCCTGAGATAGTAATTTCCTACAATTTCAGGGAATTCATTTACTTACATGCTGTTAGAAGTAGAGATTTACCTAAGTTGTACAAAAACACTGGGGCAGGGAGGGGAAAATATTGTCACAGGATACTTTGTGAAGAGTATTTTTAATAACAAGACAGAATTTTCAACTGGCTGTTAGTTTGGACCACTGAATGTAGCCTTGCCTCAACAACTGCTCTCTGCAAATAGTTACTTTATGCAGAGGTTTGCAACCTCAATGCACTTCTTCCTTGAGGCCTTGCTAGACAAGCACTTTCCCAGGGAGACCTGCAGTAGCACAAATTTAAAGACACTAAAAAAACCCCCCAAAAAACAAAAAAACCAACAAAGCAAAACCAAACAAAACCAACAACAACAACAGCAAAAAAGTACATTATCTAAATTGGATATGTTCCTAGAATACAATAAACAAATAAACTGTCTTCTGCTCAATTTAGGTGAATAAAGTCTGTTTGCTTGCCCTTAGCCTCAATTGCACTGCTGGAAGGAAGGGAAAGCATTCATCTCATGCACAATCTATTTTACCTTGCACTCATAATCATAGTACTTTTTATCTCCTTCCCTGACTCCACATCACAAGAACATATTGTAAACCCACTCACACATGTTGAAAAAACTGTAGCAACAGTGTTAGCAATACTCTTATTTTTCTTCTTGTTTGGACACATACGGTTTTCTCCCTAGAAAGCTAACCTATTTCATTAATATTTTCAGGTTGCTTTTTGCCTTCAAACTTTGTTTAGTAAGTAAGATGGATTTCATTTTGTTTAATAAGCTTTCCTTTCAGAAACTCATCTTGATGTTGGATTTTATTTTATCATCTTATGCATACTTCCAATATCTCAGCTTCTACCAGAATAAATGTAATGCACAATGCCAGACACGAAGATAAAACCTACTGGATTTAACGGAAGAATTGTCAGCTTTTCAACAGGTATCTGTCTACTGCTCAAGACTAGAATCTCCTTTTATTTAATTGAGGATCTGTTCTTATATTGACTTTTTTTTTTTTTTTAATTATTTCCTCTATCATGTTGTTACTTCTACATAAGTAAGGCTAGGTAGCCTTAGCTAGATTAGATTAAATTTACCAAATTTTGTCTTTGCAATTGTTTTTAAGGACAGCATTTACCTCATCTTATTGTGAAGTTAAGAGTTCACCAATGCACATGTAAGTGCCTGCAGTGCAGATATCAGTATCTCAGACATCTAAGCCAGGTCAGAGGAAATGTGTTTCTTGTACCTGCAGCCTCACTGCAAGACACTGCTGCTGCTGAAAAATGATGGTTATCAAAAACTGAGATACAATAGCAATTACACATACTGTTTTGGCAGTTCTGATTATCATCCTATGTTGCTCTTTGTTGCTTTACAGACTATTGCCCTCTGGGTGTGTCTCTGCCTGCTACCTCTTCCTTAATTCTGCTAAATCCTGCTTGTGTCTTCCAGTTGCAATTCTGCCAGCTTCTCTGTCTGCCAGTGACCAGGTTGCCCATCCTTTTCACTGTGCTTTGCTAATGCACCTTACTTTCTTTTTTTGTAAGCCATCCAGATAGCAAGAAAACAAGAAGAGGAAACCCTGCCTAACCTAGCATACAGGACTAAAATATTTCTTAGCTTTCTCACTCTGTTTGCTTTACCCTTGTCACAGCAGATTGCTATGCAGAGGGACACAGTCACATTTGAAGTGACAGATTTATGTCCCTAATATGTAACAGAGAGTGTCAGGAACCAAGCCTGGGTGTTGATTCCATATGGCATATATAGATGGCCTACATCAGCTCAGCATAGAGCAAACTCCTCTTATGGTAGGTCAACAGAGCTGTTTGAAATGTCCCAAGAGAGAGACAGGGAAAGATCTGACCTTGAGCAGTGTCCAAGGATCAGGCTCACTAGTCGGGTCTCTTTATTGACCCGTAGTGTGCCAAATCCTGGTCCCATGTTGCAAAATATGCCTCCAAAAGCAATCCAGGCATGTGTTGATTCTGATTTCAATGTTTTCAATGCATATAATATACACATGCTATGCATAGATACATGCAGCATTAAGCATATCCTGGATTAGTAAAATTCACATGGGAATAGCAGAGAGCCGCTCTTACTTTATAAGCAGCTCTGGCTGACATCTAAAGATCTAGGCAATTGGAGAGGTAACCTTCCCTTTTTCAAAACAAAAATGCCCCAGAAGGTGCTTCCAGCATCAAGAAAATGGCATGAAAACATAGAATGGCTTAGGTTGGAAGGGACCTTAAAGACTAGCTATTTCTAATCTCCCTGCCATCTACTCAATAAGGTTGCTCAAACAGCCAGTATGTTCAGGAACCCTCAACTAGAGACTCAATCCCTCACTCTAGCAAGGGTTTCTTTGCTTTGAGAGACTTGATTGTTGTCAGTATACGAGGAGCTGGTCCACTTGTGGTCGTTCCAGCCCAGAAACACTGCCTTCTTACCAGTACTATGTCTTGCCATGTGCAGTGTTTGGCCTAGCCATTTGGCTTGTTTTTGAAGGTTGTTAATTACTCCATTACTTTCCAGTGTGGACACTTCAGACACATAGCCCACAGTATGCATGTATTTAAAAAATAATCTTAAGCACTTAGTGTAATTTCAGGTTGTTGTTTTGTTGGAATGTTTTTTAATTTGACTCCAAATGTTCTTAGGCCTAGTAACTGTTGAAATGTTTCAGAGTTTTTAACTGTGATTCACCATAAATTGTAGAATCACAGAATCATAGAATGGTCTGCTTTGGAAAGGACCTGAAAGATCATTTAGCTCCAATCCCTATAGCACAGCCATGGAACCTTCCATTAAACCAGAATGCTTAGAGCCCCATCCAACATGGTCTTGAACACTCCCTGGGATGGGGCATCCACAACTTTTTTGGGCAACCTGTTCCAGTGCCTCATCATGCTTACAGTAAATAATTTCTTCCTAATATCTAATCTAAACCTACCCTCTTTCAGTTTAATTACAAAATAAAAAGTGATAACACATTTATCTCCAAGGGTTTGTCATGATCTGTAAACCACACTGATAAATGGGAAAAGAATACATGAAAATATTAAGAGGTGCAAACGTGTTTAAACTGATTAAAATATTAGATTAAAATAATGGGAAAGGGAAAAAATTGTCAATTAACAAAGTGTGGAGAAAAAAGCATCAGCATAATATTCCTTCCTATGTAGTTTAACAGCTGGCTTTTGGATAACACATCTACTATGCAATGAACTGAAAGTTAAGATACAAGGAGTGAAATTCATTTCACCCAGTTTCAGAGGTCCAAGCCTGAGACAATTATCCTAAATTGTCTTCAAAAAGAATAAGCGTTCTCAGCCTGCACTTCATTATATTCTCAAATAAGTATGTAAAACAGACTAGCTGAATTATCCTCACAGTTCCTGAAAAAAAGTTATTGGGGGAATGAGTCAAGAGACCATGTTTTTTTCTACTTGTTGGGCTGTAAAATGAACCTGTAGGAAGAGCATCTAAAAAGAATGTTGTAGGAATCTCCACACTTAGAGTAGGGGAGAGGTATTGATCCCAGGAAGAGAGGAAAATTACTATTAAGGGTCTTAGCAGGAAATACAAAGATAGAAATATTATAAGAAAAGGGATGTTCCAACTAAGGGAGGAATGGAAGATTTTGGCAGACTGTTGTTTACATTTTCAAACCTGCACAGAGAAGTGGCCTTTCAATCCCAGTTAATAGATAGTAAATGTGCTACTGACAGAAAGAACCTTGAGGCAGCAGGTTGGCTTGACGGCATATTAATGTGACTGATGTGCCTTTTTTATTTTTCTTTTTCATTTGGCCACAGCTTATGGAATGTATGCATTTTCATTTGCTCTGATTTTTTTTAAAAGATGTTTTTAAGAAATGGGAATAAATACCACTTGTTTGTTCTGTCTTGCCTGAGTTTAAGTAGATCACAAGAGAGAGAGAAGACTAAGCCAGCCCTAAGAATATATGAACATATTACTCTAGTTATACTATTTTACCTTGCATTCAAATGTTACCTTAGTTACTCATAGTTCTTCTGGTAGTTTTAATATGCTGACTTCAAGAAAAATATATAGGTGGATTCACTTCAAAGTTCTACCCAAAGCCTGTAACAAACTACCTATACTAGTTTTAATCTGTCTGGGTTATAATAAAAATAAAATTAAATAAAATTAAAAAAAAAATAAACAAAACCTATCCAAAACCAAAATCCCACTCACTTCTGAATTGTGACTATCAAATTTGGACACAAAGAATCCTGTATTGATTTAATTTTTTTTAATACTAACCACTGCTGTGTGGAAATTAGCATTTGAAACTACTTACTCCTGGAATGGGCATGAATACATACAATAATTTTACAGATTGACACTTGTGAGTACAGCTTGTTCTTTGTGCTTGAGTGCCTACAGAAGAATAGCGAAGTAGAACCTCAAGAATAATTTCTCCTGCTCTACAATATTGTCATATGTACATAAATTCTGGAGTGGAACTTTTCACAATTCATTGTACTGGGAGTTAATTTGATTTATTTACAATTACCCTCTACATACTCTTAAATCTCTTCCTTTATGACTTAGTAGAGAAGCTTTCTTGTTTATATTTGTACTGAGTATTATCTTGGTCTTCATTAAATCTCATCTCACTAAATTACTGCAGCCAAAGCGCTAGATCATCTAGATGCATCTTCATTAATTTGTGCTTAAATACCCCACTTACTAGAGGGTTAGGTTTGGAATATTTTATGACATAGTTCTGGATGTGTTTATTAATTCAGTTCTTGCCAGACCACAATTTTCCTAGGCCTTAGACCTCTTCAAATGTATATGACACATGAATCAGTTCAAAGAAAAAAAAATCACTTTCAAAACATATTTTTGATATATCTCTTACAAAATCAGAAAGATTATAAGAAGACTTCAAAACATGATGTGTTAGTAAAATATTGCAGATATACTATAATTTATGTAACATACATATACAATATTAAAATTCTCAGTATTTTGCATAAGTCATTATGTCTTCTGGTACCCAGAGACACTGCTTTCTTTTTCATATAAACCAACATAATTTAACCAAACGTAAATATAGCCCTACTTCACTTCTGGTTTTAAATACAATGAAAGATATCATATTACAGGTAACGCTACTGGAATACTATATATTTTAGGGGAGATAGTGTGACAACCCACCGTTAAGGGGAAGGGCCTCTACATGTCTACAGATGGTAATATAGGTATCTTTCTTCTGACAGGAGGGGACATATTTTATAAGTGATAGCAAGTACAGATTTACATATATAACCTAGAGCAGAATTGGTACAGACATTGGTCTAAGAAGCTGTCTGGTTGTTCCTTGGTATGTCCTCTCTGTGAAATGTGAAGAGGTGTCTAGGACTGTGGATACCAGCACTAGTAAGTCCATAATGTGCATCACTACCTGATGTGCATTGCAAAATCCATGTCCCGCTTCAGTCTAGACCCAGACTAGTCCAATCTAAGGTTTACCAGATATAACGCAGAGTCAAGATGCAGTTTGACTGTGTTAACGTGGCATGGTTTCTTTGGACAGAATTAATTTTTTTTGATACTGTGCCATGTGCCAGACTAGTAGGACTCATGCCTAGCTTGGTGCTACTCTATACAGAATTACTACCAAAAATCTCTGCTAGATCATGATTTGCCATACTGCAATTTAGACACACAGCCACATGCCATATGTTACTTGAGTATAAGAATTATCTTCATATGTGCCAGTTCTAAATTTCTGTCCCTCATGCCTGTTTTGAATAATACCTACTTCTGAAAAACTGTCTTTTTCTTCTGTGACAGGCAAATTGTGGTTTTGTTTGAAAATTTTTTGGCAGTGCTCATGCAGTTACTGTGGGCCAACATGAGTATAGAAAAAGGTCAGTGAAATAATTTAGCAAATGCAATCTCAACCTCCTGAATTAAATATTTTATTCATAATCTCTGGAGCGCTATAGAAGCATGAAATTTTCTGCCAATGCGTTAAATTTCTATACATACATATACAGATATACCCACAGATGATGAATAATTGCAAGGCATAAACTTTAAGAAAATTTATATTTCATGTAGCTGTATGCTCTTTTCAAGCTTTTGTTTTGTTTGATTAATTTTTTTTTTTATTTTTTTTTTTTAGCTTGATCAAGTTTTTACTTTCTTCCCATCATTCAAGCCTTTTTGTCTCTTTTGGAAGGCCAAGATTAATTAGCTGATTCTCTCTTCTTTTCTAATTTCATCTACAGTTCAGAGGCACATAAAACCACAAAGCAAGATAATAACCAATAAATGGAATAATTAATTCAATGCACTGAAACTAATTTTAATTTATATTTCTCAAAGATTCTCACAAGGGAATGGAGAACCTGGAGTTCTAGGCACTGTGCTGCTCCAGTAATGGTTGTTTGAATATATTGTGGGCAGAAACAGTTCTGTAAAATTGGAAGTTGTGACAGCTAAAATCAGAGGGGAAATTAATAACAAAAAAAAATTAAAATTATCAAGAAGGAGTAAAAAGTTAAAAAATATTTCAGTTAAAACCTTTTTTTTTAAATAAAACATATTTTGTTTGCCTCACAGTTGTCTTTGTATGCCAAAGACAACTAATTATCTAAATCTGGTGAACAGGCAAAGTCAGAAGCTGAATATTGACTTTTCAAAAAAGATACTGGGGAAATATTAAGGGATGTGCATTCTTGGTTTGCTCTTTTTGAAAACATCAGAGATACTGTAGTTCTGTTAAATCTGATAGATTCACAAAATATCAAAATAGTTCAGGTCAGAAGGCACCTCTAGAGAGCATGTAGTTCAACACTCAAAATAGTATTAGCTAGAGAAAGTTGCCCAAAATTATGACTAGAGGGGTTTTGAATGTGTCCAAGCATGGAGAATTCACAGCTTCTCTGTTCAGCCTGTTCCAGTGTTTCATCACCTTCACAGTGGAGTTTTTTCCCTGTACTTAAGTGCAATGTCAGGGCTGTCCCATGGTGTAATGGAGAGCACTCTGGACTCTGAATCCCAAGGCTGAGAATTCGAGTCTCAGGGACTGTCCCTGGCAGTTCAATGCCTCCCTGCCATCCAATCCCATTAGATCTCGGATGCTGAGCAGGGTCAGCCCTGGTTAGTACCGGGTGCTATAGACAGTCTCGAGGACTTCACTGTCACTGTCCAAGCTTTCTCGGCAATGGCAAATGGACCTTAGGACTTAAACAGTTCTGCACACATTGTGCCTCACCTAAAAAATCCACTGCGTAGGCTGGAAGGGCACATCCACGTGGGGAGAACCCTTCCCAAATCTTCATTCATGAAATTTGTCCATACATACATACATACCTAAGTGCAATGTCCTGTATTTTAATTTACGCTCAATGCTTCTTGTCTTTTATCTTAGTTATACACTCACATACACAAACACATCCCTGTTAGATATTTATAGACATTGTTCCAGACTTCAGTTTAAGTCCCAGCTCTTTCAGCTTCTCCTTTTATCTGGCATCCTGTCCCTTAATCATCTTCATGATAATGCAAACTGAAACATAGGAAGTTCCATCTAAATTTAAGGTAAAACTTCTTCACTATGAAGGTGAAAAAGCACTGGCACAGGCTGTCCAGAAAGATTGTGGATTCTCCTTCTCTGGAGATATTCAATACCAAGCTGAACATGATCTTGTGCAACCTTTTCTAGGTGAATCTGCTTTATCAGGGAGATTTGTCTAGATGATCTCCAGAGGTCTCTTGCAGACCCAACCATTCTGTGAATCTGATTCTGTGATCCTGTGCTGGACTCAATACTGTATGCCACTGTCTGTCTTGTAATTAGGGAGCCTAGAACTGGACACACTCCTGGTGTGGCCTCAACAGTGCCGAGGAGAAGGATCCTATCCTTCAACCTGCTTGTGACGCTATTTCTCATGCAGTCCAGGAGGCTCTTGTCCTCCTTTTACTGCAAGAGGACATTGCTGGCTCATGCTGAACTTGTTCACCAGGATCCCAGAGACTTTTCTGCATAGCTACTTTCCAGCTAGTCAGCTCCCAGTCTTTCTCAGTCCATGGGACTTTTCCTCAGGACTTGTCATTTCACTTTGTTGGACCATTTCTCCAGCCTGTAAAGTTCCCCTAAATGTCAGTACTGCTTTCTCATATATCAACCACTCCCACAAGGTTTTCTATCACCTGTGAAAATGCTGACAGTGCAATCTGTCCCATAGTGCCCATCATTAATGGGAATGTTAAAAATTATTGTTTGCTGTAACAGGCTGTAACTATCTGCAGTTGCAGATTGGCAGGTGGAACAGGAGTCATCGTCCTGGTGACAGAAGTCATGAGCTCCTGGTCTGCACCATCCTGGAAATCTCTCTTTCCCAACTCAATGGGCACAGGCTGTGCATGTCCCACCTTCACTGCAGCTAGGACTCAAGATCACATGTCCCACAAGATCTCAAAGAGGGTCCAGTTTGTTTTCTAACAAATGATTTCTCACCCAACTTTAAAGCACATTTTGCTTCTTAGCCCACCAAAATCAACAACCAGGAAGCACAGGCTTAATTTTTAGGATGAACTACAATTATCTAGTTCACTCCCTGAAACCCAAATTCATACATATTCCTCTTCCCCCATCTGAATCAGCTTTAGAAAAATTCCATTCTATGCTTAATATTTTCTGAAATATTGGATAGATGCTATATTTTTTCACCCTTTCCTGTGATGCACATTAGTATCCATGTCATAATCTTTGTGGTTTGAGATTATTGCAAGTAAAAAGCACTACAACTTTTCACCCCATGCTATTTTTCATGAAATGGATATAAATATGCACTTGCTTTAAGCACAAATCAAACAAATGAATGCTCAGTAAAAACCTCCACTTATATGTCAGAGAAGGTAAATCTTTGATGACTGGAATCACTGAAATTTCCCTTAATGTTGTCTGGTCCAATTTCCAATTACATTGAAGTACATTGTGAATGCCATGGAAGGGACACCAAAGAAAGCAAATAAAAAGTTCAAAATGAGGTTTCATATCTAATAAGCAAATGTGACAAAAGTGCCACAATACAAAAATTCATAGTAATTATTCCATTGCGCATAACTAAGTAACTAGTGGAGCATAAAGCTAACAATTATTGCATGTTGATAGTTCAAGCACAGTATGCTTTTAAAATGCTATCAAACAGTAGCAAGCTATGCCAGAAAGCACAGCCTCATCCAATAGCTTTATGCAAAAGACAGATATTTACCAAGTCTTAAAAACTACTACAAAGTACTATAATGTGTTTCTAGGCTTCATATTATGCTGTAAAATGCAACAACAAAAGCCCTAACAAACAAGCAAAAAAAATTCCTTTTTTGCCTGCTAGGTTTTTTTTGTGATTTGTTTTAGAACTTTTAGAGTGATACAATTCCATGTGATTCTTTTTTTGGATAATTTTTTCAGCTTTAACATGGGTCCTTTCTGTTTGTTCTTTACAAAGAAAAGAACAAGAATATCCTGTCAAATCAAGGATTTTTCATTTATTTTTTTCCACAATTCTGGCATATTTTTGGTCCCCCTTGACACAGAAACCTAGTTAGTATACATAGCAGTTGTGTTTATTGGAGCTAGAAAGGGAAATGAAGCAGGTTATTCTCCAGAAGAAAACCAATTTAGATCTGGGTCTAGGAAAAAAAAAAATAAGGAAGGCAGGTAAAGAGTAAGGGCTTCACCTCAAAATGAGCAATTGTCTTACGCTCTGAAGAATCCTGGAGGATTATTTTGATGATAGCTCTTTATCGTTCTTTTTGCTCTAGGTTAACATAGTGGAGTGCTTTCTTCTGTCACTGAATTTGGCTTCAAGTCTTTTTTCATGCCTTTTAGAATGAAACAAAACAAAACAAAACAAAACCAAAAAAAAAGGGGGGGAAAGGTACTATAATGCAGACAACAGCTCTTTCCTTCACTGAATCTATTAATTTACATATTATATGCATTGGTTGTGTAACATTTTGCAACTGCAATTTACCCACCTTTTAGTTGGATCTGTTCTTTCTGAGTTAGAAAACTGTTATTCTCTGGCTTAGCAAGAGCAAATGTGCAACCAGAATCACGTTAGCATGTTTGAAGGCATTTAATGGATTATGTAAAGAAATCAACTATTGTTGAATTGTTTAAGTGTGGGAGATTTCAAACAATGATTAACCAGTAAGTTTTAGACAGTAAGACATCAGATTTCTACACTGAATTTCAGATTTCTGCCTAGCTGGAAATTCCAGTTGACATTTTCAGTAAAAATTGACGAAATATTTCATAGTCATATCTGCTCTTGATGTGAGAATTACAAAAGCTCGGGGTTCAGCAGTCAGCTTCTAAATTTGCTGCATTCTTTGAAGTCTGCATGCCCAGTGTGTGATGAACAACCCTATTTGCACCTCAGTATTTTCTGGTTTTGGTTATGCTGCAAGCATGAAGTCTCTTTGCCCTGCCATGCTGTCTCAAACCTCTATGCAAAATAACAGAAGTGTTTTTCTCTCTCAAGTTAATTCTGCTCTCAATAATTAGCAGCTTGTAGAGAACAGAATATTTTAATGGGAATGGAGTTTCCAGTATTGCTATATACCTATGAGTAGCTTCAAGGTACAGCGATATTTTGGCAGAGGCAGAGCAGAGCAACTTGTAAGTTCATAGTGTTGCTGTCCTGTGAATATGTAGAGGTTGTCAACCACCAAGGTTGCTGTGTTTTTCAGCAGTCACTCAGTGCCAAGCATCATGATAGAGGGTTGCTACATTCAACATCCAAATTCTAGGCGATCCATACTGTGTAACAGGAGCCCTGAATAATATAACAAGACAGCAGATGACAGTGACTGCTTCAGTTTGGCTCATGTGAGCATCTTAAGTGTTCAGTTTCCCTCATCCTTCTCTCTCTACCAAATATGACTGTAATAACAACATAAACATAAGGTAGACTTTTGAAGTTTGTAAGTAGACCAGTAATTAAACTAACTCATTATGTCCATCTGGTTTTAGACTCACTAGGTGCTGCTGCATAGGCCAATGGGTCTCCCCAGAACATCAGCATCGTGGTTACCAGATGGAAATAAATCTTTCCTTTCCATCTGAGTTTCTGAGCCCAGTCTCCAAGGGCTCAGCTGCTCAGCCTGCTGTCGCTGTTGTTTCATTGTGACATTTTGGGGAGACACAGCCAATTCAATGCCATTTATCTCCTTTTCTGGGACGTGGAGAAATTGTTACTTATTGCTTCACAGTATATGCCAGTTGGAATGACAGTCTCATAAGACAAGGAAGATACCTCTTATGATATTGTCTCTGTTTGTGACCACTTTTTCTCATTGTGGTATACACAGCTTCATTCTTGTGAAGACTCAGCAAGAGCTGAAGTGCTGGAAGAGCAAATCATATGAGGATGTTTTCTTGAGGGTTTTTTTTTCTGTTTGTTTGCTTTTTGTTTTTTTGTTCTTTCAGTCTACATCTGCACATTTCCAGTGATTGTGACATCAGTTTTGGTTTTCTGTTGAGCAAATGTGAGGAGGTGACAGCGCATGCCTCATTGGCATTATTCAAGAGCCTGTACCGGATTCTACAGCTGTTTTTCTGAGGTGCTTAATTAGTTTGACACTGTCACTAAACCATTGGACTGGGGATCACGTGAAAGTAGCAGCTAGATGTCTAGACCCATATTTCACTGCAGAATGCCTAGATTCAAGCCCACTGAGCTGTGGCCAAGTGTCAGAAGTTGATACGCATGGTCATCTGTGGAACTGTAGCATCCTTACAGGATAATAATTGTTTAAGACAGGTAAATATTTTTTTTACAGCTACTATAAACAAATTTATGTCTACTTTGTTTTGAGAGGGGAAAAAAGAAGAAGCAGGATTTTCTATGCCAGTGGACTGGCCCCTTTTGACTGATTGGAAAATGTAACAAATCTTGATAGTTTCTTCAGCATCATTGCTCCTTTTGGACAGTTTCAAGTATCACTGACCTTTCCCTAACTGAGCAACAATTAAACCTGTGTTTTCTCTAAGCAGTCTACCAAATGTGTCAGAAGCATTTTTTCTTGTTGAGAACTGCAAGCTGGTGCCTGAAAAAATCTGGGGAGTTTTCAGTACCATAAGATGACAAGTATGTTAATGTGTCATCTAAAAGGAGGCAAAAGAAGTAGCACATTTTTGAACATGCAAATCCTAAGCAGTCAAATGGTGTTGTGTCAGACTGTTCCAAAATGTCTTCTTTGGACTAAGAATAACTTTATGAGCAAAGAATTTATACAAAGTTATAAGCCTCTAAAAATGTGTGGTTATAATGAAGTGCATCATTAGATGCAACTTAACTGTTGCTACAGTGGTGATGTTATGAATTCAAACAAAGAACTGCAATTAGCAGATAATCTCCTAAGTAACAGATCCAGGATCCACCCTGCAAAACATATTATATCTCAGCAGTATTGTTTCTGAAAACCATTAATCACAGTCTTAGATGAGACATTGATAGCAATTTTGCTTTAGCAATGCAGGAGGTATTTTAATCCTTAAGATAAATTATATACTACTTATGTTCTTTTAAACCACTTTGAATAATTTCCAAGCTACCTGGAACCAAGCTCTCTATACATATTTTTTTTTAATAAGAAGCATAGGGGTTTTTTACCTTTTAATTCATATTCCTCGTTTGACAAAAATTCATTGATAGTTGACTTGTGCCAGCATTTGTCCTCGCAAAATGTTAGTCTAGACACTATTATACACATTAAAGTTTTGGGTCAGAGAAGTCAGGAAATTGTGCAAAATTGATCCATCAAGATTAAATCTTGCTATGCTACAATAGAGTTTTGAAGAGTGAGTAAACCTTGCAAATTGTTGGCTAACTAAACTGATTATAATTGATTGTTTCTTATTAATTTTTGTTATTTTGTTTTATAATTGCTCCTCTTTGTCACAGTACTGTGTACATACCTAGTAAGGTATAGGCCTAGTTGTTATGGTCAGGTTCTTTAAATTATTGGAGAGATACCTCTGCCCAAATTAAGGTGAAAATGAGACCATATGCCAAAGTCAATAGTATAGATTTTATTTAACAGTAATTGAGAGGTGGAGAGAGATAGAAAGAAATAGCCAAAAAGGGGGGCCAGAGAGAAAGAGAGTGACAGACAGATTGAGTAGCAAAAATATCACCATTCTGTGGGTTCTGGCAGTATCCTGTGGATCCTCTCCTTGTAGCTTCCTTGGTGGTAAATTTCCAGTCTTTTCAAAGTGGTGGTTGCAGTCTGGATCCATCAAGGGAAGCTCGGCGTAGTGAGCAAAGAAACCTGTGTGATGAGAAAAGTCTGTGAAGCCTGTGGTGGTAAGTCCTTTATAGTGAGAGAAGAAACCCTTGTGCTGAGGGAAGGCCTGTGTGATGAGGGAAGAAACCAGTATGATGAGGGTCCATGTTGCGAGGGAAGAAACCCCAGCTGGTAAGGGAAGAAGCACAAGAAATGCTCCCCCCCCCTCCCCCTCCCCCCCCTTCCCCTGGTACCTCCCCTGGGTTGGGGAGTTTTACAATGGATGATGTTATACTGGATCACAGAACGTTTCAGGAGTCTATGACACCTTCTAAGACATTACAGCTGCCTGTTGCAGTTGAGTCCATTATGGTGTAATATGGCCCATCAGCAGAGATGAATATCTTCCTGCTATTCAGTATGAATTGTTCTGGTAGTTCTCCAGAGAGAAATTATCACAGCTGGGTCAGTTGTGGGAGGACAAAGAAACCTACCCCACCACACAGGATTTGCCTCTTTCCTTGTCTTGTCCAACACCCAGCCTGTAGCCTGAGGTGTCAGGTGTACCTGCCCTCAGCACATGGGCAGTTACTTTGCACATCATCAGCATCTTGATTGTCTAAGCCATCAGTATTCCAGTCCCTCACACTTGTGGTACAGTCTTCTCCTGGGATAATTGCACAATAGTACCACCTTTATCTTCTATCAAGTTTCCATCACGGTCCAAATTAGTAGGTATATTTGGGGCACGGTGGGCTTCAGGGAGCAGTTACTTTGCAAAATATGCTACAGTGGACAAAAGTATTTCAGTGATTTTCACAATGTTTAAGTCATTAACCAATTTCAGCCTCTCACATTAGTCCAATTCTGCTCTTCAACCTTTCCCAATTCTAAGTATAAAGGAAAACATAAAAGTGTATAACTGATGTTAAGAGGACAATATAGGCAAGACCAGAATTGGTTATCTTACTAAGTTACTCTGTTTTCTATTTCCTGCTGAACTCAGTTGAAAGCAGTGTGTTTTCTGACCTTACAATTTAAGAAGCTGTAATTTTTTTTTCTGTCCACCGATCCCACTTACCATGAAGAGCATATACCTGTGTCTCCTCAGAGCACCAGAAGGACTGAAGTCAGTGCCAATTCTCTAACAGATGATTCATCATGCTTTTATGTTTCACAGTCAGGGTGTTGTGTATATATCAGCAATAAGGGCTTTGAGCTAACAATACATTTCTCCATCTTTACATAGAAAAAGACCTTGCAGCTCAAACATACAAATAAATTATTGCCAGAGATGACTTGTCATGTGTAAACTGAGTAGGTGTAGCTGTGGCTCTGCTTCTCTTGCACAAATTTGGTTAGATGTTTGCATCTAAACTGGCAAGTTCCCTAGTAAAAACGAAATAGGTACTTTTAAGGCATATTTCTTCAGATATACTGTAACTGTCTATTTTAGAATGAGATGAATCACTCCACACAGCTGCCATTTCTCCCTGTGCTTTATAAAAAGCATCTAGATGACTAAATCGGATGTAGGTAATTACCTTGTGCTTTGACTGTGTAACTGACAGGAAATATAATATGGAATGCATTTGCTTAAGTCTTAACAAGAGAGGACATAAGTTAGAGCATTTTTCTTCGTATTTGCAGTGGGGTAACAGCATCTGTATTGTCAGTTATAGAAGTTCAGCTGACACAAAATAACTTGTGGAACCATAATAACAATTTTACTTACATTTTCAGTGGTATTGAAAGTGGTTGAAACTATTCAAGTCCTTAGCACTTGAAAGCCCATATTAACCATGCTCAAATATTTCAGATTTAATTCAGATCATCTGTTATTTTGAGTCAATTATGTGTATCATTTGGAAATTGATCAATAATAATAATCGTAACAATAATAAATTAGGTCTCTGCTACTGTATTTCCTGGCTAGCTGTCTAAAGAAAAGCCTTATTCCTTTGGCTCTCCCTTAATCAAATTATCTCAAAATAGAAAAAGCAATATACAGATCAGAGGAAAATGTTTAACTATAAATTACCTGCTTGTCTCTTGAGCTTATTCACCTTCCTTTAAATAGGAAAGGAAGTGCTAGAGTGGGGTTTTTGCCTTTTAGCTGTCCATTAAAGATGTTTTACATAGCCTGAGACCAGGAGGATATAGGGCAGTCCAAATTCTAGTCTCCTGTAAACTAGCCAAATTGATGGCTCATAACCTACTGGAAGTGAGGTGCAAAGATTTAAATAGTTATCATCAGACAGAGTGCAAGCTAGAAGTGATGAAAAGTAATGGCCGTATATCTGTTAGGCAGTATTTTCCTAGGTTTTATTGTATGGAAAGCAGTATCTCTGCTTTTGCATTTGTACTGGTGTAACTGGCTTTTACAATCAATTGGTGTAGTAGTTATCAGAAACTTCCTGAAAATCCGCCAATTCAGAGTTGAAAACTCTGAATTTCACTTTTTTCAATTTTTTCAAAGTGAAATTTCATTTTATTTTATAAAATAAATTAGTAAACTGGACATGTGAAACAGATTATGGCATGTATAAATGATTTAACAGATTGAAATCCCAAATGCTCTCCTGAAAACATACCCTATGAAATAGACCTAAAATGCAGGTAAATAAAGACATTTTTCAATCCTAGTTCAGCATGACTTCTTGTGCAGATAGAAATAATTTGAACTCAGTTGTATTTGCCTAGTCCTCATGCAAGTATTGAATTTACTATGAATTTGTCTAAAAGAAGAAAAAACTTATCACATAGAAGCCCACTTACATTCGAAATCAAATGCTTATTTTTATCTTTTCATATGGTATGTCTTTAAAAATAGTTTAGAAATTAAATATAGGTTGTACATAGTATAATAGTAATTGAAAAAAATTTCATTTAACTCATATTTTCTGGGCTAACCTATGAGGATGTTATGGGGGACATTGTCAAAAGCCTTACTGAAGCTGAGGTAGACACCATCCACTGCTCTCCTCTCGTAGATCCACCATTCTGCCCTCCTATTGTAGAAGACTATGAGATTGGTCAAACACGATTTTCCCTTGGTGAATCCATGATGAAGGAAAGTAGATTACTGCGATATCATTGTGGGAGGTATATGGATAAAATAATTTAGCTGATAGTTTGCCCTAGGATATCTACATAAAATTCACACCATCTAACTGAGAAGCAGAAGTCAGGAATCCATTTCAACAAACTTAGTGTTCCATGAAGAAAGACACCATGATGGCACTGATTTTAATGAGCTGCATTAACTTCTTGCAGTGCTTTTTCTCCCCAGTGAAGGAATCTGAGGAGATATTCTTTATTCTACCCATAAGTTCTCACTTAAGTACTCAAATATTTTATATTGTTCTAAAGACACCAGAGTCCCTAACTTTTAGCTGCCTGGTCCTTCAGTAGAATTCGTAGGCCTGAAGTCATATACACTGTTTAGAAATGGGGTTACAGAAAGATGTAATGGGACCTTTGAACTCCAAGGAGGGGAGGAAAGGCTGGCAGTAGCTACTCCATACAGAAAGGCTGAAGCATACATTTTCAGTCTTGACACACTTAGGATTCAGGGATGTCTCTCCGCTAAGGAGATATGTAGAGGTGTCTTTATTTTTTTCGTTAGTGGCTTTGAGCTTTTAAGGTACATAGGGTCTTTTGTAAATGCTCTCTATTGACTTTCAAAATTTATACATTTGCTGTTCTGATTTCGTTCATTAGGTTTTATTTAGACAAACAAAATATTTTCACTGCCATATTAATGCAGTGACATGCATACAAGACTTAACAACAAGATTTGTTCTGTTGATGTCATTGCTCTGGTTGTGGAAATGTATAAAAGCATTTTCTTATAACATGCAGGTGCAGTTTGGTGCCAGAAATAATTTTCTCAATACGTTAGCAAATTATATTCTAGCTCTTGACTCATGTACCACTGAGCTGTCAGTAATCAGCCAATTGATGAAAGGTTGGCTAGCCAACTTGCAACACTTCTTTTTGTGTTTTGGCAAAGACTTGATTCTAAAGAGATGATATTCATTTAATTAAATGTAATTGACACATTGATATATCTGTATATATATCTTTGAGGTAATAGTGGATTGCAGCAGATAGCAAAATGCTCTGTTACAATACCTATTTTTATTATAAAAGGTTTCATTATAAAACCAACAAAACATAGAATATAGGTTGGTCTTTCAAAGGATCTTTGAATTAATAGCCATGACATTCAGAGTTGTGCTTAAGGACAAGGTGAATTATACAGATCAATCTTTGAACATGGTGCCAGATTTTAAGGCAGTATCTCTAAGACTGTGTATGTTTTGCTTTGTTATGATAGCCACTGTACAGAGTGCTAAAATCTCTGTTGCAACAAATTATCTCTGTCACAAGCATTGCAACAAAGCAAATTCTTTAAAATGTTTTTACTGATTTTGATGGAGGAGTCAACAGCCAAAAATGTACATAAGACTCAATTAGAAAAGACAAAGATGTTTCTGGCTTATGGAATATTTTTAATATTTTTTAAATAAAGCCATTAAGAAAAGCATGACAAAAATAATAGACTTTGTTAATGAAGTAACCATTAATAATTTAACTAAATTAAAAATATTTATGTGATGTCCCCTTGCCACTATGCTTATACGTTGAGGTTGACCTCCAGTTGCCGACTAAACCCCACACGTTTGCTCATTTTCTAGTTTTGGGATAGGGAGGAAATCAGAAGAGCAAAATTTAGAAAACTTGTGAGTTGAGATGAAGCAGTTTAATAGGTATAGAAAAAACCTCACACAGAAAACACTGAAACAATTTACCATCCCCAATGGGCAGACAGGTGTTTACCCATCTTCAGAATAGCGGGGCTCCATAATCTGGAACAGGGGACTTGGGAAGACAAATGCTACCAGTGCAAATGTCCCTCTCTCCTTCTTCCCCCAGCTTTATATGCTAAGCATGATGCTATTTGGTATGGAATATCCTTTCTGTCAGCTGGGATCAGCTGTGTCTGCCGTGTCCTGTCACAACCTCCTGTGCACCCTCAGCCTCCTTGCTGGTGGGGTGGGGTGAGATGCAGAAAAGATCTTGACTGTGTCAGCACTGCTCAGCAGTAACAAAAACATCCTTGTGTTATCAACACTTTCCAGCAAAATCGAAAACATAGCCCCAAAAGTAGTTACGAGGAAGAACATTAATCTACCCCAGTGAAAACCAATGCAATACACTAAAGTCTTTCTTTTGCTAAGAACATGAAAGCGATATAGAAACCTAAGTTGTTCTTTTATACAGAGTATCAAAAGACAAAGCATTACACTTGGTTCTTGCTCCAGATGATCTGAATGCTGCTCTTCTCCTCGTTAGATGTGTTCTTATTTTTTCTATATTCTCAGATGGAATAGCGTATTTTTAAAATTTGTTTACTCTTCCCTTGTAAAAATACAGATAACTGATGCTAAAAGGTGCAAGATAGTGGAAAAAGGTACATCAAATCTTTGCTCAGTACCAAGATACAAAAATTGATCATCCCAAAAAATTGTAGGCTTCAATGTGCATTATAGGAACAAATGCTGGATGTACTGCAATAAAAACTATTTAAAAATATAGGTGCATGGCAATATAGTATTTCTGGATTTTTTTTTAAAGTCGACCTTGCTAAAGTATGATTTACTATCATATAACTAGAGTGTTATTACTTTGCATTTAGTATCAATACAAGCACATATACATTTCATTTGTTTAAATTTCTTTTTACAGGCTGTCATAATACTAGATAATAATCCATTGCTATAAATGCATGAGAATAACATGACATTTAATAAATTAAACAGGATTTTTAATTTTTTTTTTTTTTTTTTTTTTTACTTTGAATAGTTTGTCATAGCCTACCTGTTTTTCTTATAGAGCTAGTAAACACATGTAGTATCTCAGTGGGTTACACATCAGACTTTTCCTGAATATCTACATTTTCATTTTATTTAGAAATCATCAGATATTGCTGCAGATGTAGATAATTTCCCTTAGATTCTTTTCTATGTTTCCTATAGATTTATATGTTGTTTTTTATTTTCGTATGCTATTAGTCATAGACTTTTTTTTCTAATATCTATGAACATCATAAATGTACTCCATGTTGTTATTTTCCCTTTTCTTCCTGAATTGTTTCATACATGAAGAGAAAAATATTTAATATCAGTTGCACTTTTACAGGTCTACTATAATGCACTTTTTGTTGTTCCACCTACACTTTCTTTTTTTTATCATGAATTTCTTGTACAGCTTTCTGTATCTTAATATTAAAAGACCTTTCAAGGATAGCATTTAGAGTTAAATTATATGATGAGTGTCATCTTTGTAGAGATGAAACTTTTAGAAGATGGCAGCTATATGTTTCAAGATGTCAGTATTTCAATAATCCCTCCCACCTATAATTTCCTGCCAAATCTCTGAAAATTCCCAGTCAAACTATGTGTTGATTTATAAGTTATGGAGCAATCCTTAGCTGTGCAAGAATAGATATGGTGAAAATCAGTATTTTCACTATCCCATTCTTACAATATTTTGAAATAGTAAGGCAATTATATTCTCTACTATTAATATCCCCATTCTCCATAAGCAATATTTTCCCAGAATTTTATATTAGTAATCAGCAATTTTTTCTTCTGATTGTAAAAGTGAACACTAATATTTGTTTATTCTACTTTGGGATGGAATGTTTCTGATAGAAGTTGTTCTGAAAAGGCTAGATTTGTTGATGATCAGGAAGCCAGCAGCCATGCAGGATGACAGCTTCTAGCAAGCTTGTGAATGAGTGCCATAAAAATATATATAATATGTTTGGATACAAGTATGGATCAGATCACTCTGAAACAAGGCAACAAAAGAGATTAAAAGACTTTTCAGTGCTACAATAAAAATGGAACTATCAGATTATAACTGTCATATTCTTGAGGAGCAGAAATAGTTTACTATCAAAAGACATGGAGGGCAGCCCAATGCTCCTTCTCTCTTTACATTTTCCTTCTGGGCAATACAGTGCATTACATCTCAATTGCATATTGACCTCTTCATGTTGTCTTAAGGTATTGCAGAAACACAGTGGCAATATTATTGTTAGACAAATGTGAAAACCCTATCAAAACCCACCAGTTTAATCAATATCTTAATTTCCAAGACTGAATCTATTATAATGTTCTCCTCATGAAATTTTCTACACAATTCAGCTGTGCTGAGCATCAGAGGTTCTTCCTTCTGTGGCACATATTTCTATATGCTGCGTATGTTTCCCCAAACCTGTTTCTTTTAACATGATGCAAACACTTTTATCTGACTCCCATGAGACAACTGAATAATTTGAATAATTGAAGTTGAACTGTGCAGTGAATTGCTTGCCCTTGCACTCCTAAAATGAGGGCAGTTTCAAATCATATGTGGTTTCTATTAAATTTAATTATTCTACCTTGTGACTTTGATAATATACTTATATGGGCTACTAAATGAGGGCCGTTACATCCATTCTGTCTAATTTTGCTGTGCTTCTTTTTGTGAATTTTCTAACAATTCAACATGAAATATGATTTTCATTGTATGATAAATATGGATGTAGATTATAACTCCTTCATGAAGTGGTTAGTGTTGTTTCCATTTGAGCAGCATCTCACTGCATACATTAAAAATATTCAGTAGAGAACAAAATATGCATTAGAGCTAGTGATACAACTTAATCATATAGTGTTTTATCACTTCGTACTGAATTCAGTCCTTTAATCCTTACATTTGCTATGTAATTGCGTGGATTTCTCTTGCTTGCTTGCTTGCTTTCTGGCTTTCTCTATCTTTCTATCTTCACTTACTCCTTATGGTTTAATCATAGAGATTTAAAACAAACCTGCTTTATTGTACTATATTTCTGTTATCTCTGCAAAATATAATTCATATGTAAGTACAGATACATAATCGAAACTCACCATCCTCATGTTCTGATCCTCTGATGGTCCTAGAGCAGAATGTTCTTCAAGGTAGATTTCCTTAAAAGAGAAACTGAGTCTCAGAAAGGATAACTGTTGAAGTACTGGTGAATGTTTGGATATCTCATTAAAATGAGATGAGATATCCAAACTCTGCTAGAGATTCAAAGGATTTTAAATTGGTGCCGTGGTTTCCTGATCTGTGATATAAACTTTAGTGGAATGAAAGTGGCTGGAAAAACTGGGCTCTAAGAAGTACTGACATGGTAACTGCCATACACAGAGAAAGAGCACTTAATTTTTTTTTTTTTTTAGGGGGTGCTCTTATTTTTTAAATTAAAAACAGCAGGAAAAATTACTCACCACTCTTGAAATCCTCAAGATTATTTCTGGTACCTGTGGGAAACAAGGAGCAATTGTAGTCTTGGTGCCCTGTTAATGTCCTCATGCTTGATTCTCAGTACATGGTCCAAATACTGTTTTCCTGTGATGACATACCTACAGTAAAGGATCTTAGAGATATTAAAATGAAATGTCCCTTTCTGAGTCCAAAATTGATAATAAGACTTGTTTTATTTTATAGAGAATGTTTCATATAATTGCCCAGTTTCTTCAGATGGCATTTCCAAAAGAGCAAACTCTTTTGGCCTTTTGTGCAAGTGGTACATGCAGAGTGCAAAAGTGGTACAATACTGGTCACAGAGTGACATGCCATCCATAAACGATGATTATAAGGTAGAAAGAGGTCAGTATTTCATGGAGGCAAAGCACTCAGAGTGGCCATTAAGAATAACTTTGTTAAGTCTCACTGGTGGTGAGCTGCTTATACATACACACTGTACCACTTACTTAAAGTAGAAGGGCTGTGCACTTAGAAGTTTCTTATTTCAACGTCTATTGAATATCAAAAAGGAAATTTGTTTAATACTGTAATTCTTTCATTGTATTTTAATATTTTCAAGACAGGAAATCACCAGGAGAGCATGCATGTTTGGATTTCATCCATCAAAATTGGATTACTGTAATGGGCTCCACATGAGGTGGCTTCTTAAAACCACTCAAATTTGATCTAGTGCAGTACACAGCTGCTCTCTCAATAAATGGTTCTTCTCATGAAAAAAAGGGCTCTACTGTGTGTTGAGATATAAGTTTAAACCTATCTTCTACTTATAGAGCACCATGGACTGTACAGCCTTTGTAGGTGTCAAAGGAAGTGTTTCTGTACACTCCTAGTGCTGAAGAATCAAACCGTAAACAAAATGAAAGAGCACATGTTCAAGGCACTCTGATTCTGTGGTGGTGTATGATCTCTATTTAGATGACAAGCTCAAGATAAGATCCTGGTGATTAAATGTGAAGGAACTAGAGGAAGACTGCTTGAATTCGTGGATTTGGAAGTTGATTCTTCTCTGATTAATTAATCAGCTTTTTTTACTATCAGCATTTTTTTTTTTTTACTAAGAGAGAACTGTGTGGATGGCTGCAGATGGTAGAGGACTTAAATTTGAGAAAAAGAGGTGTGTTTTTTTTTACATTGGGCACCTTATCAATGACATAGCTAGGAAGACTCCTGAAACTTTGAAATAAAAGCTAGATTTCTGAAAGGGTGTATATAAAAGCAAATTTTAACATATTAGACTGTCATCTGTACTGCTTATTAATGAAGTGAATGAGCTTTACTGAGCAGACTATGTATAATGAATCATTTATCAACTAAGCATGACCTTTTCCTACTTGTAAATTACCCACAAGTAGACTTTGATTTTTAGAAATCTGGTTGTTGAGAATTGTTTGATCAGCTTATGTCAACAGACTTCAGTATATTTGCCTTGAGTAAGATTTCACTACCAGTAGTTTATGATTACATAAATTGCATGGAGTTGTTTCTTTTCCTTATTTGGTTGCCTGAAAATCTTATAAAGAATGACTTGCAAATATTGTGTAAACATCTGTGCAAATATCTTTCTGCAGAATATGTGGGAGCCTTGAATTCCCTATGACCATGCTTACTGACAGCATTCCTTGTTTTCCTTAAACTGACAGCCTAAGAAAAAATGAATTGAAAGGGTTGCAACATTTCCGTCACATCTTGAGCTTCTTTTGGTGATATTTCACTAAGTTTCACTGGTAATTCAATAGAGGTTCATGGGTAATTTCCTCTGAGTTGCCATCAGGCCAGTGTCACATAAGCACATAGGAGGACACTTTCCTGGCAGATGCTGAGAACAATCATTGTTTATGCCACTTTTGATCATTAGAGATTTCACTGCTTTTTCCAGAACAATGATGCTTGTCCTGGTGTCCTAATGAAAGTCCAGTTTGTATAATTATATCCTGACTTCCTGAATTTCCCATCTGGACTGTTTTTTAGTTTTTGCCCTAAAACTGTGCTCTGTTAGTATTGTTCACTAACTTATATTCCTAGTAATTTAGTTCAGAGAGTAGCATGTGTGGGGTTTTTGTGGTTTTTGTTGGGGATTTTTTGTAGAGGCTTCCTTACCTGTTCACACAAATTCATTGATATATCTTTGCAAATGAGCAGGCAAAAAGTCTTATAATATCCTCCTGTGTCCAATTTTCGTATAGGTAAATGGAGGTACAACAGCATCTGTGTGTACAGCATTGTGAATAGAAAATCTTTGTTGGTCATTAGAATGGAGTACTTTGACATCATTTTAAATAGCCTATAGCAAATACTTGACTAAAGGCCATTCTGATTAAAGATTCAAAGAGTAAAACAATGTAGAGCTGAAACACAATCTTAAGTATGCTATTGGGATTTATTTGGGTATTACTATTGGTAAGACAGTATGTTGAATTTATCATTACTAGGAGGAAGAAGCAAATGCCTCCTCAGTAAGTTTGCTGGTGACACAAAGCTGGGAGGAGTGGCTGATATCCCAGAGGGCTGTGCAGAACTTCAGATGGAGTAGTTGGTGTGGGGGTGGGGTAACCCCTTCTGGGATGGATGCTGTGGGCTTGCTGGGAGCTGTAGTTCTTGCAGAAGCCTATGAAGAAACTACCCTATTGTGTGTGCCATGTCCAGAGATTTTAAATTCATTGATTGGGTCATGCATGTTCCCCCATCAACACCCCATCCCCAGGTATAAAACCTGCATTCACATTTCAATAAACTGATTCTCTCATGTCCTCCAGCACAGAATGTCCCTGCCTATATCAACTGTCACAAATGGTGTAATGTTTCACGAGCGAATAATCCACAGTATCAGAAACTGAAAGGAGTAGGTCCTTTTGGGATACCAGGTCTGGTGGCAGCATCTTGACCTGGTTGGGTGTGAGCTCTGAAAAGGAACCACGTATGCACAGCACCTTGGGGTCTGAAAACACAGAAAACTTCAAAACAAGGAAACAACTAAAGGCACAGAGCATGAGGTGTCAGGTAGGAATGGAGGGAAGTAATTCCAAGGAGCAGAAACAGACAGCTGAAGACAAAACCACCTGTCAGCCAGGCAGACAAAAAGCAGGAAAACAGTCAGAATGAAGTTAATAATAATCTTAATTTGGTCTACTTTATGTATGATGTGATTCCTGCAGGTCAGGATAACCAAATAACTATTTGGCACAGAATCAGACAGAAACTGTAGAAAAAAATGGAATCCAAGGGCTTTGAGACAGGTGTGGAAGGCATGGAGCTCCAGGGATTCCACCAGTCCTGCTGGTTACATCATGGCAGACCAGCCGGTATGGTCAGGCTGGCTACGGACATGACTGGTGCTGCTGCTGAAGCTACTGCACCGGAGAGCAATGAGCAAAGGCTCTGAGAAGGAACAGGGTCTGAAAACTCCATGTTTTGCAAATGCTTAGTTGCAGACGCAGCAAAGATGGCCACTGCCACATGGGAAGACAGCAAGAATGCGTGGAGCTGTGGCGGCAATGAGCGAAGCAGCAAGGTTCGCAAAGTCTGGGACCTGGGTGGGAGGGCAGCAGCATCTGGCAAGGGCAGCAGTGGAAGTGACCTTATCCTCCTCTTGCTTAAAATATTAAGGATTAGGCTGACAATTTAGTTAGTTTCTTCCTGTAAGGAATATTTTCTTAATTTCTCATTTTGAATCTTTTATGCTACAAATTAAACTGATTTTCTTGTGTTGTAAGGGTAATAATGAAGAACATTTCATCTTCCTCTTCTTCTGTAACCACTTTTATTGTCATAAAGAAAGTTATTAGACATTTGATGATGAGGTATATAGGTAGTTTGCTGTATACAGGAGGAGTCTACATTGTTCCATTGAAACAGGTAGCATTGGAGTTCATATTTATATAGAGAGGATGAAGAGAAAGGGAGAGGATCTGAGATGGATAGACAAGTGAGGCTGAGTATGAGTATAAACACCATAAAAGGTAGGATGGTTACACTGGTCTCAAGAGAAAAAAAAGAATGAGATTATTTATCAAAATCATTTTAAAAGGTGGGGAAATTTGTTCTGTTCTTTTGAGGTAAGACTATTAAACTCATCAGAAATGCATTCAAAGACCTAGTTGTCTTTTAAAAAAAAACAAAACACCCAACCTCAAAACCCACAAACACACACAAACCTCCAAACTAATAAACAAACAAATAAAAAGCCCCAAACAAAACCAACAAAACACCCAGACACACAAATTGAGTCTTTCGGGATAAAAGGTGTTATCTCAAGTCTCTGGAAGTCTATAAGATTTCAAGCCATAACCATTTTTAAAGCTGGTGGATGGTGGGTTGCCTTTAGGAAAAACAGACAGTAGTTTGAGGAAAGTGGACTCTCCTCTCTATTTGGCACTTGGGATACCACAAGTGGGTTGCTACCTCCAGTGCTTAGTAGCCCAGTACAAGGTAGATGTTACCAAAGCAGAATGAGTCCATAAGAGACTGGTGGCTAGGGGCTGAAGAACATGACTGAGAGTCATGCAAGCAAGAGAGAAAGTGAACAAAACTGAGAGTCTGAGAGCTGGGTTTGTTCAGTCTTCAGAAAAAAGAGCTGAGGGGGATTTAGTTGCCGTACACAGCTACATAACAGGTGACCATAGGGACTTCTGGCAGATGTACATAGTGAAAAGCCAACAAATGGTGGACACAAGATGCAGCAAGGCAAATTTCATCTGGATTTAAACAAAAACAGTCCTCAGTGAGGCTGGTTAATCACTGGAAGAGGTTGCCCAGAGAATTTGTGGAATCCTCTCCTAGGAGTTGCTTAAAACTCATCCGGTCAGTGAGCAAGCAACCTGCTGTAAGTGAATTTGTCTCTGCTATGAGCAGGATTTGGGCCAAATGTCCCTCAAATGCCTCTTACTTACAAAATTAACCTGTGTGTCTATGAACCTGTTTACTTGCATTAAGGTGGAATAGCTTCTGCTCTTATTTTTGTGTTTGTTTGGTTTTTTGAGTGATTTTCCTTAATGTTATTTCTTTAAATTTTCCATTATCATCTGATCATATGTATTTTTATACTTTCAGACACATAGTATGACTCTTGAGGATGGTCCTGTGCAGGACCAGGAGTTGTACTCAATGATCCTTGTGGGATCACCCTCTTCTAACTTGATGTATTCTGTGATTCTGTGCTTTTTGGACATCAAGATATGCTGTAGTTACTATATTATGTGACCACAAAAAATTTTAATGGAAATAAATTTTCTCTTATATTGTCTTTTACCTGAATAACACTCAAGGGCAAAAAGCAAGCCATATGGGGTCTAAGTAAGCTTTGATAATAATATAATTAAAACCCTAGACATCAGCAGGGACAATTAACAATGAAATCTGTTTTACTGGGTTCAGTTATCACTCCAAGCAAAAGTTGCTATAAACGTACACACTCTTTCATCTTTTCCAGAGCATCTATGGTGCCTTTTCAGTTAAAAGATGAGATTCATCATAGTGACTACATCAGGTGAAAATATCATTTGCCCATAACATTTTTATTTTCAGTGAACCATGTTTCAGGCAGAGCTCATTTGAGGGAGTTAAGACGAAACGGATTTTCCCACAAAAAGATACACTGTGCCAGCACACAAAAGTTTTTTTGTTTCATGTTACTAGTTATGTTCATTTTGGCATACTTCACTTTGTTTTATGTACTTGTGTCATTTTGGTTATGTGTTTATGCATATCAAACCTTTTTATTTTCTTGAGAATAGATAAATTAGTAGAAAAATGTAATTGTTATAGCCATCCAAGTAGCCTAGATTTTCAAAATATTCAGTTAAAATGTTTCTCCTTGCTAAGACAATTCATAGTTCATGTTTAAACTTGCATGGGTTTTGTGAGGTAAACCAGTGAAACATAAGGAATGGATGGGAAATACCTACTTTCCAGATATTATAGAGACCATTGACATAGCTGATGTATCAGGTGCTGTGTTTGGCTTGTCAACATGTGAGAAATTATTTCTGTGGATGCCAAATGGCTGTCAAAGTCCCTTTAAAGTCAAGTGAGGACAGTTTTGTCATGATTCTCATTATCACTTACTACTTAACTACTTGTTTTTATGTTTTGCTCTTTTTTGTTTTTCTTTTCTTTCTGTTTATTTACTTTTTCTATAGCCTGGGATGACCCCACAAATAGGATTAACAAGAACAGGCTTACACAGTGACAATCACAACTGAAATACAGACCAAATAGTCAGAAATCAGCAGCTAAGGCTCTTGTAGTGCCCCCATTGCTGCATTTCCCTAACACTAGCAGTACTCCTTTATTTCTCTTACACTTTGCTTCTCTGATTCCAATACCTCTGTGGCTAACAGCCCTCAGCACACTAACTGTGATAATCATTTATGATCCAGGAGCATTTTCTGTTTCCATTCCTTTCACTCATCCTGGACTACTGTATTTATCACAATAACATACACTATATAACACATTCTTGTTTCTACTGAAGTGTCATTCACATGCACCTAAAATGTAGCTGTTTTGGCAGTTCATTTGTCTAAAACACGCTATTTTGCATAAACAGTGTGTTTCTTCTGCATTTTAGTAGTCAACTTAAGTGCTTCTACTACCTTTTCTCAATTTGTCATTTACAGTTGTTGCATTCCTCATGCAACTAATTGTTATGGAATCTTTTCTTCTTACTTTGTATGCTAGCTATTTTAGTATATATCCTGTCAGTTCAATAATACTCTGTAATCCTTGCCCCCACTCCAGTTTTTGTTAAAGCACAGCTTCCATAACTGTTGTCTCTTATTCTTCTGTGAAATTGCTTATCAACACATCACACAGATCCAATGAATTATGGAAGTTAGGCAGAAAGACAGAGTTCATAAGAGCAATTTTTTTTTTCTTGCAGTAACTGTACGAACTGATATTCAAGGTGCCTAACCACAGGATACCATTTTGTCTTTTCGAAAAATCCCATCCTGCTCATCTAGTCTCATCAGTGTGTCTCTATCTCCACAAGAGGAATCCCAAATCTGCTTGTTTGACCCTAAGCATCATTTCGGTGACTTAGATCAGGGTAGGCAGGCAGGCATCTCTATGCAGCTGGGAGAATCAAGAGGCAGATGGGAAGAGG
This sequence comes from Hafferia zeledoni, assembly GCA_035583235.1. NCBI lineage: Eukaryota > Metazoa > Chordata > Aves > Passeriformes > Thamnophilidae > Hafferia > Hafferia zeledoni. The sequence goes on along the minus strand of JAWWEV010000001.1, from coordinate 60,765,846 downwards.
AGGCACAGTGTAGACTACGTGGAAGAGATGTGAAGATTTAATGGAAAGGTCTCAAATTCAGACTTATGGGTATAAGCACAAATTTCTAGGAAAGACATCATGAATGTATATTCAGATCTCTATTCATTGTGGACATACTCCAGAGACTCCTGAACGTGTGCCAGCTGTTCTCGGACTGATTTCTGGAACTGTCAGTTAATTTAAGAGCCTTATACTTGGATTTGTTATAACCACAGCTAGATTGTGTGATTGCTGCTGTTTGCAATATTAAAGTTAGGAGAATACTCCAGTTTTGTTCTGGTCCTGGGCAAAATATTTTCAGAAAAATAATTCTTCCTTGTAAAAGTAAATGGACTTTCAGTGCTTCCATGCAGCTGTTTTCCTGTACAGCAGAATTAGTCTAATCTCATACCTATGTGCAAAGGCAGAACATTAATATATTTAGACGATTTGATTGCTTACTTCCTGTTTACAATGGCATAAAAAATTAATACTGTCACTGGAGCATGAAAATTCGAAATTAACAGAAACTAATGCTGCCGCTGAGCCACATTTAGAAGTGTTGGGAGAAACTGAGGCAGTTCTGTAAAACAGCATAGCACGCTATAACTGCCGCTGATTTAAACATGATTTTTCATACATGGTAACCCCATGTATTTATCTGTCTTTTCTGCTTCTTGCCTCAGTGCATATTGTTGTAGCAATAATTTTTACATTAAAGGAGCTTTAGAACAGAATTACTAAAAAAGTGGTGTGTTAAAACTAATCAGTATTAACGTCACCATTCTACAAAATATACAGATAGTACTTAGAGAAATGCTACCTTTGTGTAACTCGCTTTTTTTCCTGCCAACTCAGCAGATGATTATAAAAAAAAAAATAAAAAAAGAGGAAGGGAAAAATATAAACTACTTTGGTCCTGATTTATAGCCACTTTTTCTTTCAAATCCATCCACTTGGACATTTTCTGCTGCTCTTTCCTGTTCTTTTCAGATAACTATACTGAAAAAAATGAAACAAAACCCCAAACCAAACAACAACAACAAAAAATAAAATCCCCAAACCAACCGAATTCCAAGTGAACAGAATTTCCCCAAGCCCAATTTAGAGTGGTGAGGTTATCTGTGAGAAAAGCTCAAGTTCTTGGTGAACGAAGACACTAATGAAAATTAGCATTCTAAAAAGATCATCTGCAGCTGTCTTCATAAAAAGAAACTGATTAGTGGTTTGGACAGTGCTAACTCTGTAAATTATCAAACAAAATATGGCAGAAGCATCCATTTACGTATGTGAAAATTACAATTTGAACATCACATTTAGAGCACATTAATCAACTTCATTTTTTGTTTTATGCCTAATGAGGCTTTTCAGAAAGGCAAACAGATTTCTAAATAAAGTTGCCTTGACAAAAATGGATTAAATGGATCCCTATTTGTATTGTTTTGTTTTTGTTTTTTGTTTTTTAATAGTCCTTCTTTACTGTTTGTCTATTTATTTATTTAAATAGATGCAATCCAGTAAGATGTGGATGAACATTTGAATTAATTAGGCTTCTGCATTATATACAGTGGCACCAACAGAATCAGAAACAAATGCAGTATTTTCTTCTTTATTTCCTTTTGTCTTTATTGATTTAATTTCTTTCATCACAATACTATCTTGTAATTGTGCAAGCATGAGATTTTTGCAGGGTTTCTAATAGCTGTATCTCACCAGCTTTTGTCTGTGCCTTCCTGCTAAAACATCAATTGTCAAAAAGGCTTCTCCCATTTTCTCTCCTCTAAGAGTTTCAGAGGAAGGTGATGTTTCCCCCCAAAGCATCTACATTCAAGTATTGCTCATTCTCTGTACTCAGATCCTGAAACACAGTTGCTTTAACTGTTTGTGGGGGGAAAAAAAAACAAAAAACCAACAACAAAAAACAAACAAATCACAAAATAAACTAAAGAGCACAAGTTTCTGAACTGAATCTACTTTGCTCGGTGTCTGTACTGATTGTTCTGATGTTAGACATATAAACAACATCCTGTTGAAGGTTTCCAGAATTAATATAGTGATTCAGCTACTAAGGAAAAAAATAATTTTAAAAGTAAAATTGTGAGTTAGAAATTACATCAATTGCTCCTCAGTCTCAGCACCATGGAAATGTGATGCTTCACTTAGTTACACCAATATGCTTTGGATTTACTCCATTAAAGTCAATGTCCCAAGGCCATAGTATTTCTGAGCAAACTTTTGGCTGCATATGGATGTTACATTAAGTCACATTGACAAACTTGAATTAACTGTTTTATTTGTTGTCAGATGCAAGAACACAGTGTGCCATGTCCCTGTGCTCTGCCACAGGTGAGGAATAACTCAGTTCTATTCCCTTCAGTGAGCAGCATGAATGTGGTACCACTCCTTCCCTACTACTATCTGGATGGTGCAGAAATTATAATTTACTAGATTACCAGTGATACAAAACATTATCTCATCCTTTTCTGCCTTATAGTGATTTGATGATCACGGCTGGTGCTTCTGATTCTTTGGTGTCTCTGACTACTTTGTGTGACTCAAGGATTAAGCAAAACAGAAGTGGAGTCAAAGGTACTACTGTGGGTTTATGGATGCTTGTGAAGGATACTTTACTATGTATTCTGATACTGATCATCTTTGCATGTCACACTGTTCCTTCTTGAAGGCTTTTTATAGAACACACACCAGTCTATGTTTGTGCTCTATGGTGAACTCGCCACCGGCTGCCGCAAGAGAGGAGCCCCGAAGAAAAATTCAAGGACTCCCTGAAACAACACCTCAGCCTTGGCCATATTGACTGCCACCAATGGTCCACTCTGACCTCCAATCAGGATTCATGGAGACACACCATTCACGACGCTGCTGCTTCCTTTGAGAACTCATGCAGAATCAGTCTCGAGGTGAAAAGAGAACACAGAAAGAACCATTCCTCACCAATATCACCTAAAGAGACGTTCTGCTGTGCCTTTTGTGACCGGCCTTGCCTATCCCGCATCGGCCTTTTCAGCCACCAGCACGCTTGCAGCAAGCATGGGTAGTGCCCTTCCCAAATCTTCATTCGTGAAGCCTAGCCATGATGATGATGACCGGTCTATATTTACTCCAGAAGAAACCTTGCAATTTCAAATGAAGGTTCATTTTCTCCTCAGTCAATAGTATTATGTGAAAATGTGTGGAGTAACAGATCCCATAGGTGGATGAAAATTGAACATCATAAGCAAAGGACAGAATCTCAGAATCATGCTACTTTTTTCAGCTGTGCCTTTTTGGATATGGTATTTCACACAGAATCATCATCATGAGTGTCTTGTTAGAGATTTGGGTAGTCAAAGGACTTGGAAAAGTTGTTTTTCTTGCCAGTGAACAGCTGACATGAGAAGAGAAAAGGTCGCAGGAGTGGGATGTACAGAAATAACAGATGAGAATGGAAAGAAAACTAGAAATGTGAAATGTAAAATGTTCATCTCCCAAAATTCTGCACATCAAAAAAACTCCATTTACTTGACTTTGAGCTCATGCCATTTGAAGAAAATATTTCTACCAGCTTGCAGAGAAGTTGTTTTGTACATTTTTTCCTTAGTGACCATAAAACTTTTCTCTTACCAAAAAAATTTGGCAATCAGATACCCTAACAGAGGTCTGGCCCAGAGCATCCCAGCAGGGTTTTCTTGGAGACAGTGGAGGTATGCTAATTTACACTACCGTTGTTTTTAGTGATAATGGATAGGACATGAATTAGATAACATCCTGTTACTGAAAGCTAAAACAAAGGTCTGGAATAGAATCCTCTATTGATCACTGGACTAACATATGGAAGCTAGTTAATGCTCCTTTAGGAGGGAAGTGCCCAGAGCAATTTCATATCTATGCTGCAGAATATGCTGGTCTAATATCATGCACTTAACTCTCCCCCATTTTATTTATTATACTGTATTAGCAAGGTTTTACAACATATTAAAGTACAGCTTTGCAAAAGATGATCAATACATTTGCTCAACATAAGTGTATATGAAGTTACCATTGCAGTGGATTTCATTATGCTTGTTTTTAATGTTTAAAGTAAACTAAACTTAACTTGCCTTAAATAATACCAGTGCTTTTCAAACTTCTGACCTCATGATCACAAATGAACCCATAGGTCCAGACTCAGAACAAGGCAGAGGTAAACCCCTGGCACAGAGCCTCGAATGGCGATCTGCCAAGAAACTGTTTACAGCATGTTTACAGGAGACCTCAACGGCAGGCAGTCGTCATTGGTAGAAAGCATGATGCTGAGTTGTTTCATTGGTAGCTGGAATATGTCTTGGCTAATTCCTAGCTTAAAAAAGGACTGCCTTTTAATGGTAGAGCTTCTAGAGGAGGTTGCAAAAATGCTACCTAACAAGGCACAGATAGCTTGCTACTGAAGTACAGGGAGAATTGCATGTGAAAGGAAATAGTGTAGAAACTTAGTTCTTTATCATCACTATAATAACAACTGAAATAGTGTACACATCTATACCATACTTTGAGAAAGGATGGTGTACAATTTTTATACAGGAGGTCTATTAATGGAAATTAAAATCAACCCTGTGTCTTAAATATGACCTTTCTCCCCTTTATTTTTCTTTAATCCCTCATTATTCTCTCAAGGGTTTTTCTGCCTAGTGCTGGCACTTTATGTTTAGAACTTAACAAGGACTTTATAGTAGTCATTCTAGTGAATTCTAGTGCAGTCTTTCAGCTATCATAATTTAAGAAATAGATCCTATTATGGGGAGTATAGGAATAGTTACAACTTTCATGCTTGTCTTGTGTTGGATGTCTGATCATATCATGAGTAGACTCAGAAATGTAAAATACATTTTAAATATTTCACCTATTCCCACAGCACCTGAAATAAAATGGATGGAGTGGGAACGCAAATAGTTTTCTGCTGGTTTAGTTCTTTATTCTAGCTTGCTTGAGTAGCTAATGTGTAGCCATAAGAGTTCAGAAGAGGGTGCAGAGTTGTATGATCAGGAAAAGCGCTTGGGTTGAGAGACTGAGCTCCTTCTTCATTGCCAAGGAGCTGCTATATTGATGTAACTATAATAGGAAGACTTAGATTCTTTTTTTTTTTTTTTCCTTCAGAATAACTGGTCATCTTTGAAAAATATCCCTATTGCATATTCATATTCTGTGTCCATATTTTGTTTATGTTGAGCACAGAATTTCTGAGCAGGTTTGATAGGCTTCCCAGAATTCTGTAGTATCTACAGATTAATTCAGATATCTTGTGGTTTATATACACTTGTGTGTTTCTGTATGTGTATGTGTAAGTGCACCTGTAGGTGTATCTAACAATAATACAGAAAAATCTGATGGTGATCTGATGTATACCATCCATCTCCTGTAGGAATATTTTTAGCATCTTCAAAGTTAAATAACAACAATACTCACTGTTTGTTTTTTTTTCATTTATTGCACAATGTTCAGTGAACAGAATATAACCTTATCCAAAGGTAACATAAATAATTCTTTAATAAATTTGGCACTTTAGAGATTATTTGCTTGGCATGCTGCTATGAAACCTACCGTGTACCTTACTTTGTAGTGTTCAGCTGCACAGGGGATGTTTTTGCTGCACTCACTTGGTATTTTGTACATCGCTCATTGGCCTGATCTTTGTACTTTTTTCACCTGCCCACTTATTGGCATTCTAACTCACTTGATAAATGGAGTGCCATTTCTACAAATGCAATAACTGCAGTGTGTTTGGTAACAGAAAGGTCTGATCACCCCAGCTGTGATCCTCACATATTGTTATCAACCCTCTTAGGCACAGAAGATATTTAGGCAGGCTTACGGAAAGCATTTTTAATAGATCTAGTGTTTAATATGAAATTCTGAATTAGAAATTCCTGAATTAGACATCTTGGTCTGTAGTGAGCGGCTTGCTCCAAACACTGTATGTTTGATATTAAGTGGTCAGACCAAACACATAATGTTCGTGTTTGAATAAAAGTATATCTTTCAACAATGTTTTAAGAGACTTTGATCTTGTGTATCCTCAGAAACAATCCTTTAACTTTCTGCTATTTATTGATTTTTTTCCTGGGAATATCAAGTTCTTTGTCTACATTCATAATTGAGATCTGGAGACTTGGCACTACAGAAGAAAAACCTGTTCAAATCAAATGTAAGCCTTATTTCACCAGCTAGTTAAATTATTTTTGTAGCTGTCTCACTCCTGTAAAGCAAGCCAGTACAGCCAGAAAGTATTAACACACATGGTGCAATATATGCACAAACATGATGGAAGATTATCTTCTCTAAAGTCTTTCATAAAGTTATAGGGATTTTTTTTCCTCTCAGCTTTTCTGCAGTTGTTGTAACCCACTAAAACCTGACTGATCTGCTCTTTAAAAATATAAATGATAGAATTATCTTTCTTAAAGGCTGCTTTGAAAGTTTTACTTGCAAGTTGAATTCAATAGATGTGAGATTCTGAATGTCTTTTGTATAAAACTATATCACCTTTAACTGATATGTCTTTGTTATCAAATACTGACAACTTCCCAGAAATCCTTTCATATTTTAAATGTTGAGCGTGGAATACAAAGAAAAAGCATCACTTTTTAGTGATGAATTTTATTAATTTCTTTTTGTCAACTCCTCTGGAGCAGTTTATTTTATCATCATTTCCAGTAGTCACAGTGAATAACTTCACTTAAGATTTGATGGACATGGGCCTCATGTCTAGGAAATGGAGCCACATGTAAAAAAATATGGCTTCTTAAAGAGCTGAATGCATGTATTTTGCATTACTATTTCTTCCTGTAGTCCAACAATGGTGTGAACAACTGCCTTGGCAAAGATAAAACAGGTGACTTTTGGAAATTTTAATATTCAAACAGGCAAATGTCACATTAAACTCTTGTAGCATTCTTTTAATCTGAAAAATACTGAATGATGACTATTTGAAGTAATCACTCATAGTGATATCTAGTTAATATATTTAATATATATTCCAGACACAAAAGTTTCTTAGCTCTTTGTCTTTTAAAAAATATGAGATTATGCTTAAAAGTAAAGGACATTAAAAGGACATTTTAATTTTGTTTTGACATCATTTTAGTGAAAAGGCAGATGTCAGCGGTTCAGAGATGTCACTTACAAGGAGCATGCCCCCATTCCTACTATTTGATTTTTACTTTTAGGTGACTAGACCACAGGAAAGCAGGTAAAAAATTGTCTTAAAACTAATAACAGCTCTGTTAATTAGACAACAGAGAGAAGGCAGCATTTAAATTCTATATAGACCAGATTTTGATTATAGCATATCTCTTTGTAACCTCTATTTCCCATTTAAAGATCCAATGTTCCTGAAGGAGACATTTTTGAATAATAAACTCTTATCAGTCATATTTTCTTCTCAAATTATGTCCTCTCCCCCACCTTTTAGTATGTTTTTATATCAAGCAAAAGATAATTACACTTCCACAAAATAAATTTTGCCTTCTATTGCATCTTTCTGTACCCACAAATGAAGGAAGTATTAGTGTGAAGACTACATTTGATATGAGAAAGGAAGCATACGTATAAAAACCTACCATTTAGACAGGTAACCATTTAGACAGTTTTATGAAGATGCTTTTGTTTTTGGCCTCTTGTAAAAACTCTGTGAATGGGTAAAATGTTTGTGTCCCTATGAGGTGTTTTTGTTTTGCCTTTGACAAAGGATGCTACATTTAAAACTACCTATGAGGAGGCTTGGAAGATAGTCACTTTCTGATTTGCCACCTTAGGAAGCGTATTTTGAATTGAAAAGTAATGTGTCATCTTTCAAAAAGAGATTAACATTAAGCCCACAGCACAAACAGCTTGGGTGGAAGAAAGGAAGCTGATTAGCAATTCAAGCTTTATATTTACTGAAAAGCAACTGATGCCCAGGGAGTTCTGGCATTCTTCACCTTTTGTTGACCATCTGTATCTATGAGCTTCCCAACAGAGATGCAGCTCACTTGGGGACAGAAGAGCAGAAGGGCATAGCCTCCTCTACAAGAGCCACAAACCAAAAGCCACGCTAAACACCATCAATTAAAATTCATTAGTCCTGTAGGAGCTGCCCATTAGAGTGTTGAGTGTGCACAGATGCCGCTATTACAAGCATGACACCAGTAATTAAGTACCAAAAGTAGGAGGACTTCACAGTCTATTTAGCAAAGATATGATCTCTCTGTTCTTGCATAAACTTTGCCATAACTTTAATTGCAGTGGATTTCACCTACATTGGTCAAAAGAAATATTGCCTTTCCCCTCATAACTGCTAGGACTGTTAGTTTCTAATTAGGTTTAAGACACACAACAAAATAGATGAGATTACTTAATGGAAAAAAATGCTGTGCTATTAGAAGTGCATTAGTTATGATAGATGTCTATACTTAGTCAAGAAAAATTAAAGCCCAGTTTATTCTTATACATTTTCATGTTGAGTGTCACTGTTGACGGATGACTTGTCTTCTGAATGCATCTATAATGCTTTAAAATAAATAAGAAAGAGATAGCCATCTGTATGCATCTCTGTAGCAAATGCTTTTTTGTTCCATTTATTGCTCAGTTTTCCAAGAACCTCAGAGAGTAGGAAGTGATAGTTTTTTTTTATTTTATTTGTTTTCTCATTTTCTTTACCTGGAGAATAGGGATAGCATAGAGTTTGTCTGTCAAAGAGCAAATTGCTATCTTATTCCATCATCTACTTACAAATAACTGTATGTTCTTCAGGGGGTTTGTTTGCTTGTTTGTTTCTTCCTTAAATTGTATCTACTCCATAAGTCCATTCCTCAGAGCTGATATAGGAAGGGGAAGAACTGTGTGAGACAAACGGAGAAATTCACAGTTTCATTTGCTCTCCTCCCCTTCCCCCTCTCCCATGGTTTGGGACAATACATAATATTTTATTCCTTAGAATTCAGTTTCAATGTCTTATTTCATTTATTGAAGCTGTGTGAATTCATCTCTGTAACAAAACCAGCTTAATTCCAGAGTATATGAGAAGTGGTGAACAATGGTGTAGATGTAGATCCCAGCTGCACTCTTTCTTTGCTGTTCCACAGTAGAAAAGGTGGAAAAAATCCGTAAACTGGACAAGCAAGTTCCACTCTGCTTACACCTCCTGTCTCCTAGGAGCAGGACAATAAAAGATAAATAGGTCATTTTGCAGCATTGTTATTGCCGTAGGGAGAAAGGAAAATAATCTCTCTTAAATCAGGAGACATGACAATAGCCAGCTTTTCCCTTAAACTGTCTAATACTGTGAGGTTAGCTTTGGAGGTTTGTACTGTGAATTTATGGAGAAACAGAATTAACGTGCCATACATAAAATTTCTAAAGTTAGTTATTAGAATAGCCATCCCAATGTCAAATGTTATCCTATTCAACATGGAAAATATGATCAAATGAAAAAAAGGACAATAAGTGGAAAAGACAAAAGATAGCTCCAGGCATCACACTCATATGGCAAACAGCAGCTATATGTAGCATATAAATGAACTGTAGAGCATCGTAGGAGTCCAATAATACTTCAGAATTATTCAAATGCATTAACTTAGTCAAAACAAGAAGTAACTGAGTGAATATGTGTTTTTCAGGTAATTTTTGCACTTTATATTTAGAAAGTTACTGACATTTTTTTCTGTGATGGACAGATGCCCTGACTTGAGCAATCACAACAGCAGTCAGTTGGTGTTTTGTTTCTGCTGGTGCTCCTGCTGTTATCTCAATGGCAGCAGCAGGAAGAGCAAAAGTGTAAGGGGAAGGAATACAATGAAAAGGCAGCAAGTCTTCAGCATTACTTGCAATCACTGCTTTTGTGACATAAAGGTGTAATCATTTCCTGGCAACATATATGAATATATGTGCATCTTTGGTTATTTTTGATATATATTTTGATCCATGTCTGATAATGAGGTCTTCTCTTCTGATGTCTTTTCTCTTGAAAGTTAGTTACAATGAAAAAGGAAATCTAGCTCAGCCTCCCATAAAAGTTAAAAACCAGCTTTGTTCAAAATTGCACTTTGATTGAAGTGCAAAAGTTCAAAGTCAAAAGCAGCTAAATATACAGCAGAAAAAGAGTTCACATTCCTTAGTAGCAAAAAAATATACCAATTTATCAAACATTGTATTCTTCCTGTTTGGCTTCCATTTTTATAAAAATAAAAGGAAAATTATAGATATATTTCACAGAGGCATAAAAACTATTGCAAGTTCATTGTAAACTGTGGACAAACATTAGAAACTACAAGAAGGTGACATACTGGTTTAAGAATTGCAAGACAAGTAAGATTGTAAATAATTGAAAAGACAAAATATTACTTAAACTTTTTGTGACTGACCAGAGGTACTTTGGTGGTCAGCATAAATATTTTCAGTACAAGGTAAATGAAAGAAACTTACAATAGTGAGAAGTACAAAGAATAAAAATTGCTGATTCAGTCTTAAGTCTCATAATTTACCTCACTTAAATCATAAGGAAATAGTTGCACATACAGACAACAAAATACATTTTTTGCATACTTCATGAAAATAATGGCTTGCAAATTAGATTTAAATAGCAAGATGACCATCTTTTATGACACTGAAAATATGTTCAAAACTGTAGTCTAATTCTATTAGGGTAAATTTATATTCAAAGCAAATTTTGAAAAGAGCAATCTTGAAACAATTCTACAGCTATGATTCTTGTTTTGATCTAGATTTCTCTTATGATGTAAATATGACTCAAGGTTTCACATTTAATTCACTATTTTTGACAATAAATATAGTGATATAATTTATCTGTCTTTGAAGTTGGCATGTACAACCTGTATATAGACTGTAAAGCCATGGTTAGCTCCGCACTTACGGTCTTCTCAGTTAACCAGATAAAGGAAGCCTCTATCCTCACTGAAACTAGGCTGCAAGGGGAGCAGTATGTGACATCCAAGTGCAAAGGTAGGACACATTCAAGATGGTCAAAGCAGAGATGAGACCTGAAAAGGCTTTCTGCACCACGAAAAACCCCACATGGGTTTATCATATGGGATATATGTATATTTATTTATTTGTTTGTTTGTTTGTTTGTTTATTTCTTTGTTTGTTTGTTTTAACATAAGGAAGCATTACGGTGTCTATTCAGTAGTACAGCAAGGCCCAGTGAGTGCCAGGTTTCTAATACTGACCACAGTTCCATGCGAACATTAATACTATGTAGAGAAAAGAGGAAATACAGGAACAATCTAAACTAGTTAATACTGCAATGCATGAGTTATCTTCCAGTGGAGCAATTGATTCCCATCAATTTCATTGTTTTGAGCTGTTTTAAGGTGGAAACTTAAGCAGTATCAACCTGCATATGAACATTTTACAGAAAGGGTCTGATCGGGTTTTCTACAGGAACTCATCAGTTACCCAGTATGACAATGACTCCTCCATACTCATTATCAGAGGCTGCAGTCTGTCTAGAGATAACACATCCTCCAAATGCTATCTCTCTGGTAGAAATTAATTTCTGGTTTCATTCATACAGGTATGTAGAAATGGTCTTGACATAGAATACAGGACACTGGAGATAGTGGTTAATTAGATTGTCTCTTCATCCAGGCAAAGATTCTTATTTACCAAAAAAATAAAAAGGGTTTGAAAGCTTAATGATTTCCTAGTTTCCTGCAGAAAGCAAAACCACTGGAATCTTCTGTGGTTTTGCGATGTTGTTTTTCCTGTGGTGCAATACTGCACTGGAAGCCTGACTCCCTTTGTAACCCAGTAGGTCAGCAATGGTTTTATTAGGCATCTGCATACTGTAAAAACCTAACAGCACTGCGAATATTCACATCATAACCATAGCAGAAATAAATAATCTTTCTCACTACCATCACAGATGAAAAGCTGTGTACCCTTGGTATACTGTTATTCTCCTTAGCCAATAGGCTAAGCAGTCCCTGAAACAAATGTAATAAGAAACTATAAAGTGTTCTCATGTTTTTTTTACTGGAAGCCATGACCTAAATGAATAGTGACCTAACAATCCTGCAGTCTTAAACCAATGTATTGTATACAAACTGCTTTCTTATGTGTAGTAGCCTTTGGACACCTTGTATATACTGAGGATCAAGAAACTCTGAGAAATATTTATCCTGGATCATGGTGTGTATTCCTATGCACCCTGGTCTTGACAGAGCAGTAATTAATAACCGTAAATAATGCTAATGGAATAAAAATAACCAGTAGATGTTTTACAACTGTACTCACTTGTGTTCCTGCAGAGAGGCCCAAACCTCAGAAAGATGACATTCAAGAGATGTTACTTGACTTTAGTTTTCCATTTGAGGCAAAATCAATGTTCCAAAAAAAAAAAAAAAAAAAAAAGGGCTTCGGCAAGCAGCATTTTAGCTTTTAACACTATTATGGCTTCATATTTCTGCTACTTTGACCCCCATCGACCTGATATATTTTTGTCAAGACTTTATGACATTGTGGGAGTAGTTTGTATATTGTTACAATGGTTCCAATAATATTTTTTCCATATCCATATGAACCATGGATTTTCCATATAATCTATTTGTGTGTCATCATCTTCAGGGATTAGGCATGTATTTTAACCTTAAAAAGTGTTTACTATCATTGCTAGCAATACCTACTTCTATACATTCTGTAAGAATGAATAGTCAAAATGTATATTTTAACCAAGTTAAAGCACTGCATCTTAATATCTTATGTTATAGAGATACTCCAGATGACGGGGGAAAAAAGGCAGTAATGGCTAGGATGAGGTTTGCTTGTACTTCTTTCTCAAGTATTAATACAAACACTGAGAATCTTCTGAACCTTCATAAAAATAAGGCCATATTCTAAAAGAAGTTTATATTTGCAAAGTCAATTTTTTTTTTTTTAGTATTTGAAACCACATTTATTAAAGGAATATTTTTATCAAATGTTACATGCTTTACTGTAAAAGAGGGGAAGCATGAACTCAAACTAGACTCCTCCTTACTCTCCCGGAGTAGAAGGCTCTCCACCAAGTACACTGAATGCTTTTTGTTAGCTAGATAAAATATATCCTGTTAAGATAAGTATTTTATTTTTATGTATACTTTAAAGACTTTAAAAATCCTACCTTTATCCATACTTTTCTGTCCTTTGAAAAGAACATCCTATATACAGAAGGCAAATCCTCCATAGATTGCAGTGAGCCTTTTGAGAACCCCATACACCAAGGCTCAAATTTTACAAAACCTTAAAGCAAAGATGTACTGAAAGAAAATGTGGAAAAGTACCTCTTAAAGGCTTGTCTTTTCTGTTTTGAAAATCCATATGACATGAATTTTCTATGGATCTTTAAATCCTAACTTACACTGATATTTTTTACTTGTCTGTTTGTTTTTGATGTATCTTTCTTTTTTTTTGTCTGTCTTATTAAAAAAAAAAAAAAAAAAGTGTTTTGGTCAATTGGTGGAATAGGAGTATAGGTGCATTATGATTCCATTCTATACATGCACTTAAATTCCAGGCCTACAGCTTTATGCCAAACATGGATATACTATGAAAGGCTAAAAACAAGGAGAGAAGCACATGAAGAATACCAAAGAAGCATAAAACTATCAAAAAGCCTTTGAACGATTTTCTTTTTTAAGAGAATTTTTGAGTTGCCCTGAATTTTCATTTAGTCTGGATTTTTTTAAATTGAATTGTTTTGTTATTGTTAAAAGATATTTTTTTACTGTGTTCTTTAGTGCATTCAAGATGCCCTTGTCTAAAGCAAAATATTATGTTCATTAATAGCTTTTTGTTATGGTAGCTGTTAGGGGAAAATATCCCACCTTGATAGAATTAGACAACAAACTGGGTAGATAATGTGCCATGTAGGTGACTTAGCACATACAAAAAGTGATTTAAATTTTGAACTTCTAATCTGCTGTAAAAACAAAAAAAAATGTACAAAGGTAATTTCTTTCTGTAAGCACTTATTCGTCCATTGTTCACTCAAATGGAAGGAAAAATAGCAAGCAAATGTGTCATATTGCTCCTTTCCTGGGATAGAACACCACATTGATAATTGGTTAGTTTATTTTTAAGGCATGCTGCAGCAGATTTCTACTTTTTTTTTTTTTTTTTTTTCCCTTTTGTACTATTGGTTCAACAATTCTTTGCAAAGTTCAATGAGGTTCATTAGCTTATGCAAAGAAAATGGATCTGGTACTTTTGAGACAGGTTCTTTCTGTGACTTTTCTAATTAAATCTCTTCCATCAGACAAAAAGCTGCCCTTTTTACTTGACAAACATTTGTTCTAATTTGGCATTCACTGTGGCTTTTTTGGTACTTGTACTTCTTTCCCTCTCTCCCTCTCTCTCCACCAACAGCAGCAGCAGCTGTTACTCACAGGATCACAGTGTCTGACATTTACTCTGAATGTGCTTGCTTATTAAAATATTTCACTTTCTTAGACAAGCTTATCAGCTGAAAAATACAATAAAGAAGTTCCAGTACGTTGTGTGGGTATATTTTTAGTAAAATGCGTTATTTCAGTGCACAACTATTAATGTATGTATTTGTAGATATCAAATTAAATGAACTTTCTCTGGAAGGCTGTTTTGAACTCTTAATAATCAAGAGTTAATCAGGTGGGACATCCCAATCCACAAAATAGAAGTACATTGTATAAATAAGAGGACAAAATTTTATAGGGATGGCATATTTGCTTACTTTTTTATCAGCATCCTCCAAAACTATCTGTTTTGAGAGCTCTCTTTCAGACTGGATTGTCCTCTGGGGAGGGGGAAGAAGGTTCAAGAAAAGTTTAATCAAAACTCTTTTCTGCAATATTCAGAAAACCTCTGTGGAAACTTTCTGTAGACAGGCAGATCACTGATTCAGGTATATACTTTTCCCTTATGTGAAATAATGTAGTATGAAGTTAAGTATTTACTGAAGAAGCAAGAGTTTGGGCTTTCAGTTTTCACATTGGACAGTAGGAAGATATGCTCAGACTGTGACAAGCATCACTGTACACAGTTTATGCTGCTTTTCTTTAACACTCTCTAGTCATTAGCTTGCCAGCCATGTAGTCTGTAAGTAATAGGTTGCAATAGCAGCTAAAATTGACAAGTGCTTAGCCCAGAGCATGGATTGAATGTAATTCATAGGGTTCCTGAGTTAATTTCCAATACCTGTTTCATCAAGGCAAACAGATAGATGGCTGCCAGCATCTTCTGGCTTTATCTGCAAATCCCTCTCTCTTTATTGCCATCATTCTGGAGTTGCTGTTATTTTTTTCCCCTCCTTCTATTTACTTCTCCTTTTTTTTTCCCAGCTCTGCTTTTTTTTTAATCTTTTTTCTCCTTCTTTTTTTTCTTCTTTTTTAGCATTCCTTTCCTTACATTTGTTTCTCCCTATTTCCATAACTATAAATGCAGCTTACTCTATAGGCACATCATTCATTTAGATTAGAGGCCCTTGCAGCGAAACGTAAGACCTTCACATGTTATTGAAGTGCATTTTTCCATGGGGTTCTGTTTAAAGTGATGCTCCTTTAGGGACTGTGTGGTGAAATATGAAGTTATCTGAGAGAGTAAATCTGAGATGTTGGACAAATGGTGAAGCATCAGTGCATCCACAGAAATGCATTTCATTTTTATATAGGGGATGCTCTCAATCAGTTTCAGGCTGAAAAAATAGTTTCTCCTATTGCATCCCTGGCATATCATGTGTTTTGTTTTGTTTGATTTTTGTTGTTGTTGTTGTTGTTGTTGTTGGGACTTGGCTTCTTTTTTGGTTTGGGGATTTTAGATCAATAGATAAGTCCATGAAACTATAATAAACTTTAAATACGTATATGAATGATCTGGATACGCAGCATGTGCTAAAAATAGCACATTTTGGGATCTCAGCATTGACAGAAAACATAAAAAACCCTAAAAAATTACAGAAAATAAATAAATATTGCCCAATAAGGTCACAAAAATTATGTTTGGTGAAAAATATACCAATTTTATAGGCATTATACAAATTCATTTCTTATACCAGCTGAATTGCAGATTTTTTTTTTTTATTTAAACTGTATAGAATACACTCATTCCCATAGATCTGAAGGATGTCCTGCCAATTTCAACATTGCTTTTGAAGTATATCCTCCTATAAAGGAGAAACAGTATTTTGAATATTTGAGAATCTTATAAGCAATGACTGTAGAGAGTACACAAGGACACGTGGAGTTTCATTCTATCTACCCATGTTTGCTTCTGCTCTGTTGCCACCCAAGGTTTTGTGTCATTTAGTAAAGGAAGTACCTAACTTGCAGGCCTAAATGCTTCTTTGTTTTAATTGCAATCTGTATTAGCTTTTAATCACATTAGACAGTACACTCTTTTCTGCTTACTTTGTGCAGCTATCAAATCTCATGAATGAATCTCCAAAATTGCTTTTGAAAGCTGACAGTCAAGAATATGAGTCTTTGGTTTCCATTATGCTTTGGGCTTGCTGATATACATCTGTGCTGCCAATAGAGTATAGCCATTTTCTGCTTTTTGTTTTCTTTGTTGGGTTTTAGTCTGTTGCTTGGTTTTGGAGTTTGTTGTTGGGGTGTTTGTTTGTTGTGTTTCTTTTAATGGAAAAGATGGAGGTATGCTATACAGTTTTCCCGCTGTTTCCCCAACCGCAACACTTAATACCTTTGGTGTGTGTTTGCAAGTCTGAGTGATCTAGCAGATTTCTCTGCTCTACTGGAGAAATCAATATCTACAGGACTTTTTTTGAAAGTCATGTCAATAAAGAAAGAGTTTTAAGGGTAAAAACAAAACAAAACAAAAAGTAGTCAGCAGAAATAGTAATGCAAAGGGCACAAACAGCCAGAGTGACAGCTTCTGGGGATGGACACTGCTGCTGGACTGATAGCTGCTAGTCGGATAAATGTATCATTAAAAATAGATTTCCTCACAATGCAAGTCATATCAACATTAGGAATTTCTTAAAACAGAAATATAATTTAGGGCTTTATCATTATTATTATTTTGCAGTTTTTGTAAATATGTCTGATTTTTAGCTAGACCCTTCCCTGTGGAAATTATTAAATGTTTTTAGTGTTTCTAAAAAACAGCAGCATGTCTTATTATTAGTTTGCCACTAGCACTTAATATGTATTTTTCTAAAAGAAAAAAAAAAAAAAAATCATTCATTCATATGACCTGTTTCAGGACATGATGCATCATAAAAACAGGGTAAACTTAGATTTCAAACCTATTTAGTACATTTTATTCTCAGCTTAAAGAATTTTGATTACATTTTATGATAGCTAACCCAAGGTCAAAGAATTTAGTTTCTTTCCATCAAGTGAGAAGTGAGGAGAAAAAGCAGCTTGAAAGGTTTCCCTATGCTTATATGGGTTGAGTCTTATTTTTTTAGTATATACTTCCAGCTCATGTGTTCAAAAAAATAAAGCAATCAAGGACTGTTGCTATTTTAATTGATTACAAATAATAATAATAAAAAAAAGGAAAACATACCTGAATAAGTGTATATCTGGGGTGCACCTGGAGGTTGTTGGCTAAGAGAAAGTTCCTTGAACAATTTCTTGTCCTTTCTATCTGTCATAATTTTTTTAAAACAAAAGTATTTTTTGGTAAGTCTGAACAGCCACATACAGTTATTTCATTAAAATCATTGAATCAATGAACCCAAAATAATTTCGGCTACAGATGTTTAATGAATGTGCCCTTGGCTGTTCTGTTACTTGCCCCAAATATAAAATTTTCATTCCAAATGCTTGCATGACATATGGTAAAATTCAAATACAGACTGCCTAGTCTAGAATTATTTTTGCTTTAATTTAGTTCTAGGGATGTTTGCAGGCCTGCACTGGGTAGCAGGGGCTGTCCTAAGCACTCTAGGGATATAATATTGTTTAGGGCACTAAAAAAAATCAGTGTGTATCAATTCTGACTTGGAACCTGACAAACCAACCTGTGAGCAGCAGGTGGTGGGTAGCTATTTCATGCCCTGGGAGGCAGGAAAAACAATGGAACTTAGTATTTGAAGGATGGCTGTTCATATAGTTTCATTTCACTGGATGTAACCTGACAGCAAATGGTGAAAAAAGTAGAATGTCAGAAAACAACACTTTTATAAAATGTTTTATATAAGCTATCTACAAGGTCACCTTAAGTTTCACTACATATCTACTGAGATTTCCGCTTTGTCAAGATATCATTAAAACTTCCTGTCACTTCTGAAGTATTTGAGCAATATAATCTTTCCAAGTAGTGTTTATATCACAGATTATTGTTTCTAATAGAGCCTTCTGGATGAACTTCAGGTATCACTTTATTAGCTTATGTGATATTTAATTGGTAATCAATCTTTGTCGACATAAGCAGTTTGATCAAACTTAGCAGGATAACATATTCAGTTGGGAAGAGGCAAAACTAATTTTATTCCTAAACTAAGGAGTAGATATTTCTTCTATTAACACTAGTTCTGCTTTTGTTAATTTTTGAGGTTTTTAAAATCATTCATGGAAAAACCACTTGAAGGCCTTCACTCATCAGGTTTATTATACCCATCAGATTGCTGCACCCTGTACATTGTCCATAATATTATATATTGATATGAAGTGGCACATAATTTTGTGTATGAGAGGGATACAGAGGTTTGGCTTTGCCCCCGTCATCCATGTAGTGGGTAGCAGAGGTCACATGTCTAAGATTAGTGTGTGGTATGGATTTGGAGCAAGCCTGGGCAGCTACCATTTTTGATTTACTATTCAGTGAATCAGAAGTAGCAGAACTTTGTTTATAGACTTAGTTAGCAGGATCTACTCATCAGCACTAGTTTCTCAGTAATGTTAATTTATCTAGCAAAGAGTTAATGGGCTAGAGGTAGTTGGATTGGGTTTTGAGCAACTTGGTCTACAGGAAGGTGTCCCTGCCCAAGACGGGTGGGTTGAAATGGGGTGATGGTTCTATGAAAAAGAAAACAATCAAGCTTATGAACTAATTCATGAATCAGATAACTGATTAGTCCACAGTAATGGTGACTTTCACACTCTCTTCCCATCCCTGCTCCCTTCCTCTGAGGTTTAGGTCTGAAGAATCCATGAAAGGGTTGGAATGAAGGATGTGGTCAGATTTTGGGAAGGGTTGCATTTGCTATAGCTCTATCAGGGGTAATATGATTAAGTTAACATCTTGGTCTGGCAGGAGTGATGTGAGCTATGCATAGGTTTGGACTGGGATCCATGTCAGCATGACTACTAAGTAGTAGTCTGATTCAGAAAAGACTCTGTATGCTATCCACGGTCTTCCAGTCCATTTCTCCTCCCAGCCTATTTGCCTGCACACCTATGCAACCTCACACAATTTTATATTGTGTGGAAGTATCATCCCTTTCTCTTATCTTTCAGTGTAACATCAAAGGCAGTGTAGCTTCAAAAGAGGAAAGTAGGATTTAAGGTCATTTTCTGCTCCACTGTCTGACGATAGTGTTAAAGAGGGGGAATTCCTCTAACTGAAATACCAGCTTTTGAAAAGTTTATGTTGATGAATAGCTCAGTGTTTACGGAAAGGAATTAACATTTTTTACAGGAGTATCAGTATTTGGAAGATCAAAAGTCTTTGTATGTGTCAGTAAACTGACAAAAAGAGATTGGGATGGAGATATATGCATACAATTGAAAAAAAAATCAATTATGTGAAATGTAAAATGTGAACATGTAATCAAACATTGCCACAGATGGATTTCAATAGATGACACCACAGACTGGCAGACAAAGCATGTCCTCAGATGTAAAAATGTAGCTTTCCTGAACTAACCAATTGATATTCTAAAAAAGAACAGAATTGGTTTTAAAATCTACAAACACAATCATAATTTTCTGACTTAGAGACATTGTAGGAAATAAAGTAATACCCCTTTTCTTGTATTTGTCCTTTTCCAACAACTTTAAGCATGGTGCATGTTACCTGCAGTTTTCCAGTTCTCTTTTCTATGGAAAGTCAGACATGATGGTAATGTAAATATAACTGCCACCCTGATTATCTACAGTTGTAGATATTCCACAGCAACAGGGAAACTCACGAATTTTAAGTCTTATGAACCAGGTTTGACTGGAAAGTCTGACTGACCAGGGGTTCCCAGATAAAGGTACATTAAAGCTGTAGAGATTTACCTTGTTACAAAAATGAGTAAATACACTGAAGCTAAGCCTTTTTTGGCTCCCTTTGGTTTTTATCAGGACTTTGCATATTCTTTCACAATCAGAGAGATAATTTTGACTTCTGGGTCAATAATGAGTTTAAAAACTCTAAAAATCATATTGTGTATATACTTATTCAATTCAAAACAACTGTATATAACTATTAGTAAAGTTTATTTCGCCTAAAAAGAGTGACTTGAAAATTTAGTAGCCATCTGAAGCTAACTAGATGCTTGCTGAAATAAAGAGGGATAAGAGAGATAGATAATGTCAAAAGGTGATTTATCCAAACAGCTTTAGACAGCTAACTTAGGGTAGAATGAATTGCCTTCTGGAGGTGTCTATCTTTGTCCATTTACTTCAGAGAAAGCATAGTTGACTAATTTAATCTCCCAAAGTCACTTCTCTACAAGCTTGACAATTTCAATAAAATGTACCTTTCCCTCAGTTCTATTAGGAGAATTGCACAGCAAATTAATTAAATATGTAACAGCTTCACAATACACACTTTTAGCCATGGTTTAGTGCTGGAAAAAACCTCCTACACCTAAATACCCTGGGTGTTTGAAAAACTTCAGGACAGATTTAAAGCTTTGTAGTACAGTTTTGCATGTTTGAGCAGACAGTAAAAACTCTTCTTTCGCTACTGGAGGTTCTCTCTCATGATTCTCATATTTCATTACTTTCACTGCACAGTCATGTCAGCTTCCACTGGTAAAACTAATTGAGAAACCAGGTCTTTATGTGACCAGTCTTTTTTGAGACATTCAAATTATTTCCTTTGATTAGATGTTTTTATACTGGATCTCAGCAGGATACTTATTCAGAAATCCAGCTTTTTTTCTGAACATTAATGTGCTTTTTTCAAAAATCTACCTTTGTCAAGATAAAAATATCCCAGTTTCTGTTCTGCATGCCACATCTCCTTATGAAATTTCTAAGTAGTGGCTGTCTTCCTATGTTGTTGCTTTCAGAAGTTTAACAAAATTCTCTTGCTGCAGTCATAACAGAAATCTTAAAAGTAAGCTTCCTTCACAAGCATGTGCTTCCTGCTTTGCAGAACATTTTGAAAATATGAACATCTGCCTCCCATTTTAAATTGTTAACTGACACCTGATTTCCCTCTTTACTTTTATCTAGTGAGTGCTTTTGTACATGTTGTACAGAATATACTCTCTGGAAGTCTTTCTTGTAGGCAAATATCAAACTTCACAGACTAAAGCCAGTGCTCAAAATCCCTTCATTTTTTATATTCTTCCCCCCACCTCTTCCAGCAAGTTGCTTACTACATGCATCTGTTTAGTCATGCGCTCAAAGGCCCTAGCAGACAAAAAAAATGTGTTATATAGTATGATTTTGCTTGATTAGAAGACCTTTACACTTGAACACTGTGATGATCATGAGTGCATGCTGAAGAGTTGAACTAGGTGCAGTCCTTTGAAAGGGGAGGATTCAAATATCAATAGCTAGAATGAGTGGGAAGAAAATTATTCACTTGGCACGTGATGTTTTGAAAAGTAGGTCCTATGCTCACATTCATGCTTTCATTAAACTCTGTCTTGCCTTCATTGAATGTTAAAATTATAGGTTTCCTCTCTCACCACATTACTTTTTCCTATTATGTATCAATCACAATACTATCAAAAAGCATAAGAGCACATATTGTTCTCTCCCATGTTAAGCATATTACAAAGAACTGCCCTTTCTTAATGTCCTTAGAGGCAAAGCTTGAGACATGTGATGAGACTGACTAGGAGTCTTTGTAGACATGTTGGTATGTAATATCAGCAGCTTGAGAGTTAAAAATAATTTTTATCCACAACAAGAGAAGGAGCACTGTTGAAAGGAATTTAAAAGCAAATTAGTTTTAAGCCCATTTCCTTAAACTAAGGAGGTCCACAGCTCATCACATTTCATACATTTAATTTTAGATGTATAAAGCTTTGACATTGACATCTCAGCTGGTCATACTATAATCACTGAGATAACAACTTATAGCATAATTCTCCTAATCTATTTTGGTATCTAAATTAAGGTAATATGACAAACTTCTTTGAATTTTAAGAGCATCATTTTATTGTTAAGGGTATACATACACATCTGAAGTCAAATTTTCAAACATCTGCATAGTGTGTTACACAGTCCAGTTTTCCAGGTTTTCCTGTATCTGTTGATTTTTATAAGTCTTTTAAAAATAAAAAACCACGAATAAGTAACTGTCTTTTTCATTTTTTTACATTTTCATTTAACAGCCTAATATGACCTCTCTCTTCATTTACTTGCTCTTTCTTGTAGCTCAGTGGTTTTAATTTAGAAAAAACACAGAGACAGTAGAAACACTCAGGTGCCACAGGTGTCTGAGAAACCTGATGAAAAGAATCATATCTATAGGTAACAGTAGTGATCTGACTGATGCACTATGATATCTTTATATAAACTTTGGCTGTATGATATGTGCTAAGATGCAGTAACTGTCTATGTGGACACTCCTAATCTGTTGAATTTGAAGTAAAGCAAGCAGAATGGAGGTGGCTGAATCAAGCAATGTTCATTCCCATTGATTTTTTTTTTTTTTCGGATCCCTTATTCTAGAAATCCACACTAATTCTGCTAGTTCTTTCCCTGTTTAGTGTGTCCTGTTTGGAAAGCTGCCTTAGTTAATGTTTTGGGGTTTGGGGGTCTTTTTGTTTGTTTGGGTTTTTTTCAATAATATATAATCACAGAGTAAAAAATCAAATGGATAAGAAATTCAAACATCTGAAAAGTAAAAAAAAAAAACAAAAAACACCTGATCAGACATAGATATTTAATCTCATTACAAAATACAGAATTCATGTGGTGTAATCGTGTTGTTTTCTAATTATTTGGCAAATTACCTCAGTAGAGTTCTGAGTGTCTTCATAGAATCATGGAACCATTAATGTTGGAAAAGATCTCCAAAATCATAGAGTCCAAATGTTGATGCAACACCACCATGTAAACTAAACTATAGCACTAAGTGTCACATCCAGCCATTTCTTGAACACTTTCAGGGATTGTGACACCATTGCTTCCTTGGGTAGTCCATTCCAATGCTAAACCACCCTTCCAGAGAAGAAAGTCTTCCTGATGTCCACTCTGAACCTCCCCTGGCACAGGCTGAAGCCATTTCCTCTTGTCCTGTTACTTGTTGCCTGGGAGAAGAAGCTGCCCCCCACTCTGCTGCAAATCCCTTCAGGTAGCTGTAGAGAGTAATAAGGTCTCCCCTGAACTTCCTTTTTTCCAGGCTAAACAACCCCATCTCACTCAGCTGCTTGTCATCTGACTTACTGTGGCAGTTTGGCGTGGACTGGATGCTAGGTGCTCACCAAAGCCACTCTATCACTCCCCTCTACAACTGGACAGGGGAGACAAATTATAACAAAAGGCTTGTGGGTTGAAATAAGTGCATGGAGTGATTACTCACCAATTACTGTCATGGGCAAAGCAGACTTGACTTAGGGAGATCTATTGAATGTATTACTAACCAAAATCAAAATAGGATAATGAGAAGAAAGATCTTAAAAACACCTTCTCTCTACCCTCCCTCCTTTCTGGGCTTAAGTTTATTCACAGTTCTTTACCTCCTTCCTTACAGGGGTGCATGGAGGCAGGGAATGGGGGTTACCTTCAGTTCATTGTGTGTTTTTTTTCTGCCACTGCTACCTCCTCAGGCAGAGGAGTACTTCCCCACCTCCAGCATGGGGTCTCCCCCACCAGACAGACTGCTCAATGAACTTCTCCAATATGAGTCCTTTCCGTGTGCCAGTTCTTCATGAACTTCTCCAGCATACATCCCTCCTGTGGCACCAAAAATCCTACCAGAAAACCTGCTTTAGAATGGGCTCCTTTCTCCATGGGTCCATAGGTCCTACCAGGAACCTGCTCCATTGTGGACTTCCCATGGGGTCATAGATATCTTTTGGATATCCACCTGCTCCGGTGCTGAGCTTCTCCATGGGCTGCATGTAGAACTCTGCTCTCTTTTGGACCTCCATGGGGTAGAGAGGCACAATCTGCCTTGCCATGGTCTGCACCACAGGCTGCAAGGGAAGCTCAATTCCAGTGTGTGGAGCACCTCCTTCCTTTCCTTCTGCACTGACCTTGATATCTGCAGGGCTGTTTCTCTCACATATTACCACATCTCTTTTCTCTGGACACAATTATGTTTGTGTAATAAAGTTTTTTCTTCTTAAATATATTGTAACAGTTGCATTACTGCTATCTCTGATGAGTGTGGCCTTGGCCAGTGGCAGGTCCATCTTGGACCCAGCTGGCATTGGCTCTGTCAGACACAGGGGAAGCTGCTGGCAGCTTCTCACAGAAGCCAGCTCTACAGACCTCCTGCTACCAAAATCTTGTCACACAAACCAATACACTCACCCTCTAGACCATTCACCATCTTCATTGTTTTTCTCTGGACACACTCCAGCACCTCAAGGTCTTTCTTGAAGGGAGGGACCCAGAACTGGACACAGTACTTGAGAAGTGGCCTCAGCAGTGGTTTCTTAAAATTTACAAAAATTTTCTAATGTTGTATTATTTTTAACTACTGAAATCTGAAGAAAAGACAGCTATGATTGGAGTTTCAATCATAAAACTGATGCACAGATGTCAGATGTCACATCTTGCTCAAACATTTGCACTTATAAGTTGCATACCAAGGGTCATTTCTCTGAATGTAAATGTACTATTATACTATATTGCAAAGAGTTTTATTATGCATCTGAATGAGTTTTGGAGTTACAATATCTGGTAATATATAAAGCAGATTATATGTTAATTTTGCCTGATATGATATGGGCCAGAACCAAATGACTCCTGCAGTCATGTGTTTCTAGGAAGAGATTTCATTTCTTCAAATGAAAAATAGGATTTTGTCATTCATCTGATGGAGCAGGAATAGTCCACTAAACTTGAATAAGATTTGCTTTGCTTTACCTAGCAAACTTGAAGCAATTCTGGAGTTATTTGTCCAATGTCTGTTTAATGTCAATACGAAAATGCTTCTGAGAACAGGAATCGGATTGCAAGCTTTCATCATCCAGCCGAGCAACTGAGCTATTTGGCTATAAAGCTTCTTGTTTGGTTATGAAAGTAGAAGATAATAAGCTGCTTGAGGTTGAAAGTAGATATGTAATTTTGTTTGAACACTGTCTCCAATTAACATCCTCATAGAGAAGCTGTTGAAGTATGGACTGGATGAGTAGACTGTGAGATCTATTGAAAACTGGATGAATGCCTGGGCCTGCAGAGTGATGATTGATAGAACAAAGTCTAATGGAGGTCAGTAATTAGCAGTGTACCCCAGGAGTTGTTCGTGGGTCCAGTCCTGTTCAACATCTTCATTACATGAGCTGGATGATGCTGCAGGGTGTACTCTCCAGCAAGTTTACTGATAACCCAAAACTGTGACGAGTGGCTGATGCACCAGAGGGTTGTGCTGCCATCCAGAGGGACTTAAAAGGCTGGAGTTGCGGACTGACAGTAATCTCATGGGAGTTCAATAAGGGAAAGTGCAAAGTTCTGCACCTGAGAAGGAACAACTACATGCATGTGTGTATGCTGGGGTGTCTGTGTTACAGGGGTAATTATACAAGAGAGTTGATAATGTCTTTAAGAATCAAAGATGAAACATATCCAATTTTTATAAGTGTTTTGAAAACAAGGATAACCAATTATTTTCTAGGTCATGAGTTTAGGTATTGTTTATCTTCCATTGTGGCTTGGAAGCATGGATGAACTCTGAAGCATTTGGGCAAATTTTATAGACGTGCAAAAGAGGACTGAAATTATAGGCTATGGGACTGATAAAAGAACTAATTTTAGATTCCTAGGAAAAGAGAGTATCCAACAAAACCTTTCTTAAGGCTGACTACAGAATAGAGTTATGTACAATAATAATTGCAACTGAGTTACTAATCAGTGGTCATCATTTAAAACTGAATTTAAACTTAAAGCTTAAGGTCATTGGTCTGACTCTAGTAACTGATGTTTGAAAGACAACAAGAAAGTAAAGAACCTAGTGAAAAAAAGATTTAGACTATCATATATTAATGAACAATAGCAAGCAAATGAGGAATGTGGGTTTACAGATTGCAGGAACTATCTAGTCCCCAATAATGTATTAAGAAGTCAATGTTTCTTTTCATACACAGCCAAGAATTTAAACACTTAAAACATCATATCTATGCAAAAAATGGGAATTTATAAAGGAGTCATGTTTTTAATACCCAATATTTTGTTTCAGCAGCAAAAAAGTAGTAATAAACTATTATTAAAATTATCATTATTATTATTATCATCATTATTATAATTCTTCTTCTACTGCTAGTACACTGTTTCAATGCAATTAATTTTCTGCATTGCTCTAGATAAGTTTGCTCATTCAAATATTATGTTGCTCTAAATCACATCAGAGAACACAGATTAAATACAAACTTAGTCAGGATACCTTTCTTCAGTCTCCTGCAGTATCCTGTCTGAAGCTTCTCATCTTCATATACATGTTCCCCAAAAATGCAAGTGGGATTAAAATTTTCTCCAGTACTACTTTCAGAATAAAGATGTTTTCAGAAAGCACTGAGTCCAAACAGAATATGCTTTACCTAAATGAAAAACTGAAGAACAGCAAATCTCAAGCAAATATTTTTCCCCTAAAACTAGTGTTTCTCTTTTAAAGAACAAATTATAATCCCTTTTGTTTGAACTGTTGCACTTGACCCAGGTGTTAATTGAGAAAAGAAGGGAGAAGAAAAAGTAAGACTCTGTTACTGATAGTTCTACTTTTCTGCTTTATATGTGGTACATATTGACAGACAACCCACTGCCTAATTTGGTGTATTTGGTGTATTTGCAGCAAAAAATGGAACAGCTTTATGTTATCCATGGAAACCATAAGCTTGTGTGACACTACCAATTGATCTGTAGAAAAATCACACAAGAATTATTTGAAGGAGATCAGCAAAAAAGGGTTATAAAAGATGGTAGGATAATTCCTCATCTTTTATCTGGAATATTAGAAGTCTGTCTTTTAGGAATGAAGTATTTTTAAAACCTATGAAAATCAACTGACATTGTTTTTAAATGAAATAGAGATTTCAATTGAAATTTATCTTATATTTACAATTATACTATAGAATTCCCAAACTCAGATACAATTTCCTTATTGTTTTCATCTGGGATAGGTTCAAACAGCCTGTAGCTTAAGCAGATCTATTGAATAGCTTGGTAATCTCAAATGTATATATTTTAACCCATTTTGTAATTTTTCAGAGTTTCATTCCTTCTTCTGTTTTTAACATGAATGTAAAGATCTTTCAAAATAATACATCCAAACTGACTGCAATTTTTTAAACATTATATGTCTCCTCATTACTTGATTTTTGCTCTTCTATAGGATTATCAGAAATATCAGACATTTGTCTTCTTTCTAACTCAGTCAGGCATTTTACTGGATCTATCAGTCTCCCTTTTTCTTGGGGTGTTATATATCTAAATGCTGCACTGCACCAATATTAGTAAGCTCAAAATACTCTCTATGAAACTCAGGGAAGTTTTTCAGCCACTTGGCTTTTCATACTGCTTTTTTCAGTGTGCTAATTTGCAGAACTGGGTTACTGGTTTTACTGCTAATGTTGAGATCAGAATAAGCTGTTGCTGCTCTCACTACATTGAGTGACAGATACCTCCCTACAAAGAGAAAGTTTGCATGAATTTTTTTCTAAAGTATCAAGCTGTTAGCTCGGCTGTTAAATGCTTATATCAGCAAAGAATTTTTAAAAACCAGAGAGTGTGTTCTGTCTTTAATCCTCAGAATAGAGTACGTCCATCTATCAACAAGAAAAATACACGTTGTAAAACCTAGAGCTATCCTTGAAAGAACAAAAGATTATTACTCTTGAATGAGTTTCAAATGTGTCTGTATTAAGAAAAGTTGAAGGTACCAAACAACTCTAGAAAATTTAAAAGGTTGCCTTTGTAAACTGTTTGTGGGAGACAATGATCTCTTTCAGGTTGGCTGAAACTACATGTACATTTAATTGACGTGAACATGAGCCAGCAGTGTGCCCAGGTGGCCAAGAAGGCCAATGGCATCCTGGCCTATGTCAGGAATAGTGTGGCCAGCAGGACCAGGGAAGTAATTCTTCTGCTGTATTTGGCACCGGTGAGGCTGCACCTCAAGTACTGTGTCCGGTTCTGAGCCCCTCAGTTTGGGAAGGATATTGAGATGCTGGAGCTGGTCCAGAGAAGTGCAACAAGGCTGGTGAAGGGCTGGAGAACAAGGCCTATGAGGAGAGGCTGAAGGAGCTGGGGCTGTTCAGGCTGGAGAAGAGGAGGCTCAGGGGAGACCTTATCACTCTACAACTACCTGAAAAGAGGTTGTAGCCAGGTGGGGTTTGGTGTCTTACAAGAGGGCACAGTCTTAAGTTGCACCGGAGGAGGTTTGGGTCAGATATTAGAAAGAAGTACTTCACAGAAAGACTGACAGGACATTGGAATGGGCTGCCCAGGGTGGTCATCGAGTCACCATCTCTGGAGGTATTAAAATGAGACTGGATGTGGCACTTAGTGTCATGATCTAGTAGGCAGGGTGGTGTTAGGTTGGACTCGATGTTCACAGAGGTCTTTTCCAACCTAGTTGATTCTATAATTCTATGACATATATCTGTATAGGTACTAAAAGTATACCAATTGTTTTTTTTATCTGCTGAACTATCAAATAACATCAGTGAAATGCTTTTCAGGGAGTCTCAGGTTCTTAAAACATTTTTTACTTTATTTCAGAACAAAACAAATATCAACAATGATAATATGAGGTTGTTGCCCTTCCCTCTTGGGTTACTTTTAAGAAGCCTAGAACTTTAAGGAAGGCTGTTTACATTAGTGGGCCATATAGGAAAATGTTTCACCAGTCACAATGAAATTGCCTGGAAAAAAGAGATGACAATAGACCCGAGTATAGCAGAAGCAGGAGACAATGGAAGCAGGGCAACAGACAAATGAAGAAGGACATGTAATATGGAGGAAAACCCCTTCAGAGCAGCAACCATAACATCTCTCATGGGCTGTGAACACAAAAGCTGTCACTGAATAAGCTACATTAATAGTGGTCAGTTATTGATTGTTGAGCTCTGAAATTTTGCATGATTCCGTAGATAATGCAGTTCATAACTATTTCAAAGGAAATAGGGAATTAACTGTAAAAGCATCTGTTCTGAATGAACTGTGTTTCACAACTCAGGCATCATAGAAAATGATCCCAATGACGCTAGACCATCATTCTCATGAGCCACAGAATAAAATCTCTACATTCTTTAAAAACAAAAAAAAGTCTTCAAACAACAAAAAATCCCATCAGACAACAAAAACCAAGAAACCAACAAAAGAAACCAATCAACAAAAAAAACCCCCCCACCACAAAAAAACCCAAAAACCCCCAAACCAATCAACCAACCAACCAAAAAAAAAAAAAAAAAAAAAAACCAAACCAAAAAACCAAAAACCAGAAAAATAATCTCTAGTTGTTGCAACTCATAGAAACTTTGCTACTACTGGAGGGCTTGTACTCAAATAGATATTTTTTGGCATATCTATAATCTGTGCTGCTACAGCTGTATTGCTTTAAGATCAGTATGGATATTTTGTTTCAAAATAATAGTAATTTTATTTGGAATAATTACTCTAGAGCAATTATTGTGGGATGAAATAACGGTTTTGGCATACAGAATGTCCACATGGGACCTAAGGCTGATAGAACCACGGCAGAATAATTAGTTCATTGTATCTATGCCAGGAAACATCTATGCGTATACAAGCCAGCATGTCAATATTTTATTCTTTTTACTTATATTCCTTATGTATTTTTTTCCTACTTGATTTTTATGTTGCACAAAGTCTGTCTTGTTCCATTGTTTAGAGGACCATTACAAAATGTTCCACTTGAAGATCTGCAGCTATGCAACAGGCTTGGTACCGTGATGAGGGAAAGGGAGCTACGTTTCAATGAAGCTCCCAAACAGGCTGAGCCTGAGCCCCACCTCAGCAGCAGGAGTAAGAAGTGAGAGAAGTGGGAGCCTGCTGTTCCAGGGGGACAGAGGACATTGCCTGCCTACCTGGCTTGTTGGCCTGGAGGGCTTTCTACCTGCCAGGTGTTTGCATGTGGGATGTTGCAGAGAGGCTGCCAAAGCTTGTCCAACCGTTGGACTGTCACTCCTTTCTGCTTTTCCTCACAGGCACCAATGATACTGTCAGGGAGACGTGGAGTGTATCTCCAGTGTGAATGCATGACTGTGGGCGTGAGGGTGTAAGTCACTGAGCCAGGGGTCCCAGATGGTTTTCTTCTCAGTACTGATATAGAAATAGAGGGCATAATTAGATTAGCTATTAGGAAGAAATTCTTTCCTGTGAGGAGGGTCAGGCACTGGAAGTGATCGCCCAGGGAAACTGTGGAAAGAGCTTTGAGCAAACTGCCAAAGGAAGAGGGATTAGAACTAGATGATTGTTAGGATCCCTTCCAAACCAAACTATTCTGTGATCCTATGTTTTATTGTGAAGATGGTTGAAAACTTAAACCTGGTTGTCCAATGACATTGTGAAGTCTCCAGCCTTGCAGATGTTCAAAACCTGACCAGGAGTGGCCATGAGCAACCCACTCCAGCTCTCCCTGCTTTGAGGAGAGAGGCTGAACTAAATGATTTCTGGAAGTGCCTTCCAATATCAAATGTTCCGTGATCCTTTGATTTTGTAAAATACATGTGTTAAAGAACTGTTTGTTCTTATTGTGATTATCAGAATTTACATTTGTGCACTGTTGTTTAGACTTGGTGAGCTCCAGCACTCAAGAGCGTTTTTCAGTATTTTTCCTTATAGTACTATAGTTCTGGGAAACAGAAATTACAATATAATGAAATATTCAGCATTGCTCAGTGACTTATTTTGGTATCATAGTTGTTATAACCATTTTTTTCATATTTATTTTAGAGATTATAGAAATACCACAAACAGTGTAAGATCACACATCTGATAGTCTAATACCTGCTCATAAAGTAAAGATTTCCTGCATCATCTGGGCAGCACAATTGGATAATTTTAAATTTATTCTGAATATTTGAAAGGATGAGCAGAACATACTTTTATGGATCCTAAAATTTGATGCCTGTAACTCCAGATTACTTTTATTTCTATAAATAAGGTATGCAGCAAACTCTAGTGCAAAAAATATGTATATAATCTTGAAATGTAGTGATAGTGTGACTCCTAATTCCACACAGGTCTCTTAAAACCTCACTCTTGTTAACCATTACCCTCTAGTACAAAGATTTGAAAATGATTGCAGCTAATAAAAAGGCCAGTGACCTTTTAGGAACCTGCAATGGAAGATTCAAAATTCAATTGGGAGAATTTTCTTCAACATCTCATAAAGAATGAATGCACTAAATGTCAAGATTTTACCTCAAGGGGAATTTAAAATTCATTGTCAATCACTCAAAGAATGACCTGTGAATAGTATCAGACTAGGCTGGGCTAGAGCAAAGGAAACCACAGGTGTCCCTTGTCCTCATCTTATCTCTGCCAAATACCACTGAAAAATTTAGTGAAGTATTTTAGCTTCACATTTTTCAAATTGCAGTGTGTAGCCTCCCTGCCTCTGCTATTATTATCAAGGAATTTTTTTTTTTGGTGGAATGAAAAACAAAGCGGTCATCTGTCTCAAATATTTGTTCCTATAACTTGCTGAAGGGTAAAACTTGTGTTCTAAAATGAGTCCCACTGACTCCATAACTGGAAAAGAAGAAGTTAAATAATGTTGCCGAGAAAAATTCCTGTCACGCATGCTGATCATGTATTTTTGGTGGAGGATGGCTTGATGTTGACTGGAAGCACTTCATCTTGGAAATCTAGAAATTTTCTGTCCTTTTATAATTTACCCTTTTGACATTCATTTTTCCAAATAACATGAGGCAACATTATGGCATTAATTAATATAGCATTAATACCTGTCTTTTTTGCTTATTTCAGACATGCATTCCTAGTAAAACAGGAATTCCAACACGTGGAAGAATCATTTGCAGCTGAGATAGACTTTCAAATCCTGTTTTTATTGGCAAAATATGAATCTATTAAAGTCTTATGGCATTTAATATTGATATTCTTACTTAGTATCTGTTGATATTCAGAAATACAGGTTACAGTGAATTTAGTTTTTGAGCCTCCATTGAGGAACTAGTTTGTTTGGTGGTGGTTTTTTATTTTTTCCTTTTTTTTTTTTTTTTTTCCTTCTAGTTCTGCTACTAATCCACTGCTTTGTACCTTAGGCAAGTTGCCTTAACTTTTAGTACTTACTTATAGCACCAAGTGACCAGGATGATTGATTAATTAATGAGACGGACATACTCCAAGGAATTATATAATGTATTAATTTGATGCAGTGTTTCTACAATACTCTGAACTATACTAAGTGCTAAGTATTGAATTTGAAGTGAATACTGGTATCTATTGTTTGATATCCAGTCGCATAAGGCCAGTCATCCTCTGTTTATATTTCCACTTGTAAATTTTTAGTTTTACTGTGAAAAAGTAGGTTAAGGTTAGGAGAGAGGCTGAATTGCTAAAGTAAGATGGCAACTACAAAGGAAAAATGACAACTGATAGAAAACAGGAGATGTATGATAGAATAGTAAATGCAGGAGGAATGGTGCTCTAAAGGGGCTATCTTTCATACAGAAAAGAGAAAAAACATCAGAGAAAGCAGATTTATAAAATACATTAAGGGATCAAAGTGTAAGTAGCCAAGTACAAAAATGAATGATAATAAGTGATGCTGATGAAAACAAGTAGCTAGAAAAAGTAGTATAAGAATTAAGACAGTTCCTGTAATTGATAACAAGATCCTGTAAGGAAGGAAGTTATAAACTACACTTAATTGGGGGAAAAAAAGGAGGGGTGTGAGTGTGTGTGTGTATGTGGAAGTACATGCCATCCAGAGAGATTTAATACCACCCAAAAGAATAAATGTTAGATGATGTTCTCTCTGCAAGGATTTAGAGTAGTTTTTGTCTCTTCTTTCAAACTTTTTGAAGTTGTCAAAGCAAGACAGTTTCTGAAGAAATGTAGACAATATAAGCCACTTACTCTTAAAAATCAATTTACTAAAGGGGATGCTGGAACAAATCCAAAGCTGATTTGAAAATTAAAGAGGCTATGATTGTAGTGACAGTGGTACCCTACAGAACTCAAGTGTTTGAAGAGGAATAGTATTTCTGCATTGATTGTTTGACCTGTATTGAAAAAGAAACATGAAAGTCAAAGCTCTGCTAGGTACAAACATTGATAACTGGAGAGGTGTCTTTGTAATTGAAATAAAAGCATGCCAGAGAACACTGTGTGCAACTCCACCTCCAGCTTCTACTTCTCCTTGCACAGGTCAATAATGTTAATACATGTCCCTTAGGAAACAGGGCCTAAGGTTTTCTATTCATTCCCCTGCTGCTTGGCATTTTCAAAATCAGAGTTTAAATCAGTGAAGCAAGTCACTTAAAGAAACCTCCAGGACTGATGAGAGATCACAATCTCTATCCTTAAAATCTCTCCTTCACTCAGGTAATTCTGTGATTCATTTAAGAACAAATTGTCTAACCTTTCATCAGTCCAGGGTAGATTATGACCATAGCCAGTATTAAAACAGTCTATCAATAGAAATCATGGTTGTCAATTTTCTGAAACAGAATCTGAATATGTATATGCATGTTTCATAAATAAAAAAACACATACAGATGGACAGGTCGATTCATGCACAGGATTGAGCTAATCACGCCCTCTTTCATGCTGCACTTGATTTCAAGCAGAGCAGGACACTGTAAACTCTTAGGGACACATAGTATCACATTCTTTAACTAGTAAGCAATAAATCACAACATAAATATTGTTCTGTGTATCTTTCAAGTGTCAGGAAAAAAAATCCTTTTTTTTACAGAGCTTTGCTGTCAACTGAAACTGTCACAATTTGCTGGAAATTCCATTCTTGATGGTAAATTTCTGGCAATAGTATTAATAAATGATTTCTTAGATAATATCTGGCTACATTGTCATGATTTATAGTTATTTCCCAAACTGTACAATGCAAGATGCACGTACTGTAGATCTATTTCCCTGCTATGCCATATTTTATGTTTGAGCCTTATGTTGAATTCTTTGGTTGTATAAAAGGTCTCTTAGTAGATTTCCTAATCAGGATGCATTGCTTCAAGGATGCAATGCCAGCATCCACCTGGGTAATTATTGCAGGATTTCTCTAAAACCTTCTTTCAGTATATGCTTCTTACTCTGTTGACTTTAGAAAATAATTTCAAGCAAGCAGAGGCTTGAGACCAGCAGGACAGCCCTTCTTGAGGATCTGAATAATAATATATTCTAGAGAGCTTGTCTCCATGATGAAAACCACCAAAATCTATCCTCAGGTGTTGCAGAGGCTCACTGAACTGGGAATCAAATTCATTGCAAAGCAGATAAAACAGTGGTGCTTGAGGCAGGATGAAACAAGATCTAAGAAAATAATCAGACCCCTAGAGCAAACAGACTTAGATGACATTTTCTGAACTGAACAAGGATTGCCATTAAGTGATCATTCACAGTCATATTTATTGACAGGATAAAAGTAGGAGGAAGCAGTTTGAGGACACAGATTTTTCTGGACCATGAGGTCCTGCTAACAAGGAGTCAAAAAGAATGGAAGCAGAACTGAGATGATGCAGAAAATTGTATACAGAATTATATTCCTTTGTGTTGCGATTGTGCCTTATCCCTCCACATGTGAATAAAAGATATGGTTGATTACACTGAGTCCCTGGGTCTGGTATTAAAAGTCATTCCTACATTTATTTCTTTAAGACTTAGCTGACACAGTGGACACGCTGCCAATCTAGTATATATGCTAAGCACGACACTCTATGGTGTGAAATATTCCTGTGATGAGTTGTGGTCAGCTGTCCCAGCTGTGTCCCCTCCCAACTCCTTGTGCACCCCCAGCCTCCTTGCTGGTGGAGTGGGGTGAGAGGCACAAAAGGCCTTGACTCTGTATTAGCACTGCTCAGCAGTAATGAAAACATCCCTGTGTTATCAACATTGTTTGCAGCTCAAATCCAAAATGTAGCTATTATGAAGAAAATTGAGTCAATCCCAGCCAAAACTAGCACAAAGCTGATGCCACAAAACTGCATTAACATGGTATCAAGCCTGCAAAAACCTTTCAGTTGCATACATTAGGTCACACCACTGTTCTTTTGCACCTATGCAGTTCCACAGTTAACTTATCTTTTATTTAGCCAGCCAGAAATACCTGCACAAAGACATTGCATTTGTCAATCTCCTTCTTCAGTAAAATTTTCTAAGCTGGAAAAAAAAAGCCAGCCAATCCAAAGAATTGCTGCAATAATGTTAGAGACCCAGGAAAGAATGATAAAAATATGCTTTTCTGCCTCATCATGTTAAATACAGATTACTTGGTATGAGCATTTCCTTGGTATTACATTCCTAGTTTATCCAAGAAAAATGTCCATAAATAGGCTGTTTCTCAAGTTACTTTTTCCTTTGGTGAATGAAAAAGAGGTCAACATCTATGATAGAGTCACAGGTACGCAACAAACTAATATGAAGTCTTTTGATACCTTGATGTTACACATATCTGTCTCTACTGAATGGCAGTTATGTATTGCCAAAGTTGAACAACACAATTGTAAACCATTTGCAATATGTCTGCACGATACATATTGAAAAAGCAAGTTCATCCTAGGCCTTTTTAGTCATGAGATACAGCCTCTGTGGTTAGGGCAGCAAAAAAAGCATGGGAACAGTCTTTTATCTTTCATTACTCTCCTTTTTGAGGGGCCTTACTTCTTGATATTAGAAAAAGTTTCCTAAATAAAATTGTAAAAATTGTCTTGTCTTAAAAGCCCAGGGTCTCCTGACACTATCAGCACAGTCTCCCTTTATCTTCAATGAGCTGACTGGAAAAAAGAAAAAAGTCAAGAATCAACGCATTGCCTTGGACAACTAATATCAGGCATTGGAACAGGGCTTGTGCCTCACCCTTGGACAGCCTCAAGGGAGAGCATTACAAAATTATAAAAGTATTGAAACAGTCAGCAAACTAAAGAGATGTGGCCTCCCCCTGCTACTGTGGAAAATACTACTTAAAACTGCAGAGATGAAAGACCTTTTAATCTATTGAGGGAAGAATAAGATTCAAGCAAAATGTTATAGAGAAACTTTATACAATTCTGCAGATATTTAGTTCTGCTTATGGCATTAATACCATCAAAAGAACTCTTGGAAACTAAAGTGGAAATGGTAAGAAACTGTCTTTTACAAAATAAATATTTAACTTGTAGGGTGGCCAAATTATCACTTGTAGGTAGAATGTGACCCACATTCAGCATCTCTGAAATCCAGCCTACAGCAGTTTTATTACTTATTGGAAACACACATCTTATAGACAACTAAAAATCCCAGGACATGCCACTCTTGAGAAAATAGATACTCTTTTTATCCCTCCCCTGGCTTAGAACCAGTTTGATCAAGCTCCAGGCACTGTATGCTGGGAGCCACTGGCCCTCCAAATTACCACGGCTCCCCTCTTTTTAATGTAGCTATTAGCCACTCTCAATAAATTGTATATTTGCAGTGCAAGCAAGGCCTTACTGGGATGATGTTGCTTCATTCACTGCAGAGCAGGATTATTTTCTTGAAGTGCCTTCTGGTTACAGTTTAACAGGGGGGGAAAAATCAACCTCCAACCTGATTTCCACTTGCATAGCAACATTACTCTCCAAGATCAGGAAAACATAGTGATTAGTAGCTGTTGCAGATTAGGAATCATGTCTATGGTAAAAGTTACCCCTAGCTAAGATACAGGGAGTGTTATGAGAATGGAATTTTGACCAATGACAGTAGACATTAGATTAGTCTTGACCAATTGCTTTCTCTTAGGAAAATCATGAAGAGAAACAAAGAAACCACCTTCTTAACCCTAGCCTCAGTTACCTGAGTTTTCACTTCACCCAAACAAGTGGAACTTAAGATGAAGACACATAAACAATAAGGTGATATCCATTTCAACCTCCCAACCTTTTTAAATTCCTATTTTATAATTCTGTGATTTTCTAAACTGAAGATGACTTGCCATGACAGAAATAATCCTTTGGGAAAAAACAGGCCATCAACTTGCATTTTAAGATATAAGACAACAATTAAATATTGAGTAGTGGTATAAACTTTTACCTGAAGACAAGCTACCTCCAAAGGTTCTGATGCACCTGGCACCAAGCTCTATCAAAGAAAGGTCTCTAGGATTACTTATCTGAGCAGGACTGTGAGACTGTGATGACTGAACCAGTCATGTGAATACGCTATACCCAGCCTAAGTCTCTGTAAAATTTTGTAGTGGTTTTAGCTAGGCCTCAAAAGTAGCAGGCTCAGAGAATCTGTGTGGATTGGGAGACAACTGTCACCTGACTGGGTAACCAAGGAAGTATTTCATACCAGGTGACGCAAACTTAAGATATGTGTGCAGCAGTGGGAGGTGTTAAGTCAGTTCCACCATGGCTGGAGTACAGAGAAGACGAGCTCCAGTTGTTCTCTTCTGTTAGGCCCTGCCCCTGCTGCTGCTACATTGTATTTTGTTTGAATTCAGGGAAGTAGAAATATTTTGTTGTTACTCTTTCTGTTTCTTGCTATGTGTCTTTTAAAGTACTTATAGATCTATAGACTTTGTATTAACTGGGGAGTGGGAGGTTATTTCTTGTTATATATAACTTGTGTAAGTTTGTGTGTTATACTGTAGTTTTCTCTTTATTTTCTCTTTTCTGTATAAATACATGTAGTTAGTTTCAGCATAAATCTAGTTTGGAAGTTTTTTTTTTTCCTCTCCCTCTTTTTTACTCCCTTAGCTGGTTGGGGGGAGTAGGAATCCTTTCTCTCTGTCTTGGACAGTTGGCATTTTGCCAGCTGAACCCAAGCCAAATTTTTAGGTATTTTCATTCAATTATTTGAACTCCCGAAGTTATATCTTTTGCCAAATCAGCTTTTAAGGAAATTTTAGGGGCTGTAGTGGGCTGGTGTAGAAAGTGACCAATAGAGGAATTTACAGTTGTGGGCTGCTTAAACATTTTGATATTGTTTCTATAGTCACTGGTGAAAGAAAATCATGCCTCTATAATCCAAATGGTGAAAGAATATGCAAAGAAAATGCTAACAAAACACTGAAACATCCTGTTATTTTACCAGTCTTATCTCCTCCAGTCTTGTTCTCTTCTGTTTTCTTGTGCTTACTTCTATTTGCTACATTTTGTTTATCCTTATATTCCTTCTCTTCTATGGTTTCTCAGTGTGTGAATATTTGAAATCCCCTCCAGGTACGTATGCAGCCTTGGATATTCAATTCAATTTCATTGTGTTTGTAGATTTCACTCTTGAAATAATAAACTCTGCAGCATGTGGTGAAACTATAAACTTCCCAGGCTTGTGGTGAATTCTGAAAGCTCTAGTGACATTGTTACTGACATACTTGTTTCAAACAGCTCAGGATTTTAAAATCACTCCAGTTTTGTTCTGTCCACCTCTTTTTTTTTCCTCCTTTTTTATACGATATATATTTACATGCTGTATAGCAAAAGCTCTTGATTCTGCATTTATATGCTAAAGCCATGTTTAGCATTTTTTATTGTAATAATACCAATAAACTGTGATAATATTGGTCATCCCATCTTTGTACTACAGAAATGTCTTTTAAGAAAGGACTACAAAAGTTATTGTTACTGCCCCTTATTCTAGTCTTCAGAAGATCCCACTGTGCATGACGTAATTTTCAAACATAAAATAAGAAGTCTTTATATTTATGTGGTCCCTATTATCTATCATGGAATCTGAGCACCTCAGAAGCAATGCACTTATCTTCACAACAGAAATTCCTTTGGGGGAGGCAAGTATTACTATTTCCATTCTGCTTTTCAGGAAGATGGTAATGTGAAGGTCAAGACAAGACAAATCAATAAGGTACCTAGCAACTCAGATGGGAGCTTTTAGGGAATTTATATGCCTAAATCTCAGGTAGTTAAATGCCACCCTGAAACCCGATCCCATCAGATCTCGGCAGCTAAGCAGGGTCAGCCCCATTTAGTACTTCGGTGGGAGACCTCCTGGGAATACCGGGGGCTGTAGGTTCTAGTTCCAAAGACTTCACTGTCACCGTCCCAGCTCACTCAGCTGTGGCAGGTGAACCTTAGGAGCAAAGGGTGGGGCCAGTTCCACAGACACTGTGCCTCACCTAAAAAATCCACTGCACAGGCTGGCACACTGCGCAGGCACACCCACGTGGCACGCCCAAATCTTTGTTCATGAAGATGAGCCATACTATACTATGCCTAAGTCTCAAAGACAGCTAAAAATCTCATCTTTAATTACCTAAACATCTTTCTATTAGGGTGAGATTTCTCTCACGTATGAACTACCTATGTAGATTAAGTTAGTTGGGTAGATACCTTCTATTACCAGCTGAGAGATCCTCCATAAATTTTGGGGGTTAGATATATCTTCTAATATGAACATCTGTTTTACAAGAGCATGAATCAATTCCTCAGAGTGCCTGGTTTTCTGTCTTGCAGAAGGAGACTGACTGATCATCTTGAAATGACATGGTGGATATTGGATGAGATGTATTGAACTATAGCTGATTTGTCTGCAATTGTGTGATGAGTGAGGCAGGAGAGAAGGGCTCAAAAGGACATTTTCTGAAGCCTCAAAGCTTTAATTTGTGTGCTTATATGATGACCCACTATCTTCAAAACAGTCCTATGCAGATACACAATCTCTTAAGGAGAGTTATCTGGTGGTTTGAGAACTGAAATAAAACACATATGTTAAAGAATGATGACTTTAGGGGGCTTTGCCTAGTGATTATGCTATATAGCAGTTACAACTTACATAGCTGACAAAGTGCATTTCACTGAAGTAAAATCTGTTGGTCTTCTGTTTCTTTTCAGCATCATTTTATGCATCTAGACTTTTTCTTTATGAATTCAGTTTATTTTCATCTTTAAAAAGTCTGTACAATACATTGCAGGACATTATGGAAAGAAGAGTGATGCTTGCATTACTGACATACTGAAATACCTAAAAATAAAATAAGTTTCAGACAAACTGCTGCCCTAAACACAAAACTGCCAAAGAAGCTAGACAAAATTTTGCTCTGCTTTTTCCTTTTTTTTTTTTAATCTTTGAAGCTCATTAAAATTTGTATTGCTATTGGCTTTACATGGACAGAAATCAGACACAATGGTAAAAGGCAGCATAAACCCCACAACAAACAGAACTTAATTCCACATAAGACTTCTAAGATCAACCAGAGAAAATTCTTTCCAGTTCCAAAAACTTTCTTACTTTATTCTTTGATTTCTTTTCTAATTTTTGCTACAGGCCTATTATATAGCAATTAGTGGTCTAATGCAGAATCTTCAAAATAAAGGAAAATACTTGTTACTAATTTCAATATTTTTTACTAGTCCCAGTCACATGATGATTGCAATTAATATTTTGACTTTTTTTTTTTTTAATTACCCATACTTTCAATACAATGGTCTGTAATATAATGTTACATATGCCCTAGATGTTTTTTTCTCAATACCCACCAATTTTAAGCACAATATTTCATAACTTTTTTTTACTATTACTACTCATTGTAGACAGTCTGTAACACAGGATGGTATCTATAAAGCTATTGGTGTCTAGATCTCAGTCCAAGATCATTAATCCTATCATACTTAATAACTACTGTGTACTGCAGCTTAACTTGCTGAAAGTGTTGGCCAGATTAGTATTTATTAACTGATAATACAGTACTGAAGCAGACATGGTTTGTATTACATAAATATTGCTTAAGCATAAACTCTATGTGGAGAGATGGAATACTGTAATCTTATAGCTGTGAGAAAGTAAATGAGTGACATATGCTCAGAACTTTGTTTTTTTTCTGGTAAGAAGAATAAAAAATGTAAACAATAGGTAAATATCTAAGGAAAAACTATGGAAAATATAAACTTCAGGAAATAAGGCCTGAGTACCTTCAGGCCTTAGTTCCTAGGTCTTACATAAAATGTCCAAATAGGATTGCAGCTGATTCAAGTTCTCTATGTAGGAGATAGGGAGGCACTTCCAACTGTTGATATAGACTGAAAACCTCTTTGGAGACATTTATCTCTCACCGTTGATTGTAAAGAAAGTTTATACTGTCACTTTCTTAAACACCATCTCTGCAAAGCCCTTGAATTAAGGTAGGAGGAACTGAGGCCCTAGGGAATCGCTTCATTAACATTTATAATGAAGAACTGAATGAAAGAAAGTATTCATTGAAATAGGGAAAAATAAAAAGCTCAATCTTCAGTCAATAGGTGTTCACTGGATAATTAATCCAAAGCCGCAACAAAAACATTAATTTCATTCTCTCTAGATATTTCCTAATGAAAGCTTATCACCAAAGATATTTATTGCATTCTAGCTAAATTGTTTTAGATTTGTGCTGGAATTTGGAAAGTGGCTGTATCAGATAAAACTGAAGGTTCTTAGGGAACGTTTAGTCCTTCTGAGCTGATCTTGGTTCAGTTCCTCTGGGTCAGGGATATTAAAAGGAGAAAGAGTGAAAGAAAGACAGTTAGCTTTCAACCTGTAAAGTGGCTCTAGGTCATTTTCAGTAATTGCAGTTTTGAGATATGTTTTTCTTCTGTCTTGCTGACAGAATTATTTTTACACATGGTTTTATTCCTAGAAGTAGATTTTAGAACAAAAAGAGAACAAACTGCTCTATTAAATAAAGTACTTGTTCTTGGATTGAAATAT
This sequence comes from Hafferia zeledoni, assembly GCA_035583235.1. Lineage (NCBI taxonomy): Eukaryota > Metazoa > Chordata > Aves > Passeriformes > Thamnophilidae > Hafferia > Hafferia zeledoni. The sequence goes on along the minus strand of JAWWEV010000001.1, from coordinate 60,723,742 downwards.
TTTATAAAGTAGCATCACAGATGTTTATTTTAATGACTGTTTTCATTTTATTTCTAGCTGTCTATAAAACAGAAGATTAACTATAAACTGCTACTGTTGGGCTTTAAGATAGTTCCTATGGTGTAGCTAACACTTCACCATAAAGGTGAATCTCCTATTCACTTCCATCGAGTTTCCATGATTTGAAAGTCATATTTTCCATATCAGGACTATAATTTCATTGTAGTAAGCAAGTTGAGGGTTCTTATATGTAGATATACATACACCAAAGGTGCAGCACCTTCTCAATGTAAATGTAATATAGAATCACTTTGAACTATAATAATTTCTTGTCTTAAAAAAAAAAAATGTATTTTCTCCTGGTCTCTGCATCAAAATATTAAAAAAAACACAACTCAAAAGTTTCTTTAATCAGATGTTACCCTTTCCTACCATTCATATTTTTCTCACTTAGCTGCTGTCTGCTACTTCCCTGTGTGTTAGTTTATCTGAAGTGACAATTTAATGAGTATTTTTAAATTATGGCCACTGATGCATATTCACATTTTCCGATTGTCTCAATGATTATTGTTCCATTTTGATTCATAAGTGTATTTTGGTTTTGGTTTGTCAACCAGTGGATACATGGAGATTTTTGTAGTTTGCAAAATACATGTATTTGTCACATATAATGCACTTTAATATATGTCTTAAGTAATTATTGCTTTTCTTTTATCTCTCATATATGCAAATATGGATGTAAACAAAGATAAGGAGACATATAAAAAAATACAATGCACACACATGTATATATAATATTTTTAATATTATCATAAAGAAAATTTTTCAACCCAAAGAATCAAATTTACAAATGTCTTATAATTTTCAGATGGGAGCTCAAATACATTGTTGTTAACTGAGGTGTGAAACTTTTAGGAACAGAATCACAAAATGAGAGAATATTTGAGGTTGGAAGGCATCTCTGGAGGTCATTTGGTCCAACACCTCTGCCACTTAGTGCAGGTTGCCCAAGACCATGTCTAGATAGCTTTTGAATATCTCCAAGGAAGCAGAAAGGAAAAAAGTATTTCCTGATGTTCAGGTGGCTCCTCCCATATTTCAATCTGTACCCATTGCCTCTGGTCCTGTCACTGAGCACCACTGCAAAGAGAGCATCTTTCTTAAGGTGTTTACATACATTAGAAATGTTTCCCCAAGCCTTCTCTTCTCCAGGCTAAACAGTCCTAGCTCTCACAACCTTTTCTCATAGCACAGCAGCACCAGTCCTGTAATCATAATTGTGGCCATTTTCTGGACTCTTTACAGTATGTCTGTGTCTCTTTTACTGGGGAGCCCAGAGCTGGACCCAGAACTCCATATGTGGCCTCATCAGTGCTGAGTAGATAGCAAGGATCATCTTCTTCAACCTGCAGGCAAGCTCCTCCAAATGTAGCCTGGGACGCCATAAATCTTCTTTGTATCACAGGCACATAATTATTGGCTCTTGCTCCAGTAGACATCAGCAATATCTCCAGGTTCTTTTATGCAAATATGAAACGAACCTTGTCCTCTAAAAAGTGAATCCCTTCTTGAAGGTATTTGCCTTATTTCAATAGTTGTAGCCAAAAATAACACAACTAGCATGTGAAGCAACATGGAATGTGTCTACTGCTATGTGCATAATATCGAAATCATCAGGAAATGTTAATAGATACTAGAACAGGCAATCTAAAATAACTGACTTGGAAGTCACTTTAAGGAGTATATTTTTCTTATTTATTATATAATACTTCCCTAGGTCTGAAATAAGAAACCATTTATAAGCTAGTCATGCATTTCTGAGCTATTACTGAGTAATTATTTGTTAATATTCCCATGTGTAGACAAGCTCTAAATGCAACAAGTACTTTTTTTTTTTTTTTTGAGTAATATAGTTGAAACAGAATAAACAAGACCCAATATAAAGAAGGGCCTGAGAATCCAAGAGCTTTCCTTGCATATTCATAGACACAGATACTGATTGTATGAGTTTTTGGATGGAGTAGAAATAAATGTGGAAAGCAGCAGGCAGCATGTTCCTCAAAGACAGGAATCCTGGCCATGTCAGAAAGGGCAGCATGGAAATTGAGAACAAGGAAACTGCTAGCTCATGTTTGTCTTGACTACATTTAGGAAAATGAGACTTTACCTCCATTCCATGGAAGTAAATTGGATGGTAACAGAAAAGCATCTGACCAGTATCTGGTTCACATAACGATGAAAACTAAAAGTAAGGCCGAATGCCATCTGTCCAGTATTAACAATACATAAGTGGATAAAGTAATCCAGTACATTGGTTCAGATCAGTGCTACAGAGGGTTAAAAGACTTTTGAGAAGGAGAGACAAAGAGAGTGCAGGGTATATTTTTACTGAGCATTTCTCAGAAAAAAAGTAGTCAGACAGAAGGACACAAGTCTTAAAGTAATAGGGGTCTTCCCCAGATGACAGAATCACAGAATCAGAGAATCACAGAATCACAGAATTCTGTGAGTTGGAAGGGACCTATAAGGAGTCTAACCCTTAGCCCTGCACAGGACCCTCACCAAGAGTCACACTATGTACCTGAGTGTATCATCCAAATGTTTCTTGAACTCTGGCAGGCCTGGTGCTGTGATCATTTCCCTGGCAAGCCTGTTCCAGTGCCTAACCAACCTCTGGGTGAAGAATGTTTTTCTAATAGCTAACTTAAACCTCCCCTGACACAACTTCAGGCCATTCCCTCGGATTCTGTCGCTGGTAACCACAGTCTCTTCTCCAGATGAAGTGACTTTAGTCACTCCTCACATGGTTTCCCTTCATTGCCCTCCTTTGGACACTCTCTAATAACTTACTCTCTTTCTTATTCTGTGGTGGTAAAAACTGCACACAATATTCAAGATGAGGCCACACCAGTGCAGAGCAGAGCAGGACAATCCCCTTCCTTGACTAACTGGCGATGCTTTGCCTGATATCTCCCAGGACACGGTTGGCCCTCCTGGATGCCAGGGCACTGCTGACTCATATTCAACTTGCCATCAACCAGGGCCCCCAAGTCCCTTTCTGTGGCACTGCTTTCCAGCATCTCATTTCCCAGTCTGTATGTACCTACAGGGTTGCCCCATCCCAGGTACAGAATCCGGGACTTTCCCTTGTTGAACTTCATATGGTTGGTGATTGTCCAACGCTCTCATTTGTCAAGGTCTCTCTGCAGGGCCTCTATGACTTTGAAGGAGTCAGCAGCTCCTCCCATCTTTGTGTCGTATGCAAACTTGCTTAGTATCCCTTCCAGTCCTGTGTGTAAGTCATGTATGAAGATCCTGAAGAGCACAGGGCCTAAGATGGAGCCCTACAGAACACTAATATAATAATATAATAATTAATATAATATAATATAATATAATATAATATAATATAATATAATTAATATAATATAATAATACAGTCTGTAATAACATACTATATAATAATATAGTAATGCAATGCAATGTACTATAATACAATTAATAAAATACAATGGATTATGATGCAATATAAATACAATATTATATATAGTAGTTGAAATATACTATATACACTGTACTATAATATATTATAATATAAATTATAATATTTAATGAAGAGGGGTTTCTTTGATAAGCTTTGATTTTAAGGAAATAAAATTTGTTTCCTTATAGGTATTTCTTTACTGGATTCTTAAATGCATTATTCTGAGATCAAAGGACATCTGTGATGGTGATGTCAGTCTGTTATGGGTATATAAAATCTTCATCCTGAAAATAGAGGCTGCTTGTAGCTTGACTCCTGCTAGGGTGACTGAAACACTCCAGTCTAGACAAATTTCCACTGCTGTATGTCTGTTTCTTCTGGTCTTTTAACTGTCCAAGTTAGGGAGCTGATGGCAATGCACCCATTTGCCTGCATTTCTCATAGGTGAAATTCCAATTGCAGTGCTGGAAAGGAGAAAAGGAGAAAAGGAAAAGAAATGTGATTGAAAAACTGAGATGAGGCTGAAAACCAACCAGGTTACACACTCAGTGTGTCACACTCCTTCATGCATGAGTTCAAGTGTGATAAAAAGATTAGGAAGTTTCCAAATTTAACCATCAATGGCAAAGGTCACTTTTTTGTTTATGGTAGTCTAACTGAAGACTTCTGCGATGTATTTATTCAAGAACATGTAAACTCACCAATTCCTGACACACAGGTTTTTACTGGATCTATTGTCAGGACACAACATTAACCTTATGTCTGATTTAGTGGATCTGCTATGAAAATTCAGTTTAGGAGACTCCTCAGAAGATCATCTGTGTGCGCATTTCACTTCTGTACAGTGTATAACAAACCTTGGAGACGAAAAAGTATTTGACCAAAGGAACAGCAATGTAATATGATATCTGTGTCATTTTTACCTTCAGAAAGTTTATTTGTATAGCTGAACAGGGCTGTGATTTTAGTTTAGGGATTAAAATTAGCACTTAAATTTTCAGGATCCAGTGGTGATAACTGCATGGACAGTTATGTCTTCAGGTGAGCAAACTCACTGAACACTGTTAATAAGAGGCATGCTAGAATTCACTGCAATATAAAGACAAACACATTCCAGAATAACTTGTGATTGCTGGCACTTGCTCCCATTTGATTTTTATTAACTATTGTTTATTTCCTGAGTCAAGGAAAATCAGTTCATTATTTTATCAAAATGCAGACAGGTATTTTTCTAAACTACTCCTTAAAGATTCTTTAACCATCTTCTTCCATTGCTAAAGTAGTCAAGAAAGTTATTAATGAATACTGCAACATTACATAGATGCCATTGTGTAAAGTGACCAGAGCAACAGAGCAGTGGTAAATGGAATTCACCAGAGTGGGTGAGGGGTGAGGAAAGAGAAACGGTCAAGGACAATTTTACTTAGACAAATGAGTAGGATAAGATCTACAGCCAGGAAAACAAATGAGGAGGCTGAGAGGGAAACAAATGAGCAATAAAGCAAAAGTCTGCAGGGCAAAGCCATACTTGTGGTGAAGGGACAGAGCACTATGTTTTAAAAGCAGGCACAACAGAAGAATTTTGTGTACACTATCGCCTCTAAGGTGGCACGAGGAAGTCTGGAAATTTTTCTACTATTATGCAGTCATGGCAGCTGTCCTGCAAACCAGATTAGGTAATAAAATCATTGCTGAGTTTCTCATGAGTCAAGAGCTTTGAACTGTGAAAATTAGTTTTCTACTGTTGTATCTCCTAAATAATTCAGGAGTAGTCTGTTGTTCCTATTTAAGCCAAAGTCAGTTGCACAAGTGATAGGGTTACTGAGTTCTACTACAGATGGAAAACTGAGAGATTACATGGAGCCCCTTGTAAAATATAGTTCATGCTGGAGTGACAGAAGGAAGTACAAAGTGTGGGGTAGGTTATGATGATGGTAAGACAACAGACACAAGTCATGTCTTGGAAGGTTCAGACCAAAAGTTTAGAAAAGTGTCATCCTATGAGGGTTAGAAAGATTACTCAGAGAAACTGTGCTATCATTGTCCTTGCAGTTATGCAAGACTTGGCCAGGCTAGTCAAACACTGACCTATTTTGCTGGATATTAAGAGCAATAGTCCTGCAGTGAAGGGGGCGTTGGACTAGATGACCTCTGGAGGTCTGTGCCAACCCTCATTTCTCTTGTTCTGTGATTGTGTGCTTCTGAGAAACCTTTTTCTTTGACTTAACTGCTGCTGCTGCATTGCAACTCCAGGTAAAATACAGAAATAAATCAAAGAAACAGTAGAACACAGAAAATATAGACTGCAGAACTTAGAAATATTTACCTAAATTCCTGGGCATTTTTTAGTATATTTTATACATCTGGAAAGCAGGTTTTCAGCACCCCAAATGGCGCTCCAATCCATAATATTACTTTTTCTGTAAACAGAGTAAGCCACTAGCAGGGCATATACCTGTTGTGTGCCTATCTCTTTTCCTGAGGCAAAAGTAAAGATTTCAGCACTTGTATCCTATTCATCTCTGCTGTCTCTTCTCTATGGTTAGAAGATACTTCTCTGATTTCTTGCTGTGCTTCTTGCTGAGGATCCTGATTCTTTATGCCTAACATGCTCTCCTCCAAATACACTACAGCACCAGCATTAGTCATTTCAGGACAAAGTGCTCTTGGATACAGCACATTGTTTTTTTGAACAGACATAAAATGGATGGTGTCACTGAGGCTGCTTTCACTGTGGCTTTTAATGTTTCTGATCTCCTCCAGTCTATTGGAAAGCAGCACATAAGTAGTGCCTGATTTACGCTTTTTATAGACATTTAAAATCATACATTGCATGTGATTTTAGGGCTTGGGCAAGGGTGAGCTGTAATTTTTACATATACTTTCTAAATATAAGTGTAGGGTTTCAGATACAGTCTGAGCTAGTGCTACTAAAAGTCTTTGGCAGATTTTACAAAATATTATTCATGCAGTATTCAGTGGTAGATAATACAATGTAAGAGAAATTTCTTCAGGCAATTCCACTAACACAAAACCTAGCTAATGCCATGAACCCTTCCTGTCTTTAGTGATATGCTCTAGATAATGCTGACTCTCTACTTCTGACTAGTCTTGGTGTTTAAAAATTTTGCATTTCTGAAATATTTTTTATTGTCACACTGCTCTCTCTTTGTTCCTCAATTTCTCTATGAAGTCCCTCAAAAAATAATCTTTCTCTTTATAGTGAAGGCGGAATCCATCTCACCTAACTGGTTGTCTAAAAGTCAGGCATCAAGACTGAGGTAGTCATTAAGACTGTAGTCTACAGCTGAGAAGGAGTGGGCAAGAGACAGAGTGATTCATCCTACAAGTTTTGGACAGTTATTTCTGGATAGCATGAAATTTCCTCTGAGAGTGCCTACTTATTTCCCTCACTGAGTGATATGGTACTGCTCACTCAGCTTCAGAAAAGGTAAAGTGAGGTGCAGTTATCCTTTCCTTGTATGCATTTTCTAGGCTGCTAACAAAGACTTCAGACCACCAGTTTCTGTGGAATACATCCTTAACCATGTGTTCCTGAAAATATTTAAATGAAGGTGATTAAGTCTCTGGTGATGTAAAAATGCTTAATTTTTAGTATTCTTATTACAGCAGTATTTGGAGAATGTCTTGTGTTTCCTGTGAAAAATCAAATTCAGCAGTCAGTGCTTCATTCAGCCTTAGACACAAATCTGAACAAAAAGGTTCACATTTTTTAAACTGTTACATACTTTCTTCTTTTTCAGGTAAACACTGTGGAAAACACACTTTTTGAAGATGTTTGCTGCTGGATATTTAAATAAAAACAATATACAGTGGAATAGCATAAAATTTCTCTACTATGGAGATACTGTCACAAATTGGGTAAATAGGGTAGTGTCCATCTTTTGTTTTGTGTTTGAATTGTGTCTTATCTACCATTTATTGCATTTGACCTTTGCCTAGGATTCATAGGTGCTTCCTCAGAGTGAATCTCCTTAAGACTAACTGCTGTCAGCTATTTTAGTCAGTGACTCATAAAATCAACATTACATTAATATATATTAAGAAGCACACTCCCTTAACAAAACAGCCACAGCATCTTCTATGACATTTTTAAACAAAAATTTCAGCTCTGAAGAAACCCTATACCCTAAAGACAGTCTAAATCATGGCAACAATGTGGAATTTGTGGGTTGTGTAAAATTTTTTCATTGAGTTTTTTATAGTTTTTGCTCAGGTTAATTTTTAAGACTGTGTAAAAGATAAGCAACCACTAAAGCATTAAATCCATGAAAAGATTTAATGGTAGAGAAACATGGGGGTTTAGATATGAATATGAATAATCAAATTTAGGAGGATCAGAGCTAACATAGCCAGTGACAGCAACTTAGAATCATAGAAACATAGAATATACAGAGTTGGAAGAGATCCATCAGGATCATCAAGTCCAACTCCTGGCCCTCTGAGGACACCCCAAGAGTCAGACCATGTGCCTGAGAGCATTGTCCAAACACTTCCTGAACTCAGACAGGCTTGGTGCTGTGACCATTTCCTTGGGGAGCTTGTTTGAGTGCTCAACCACCCTCTGGATGAAAAACCTGCCCTGACTCAACCTTATGCTATTTCCTTGAGTCCTGTCATTAGAATGAAAACATCAGTGCCTCTCCTCTGCTTCCCCTTGTCAGAATGTTGAAGACTGTGATGAGGTCTTCCCTCAGCCTCCTCTTCTCCAGGCTCACCAACCAAGTGATCTCAGCCACTCTTTCTAGGGCTTCCCCTCCAGACTCTTTCCCTTTCTTTGGACATTCTCTAAGAGCTTAATATCTTCCTTATACTGTGGTGGCCAAAAGAGCACACAACATTCCAGGTGAGGCCACCCCAGTGCAGAGCAGAGTGGGACAATCCCCTCCCTCGACCAGCTGGTGATGCTTTGCCTGATGCATCCCAGGACACAGTTGGCCCTCCTGGCTGCCAGGGCACTGCTGACTCATATTCAACTTGCCACTGATCAGGACCGCCAGATCCCTTTCTGCAATGCTTTTTTCCAGCTCCTCCTTCCCTAGTCTAAGTAGACAATCAGACCCTGTCCCAGTTGCAGAATCCAGCACTTTCCCCTTGAACTTCATACAGTTGGCGATTGTTCGCCTCTTTAGTTTCTCGAGGTCTCTCTACTGGGCCTCCCTACCCTTGAAGAAGATGATGATACCTTCCAGTTTAGTGCAGCTGGCAAACGAGTCCTGCATCCAAGTTGTTAGTGAAGATGTTGAAGAAAACTTGTCTTCGTCTAATAGTCTTAGTTGGAACTTGGAATTAATTTTCCAGACAAAGGGGTTTTCTCTGAAAAAATACAGGACAGTTATTTTGAAAATAATATTTCTTTTCATTTGGTTGCTATGTTAATTTCCAAAATATGTTTTAATATATGAAAATACAAAATTTTGATTGATTATTGCTAAATATTGTTCACTCTTGAATTTTTATGCAGTTTTTAAAACAAGTGTATACAAAGTTATGAAGGGGATTAAGAAATGGATCTTATGGGAATTAAATTGTTATTTCAGCCTGAAATACTTGTTTTGTTTGCAATCTGCTTTTAAATTTCTTGGATTTAACCTAATTAAATAACATTGAAATATTTGATATTCCCCAACTTTTTAAAACTCTTTAGGTCAAAATATTCTTGTTATTCTTTTTGAATACTTATTATGGTACTGAAGGGGAGGAAATGAGGCAGCTTATAGCTAGCACCCCCAGTGTGAGATGTGACTTAGAAAGAGTTTGTAAAGACATACAAAAGAAATGTTTCTCCCACCCTTATGAATCCCTAGAATAAATTCATTTTACCTAACAAATCCTTGTGTAAGTTCCATTAGTATGCCTTGAATGCACAGTTCTACGGTGAGCTATACCAATTGATACACTGGGCACTGTCTCATATGCATAAGCTAATTTCTTTACTTCTTAATCCCATCTTTCTCCCTAGACACATCATAAATCCTTTTATAGACTGGTTATCCTTCCTTCTGAAATCTGGGTATGGATTCATGCATTCAGTTCTGTCATACAAGGTGCATCATGAGTAGGTTCCCCTGGTTAAACATGTCAGGGAATATATTTTCTCTTTTCCTCATGCTAACAAGGAAGTAAATAAATGTAAGAGTTAAATCAAATGATACCACAGTTCGTGATGGTGATGACTGTTGGCATTAATATAATTTGTATTATAGAGATGCATCGAATAAGAGAACATAGATAGAAACTCACTAAATGGGGGTCCATGAAAACTGTAGTTGGATACTAAAGAGATCATTGTGCAGTCCTTGATATTACCATCACCATTGAGGACAACATAATATTGTGTACAAATCCCCATAGGTTGTGTAACAATGAATCTAGGGAGGAAGAAGACTTAGTCCCATCTGAACAATGATCTTTCTGACAGTCAAAAAAGAAATACAGGTGAAAAATTTTGAAGCTATTTTTTATCTATTTGGTAGAGGAAGAAGCAAACTATATATTTACTGGCTGGAGTACTAGTCAAGTCATAGATGACAAAGAATTGTTTCTCCTAATAGTTTCTTTATAGCTGTAAGAAACTATTTTCTTCTATGCTGTAGCTAACAGCAAGGGCATCAGATATATTTATTCTAGAATGTCTGTTCAAAGCAAAAAAATCTTGTTTAATTTCTTTTTCAGCTGGGAAAAAAAAAAAAAGAAAAATGTGTTCTACTGGTAGTGTTGGAAAATGCAACCAAATTTATCAGTAGAACTACCTAGTAAAGACGCAATCTGAAATTCCCTTGAACAAAAATCCCTGCAGAAACATTGGTGTCTTGGTAGCATTGTAAGCTACAAGTAGTTAGAACTAAGTTTAAACCTATCTGTTTTCCTGACAAATCCTTGGATGTTTCCATCAGGAAAGTTTTTCCACTGCTGGGATACTCTCTGTAAAAGTGTTTCCTGTACTAAAATTTCATATAGTGTTCTGTGAGTTTTCAAAATTTCTTGAAATTTGCAGGTGGAAAGGGCTATAAAGTTCAAAGCACTTCAGACAGTTATGGACTTCTCATGCAGGGTATATTATGTTCTCTATCATATTTTGGGCCTTTGGAAATGTTGCCTCAGTAGTAGATTATATCATCTGATGGGCAATTTATGTACATGTTCTGCTGTCAAATCTCTTCCCTTAACTACAGACTTGAATGTGAGTAAGGAATGAATAATAGATGAAATGCCATTCAAAATCTGTCATGACATCTTGATGCTCTCACTTGAATCCCACTGATTCTGGTGGCTCTCTCTGACTCACACCTACTGTTTTGCTGAAAAAATACATTTAAATAAGGGGAAGAAGGGAACAGGAAGTGTCTTGCATAAGTCCTTGCTTCATCCTATTCATTTGCTTGCTAGGGTTAAGTTCTGCTCTAAAAGTTACCATTTTGTTGCTTACTTATCTTTCCAGAGACACAGTACTACCTATCCTGTTTCTGCAGAGTTCTGTGCTATTCTGAGACATGTCCACATAATGGAAGCACTTATAGCTTCTGTTAAGGGCTTCAGGGCATAAAAGATGCATTCTGTGACCTCCGGTACGCATACGTAAAGATTCATGAGCTATAGCATGAGTGAGTGCTGCATAGGGAGATAAGTGAGCCACTGTTACAGGGGAAATAGACTCTCATAGCAGAGTCTGATGTGGTGGCTAGTGCAATGTGAGAGGATGTGGTTTTCTCAATACTCTTTCTCTATCCACCTGTTTTGACCAGCTATGCCTAAGGACCAAGAATGACTTCTGATTATTTAAAAGGAAGAGACAAACAAACTAAAAATCAAACAAAAATGCTCATTTCTGTTTCTCGCCTTGCTTTCTGCCTACACCAAACTACTAATCAAGGTTTCCTTTTTTTTTTTCCTCCTTTTTCAGTCTCTGTCTTTTTTATTTTTTTGCCCCTTCATCACTGAAATTGTCTGTAATAAGCTTACTGTTCTGGTCCTATAACATTAACATTTCGTTAGTGTATTAATTGTAAAAAAAAAAAAAAATTGTATATGTCAGCAAAACTTTAAAATATGTCTTCTGTTAGAGACACAGGAAAGTTAATAGGGTCAGGTTGCACACATTTTCTATATCTTCTATTCATGCTGAAAACATCTTCCCTTATTTATCATTATATTGAGGTACTGGAGCAGGTCCAGAGAGGAGCAACGAGGCTGGTGAAAGGACTTGAGCACAAGTCCTATGAGGAAACGCTGAGGGACCTGGGGTTGTTTAGCCTGGAGAAGAGGAGGCTCAGGGGAGACCTTATCAGTCTCTACAAGTACTTGAAACGATGTTGTAGCCGGGTGAGGATTGGTCTCCTCTCAGGCAACCAACAGTAGGACAAGAGGGCATGGGCTTAGGCTCTGCCAGGAGAGGTTTAGGTTGGATATCAGGAAGAAGTTCTTTACAGAGAGAGTGGTCAGGCATTGGAATGGCCTACCCAGGGAGGGGGTGGATTCACCAACCCTGGAGGTTTTTAAGGTGAGACAGGATGTGGAACTGAGTGCCATGATCTAGCAATCAAAGTGGGGTTGGATTAAGGGTTGGACTTGATGATCATGGAGGTCTCTTCCAAACCAACTGAGTCTATGATTCTATGATTATAGACATAATTCTGCTGCATCACCAAAATTTTACTGAATCTGAGTTTTCCAGGCATAAACTGAAGTAAGAAATGTAATCAGGTGCTTTTATTTTTTCTTTTTCTTGTGGCAACTCTTTTGGTTTTTTAATCTGCACGTGATCTTCCTCTCCTTCTGTTCCATTCCTTCCTGTCTCTCCTCACTGCCCTAACATTTGCTATCCTGACCTGTTCCTTTACCGCCTAGTCTCTCACCTACAGCATAACAGTTGCTTGCGACTCTTCTCAAAAAAAGAAAAACTAACCAGAAATTAATATCTCTTAGTTATTATATTATAAATCCACCATCACTTAACATTTGATGCCGTGAGAGCCCCCCCAACAAAGCAGGACTCTGAGCCAAGTTAGTGTAGGATAAGATAAAAAGTAAAGTCTTTTAATAACAGGCCTATGGCTCACAGGAATACATGATGACATGCACGTGCTCTCCAAGCCTTAGTTTCCATGGCTTTTATAATATGATCCCTCTAATCATTTCTTTACACATTTCTCAGTCCAGCCCTGGTCCCGCCCCTGGTCCCACCCCCAGGAACTGGGTCTGTGGGGTCGATGAGACCCTCTGTCTTCATCATCTCCTCTTCCTCGGGCTTTTGGAGTTCTTCCAGTTCTGACTTCTGAGTCACTCTGACCTGTGTGTTTATGTTTTGTTCAGTAGGCCTTCTGATAGTCATCAGCATTCTACCTTGAAGAGAGTCTAAACAAGTTTAATTAATTAGAGGAATTTGAGTTCCTCATTCTGGGACAGGGGTAGTGATAGAAAGACATTAAACTTAAACTAGAAATATTAACCTACTAAAAATCTACTTTGCTACAGCTACAAGTACTTTTAAAATCTATAAAAATGAAAAATCGAAAAATCAAAAACCCCTTCAGCATCACACTCATAATTATTTATCCCCTGGTATTTATCTCTTTATCTCTTTCCTCCAGTTTGTAGTCTGTCCTTGTGACAGCATATTCTTTGATCACAGAGAAAATTTTGATTGAAAGCATGTGCTTCAGCAAGCTTAGCTGCCATTTGTTTAAAACCAAAGATGTTTAGGATCCCCCCTGGGAAGCCCATGACCTTACTGTATTCTAGCAACCTTGATTCCTGGTCCTCCCCTCTGTACTGTGGCACACAGATTTGTACACAAAAGCTAACTGCAGAAGCCATGCTGGCAGAGAAACAAACTTCTCAGTTTCCTCTTCACTGTTCTAAATGAAAGCTCTGTTTTCCTTAGCCTGAAGTGTCTTTGGCTTCTCATTCAAGCTAGGAGACTCAAAACTATGCTTGAATTGCAGCACCTTTAGCTCAGGCTGCTTTGGGAACCAATAAACCAATTTCCCCTGCCCTTGATTGGTCTCTTGAGGAGCTCAGCATGTTCCCAGCCATTTTCAGATGCCAAAACTGTCATGACAAAGGCAATTAATATTGTAACAAGAGAGTTAGCATCCAAAACACTGTTTCCTGAGGGGCTTGTCACATAAGCTGCGGAAAACATTAGAAACAGTTACAATCTGCATTTCTTTCCCCAAATGCAAATCTCTACGAACACTTGTAATTGCCCACATCTTGTATACTTGCAGTCAGGCAAAGATCAAAAGCCTGATTGAGTCAGATGTAGAATAAATTATTCTTCATAGTAAACTCAGACCAGTAAAGGCTTCCTTGGTGAAGGAATAAAAGTAATGAGCAAATCAATCTGGCAATGGAAAAACATGTATCTCCCAAATGGGTATCTTATCTGTATGTTACTGGGATATGTGCAGCCAAACTGGATGCCTACACACAGTTCAGACACCACCAAGGAGTGTCTGACTATTGTATCATGGTGACTGTTGGCTTTTTTATTAGGCTGTGGTGTAAGTAGTTGTTAAATACATTGGTTCAGCTACTCAGCTTTGCCTGTATACACTGGCCACAGGTGGTAAGACATAGAGGACCTATTATTGCATAGCAATCCTGGGGCTGATTCCAGACCTAATTTTGTGAGTCTAATTCCAAAGAACCATTATGTTCAAAGAGCTCACTGTAACATAGCAGCATTGTGAACCATGGAGCTATAATCCAATCAGTATTGCAAAAGAAATGGCATCTTTCCATTTCATATTCCCTCTCCTCAAGAGAATCTTCATCTGCTTTGTTAAATTGACTTTATAGCCCATTTATGATACTAAAGCAGCACAAAAAGTGAGATCAAGAATTTAGCTCATTCCTGTGCTTAACTTAATTGCGTGCCTTAATGAAAACACAATAATATAAGTAATATTTATTTTCATGATGCTGGATAAAATAGATTTACCTATGGATCTACATAGGTCTCTGAGGTTTTAACAATTAGATGGGGTTTGAAGATTTTATATTTGGGGTTTTTTTTTGTTGTTTTGTTGTTGTTGTTGTTGTTTTTGTTGGGTTTTTATGTATTTGTTTTGTTTTGTTTTGTTTTGCTTTGCTTTGCTTTTTATTTTTTAAAAATATTTTTTGCTTCTTTCTTGGAGGTATTCTGGTCCCTTGGGTAAGTCTGTAATTACACAGCCTTAGAACACCATCATGCAAAGCTTTTCTAGCCTGCCATTAAATCCTTCTTTGAAAAAAGTGGATTATATGTGTAATAGTCTCTAACCCTTCCTGACTCCTTGCTCAAAAAAAAAAAAAAAAAAAAAAAAAAAAAAAAAAAAAAGTGAAAGTCAGTTATTAATTCAAATTATCTAGCTTATTTGTGATTTTCCCATTCTGAACATTATGAAAAACTCCAAAACTCCAAGCCTTCCCTTAAAAGCTGCTCTGCTCCTGTGTGGGCTACTGCCCAGGTTTCACATTTTCAAAAGAAGGACATTTTTATGGCCAATAGGAGGATGAAGGAGATATTTTTCAAAAGCTCTATGTAGGCAGAGTGTTGGTAGTAGAAAAATGGACTCAATGCAAAATTATTGCTGACCAAAATGTTGGTGTCTTAGAGGCTATGAGATAGCAGCTCTTCCTATGATCTGACCATTGCTGACACCTGCTTCACTCTGAATAACATCATGAACGTGTGTAATTTTTCTGATGTATGTTGCCAGGTTCAAGACCTAATGTTCCTTTCTTACAAAAAGGAAATATGGATCACTGGACCCCATCAGAAATATTTGAAACCAAAGGCATCTCCTTTAACTATAGTTGTGACCTACAAAGCTAGGATTCATCACACTTAATTGGGACATTTCCTTCATGAAACTGGAATATTCTATAATGGGTCAATAGGAAAAGAATAAACTGTATCTGCACCGTAAAAGTCGAGTGTGAGACCTTCTTGTGCTGAGGCATATGCTTTTTTTCGTTCTAAACTGTACATCCAGTCATGTACAAGTTTCAAGGAGGAAGGAAAACACAAGTTTACACCACAATTAGGAGCTATGGTATATTCCACGAATACCTGGTCTGGGCAGACAATAGGACAGGATGGCAGAGGGTAGAATAGTACGTTTTAATAGGTATAGCAGCACTTACAGATACCTTCAGCTCATCCAGGATTTGAGTTACCTGCTGGAATTTCCTGTTGCTTATATGTTAACTGGTAGAGTGGAACATAGGATGCTTGAGCAGAACCTTTGCTAACAAAACTGCATGCACCTTGCAATTTATGTGTCCCTTTCTCTCTTCACTTTTCTCATCAAAATCCCAATGCTGTATGGTATAAGACCATGGTTTTGATTGAAGAACGTTAAATTCCTTGTTTGCATGCGAAGGGTGACAGCAATCTATGACTCACTCAACCAATATGCATTTTAACTGAAATGGCTATGTATAGAATGTTCTTCATGCAAATGATATTGACTAATTCTTCTTTTTTTCCCCTCCAGGTAATTAAGAAACACAGCTCCTTCATCTTTTTATGCAAAATCAGAGCCATAAGTGCACATAATAGTATTTCAAAACAAAAGGAGCGATCTATTAGCTTTGATTTGCTTTTACAGCATTATCCACACACTTTTGCCTTCAAGTTCCAGCACTTTCCCAGTGCTTGATCAGAAAAGAGAAATGTGGGGAAATATAACAATCTTCAGGTTCCCACTGACCTGAATGCTCTACCATCTCTGTTCCTATATCAGAATGGCCAAACACAGCATCTCAGCACATATTGTGCCAGTATTGACCAGATGTTCATTTTGGATGACAAGGAGCACTGTTAGCAAAGTCTTTCTTGATTGTCACCTGGGGTTCCCACCTGAGGAGCTGCACGTATAAACCTATGTGCAACAAAATTAAAATGCATATATGACATTTCCTGGTGTGTAGTCACTATGATAACTTACCACAGATACTCACATTGAGTCAGAACTTCAGCTTCTGTTTTCAGAAGAGCAGACTGAGAAAGACTATAATGAAAATGAAGCCAAAATTACTATTCCCACAGATATAGAGAGCTATTTTACCTCAGTTTGTGTACCACAGGTATGTAATCTGTTCTCCATGATGGCAAGATTTACTTCATCAAACATAAATGTCTACAAAGCAGACATTTATATGTGATCTAGTCTCTGTGGACTACCTTTATAGTCAATGGTGAACAGAAGACGGGCTGAAAAGGTGATTAATTCTATCCTAAAGCAGCTATCTGGAATAGGGCAGATGGATTGCATCCTAAAACTGCTTATTTCTCTCCATTGACTATAAAGAGAGTATGCAGTGATTAACTCGGATGTAGATGTCTGAAGTTAAGTGAGATGAATATCATCCTAAGTGACTTGAAGAGTTTTCCTCACCAATCTTTCTGTTGTGAGAGAATCTATGCTTGGTTTATGTTGTCAGTCCACAGCAGAATCAAAATCAGACACATCAGAGATTAATGGATACCAGGATACATCTCACAAAAGAGCAACAAGTACTGCTTGCTTTTATTACTAGATGTTCATATTTTGGTATGCTTTCCTAGTAGGAAAAATGGTGAATCTCTGTGAATATTCAATTAAAGGCCCCCAAAACCTCCAAATACCTCAAATAGTATAATTCCAGTGAAAAAGTCTGTTAAGTGACTGGTGCTTTAATTGTGCCAGAAAGAAAGCTTTAAATTTCACTATTGTTATCCAGCAAAAAGATAAAAGACTGCACAGCAAAATGTATCATTTTTAAAACGAATTTTTATTTGCATTTAATTGCTTGTCAGGTATTAAATCATGCAGATTCAGGAGAAAACAGAGGCAGAGCAATACTTCAAAAACACCATGCATTTTCATCATAATATGATTAGGAATGAAATGCAGAGGTCCACATATATTTGTTCAACTTCTAAAATCCAGGCATAAAAAACCATTAAAAATGGTAACTGATTATTATCACACATTCACCTGATGTATTCATCTTTGTTGCTTGTAGGCAGTCAGAAAAGACTAATTTAGCAGTGAATTGCTCTTTGATCTCTACAATAAGTATATTTACTTTGTGAAGGGCTGCCAAGGAAAGGAATTTCCCAAGTCAACATGAATTGAGTTATATACTAGGGTATTATTGAGGTATTCTTGGTTTATGGTCACAAGTAAAGCTTTGACCAAAAAAGTAAACAGACCAGTGTATGTTTTGTTTTGTTTTGTTTTGTTTTGTTTTGTTTTGTTTTGTTTTGTTTTGTTTTGTTTTTAATTGCTATTGCCTAAAATTAATAGATTTCAGGGTTTGGGTTTTGAATCCTTTTAGAAGGTGCTCTGACTGGTAATAGCAACCAGAGCTTAAGACTGTGATAAAATGTAGATTTACCATACAATCCTGAACCTTACATTTTTGCTCTAAATATGGAAATTCTGCCATCAACCTTTAGAATGAAGCATGACTATTAGAAATTCAGAATTAAGAAACTAGACATGCAGAGTCAGGCACAGTGGCTCAGAAGTGAGGGAGAAAGTATTGGGAATCAGACATAATAAATCATACACTATATTTACTTTGCAGAATGCAGGTAGAGGATTGATGGTTCTCCAATGCTGTTGCATACACGGCTGACACATTAACTGATGCTGTGACTTTGCATGCTCATATTCAGAAGGAATGACTTGCTGCCAGTGGCAAAAGAAAAAACGTGTAAAAAATACTTGTGCATATTAGATTGCTGGAACTTTATGCACAATGCAAAGGAGTCTTATCCTTGACAAATAGCAAAGACGTAGATGGTGTGCTAGTGAGATGTCAGAGACAACTTCTCTGTGTGATGTAGTATGATCTGCAGGCTGAGCATGTGCACATCAAGGTGCTGGGATTGCTGATACTCTGTCTAGACAGATTCATAGTGTAAAGCAGAAACACCGCAGCAGATTGAAGAAGTTGAAACCTAAGAAAGGTTTTGTAAACCTTAAACCAATGTCCAATTCATTGCTAAACTTCAAACAGGTGTTCCAAAGCTCCAGTTCCTTTTCCAGTGTTGCAAAATGATCAAGCTGCATTAGAAGCATACTCAACAGTCGCCAGACTTTATTTTTCAATTGAAAAATAATTAAATTTTACAAGGAAAATTTTATTTCATGGAAAACAAAGATCATTTTACCATGAAAAGTGCAAGAAACTGTACGTTATTGTCTTCACAAGGGCTATTTGGGAATAGCACATGTCAAATGAACATTTTGCCAGTGACAGAGAAAAAAAAAAAAAAAAGACAGTATGGCCAGTATGTGTATTGTCAAGAAACTGACTCCTCCCCCAAAAAATCATTGATCATTGCTTACACATCAGACCAACTCTGGAAAATTGAGCAGGGGTGGACTACTAAGTAGCAGAGGCAAAAATATAGGGATAAAGCTGACTAGTTTTCAAATATATGTTTTCATGACTTCTCTAGTTGGAGCAATTTAATTTATGTTTAGAATATATATCCATATTTGAAAAAAAAAAAAAAAAAAAGAAGATAAACTTGTTGTTGCCAGTAGCCTACAATTTGCCATTCTATGACTGTTAAGACAATTACATCTTCCAAATTACCAGTTGCCAAAACTGTCCTTAAGATAATGCTGAAGAGCAGTGAGGTATGTGCACAGCATATCTTAGAAATTTACCCTTTTGTTCAAACTTTGCTCCTTAATACATATACAAGTCAATACTGTTAAACATAGCCCAACACAGCTTATTTTGATGAGAGCACAGAAGTCCTAAATTTGATTATAAAGGATAAAATCTAGATTAGTAACCTGAAGTCAGTATTTCTGAAAAACAAACAAACAAACAAAAAGCCATGCAGAGGCAGAAAAACTATATGTTGTAAAGTATGAACATTTCTAGTAAAGACTAAATGCATATGTATTTGGTCTTTTTTTTTTTTTTTGTTAAGTGAAAGATGCTCAAACAGTTGTACTTCAAGTCAGAAAGCAGGGAACTGTGCCTAACCATTCAACTTTTCTGATTTTGTTTCTCACAGGAACAATCAATTCAAGAAAGCAGTAGTTTTGAGTTGTCAAGAGTCACACTTTTAACAATAGCTTATTCTTATTCAAGCCTTTTGAGGAAAATCTTGGTAAGATGTTATTGTAAGTGTTGGAGTACACTTGAGCAATCTGATTAGTGTAGAGACTCATAGATACATCACCTATATCCAACAAAAATGATGCTGCAAAGCCTCCAATTTGCTCCTGAGATAATGGTTGGCTTACGTAGCCAACTCCAAAGCAAGGTCTCACTGCAAGTGTTGTGGCTTAGAAGAAACTTCAGTTATTTAATAATTTGATCTATGAACACAGAGGCAAAGACATATGTCCTTGTGATTTTTAGTCTCTGTCTCTTCTCATTACTTGTTTTCAGTCTTTCAGAAAAAAACAAAAGTGAATTATTACCAGATGTTTCTATGGGGTTTGAGGGGGATGGTGCAAATTTAACTACAGTAGCTAAGATGCAGTAATTACTAAGAATCATTAATTCCATCTAATAGGATGCACATGATTACGTCATCAGAAATTACATGGCTTCCAGGTACCTGCATGTACCTCCCGTGCTTATTCTTTTCTTGGACAGTAGGTATATACTGACTCGAAAAGCCCTCCAGCTAGATTTTGGACTGTTGTTGTTTTTAGTCTTTAGGGACTATTTTTACATTACGGTGTTCCCTGTATGCGTATCTTAGTCATTGACAGGGCAATGGAAGGCAGAAATGTAAAAACTGTCTAATAAGTTGAAGATGACATAGTTGTACATTTAAAAAAATGATGGAATTTTTCTTGCAAATTCTTCTATATAGCTAAACAAGGGAGAAGCAAGTGTTTCATTAGACATCTATCTCTCAATATAGTTTAACTTGTTATTTCCAAGATAATGATCCTACAATACTCACATAGTTAGACTGAGGAAACAAAGTTCAAGAACCACTCCTTAACATATTAGGAAAAAAAATATAGATATTATTATTTTCAAAATGGAACAAATTCTCTTTGCCTTCAAAAAGAGCTTTAGCAGATTAATAATTGAAGGGGGAAAAAAAAAAAAAAACAAAACCCAATTCACTAGCATTCCTGGTGAAAAATGGGTAAGTCAAGTGTTTTAACTGTTTCTACCTTTTTACCCAGGGTTTGCTGTCTCTTGTAACATTCCCATAGGTGATTTAAGGAATATAGTCTGAATGAAATGTCTGTAATGTGACTGTGAAATGGGTAGAAAATCTCATTGAATGAGAAGCTGTTGCTGTCCAGTGTTCAGCAGTGAAACAAAACATCTCTGTAATGTTTTCCCAGGCTTTATGTTAGGTCCATCAATAGCGAAGTTCTAAAAAGGTAAGACCTAGATGGTCCATGAAGATAATGTTCAATTCTGTAAAACGCTTCTGCAGAATAGAAAGACATAAAGCAATTTTTCTGAGTGTTGTTCAAAGAGCAATGCAAGCCTATGAGCAATACAGCAAATAATCATCTTACATTTCAAAGAGGATTTAGGATAAGCATGCTATATATAAGGAAGAACAGTGTAATGATGGTGTTATAGATGTAGTAGCATATGTTGTCCATGAAGTTCTTTGTCAGAAATGTTAAGGAACAGGTTATAAATCTGTCAAGAATGCTATGGATATAGTAAATTCTACATTGGAACATATGCATAGATTAGGTCAATCTTCAAGATCTGTTACAGGCAAATTTTCTGGGATTCTGTAATGTCCTTACTTCTTGTGACAGCTTCACAATCCTAAAGTAAATATAAAGACTTTAGGATTGCAAAGGCGTTCAGGACAACAGATAGGGATCCCAATTGGTCAGCTAATGAATATCATCCCATCTGCATGTGGAAGGAAAGGACAAAAGTACTGTGCCTTAGAAAAAGTGCCCGTGGTATTTGACCCACTATCTTAGAGCCACCTATCAGTTAGGGGACCTTTATGAATGAAAGCTGTTGCCTCTATAAGGTACACTAGCCATAATCTAATGTTGAATTTGGTCTGTCCAGTGAATCATGCTTCCTGAGATCTAGCTTTGCTCAGAACAGAACAAAATTGTCCAATACAATAAGAAGTAAGAATAAATTTGTTGTATAATAAATGATCACAAGTGAGAGAGATGCACAGTGTCGGAATATGAATTAACTTCTATTTAACCTATTTACTTTCACTGAAAAGGTCATAATTTGAAAGACAAGTAAACTAAACTTTTCTTTATGCTGTTGTTGACTTTGAAGTATACAGCAGTGTGAAGCAAGTTCCCAGTTCTTGAGAATAATTGCTACAAATGGGCTTTGTTCATGCACAGCCTTCAGTGATTTTTACAAATGATTCTTCTGATGTCCCAGAGTCACAAAGACATCTGCTTCTGTAAGCCATGGTGTTCTGTTCAGCTGAGGCACAGAAGATACAGCACAGAAGAACAGTGACATCGTAAATTTAAAGTACATTCATATTTGGTTAATACAGCACTGCCATTTCTTATTTTAAAATCTTTGGGATATATTTCCTCTGAATTATCAGAGTCTTAAATTCTCTGAACCAGCTAGATATTGGTTCCAAACTGAGTATAATTTTTTCTGTCAGAAAAACCACAACAACCACAACAACAAAACAATGAACTGGTTGAAGACTAACATGTCCAGAGGGCCTGAAGTGACTTATGAAAGGTTAACAGAGCTGATGATGGGGTCAAATGCACTTACTTTTTTCTCACCTGAACCCAGTAAATTCCCTTGCTCTCCCCCTTACACTAACAGATGACTTCAGAGGCACAGACACCAATCTCAGGCATTGATACAGTTTCTGATCCCTATAGAGCAATAAGGTACTCCTACTGCCTTTGGGCTTAGAAGTTTAAATTCCTGTTTAACCCTGGTAAAAACTACTTTGGATATTGCATCTTAATACTAACAAATTAGAACTAATAAAGAGAATTTAGTCTTTAACCAGACAAAGCGAACCTATGGCGACCTCTACGTCAGGCTGTCAGGGTAGTTATAGAGACTGAATTTTAAAAGACCAGTATAGTTTTATGGTATCTGAAACCTCTGTAGTTAATATATAAAAGCAAACTCATTTCATTTTATGGGACTGCAGCAGATCACCTAATGTGTCAGGAAGGATTTTGTATTTGCACATCCTACTTCACTTCATTGGGTAAATACACCACAGGACATTTCCCCTATTTTAATCTTAGGCGAATACATAAAACCATGTTCATCTTCACAGGTGGAGGCTCACCTTTT
This sequence comes from Hafferia zeledoni, assembly GCA_035583235.1. Classification (NCBI taxonomy): domain Eukaryota; kingdom Metazoa; phylum Chordata; class Aves; order Passeriformes; family Thamnophilidae; genus Hafferia; species Hafferia zeledoni. The sequence goes on along the minus strand of JAWWEV010000001.1, from coordinate 60,700,974 downwards.
CCCAGTTTACTGTTCTGCTGTTTGAAATTATGTTTTTCTTTGTTCCAATTATCAATACAATATCTGGCTACAGACAGTTCAGTAAAATTAAGAAGAAAGTTTCATTCACAAGCAACCACCATTTAGCCAACTTTTATCACCGGGTTTCTCTTTATTATATAAATCCTTTACCTAGTATTTTAGAAGCATGATAACTGGAGTGTACTAGGTATTATGCACAGGTTTGGCCTTGTGGGGGAAATCATTGAACATGCATGTGTCAAGTGCAGGGAAGACATTACTGAAGTACTCATACATAATATAGATCCAAAGAGGTGCCAAGCATGCTAGTTTACCTCTATACTACTGTTTTCTTATGAATCAGGGAGCTCAGCTCTTCCTCTCATCAACATATTTCCTTGGGCACTAAATTGAATGATGGTTAAAGAGAGAGTTAGAAAATCCTTGGGCTCTTTGGTTATGAAAATGGAATCTGAAATAAACTTTTAAAAAGGTTTTATGGTTTATATCTTTTAAGAAGAAAAGAGTTTGAATGCTGGACAGTTTTACAATGATGCCTGATTTCTTGAATTCAACTTCTTAATTGTCTGCTTGAGATAATTAAAGCATTTGTGCTCAAAATAATTGATTTCGTTGAAAATAAAGGATTTAACCTTGACAGTAGATTCAATCTGTCTGCTCCAATTCATTTCTGTGAAGACAAGAGGAATCATGGTGAGTTGTTTTGGGCTTTTTCCCTCTTTTTTAAGATTGCTAATAATTAGTTTAAACATTCAACAGATCAGCTGGGTAATGGATGCGTAGTCCCTCATTTTTCTGCTTTATATGGTAGGACTAGAAGTGATGCTCTCTTTGAGGCTAGGGGTAGTTGTGGTACTGCATTGGTAGAGAATGAGAATAAGAGGTGAATTATATAATCTGACCACGTTTTTGTTAAACTGGAATATTATAGATTTAAAATTCTGCTAAGTTCTGTCTTTCTAGATCTTGGTTAGGCAGAACATGAGATGGAAAGACAATAAGGAAAGGTGGAGCAGTGAGACGAACTTCAGTTCAGGGGTTTTTTTTTGAGGATCAGCTGTGGGGTTTTGGGTGTCACAGAGTGCTTGAGGTTGGAAGGAAACTGCACAAATCATGTCTTCCAGATGGACGTATGTATCCATCATGATACAGAACAGCTAATACAGAACTAGAAGCCATACAAAAACTTTGCTGACAGAATTCCAAACACAGTAATGTCTACTCTAGTTCATGGATGAAAGTCCAGAACCCCATGTTAAAGATTTATAGTCCCAGACAGAATATTTAGCACTCACAAAAATAAAAATATGAATTTGTCTAGTTTTAAGCAGCAGAAGCAGTGGAGAGGAGGAATTTTTTTAAAATCTCACATCTATCTTGCCGGAGGATACCAGCTGGTTAACAACTTCCTTTTTCTCCCCTCAGTTTCATTTTACGAGTAAATATTGAAGTCCATCTTTTCTGAAACATGTGCAATACCTTGTCTAATAGAGGATGTGTAGAAAGGGTATAATAAGCCTTCTTTCATATGAGGAATGTATTAGAGCAATTATATAAGGTTTTGTGGCTTGAATGATTGTCCAAAAGCAGGAAGACTTGGTTCATTTCTTTTTAATGCCTGAAGGTGATTCAAATATCTCTAAAATTGATAGAGTTTTTGTAGAAAGCATGGTCCAAACTCCCAAACAAAACAGTCTTTTCTCTTCCTTCTGATATTCTTTTACTGTGGAAAAGAAAACCCCAAAATACAGTTAAAAATTTATTGGGCATTCATTAGAAGTTCATTAGAAGAACATTCAATGGAATCAATGTCTCCAAAATTCTTGATATCTCATTTGGGGGCTCTGGTTTCCATACACAGTCCTACAGATTCCTTATGCCTTTTGTATGGAATAGGAATTCAAAATAGCTGATGATCTGACCTTTGCTTTGCTCTTTTGCTACAACTATATGCTTATATTTTGCTTTTGCAAAATTCATATCACTTGGGACTTGAATGCAAGATAAAAATACTGAATAGTATAACATAAAAATGACATGTCCTAACACAGAAACACCCAGATCACTCCAGATGAAACAGGTTTTCCAAGTGCTGTATTGTAGAGAGCAGCATTTGGTGGGGCCACCTTCAGAGCTTAGCAGGAAGTCCTATCTTATCTCTTGTTTCTCTCCTTGTCTAGTGAGGTCATGCCCTTTTCTAGTACTATATCTTCAATAAATCAACAGGTACATTGGGACCTGTGACTCTTATAAAGATCTCTCAGTGAGAGGAAAAGATGTTTCTCACTGTATCTGCAATAAATCAAGAAAGTCTGATGTGATCCTGAGTAAGTCTCTCAGCACTGGTGAGGCTACACCTCAAATCCTGTGTTCAGTTTTGGACCCCTCACTACACAAAAAGACATTGAGGTGCTGGAGCATGTCCATAAAAAGGCAGCAAAGCTGGTGATGGGTCTGGAGCACAAGACTGATAAGGAATGGCTGAGGGAGCTGGGGTTGTTTAATCTGGAGAAAAGGAGCATCAGGAGTCATCTTATCGTTTTCTACAACTACCTGGATGTAGGTTGCAGCAGATGGGCATTGACCTCTTCTACCATGAAACTATTGACAGAACAAAAGGAAATGACCTCAAGCTGCACTAGGGGAGGTTTAGATTGGAACTAGGAAAAAATTCTTCATGGAAAAGATTGTCAGGCATTGGAACAGGCTACCTATGGAACTGGTGGAATCATCATTCCTAGAAGCTTTCAAAGCATCTGTGAATGCGGTACCTGGGGACACAGTTTAGTGGTGAATGTGGTAGTGCCAGCATAGTGGGTATACTTGATGATCTTAAAGGTCTTTTCCATTCTTAATGATTCCATGATAAGATTTGTGTTTACATGGCATTTACAGAAAAACAATTTCTCCTTCATTGAAGAGTATATGCCCATGTTTTGACAATTAAATACTTCTCCTGTATCCCTTTACTATATAATGAATAACCATGTGGTTGCAATAGCAGTCTTTAGAGAATACTGTATTTTCATTGTTCATTTCATAAGTACTGACTACCTTGGTACCAAAACTATAGCAGACCATAATTAGTCCAGTCTGCAGAGCTCCTGAAAACAGACCTAGAAGATCCCTGATGGATGTATAAATATTCTTCCTTTGCTTACTAACAAGTAGGAAGGGCTTTTATCTCCTTGGGTAGGATAGCTTTAATTGTGATCCCTCAAGCTTCCTGGTATCATAACAACTCAGCTGAGATGCTTCAGCTATTCTCTCCATCAGTCTTGACCATTATTTTTAACAGAGTGACGGCAGCTGAATGATAGCAAGTAATTTTCAGTGACTATTTACAAACATTAAAGAGTCAGAATAAAAGTCACATTGGCAGCATGGAAAGAAATAAAGAGAAAAATAAATAAAATGAAAATTAAAAGGAAGAAGAAGGGAGAGCAAGGAAAAAAGGAAAGGCAAAGGGAAAATGAAAGGGAAAGAGAGAGGGGGCGAGAGATGGAAGAAAGAACATTCCTCAGAGTAAAATACAATTAATATGAAGATAAATGTTTGTAAGATTTCTCTGACTATGACTTAGAAATCTCAGCCATGACTGTTCATTAAGTTCATTTAAGCTATCTCCATATGAACTATCTATCCACATATGAAGACACATGCATGTTGTCATTTAGAACCCTGGACAACATCCCATTTTCTAGCAAATCTACTGTAAGTGGAAAGATACATAGGAAAGGGAATAAATGGGTTTAAATTACATTGGGGGTTGAAAGGGGAAAGGTCATGAAGCCAATCTAGTCTTACAAATGCAAAAAACCCACCACTTTTCAAAGCTTCCTTTATCCTCTGAATTCATGAGATCTGCCCAGCCTCATTAAAGTGTTAGAACAGGAGTAACGAGATATGTCACCATTCTTTCAACAAGAGGATGGTATAAACCCAGTAAAACAGGTAGAAATACATTATTTAAAGTGAAGAAATTATCCTCTTTGCCTATTGCTTAGCATAATATGGATTAGATAAAATCTTTTAAAGCTTATATATCTGTAAAGCCAGTTCTCACTAATCTCCATCAATGCTAGCTCGCATTCAAAAAAATTATGCTGTTCATATTCAAATTCACATGCATATGTAGATACATCTATTTATGCATGCATACACAAAATTATACAGTGACCCATCCCACTCACCTTCATCTTTGAGAAATATTTAGTCTTATGATCTTTGCATTATTGTTAAGGATTCTTTTCCTCAGGATACATTTTAAGGATACATCTTTACTGAAGGCTTTCAATTTTCTTTTTCAACAGCATCTTTAATGGCTAAGATGACAGAAGAATATGAAAAGAAAATGTGTTTTTATCCTTTTTCAGTAGTTAATTTATACCCCTGGGATATGCCAGATTTTATTGCTAGAAAACTTAAGTTCTCTTATGCTCTATATGTGCACTACAGTTGCAATCTTAGCTCTGAGAGTGCAAAGTGGTCTGCCTCAGAAGCTTAATTGTGCCCAAGAATTACCAGCATTAGGGACAAGAGAATACTTGAGTCTCAGTGAGCTTCTTGGAAACTGGGATTTTGACATCATCAGAAATGGTATCACTTCATGGAAAATTGCTGCTATTTTCAAATCAGAAGAAATGGCTGCATTGTCTTTATTTCTGCATTAAACTGAAATTCTTAAGCATTCCTTGCCACCTTGATCTCATTTGAGCATTCGAGATCCTCTAATAATTATTTGATTTGTTTGATATTATGGTATATAGAGTCACAGAATATGCCAGGTTGGAAGAGACCCACAAGGATCACTGAGTTCAACTCCAAGCCCTGAACAGGACAGTCCACAGGAGTCACACCATGTGCCTGAAAGTATTGTCCAAACACTTCTTGAACTCTGTCAGGCTTTGTGGTGTGACCACTTCCCTGGGGAGCTTGTTCCAGCACCCAACCACCCTCTGGGTGAAAAACCTTTTTCTAATATTCAGCCTTAACATCCCCTGACACAACTTCAGGCCTTTCTCTTGGGTCCTGTCACTGGTCACCACAGGGAAGAGATCAGTGCCTGCCCCTCTTCTTCCCCTCACAAGAAAGGTGTGTACTGCAATGATATCTCCTCTCATTCTCCTCTTCTCCAGGCTGAACCGAACTAGTGACCTCAGCCGCTCCTCACATGGCTTCCTCTCAAGGCCCATCACCATCTTTGTTGCTTTCCTTTGGACACTCTGTAGGAGCTTATTATCTTTCTTACATTGCAGTGACCTAAACTGCACACAATATTCAAGGTGAGGCCACCCCAGTGCAGCGCAGAGTGGGACAATCCCCTCCCTCAATCAGTTGGTGATGCTTTGCCTGATGCCCCCCATGACATGGTTGGCCATCCTGACTGCCAGGGCCCTGCTGACTCATTCAACTTGCCATCATCCAGGACCGCCAGGGCTCTTTCTGTGGCACTGTTTTCCAGCATCTCATTCCCCAGTCTCTATTTACATAGAGGGCTGCCCCATCCCAGGTGCAGAATCTGGCACTTTCCCTTGTTGAACTTCATATGGTTGGTGATTACTTAGTACTCTACATCAACTGGCTTTCCCTGATCAGCTAGGTGGGTTACCTTGTCATAGAAGGAAATCAGGTTTGATAAGCAGGACTTTCGCCTCTGAAGTCGTGCTGGCTGTGACCAATTACCGCATTGTCCTTCAGGTGTTTTTCAATACTTCCCAGATTAACCTTCTACATGACCTTCCCAGACACTAAAGTGAGACAGACAGGCCTGTAGTTTCTGGGGTCCTCCTTCTTGCCGTTCCTGAAAACTGAGACAATGCTTGCCAGCTTCCAGTCAGCTGGGGCTTTTCTGGATTCTCAAGACCACTCAAAATTCATGAAGGGAGGTTTTGAGGTGACAAATCCTTTAGGATTCTGGGATGAGTCCCATCAGGCCCTATAGATTTATAGGGATGCATCTGGAGCAACACATCCTGCACAATTTCAGGGTCAACCGGGAGTTGGTCATTCTTGCAGTCATGGTCCTCCAGTTCAGGGCACTGAGACCCATCATCCATGTTGAAGAGAGAGGCAAAGAAAGTGTTAAACACCTCTGCCTTTTCTCTGCCCCTGTTTATGAGGTGACCATCCTCATCCTGTAATGGGCCAATGATATTACCCTACTACCTATTGACCTTAATATATTTGAAAAAAAACTCTTTATTTTCCTCCACATTTCTGACCAACTTCAACTCCAGTTGAGCTTTGGCCACACAGATTTTCTCACTAGAGTGGCAAGTAGCATTTCTATATTCTTCCCAGGTCACTTGACCTTGCTTTCATGGGGCATATACCTTCCTTTTTTGCCCTATTTCCAAGCAAAAATCCGTTCTCGGCCACACTGCCCTTCTGCCTCATCTACTGGAATTTTGACATTTGGGATTTTTCTGCTCCTGTGCCCATAGATAGTGATGCTATAAGTTTGTGGAAGTGCTGATCTGCCATAGAACATGGTGGCTGATGCCTGTGGCATTCCTAGGGCATCTCTAAAAAGAACATCCTGAATAGATGTTTGTGCTTACAAAGCAAGAGCAAAAGGCCTTTCACCATCTTAATATTTCATTAAGCTCTAGCTAAGGAATAGTGTTAAACATACAGAACTGAACCCCGCACATGGTTGTTTTGCTTACCCCAGAGTACTGTCCTGGTTTCAGCCAAGGATGAGGTTAATTTTTTACCATAGCTTGGAGGGGGTGTGGCCGAGGAGGCATGGCCAGAAGCCAGATACTACTCCATACCACCTCACCTCATTGCCAGAGTAGGGGGAAGGGATCCTTTGGCTTCTGAGAAAGACGTGGTTTCCAGTCAGGAAAAAAAGTGGCTGTGATTGCATCATGTCGCGTCAGGCTAGATGACCATTTTGTCAGTAATTCACCCACTCTTTTGTACACTTTTGTTATTAATATAGTTGCTGTTACTGTTAATTTTCTTATCTCCTTGCTGTTTTGTCTCAGGTTTGGCCCAGTTTTTTTTTACCAATCCTGGACTGTCTCCTCCCTCCCCCCCAGAGCCTTCCCAGCAA
>JAWWEV010000001.1:60654943-60693790 GCA_035583235.1 Hafferia zeledoni | reverse complement strand
GTGTGGAATACTTGTTAAGTTCACTTCCTTGGAAACCCTGGTTACCGAGGAAGCCATGGGTCAAACCCATTACATGTTTCCAGTAAATTATTATTTTATCAACCTGTGATCTTTACCTTTTTAGCCTCCAATATTCCTATTTGTCATCTGTGGGAATAGGGGTGGGGCAGAAGAGGGGGAAGGTGGAGTGAGCGAGTGGCAGTGTGGTTTGGAGAGTCTCAGTGGGAGAACTAATTTGGAGAGTACCATGCCTAAAACACAAGTACATATGAGAAGTCCTTCTCAATCAAAGTAGATAATATGCAAGGAAAACTTATGTCAGGCCAAGCCTGGATTCAAACTGGAAAGCAATGACATTCATAAAAAATGACATGAAGACAAGATTTCTTGAATTTTTCACTTTTCCAGCTTGGATTGAATTAAGTTGTCCCAGACTGTCATAATACTCTGCTTTAAATCTGTAAACATCACTCCATTTTACTTTGAGTTGCTAGTGGGAAAAATAACTATAGTTACTCAGGCTTTACTGCATTTTTGTCATCTAACATCCTGTTAGACTCAAAATATTATCATCAAAAGATGGTAGTTAGGAACATCTATAGTAATTTTGTCATAGTCAATTGACTATCATAGTATTTGGCATGAGAGTACCAAACAAACATACTCAGAAGTATGAAGTACACATATGGCTTTATGTGATTTCTCAGTGCCCAGAGCATACACAGCACAAGTCCATCAACAAGAATGAGTGAAAATTCAGAGGTCTAGAAAAGACCATTGATGTCTGTTATGGCAAAAGCTCCATCTCCATCTTGATATAGCATCATATTGCAATATGATCAATACTAGGAAAAGTTTGTTTAAAGGAATATTTTCAATGAAACAGTAAATATGGCTTTTTCTAAAACTGCCAGTTTCTAGACCGCTGTATAGAAGGATATGCTAATAATCTACATTCAGCTGGTTCAGACAGTTACAGTGTTCAGAAGTTTTAATCATTGGAAAAATACTATCAATGCAAATTTCTTGCTTTTTTTGTATATGAATATTTTCCTTTTCTTTTTTTTTTTTTTGTAAGTCAGGAACCAAATATTTTAACTGTAAGAACATAAAACATGCTTATAAAGCTGGACAGAACAATTCATAATGAAAAAAAGCAGAATATGGACAAGCTCAGCAGCTTCCAGCATTCACTGTAAAACTAACTGGAGCACTGTTCCTAAATAAAAGGAGACATAGCTGAATCTTTGGTCCAAAAAGACTACTGTCCTTCCTTATTCTAATTCAGCTCTTCTGGCTATTCTCAGGATGGTATGGCATTCTGTTCCTTCTTTCCTTTCCCTTCCTGTCACAGGGATTTAAGTAAAATTTTACTATCTCCACAGTGCTCTGTCACCACAAAGAGCAGACTGGCAATTAATCCATATTAGGAGCCAGTAGAAAACTATAGATCAAGTTTGGTACAAAGGACTCTTTGCAGAATACTGAGACTCCAATCATTGCCTCAGACCTAGATAAGATATAGCACTGTTCTTAGAAGTGTTAGAGGTAAGTAGCTATCTCCACAGACAGGGTCAAAATGCACATCCAAGATTTCAGTCTTTAGAAATCTAAATCTACCAGATGCCTAAGTGTATTATTGGTTATGCATAATATTGTGTATACATGCCAGTTACATGTATGGAGAAACTCGTCTCACAGGTTCTATAAATAATTTTCTTTTAGATGGTATCATGCACTGCTCTGATAACCACACTGTTTAAGTGGGGCATCCATAATTCCCTTTTTCAGCCTCTGTCTGGAAACTAGTTTACTCTGTGATATGGCTATGTCTGCAAAAAGTACTGGTCTTGTTATCCCACCCATTGCCATTTTTCATGCGCACCTCCATATGATAGATAGTAATCCTTGCCAGGCTGAGCAGGCAATGTGACAAATCCTAAACAGACATGACATTAGTGTCTTCTGTCAATGTTTGATAGGATTTAACTGGTGCAGAAGGGGTTCTGCCAGCCTGCTACCTCAAGCTGAATTTCACCCATTAAACTTAATTACTGCATTTATATCTTGCTATGACTATGCATTTTCATGCACACAGTCTGCAGAAAACCAAACCAAGCCCAACACAGGAATACCTAACCAAGATCTAAAAAAATCCTTGTTTGACAAAAGTGTTAATTATACACTTAAGCACGTAACACCAAGAGGAATTCCCTCTCCCTCTCCCTACCTGCTCTGCTTCTGTGTAGTTTATTTCCTGTGCAAAGTATGAGAAGATGCATTTCCAAAGGACAATACTTCAAAATGTGGCAGTAGTGTGTATTGTTTTGTGTCATATAAAAGGAATTACACATTTATTCTCTCTGACATCTAAAAAGCTGATACCAGGCTTTTCACTCCTCTAAATTTGTACTTGCATTTTTGTGCTTCCAAATACTTTGGTGGTGCAAGTCAGAAAACTTTCTGCTCAAATGATCTGATTTATTGTTGCCATCATGCACCCTGTGATGCAGATTATCTTGTGGCCACTGAAATGGAGGCCCAAAAAGGAAAATCAGCCTTTCAAAATTTCATTCCTCATATGTGCTGTCAAGAAATACCAGGCAGAGGGGGAAAATAAGGACTATGAAATAAAATACAGTGAAAGGTGCAGTACAGATCTGTAAAACTACATCAACATATTATGAATGTTTTTGTGAAGTGCTTTTTATCTTACTCCTTTGCAGTCCTGATTTTCCTTTTTATGAAAAGAAATCTCAGGCCCTAGCACAAAATTCTGAAAGCTAGTGCTTTACCAAGGTCTCTAATAAAGTTCTATACAAGCTTTTAAGGACTCTCAGTCTCAAAATTTTGTGGCAAATGACAAGACTCAATTAAAATACAGCTTGAAATAATAACTCGCATCCCTGACATAATATATTGCTTAATAATAAGTTACGGGATTATGGTGCTGGCACACTATGTGCTTGACAATATTTTAAAATCATAACTATTTTCTTTTAGAAATAAGAAAATAACATGATATAAATAATCAAAAAGAAAATGTTATTGCTCAGAATATATATGTATTTATATATTACAGATCTTGCTGAAAGGTCTAGAAATTCCTTTCAGTGTACAGTACTTGCATGAATGATGGGGTGTTTTGTCCTTTCTGCTGCTTATTTTTTCCTTCTTTTTCCTTGGCTTTGATTCTGAGGACAGCATGCTCTTTTCATCTTGCTAGAGATATGGCTCTGCATAAATCTCTCAGGAGATCTCACTCTACCCAAGCAATTTTATGATAAAAAAAGGAATGCTTCCTTATGTCTGTATAATTTCAGTTGTGTAAATCAGTGAATTGACCTTAAAGCCATCCTGATTTTATTGTGGATCCCTCTTGTTCACAAAGTTTGGCTTGTGAATTATAGTAGCCATAACATCTTTTGCCTCCATGTTATACACCCACAAATTTCATTTTTTCCAGTAAGTGTTTGCACGTAAGGTTTTATTTTCCTTGTACAGAAACAGTTTCAAACAGAGGGAAAAAATACAGAGAAAGAAAGAAAGGGGAAGAAAAGTTGTGAGGAAGAGTGAAAATATGCTGATAAATATTTCCTTAATGACCTGATTGAAGAAAAATGATAGATATCTTGTTTGGAAGTATCAAGCAGTTTTGCCAATGAGCTGAGGAGAAGCCAGCTAGAGAGTAAAATATGGCTATAAAGCTCCACGTAAATTACAGAAATGACAAAATAAAATATCCGTATATGCTAATTATATGGTGTAGACCTAGTTTTGCATTTTCATAAATCTTTCTCTTGAATTGTTATATTGGCTAGTAATTAAGAGACTTATGACAAATTACTTAATTTATATTCTTAACCAGGTCTGGACCTTACTATGTACTGATTTCAGTAGGGAAGTTTTAAGATGCACAACACAGGAGTATGTCATACTTTACTGAATGAACCTGCAAAGTCTTTTGTGCTGTCAGATGCTTCTGGAGTGTCCATGGATTTTATGAGGATATATGAACCTTTCAGTTGTGGGACAATTTTATTTAAAGCATAGACTCACAGTCTTAGAAAGAGCAAGCCTGTAGTATCAGATACCTAGATATAACTAGAACACAAAATGTGCAGTGATACATTTTTTTAAAATCTTGAATTAAATCATGTAAAGTATAAAATTCATATTTCATTAGATTTCCAGGAATAAATCACTTCCTATGATTTCAGTTCTTGAATCTAATTTATTTTTAGCCAATTACATAGCATCAAAGAAATGCATAGAACTTTTTGTGAACAGTTGGTTTTGCATAAACTTTATATTTTTTTTGTGGCAGAGGAGGTCTGGGATCACCATTCTGAACATGACACAAACAGATTGAAAACCTGATTTGCAAACTGTTAACAAAAAAATTCTTTTCAAACACAGAGAAGAAAAACATTTTCCTTCCCATTACTCGCTGTTTTAGGGTTTTTTGGTTGTGTGTTTTAGCTTTTTGCTTTGTTTGTTGTTAGTTTGGTTCTTTAAAGTAGTCCAATTCATTTTGGCTACACTAGAGTATGTTTTGCAATCTTTATACCTACAAGGGATACAAAGCATCAAGATGTTAGCAGAACAGGTCAAATTGCTTCTTTTTTATCTCCATTTCTAGATCTGATATAAAGCAATCATTACAGCCAGTCTAAGCTATTTAGAAGTGTTAGCCATTAAAAAAAAACAAAACAAAAACAAAAACACACACAAAAAAACCCTAAAAAAACCCCCAACAATCTAGAGAACTGGTAATTTTACTACATCCCCAGGACCTTTGCCGTGAATTGCAAATACTGAATTTTTCCCTCTGAGCTATATAATAAATTTTTGTAAGGAAACCAGAATATAGACCTTGATAATTACTGGAGGATTTGGAGGACATTTAAGTATGATACGTAGTGATACCTGCTACAAAGAGAATATTATCCAAACAGTATCAACATAAGTGCTGTATTCACAGATAAAGAGGGAAGTCTTAAGTCTATTTTAAGAGTCACACAAATACATGTCAGCCATTACAATTATTTCCACAAGTTGGAAGGTTGCAAGAGAGCAAAATGTTTATGGATTAGTAATCTCTTGTGGCCACTGGTGCCCAAAAGTGTTCCTTCTCTTCAGGAAAAAAAAACAAAACAAAACAAAAAAAACAAAACAAACAAAAAAAACCACAAAAAACAAAAAAAACCCAAAACAAACAAACAAAAAAAAAACAGAGAGGGAGAGGTGTGACAGGTTAAATATGAGCAAGTTACTCTTCAGTGTGGAGCTTCTAGCAAGCAATTGAGGGCGAACCCCTGAAATCTCCAGTCCTACTACCGTAAGTACTGTTCTGCAGCAGTGAAATCTTAATTAGTATTTTTCTTTCATTCAACTGCTCCAGAGGGTAAGAGATACCTTGTACCAATTTTTATCTTTTCACTCCCCATCTCCCTCCCCTGCCCTTTTTTTTTTTTTTTTTTTTTTTTAATTTCTCTACCTAAGATTTCCAGGGGGAATGGTGTCTATAAATTAAACTAACTGGCCACAGTGTTATATGATTATTGTCTAAGTGAAACAGATTTATCATCTTCAGTTTTTCATTTCCTGTTCTAAGATTTCTGTTAAATACGTATTACTCATGAATGACAAAAGGACTAACAACAAGAGAGGCTATTTCCCAGGGGAAGTAGGTAAGTTCAGAGTGTGTTTATTATCGAGCTAACGCTCTTCTCCAATAACCGATTGCACATTCTATTAGATTTTGTTCTCTGCTTTCTAAAAGCTGTATATATTACCAGGTGGGGTTACATGTGTTAATCCACTGAGACCAATGAAAGCTACTGCCTCTCTTAATACTTCAGAACATTGTAATTTTTCACCCTAGTCTCTCATCACCTTTCCTATCCTGGTCTCACATTAGTGTGTTGGCTTGGAAGAGAATGCGAAGTAGAAGGGTCCAAAAGTACAGTTCCCTGTGTTGTAAATGTAAATTAGAGATCCATGGAGAATTTCAGCTCTCATAAAATCTCACTTTAAGGCACCCTGGGTTGAATTACTCGTTATTACTGCATTGCAGTCTGTTTAATTAATATAGTCCATTAACATATAATAAAAATTCAGAAATGTAATTGAAAATTTTCAAAAGAATCTGACTGATAATAAAAGATCTATTCCCAGCTGACTGGCCCAGTTTCTGCTTTAAACACATCAGAAAAACATTAGATATCTCCTACATCAGATACATATGCTTTCATCTGGAAGAGACCCCAGGTAAGCACTGCACACAGTTACCACTATGCTTCTCCCTCTTCCTGACTCCCTTCTTCTGGGGTGTAGAAGCTGCTATGTGATTTTGGAACAGAACACAAGAACCCTTCTGTTCCTGACTATCTGATATTATTCTTTTCTTCTTTTAATTTTCCTCATTCTGAAATACAAATAGCATAGTTTGACAGTGACTGCAACAATATGGGAGCCCTCTGTGTGTGTAAACAGCGTGTTTGGCTGTTTGCAGTGTCCTCTGATTACAGCCTCTCGTAAATGAAAATGATGTGCCTCTTTTTCAACTGTCACAAAGCCCTATCTCAGGAAATACATAGCATAGACTAACAGGCAGACCAGGGATTTCTGCATTCTGTTCTTGTCTCTTCTATTTCTGTGTGTTTCAGTTGTCGCTTGCATAAAATGGAGTACCAAAATTTAAGGTACATCACTGCTGCGGCTGTGGGGACATTCATGCCCTAAATTTAAACTGACTTTGGCAAAACAGATGCTCAAGCACTTGCCTTGATTTCAATCTGAAGTCTGCTGTTGTGCTGCCTCCTACAACAGTTGTACCGTATATCTCTGTGAAATCTGACATTGAGATGTCTTCAGGAGCTGCAATCACATCAGGGCTGGTTTTACCACTTACCAACTTCAGGCATTGAACAAAGACAAGAAGTCACAAACCTGTTACTCAGGCTCCCTGGACTCTCAACTGAGATGGACAGACAGATACAAAAGTTATTTAAAAAAAAAAAAACAACAACAAAAAAAAACAAACAAAAAAACCCAACAACAAAAAAACCCCCAACACAACAACAAATTTCTAAATCTGACAATAAACTCAGGTATTCTGAGTTTTAGTCCTTTTGCTAAATAAAACAGGGCCAGCAGCTGGCCATTGGCCCTGAGACAAGTTAGCATCAGCTGATTTGTAATCCCTGCTGCTAATGCTGGCCCACCCCAGCTAAGTGGAGCAGTCCTAAACAGATCAGGTCTTGGGCTCTGGCACAGCCCACAGTGAAGCAGCTTGCATCCAGCACTCAGCCTGTCTCACTTTCCTTTAACAGCCCTTTCATCATCAAATTAAGGCATCCAGGTCTAATCATCCCACCTACTCTGAGACACTTGACCCTAAGGGCCAAAGTTGTCATGTTTGACTAGATTGTCTTCACAATCAACGAGAGAAAAACACATCTGAAAGTCAATTCATCCAAGCTAGGGACTTCATGAAGGTACTGTAATGAGTCTAAAGTTAGGTAAAATGAAGCCATTTCCTATTGCCCTCTATTTTCTCTGGAGGAGTAAAAAACCTTCCCTCTTTCAATGACGTGGTGAGATTTAGACACCTAAATTCTTCATTATTGACCTAAACTTTGTGCAATGTGACTACCTGTCCTTCTTTCTCTTAATTGGACATTTTAGCCAAATATATAAAAAAATTAGTTATCAAGTAAAAGTACTCCTTCAGTACTCTTATTGAAATCTGCATTTTCAAAAGCTTTTTGCCAGAGCCTGCCACAATTTGTCATTTTCATTTAACTGCTATTTTGAACACTAGACTCAAAAGAGGTCCAACTTATATATCTACATATAACACTTTTTACAAGGTTGGATCAAAGTTTATTGATAGGCATTATGGAAATGTAGGGAATAATATGACATTGATAAGGAAGAGCAGGTCTAACACCAATGAACCTTCCTACAGCTCAGTGGATGAAGTTTTGCTTACTGGTTTGTCTGTTTTTTGTTTTGTTTTGTTTTGTTTTTTTGCTTTTTTTTTTTGTGTGTGTGTGTGTGTGTGTATGTGTGTGTGTGTGTTTTAAATTTAAGGGAAAAATCATGCTATTCTTTTGCTATGGAATCAAGATCCCAGAAAATAAGGATCAAATTAGTCTTATAAGTAACGGATTACAATGTCCCCGCTTACTATAATCTTATCTCTTTAACCACTTACACAGTAATTGTTCGACAAAAGACTGACACTCTATTCTATTTCCTGGTTGTGATCCTGCAGGATTGCAGCCATTAAAGAATCATCAAGCAGAAGAAGTGCAAAGTCTTTGTTGCCCATTTTCCAAGCACCTTTATTCAGGTTTCTCTTTTTCATTTACTTGTAGCACATGATTTCTCCAGTAACGATGTGCTGGTACTTCATTTTCTTTCTGCTCGACAACAGGCTCGATTAATTTTTTTTAAATGCCTTTTGGATTTAATTTCCTTCTCCTGGATTAGCAAATCAAACTGAGCAGAGTTGGAGAATAGCTGTATATTCTTTTTCCACCATACTCTTTTATTTAAATTCTTGATTGTAGAGGCTGGACATTTAGAGCATGTGAAGCTCTGGACTAATAAAGTACTCGTACAATTTGAACTTGAGTCGATCAATATAATGTTGGATACCTTAAAATAAAATAGCTTGAGGAAAAATTTTGATCTCAAACTGAAGAATTCAATGTATCAGTTTCCAGCTTCTCTCAGCTGTTTATATGAAAACCAAAATATTTTTGTCCATGTGTCCTATGAAACACATTCTTACTATGCCCATTTTTATCATTAAACATATACTTAACAGCACCTTAATAAAGCTGACTTCATTTGCTTGTATAGACTTGAACATTTTTAATGGCTTTCTTAATAAACAAACAAACATATACATTATGGTTTCAGTGTGCCTCTCTCAGTTTTTAATGAACCTGAGAGGACAAGGCCCACATATTAGGTCCTGTTCATCCAGGGAGAGTCTAAGTTCTTTTCTCATAAATATATCTATGTAAACAGATACATATATGAAGGGTGTTAATGAGTGTAACTGTCATATTAATAAAGATGGTGAAGAAAGGGGCTTGAACCCTTTGATTCTTCAACCTTTCCAGGTGCAGCAATCCATACTTTACCAAGATATAAAGACGTAAGTCCTGGAATCAGAAGAAGAGTAGGGCAAGAGAAGTACTACATATACAGGGTGGACATAATGCGCCAGGGCAGGGCGAAAAAATGAGGAAGGGAAGAAAGGAGGGAGGGAGGGAGTGAGGCAGGCAGGCAGGCAGGAAGACAGGAAGGAACGCAGGCTTGGGAGTAATATCTGGAACTCAAGAGCTTTCCTCTTTCCACTAACTCTAGCTCCCAAGTCAGTATTAAACCCCTTCTTGTCTACTTACAGTCACATCCTGTGATGGAGAAATGGCATATGCAGTCCTAGAGCATCCT
Organism: Hafferia zeledoni; assembly: GCA_035583235.1. Classification (NCBI taxonomy): domain Eukaryota; kingdom Metazoa; phylum Chordata; class Aves; order Passeriformes; family Thamnophilidae; genus Hafferia; species Hafferia zeledoni. The sequence continues at coordinate 60,684,313 of JAWWEV010000001.1, read as the reverse complement.
CAATGTTTGAAGCAATCCTGAGACCACATGGGTCTGAGAACGAAAGCTCTTCCTAAAGGTAAACTCTTAGTGGAAGTTTCAGCTGAGATTAGATCAGCAGCAGATTACAAGCCATGGTGTTCTCAGCTGGGACAACCACAGAGGTGAAATCTTGCCACCCCACTGGTAACCACTTCCTTAATGCTGTAAGAGGTGGCAACTCAAGATGGAGTCTGCTTAAGAGTTCTTGCACAAATTCAGTATGAATAGATACAGGCTTCCTGTCATAAAGGTGATTTTCATAATTCTCCAATTGTTCTTAAGGACTGATCATACACTACAGCTGAATAAATGGAAGAAGGAACTGTTGATTGAGGAAGGATTAGTACAACTATTATACAGAAGCTCCTCCTGACCATAAATGTCATTTGATGGGAAGTGTGGGTGGAATAACTCCTGGGTGCCTGACAATAGTGTACAGTTAGCCACCCACACTTCCCATCAAATGACATTTATGGTCAGGAAGAGCTTCTGTATAATAATTGTGCTAATCCTTCTTAAATCAACAGTTCCTTCTTACATTCATTCTTTTTTTCTTTTCTTTCTTTTTAAACTTCATAAAGGTCCTGCTTGCTGTTTCTCCACCCTATTTAGGTTTCTTTGAAAGACCACTCTGAAAGACAGGAAAACTGCCCAGTGTATCAACCACTCCTTCCAAATTCCTGTTGCCTGTAAATTTGCTGAAGGTTCTCACTCCCATCATTCAGTATGACACATAATCTGTAGGTGTCTGTGTTTCCCTGAGAGCTGGAGAAAAAGAACTTTTGTTATGCAGAAATAAATAACTTGATTGACCTTTTGTGACTTCTTGATCTGAATGACCTCTTATGGAGTTGGGCTATAAACACCATGCACAGTCCAGTTTGAAATAGCAAAAATGTCCTTGGTGGTTTTAATAAGACTTAGTAAAGCTGAGGATGTACAAATTGAACTGCAGTGCTTACACAGACTTTCTTAAAATCCTTGATAGAGTGAATTTTCATGCTCTAGACCCTAATACTGCAATTAAAGTTGGCTGTACAGATGGGAGTGACATTCACCTTCATTTTGCTTGAGGGGACAATGGAGGATTGCACAGTTCATTGTCATTTTTTATTAAAACAGATAAGAATGGACTCTAGGTTGTGACCCTTGTATTCAGAGAGACCTCCAAAAATCACTCAGCTGAAGAGATAACAATCAAGAGCACCCTTGAGGCTATATATGCTCTATATCAAGAGAACCAAAGAACTCAGTGAAAATGCTACATGAATATTTTCCCTGGCTTCGTCCAAATGTTATTGCTCTACATGTACCTGTCTTGTAAGATCAGCTCTGAAAGTTTTGCAAGTAAAGTGGAATCTGAACATCTTGTCTTACTGCTGGTAACAATAATAAATAATGGAAACATAATAGTACTAGGCTGTGGAATTTCCTTCAGTTATGTACCATACAGACTTACCAAAGAACAGCTATTGAGAAATGCTGAAAATATTAATCATTAAGTAGCAATAATCCCATTATCATCTCCTTTCCATAGTAACACAAGGCAAATTCTTCCTTTTACTTATCTTTAGGTAAATGTCTACTGCCTCTACCTTGAGATATTAACCTCATTTTAATATGAGCAGTCCAATTTGGGCAGAGTCAATATTTGGGCAGTTGTCTTTAGTGACTGTATGCTCCACATATGCACGCAGATTGCCAGAGAGCTAAGCCATGGGCTTTCAGGTATTAAAGGAAGTTTATTTTGGAAACACTACAACTGCAAAACTCACAGCTGAGTGGAAAGAAACAACACACATTGAGCAGGGCTCCTTGTCCATACATATCAGAGGCCTGGGGCATGCACATATAGCCCTCTGGGATTTTTTTTGCAGTCCCTTTCTTTTCTCCTCTTTCTTTCCCCCATCTGTGATAAAAAAATGCTTTTATGTAGCTTGCAAACACCTTCCTTAATAAGGGTTTGCCTGTTTTGTCTGTCATGGCCAAAAACAGCCCAAGAGAAAGACAGAATGTTGTTATTCTCACAAAATCTTGTAAACTTGTATTTTTCATCCATGAATGGTTTCTTGAGCAAAGACAAATTCCCAAACCAGTTCACCTCCTTGCCCATTTCTTGTGCAGGGTCCCCTCAACCCCCGACAGTGACATATGCGAGCAATAAGTGTCCATGAGGTCAAACAATACTATGGGACATTTGTGGATGCAGCAGTTAAAGAATGAAGTACCTAAGTACACTTCAGGTTCAAGGTCTTCATGGGCTGCCCTGCAAAAAAATCCTGTACTGCAAAAAAAAAATTGAAGCAATGAGTAGTGAAAGAATTACTTTCTTGTTCCTTCAGATGACCAAGAAAATTGAGATACTCTTCCACTAAGGAATGGCCTTTCCCTGCTTAAAATAAACAAGCAGAAATCTGTGGATTTTGGTTTTGGTGGAGGGAGTGGGTGTTGATTGGGGGTTTTTTTGGTGTTTTTTTTGTTGTTGTTGTTGTTGTTGGGGGGTTTTTTTGGTTTTTTTTTTTTTTTTTTAATAGGTGTTTCTCAGTTCTTTCTGTTACCTTCTCTAATACCGACACTGATCATTCTTCCATATATTCTCCGTACTTTGGCTTGCACCTGGGAAATGAATGCTTCATAAAATGCTTAGTAGCTACTCTGCAGTGAAGCAAGTTGACCAGCTGCATCCCAGACTTCCCTTGTCTTTCATCGCTTTCTGTTACACTCTTTTCCTCTCCTCTCAAACCCTTATATCCTTTTTGCTCTCCTCTCTGCATTTAGCACAGCGGAATCTCCTTGGTTCATGTTGCTCCCTTTTACCCTTCAGTTTTTCTTCTTCCACCTTCTCCAACGCTGCCCGCCCCCCCCCACCTCCCCTCCCCCCCAACTTCAGGACAGGGTTTCCGTGAGGTGGTGAGCTCCTTCAGTCCACCTGGGTTAGCAGTGAGACAGAATGCCCTGGGGTCCTGACTCAGCACGGCAGAGCAGGGACTGCTTTGCACAAGCATTTAAACAACAGTGCTGATGGTGACTGAAAAAAAATCTGCATGAAAATTGCACAATCCATGAAATTTATTAGACCCGCAGTTTGCTAGTTGTGTTCTTAATTTGCATATGATATTTTGCCTTCAAATGACACAATATTTTACCACATGTACTTCTACATATAAAATTTCATTCTGATCTAATTGAGATAATTTTCCATTACCTATAGTAAATGTCTATATGTCAAACATTAGTATTTCTGAACTTCATTTGTTCTTTTAAACAATTTGGTTGTGGAAAGACCTTACAGCTTCTCAAATCTGTTGTTGTCAAGAACATTTACATTAGAATATTCTTCAGAACCCTTACTCCCTAACTCTTTCTTCTTTGTTGCTTTGATTTACAGCTTCTAAATAATTTGCAGAATGCAATTGCTAATTAACTGCATTCTTACTCATGTATGCAAATTCTAATGAATACTTGCCATGATTCTACTATTTTAATAACATTACTACTGCTACGTTGAGAATTCTTGAAGATCAGACCAATTTTTAATAGGTCAGTGTTCTTTTTATAATTACCTGACTCATGTATTTTGTTTGCCTTTGCATGAATATTATTTATTTGCTTTATTTGATGGTGTTAACAACAGAGGAAATAAATATCTCTGCAGGTTTGGTGCAGGAAATATCTTTAAATATTAACTTCTACTAAAATTTTAACCTCTTCTGAAGATATTTTATAAGAGGTGTGAATATTTCTTTTCAATGGGCAGGGAAATTTTACAGAAGGTTAAAAAATAGTTAATCTTCTTAATTTTCTATGACTATAAATGCCAGTAACAAAATGCTACACTAGAAATAGAAATATTTTAAATAATGATTGCATGGTTTACACACGGTCATCTTCATATTTGGGTCTTAATCAAAGGCCTCTGTTTATTCATGAAAAAATTATCCCAGACGTCTTTTACTCAGTGCCAAATCAAAACTGAAACACACCTAATCAAAATCATATAAACTGAGCAAGAATTAAGATCATTAGATGATCTAGTCCATCTTCTTTCCTCACAGGTCAGGTACATTTAAAAATTTTTTCTGATCTGCTCATGGAAAATCCTCCATGATTAAGACTCTACAACTTCCTAGGCAATATATTTCAGTATTTAACTATCCCAGCATTTGGAAAACTTTCTGTAAAATCTAACCTATATCTCCCTAGCTACAATTTAAACTAATTTATTTTTGGCTACTGTCATATTTGAAGACTGTTTTCAGGTCTTCCATGATATTCTTCTTGCCGAAACAAATGAGCTCAATCTTTCACTACAGAACACATGATTTTAGCTGTCTGATCATTCCTTCTGGTCCTCATTCCCTCCTCCCAGTTGCTTTTCAACTGGTTCATGTCTTTCCTGAGTTTCAATGTGCTCCAGTAAACAAAAGTTCTTCATTTAGATCTTTGGATCCTTGTGAAACTGAAGGATATTTCACGTATCTTTCATGCCACATTGCTCTTCATGCACTGTAGGTTGCTGTCTGGTTTTCTCTGTATGAGCATGATTCTGCTCTGAAACACTAGGGCCATTCTACCTCCCCTTCCCTTGAAGTTGTGGAACAATGTGGCAGAAAATATAAGATTTATTGACTGAAAAATGCTAACTAGAGACCTCTTTGCCTTGATGTCAGAACTGATAGAGATTGAGAAAACTGTAGACTGCACTAACACTTTCTGTACATTTTTACCTAACTATCCTACAGTGCAGTCATGAATGGTACTCAGTGACATAGAAACCAGGATTTTTTTTCTTCCTGTTCCCCCCCCGCCTCAGTTCTGTTCCTCTCTGGCCACACATAATATTCCTGCCATGAAGTATATAGTCTCTAGACACACAGAAGCAGACAAGACATACCACCACTTCAATCTAGCCTCTTCAAACACCTGTGTCCTTTATTCTAGGCTGGACAGAGTAGATTTGTACTCTTGCTGTCTAAAAGGGGATAAAATACCTGTCTTTCACTCATTGCACAAGTGGTACAATCTCTAAGCATTTCGCTGAAAGACTTTGAGATTCCCTGGCTATATAAAACTGCCTGCATGAAGCTGATCAATGCTGTTGCTACGTTAGGCAAGTTCTGAGTATGTCTAACAAATAAAGTGATGCCAGAAGTGCTTAGGTACAAAAGGGAACAATAAGGTATTTGGATAGCAAAAGTATCTTTCAAATGTGGTGGGAAAAAATTTAGACATGGTTCTAGGAGAATATTGAACACTCAAATGACCAATCCCATGAAAATGCAGGTATCTGCATCAGGATCATTTGGCTCTTTATTACATTTTGGATATCTTCACTATGCCATAGATTTACAGATTTACATGAAGTGCCCAACTCCATTTTTGCATCTAAGCCTATATTAAAAATGTCATATGACAGTTTCAATGAAACTCATTGAAACTTCATAGGGGTACACCAAGTCTGGAAGCTTCTTTAAGGGGAAAAAACCATAGGGTTTTAAACTGCACAGAGGTATTTTTTTCTTAAGTGTTTTTTCTTTCAAATTCCTATAAAGAAATACAGTATTTGTTAGAAATGTCAAAGGAGGCATGCCTTAATATGGTGGATTGAATTTTTATATATGAGACTAAGCTTTACAAAATATTTAAGCTGAATATAAGAATAATTTTTGTAGCTGGGATATTTTAACTCCAGAAAGTTTCCTATGATTACTATAGTTCAAAATATATATAAACATAGACAGACATTAGTACTAGCCTTGGTGCATCTTAATTCGTTTTTAGTAAGAAGAGGTTTGTTATTCATAGCTACATAGCTATCAACAGCTGTATTTGTTTGCAATTATGCTGCATCAGTATTACACAGTGTCCTGGGTTTAAGTAGGTGTAGGCCTAAATTTAGGCTTCAGTTTTAGAGTAGGCCTTGGATTATCAGCTGACTCAAGCTGGGTTCGGCCAGCTGACAGCTCTGACTTCTAATGGCCAGTGGTATTCCATACCATATTCTCACATCATCTCAAGCATAAAAAAGAGAGGGAGGTGGAGCTTCTGTCTCTTTTTGCTTGTTGCCCCAGCCCTGGGAGGACACGCTACTGCTGCTCTCGCTGAAATTAGGCCTCACTTCCACTCCAGTGTTACCCAGGGAAGTTTCTCTCCTCTCTTGCTGGGAGTTTTCTCAGGAAAAGTCTTTTGGGGTGTTTTTGTGGGTCTGGGTGGTTAAAATCTGTATGATTTGGGTGGCAACTTGGTAGAGTTGTTATTTCTTTTCACATTTGTATATATATATGTGTGTTATATCGTATTCTATTTTTAATTTTTCCTCCTCTGTGTAAATATTAGAACCTTGCCATTTTAATTTTTACTTCTAGTTTTTTCCCCTCCCTCTCTTTCCCTTGGGGGGGACTCTGACTTTCGGTGTTGGGTACTTGGCATTTTGTCAAGTTAAACCAAAACACACAGGACTCAAAACTGTTGACCCAAGTAATGAGTCAAATCCTTCCATCTTTATTTCAGGTGACTAACTTTCTCACACTAAATATAATTGGATTAGTCAATAAAGAAGATGTTATTCAATAGAAAAAGGAGCAACAATATCAAGTATTTGATTAATAATTGGGTGAATACTTGGATGCAGAGGTACTATACTAAATAACATTTTCTGTTTTGTAGATATGGACTGAAAGAGTGGAATCAGAAATCAATTGAAATTAATCATAATTTCAAATTAGCCTGCATGATTTTTTTATCTGTAATATGATGTATTTCAAGTTGTGACCTTGATTTTGATTTTACATGCAAGGAATAGTTGGAATCTGTAGCAGTGTAGGAAATTATATCTTCACTGAAGTGAATATGGAGGGTCAAAGTCTTAGCTGATGAGAATTAGATGCAATCAATGAGCTTTTATCCATATTCATCAGCTGAATATCTAGACTAGAAATTTAAATTCTTGTTTCCCAGAATGTATTCATGCAAGTCAATTTATTTTGGCATGTAATCAATACCTCTGTAAACAAAAGATATTTACAATAGCATAACCAACATGCTCTGGAGGTCATTACAGTGATTTCATATTTGTGTTCATCCATTAATATGGGGTAATATGAAAAGATTCACAAAGGTTTCTTTCAGTCATTTTTAGCAAATTAAATTAGAATCATAGCATGGTTTGGGTTCGTGGGAACCTTAAAGATTATCTAGTTCCAACATCCCTGGCATCAGGCTGTTCAGGGTCCCATCCATCCTGGCCTTGAGCACTTCCAGGGATGAGATATCTACAACTTCTCTGGATAACCTATGCCAGTGCCTCACCATTCTGACAGTAAAAAATTTCTTCCACATATACCTAAATCTCCCCTCTTTCAGTTTGAACCCATTCCTCCTTTTACTATCACTACAGTTCCTAATGAAAAGTCCCTCTCTGGCTTCCTTGTGTGAATTATTGCAGTGTGCTGGGTAGGATGATCATGAAGGACTAGGCCCATAAGTTCTACCACTGACCTGGAAGCTGGTTCTACAGTGTTATCCTGAAACTTTTTTTTTCTTATTTTCACAAATTGCTTATTCATTTTTGAAGTAACCCAAAGTGCTGGATGCAGTGGTCATGCACTTGTGCATTCTTGATCTTATCAAACTTAATCTTTCTGAAACTGGTAGTACTGACATTTTATTTCATCTTGGTAATTTAAGAAACTTTCTCAACACCATAGAAGTTCAATGCCTCAATTTTAGGTATTTAAAATAAACCTGGGTAGTTTTCATGTAGAGGTGGTCTGCCATTCAACACTGCATGTGACAATGCTGAATGTTTCATTGGAAACTTCACATTCTATTCTAATCTATTTATTTTGATCCTCATTTTAAAGAACAAATACCTCTGTTACAGGTGATGGTCACTGAAGCACAGTACCATTCTACAAAATTCTACAATAGGACTGATTGCCAAGGTTTTACGTGACCAGCTCAAACATTTAAGTAAGTTCTAAATTTCACTGAACTAGTCATAGTAGAGTGCTGCCTATAGGATAACCATGAAATCTATCTTCCAGTTTTAGCTGTTACAGCAGGTAGTGGTTTACCATTTAAAAGAAATAAACTTTTGAAAAATATCAGTCAAGGTCCTTCTACTCCATCTATGTAGTTTCAGAAATTACTCTACAAACACACTCAGCTCTTTTTTAACTCTCTTACTGTATCTGTGCATACATGTGGCATCTGTGGTCAGTCAGAACCTGTGACTTATTCTTGCATAAACTTCACAGAAAATGAAAAGGCATGTCATCAAGGCATCAGCTAGTGATAGCAAAACATTCAGCCATCTATTTAGTAGCATGAAAATCTCACTATGACTAGCAAATTTTAACATGGGGAACCAACAAAAAACTCTTTCTCCAATAAGTTGCAATTTTTTGGGGAAGAGCTCAAAGCTCTAGATAAAAAGATAGAATAATTATAACTTGTCCTAGTTCAGCAGGTGGGACCAGTTTATCACTGTGTGGGGGTGATCAAAGCTATGTATTCTACCCCTTCTATTCATTTCCCAAGAACAATGGACCATTTGCAGCTGCCCAGGGCACACCTGATCCCTCAAGGTGTGAACTGAGTGAGAAAGACATCTGTGAGATAAGATCTGTGTCAACTCCCCTTCAGGGAGTCGTTAGCACCTTCACACCCAGCCTGAGGGGGCATGGCTGCTAATGGGCCATCAACGATTCCAACAATACCCCATGAATCACCGAGTTAATCACCCACTGTGACACCCTGCCCTGCGGGAGGGACTGGGTGCTCCCACCTGGACCTGGGGGTACATATCTTGGGGTAAGAAGACCTCAGGAATGACTGCTCAGATCCAGAGGGGCAGCAGAACCTCGACAGGGGGAGACTATCGCTTTCAACCAAACTGCGACCACCACTCTCGACCAGACTGGGACCATCATCTGCACCAACAGGTCTCTCACTTCCTTCTACTTTGGACTTTGGGGAACCACGTGGGGTTTGTACCCCAGGGTGCTGGGTCATACTGGGTTTTGTGGGATAAAACCAATTTCTCTTTGTGCCATTGTATTTATTGTAATATTATTATTAAATTGTAACTCTGACTTATAATCTCTTTTGTGTTGAGTTCATTTCTCCTGCTGATTTACCTTTAAATCAGCACATAAGTGTATTTTTTAATTCTATAAATTTGAAACAGAATATGGTATGTGGGTTATAGAAGTTGAGCAAAATATGTTTGCTGACACTTTCTGTAACCTGGATGAAATTCAATATATTTCTCATATGAATGTCACCAGGAATATTAGACTGTGTATACTCTTAAAAACATTATCAGTATTGACAACTAACAAGTAATCTGACATTTGGCCTCAAAATGTTTCATACAGAGGTCAACAGCAATTGCCTTATTTCTTTCACAATGTGAACATCTTCTCTACTGCTTACCATTTATGATAGTCATTATTAATTGTTGATTTGTGTCACAATCAGTGAGGCAGATGATACAAATGAAAAAGCTTTGCTTGTACAGGCCAGTGCATTCCAATAGCCCAGGTGTCTCTGCACGATACTCCTGGAATCAGAGATAGGATATCCAAGACACCTAACCACATTGTACAAGGAAGTAGACATAAAACAGTATTTCCAGTAAAAGGAAAAAAATTATCAGACTGGAGTGATTCCAACAGAGGACCACTAAAATATGAGGGTAGTTAAGAGGTTGAAGCATATAAAACAGCAGGTGAAACTGAGTGAGCTGTGTTTGTCCAGCATTATGTAAATGTGGCAATCTAATTGCTGTCTCCAAGATTCTAGTGGTAGAATATAGCAATGATGCAGTGTGACGTTTCATCAGAGTAGTCTTACTCTTCATAGAAGTGCCTAACAAAAGAAAAAGACACAACAGACGAAAGTTGCTTCTAAGTTTCTGTAAATGTAAAGAAAAAGCTTTTTTCAGGAGTCAGAGATAGGAACTGCATGACCAGAGGGTCTAAGGAATCTTCAATCTTACAGACACTCAAAAATCAGGCACATACAGCCTGGAAGAAGCTAACATTATATTAATCCTGCTTTAAGAAGAAAGTTTGCACCAGAAAACTACAAATGTCTATTCCAACCTAAAGTATTCTGTAGTTTTTTAGTTCTTGTCATCTCAGGTCAATCCTGTTACACTTGGGAAAAGGAGACTTTCACAGTCAGCTTAGGTACTGTCAGATCCGGAGCAGAGAAGAAACAGCCCAAAGACAGGATGAACAGGTAAGAGAAAGATCTGTCCCCTCCTTGGCAAAACAAAAGACATTCCAATGTCTCCAAAAAGGCCTGGGCAGAAAGGTTAGTAGAACTGATGACATAGGTGTCATGAAGGATGTGATGCTGCATGGGAACTGAATGATTTCCAGTTTTACACTGGAAGATCTCAGAGATGCAAAGATTTTTTTTTTCTCAGCAAAATGCTTTACAATATGTTAGCCTCTTGTGTAAGTAACAATCCTTCCAGCTGAACCAATATCAGCGATGCTTCTGTTGCAGCAGGGAGGAAGTGGACTGATATCCAGAAGAGAAAAGTGAAAAGAAACTCTAGCAAAATCAGAGCCATGATCCCTTTAGATTCATTGCATGTGGCCTGAGAATGAGGCAGGCAACCACAAGAGAAAAGAAAGACCTACACAAGTGAAACCTTTAAATTAAATTGATGCTCATCAACGAGAACAAATGCAGATAAGGTAGTCTCTGTACCTACCATTGCATCACATTTGGAGGTACTAAATCAAGTGCAGCAAAAGAACCAATGCTGACTTTTAATGGGAAGTACCAGTAACTTGATTCTTTTTCCATCTGGTTTTTTTTTTTTCCTATGCAGCATTTTCAAAAGGAAAGATTTCTGCCCAGATCTGCCCTTCATCTGGGAATATGCTTAGATGTACAGATTTATGGTTTCTTTCAAGGGTTTCTTTTAGGTGGATAAGCTACATTCACCAATGTTTCTTTTTTGACACCTAGTGCTTCTTACTAATAAGTTACTTTTATGTCTCCTGAGGCATTCCACACCAGCTGAACCAGTTTACTTTCATTGTAAGTGTGTGTCTATTACTATGTCAGTCTTCCTTAAATGGTCCCTATTACTGTGAAAATTGTCAGCAATAGGTTGTTTGAAAGAGATGCTCAGTATGGTTTATAACAGCTAGAATACTCTGACTGAAGACTAACTGGTGTTATTTCAGAGAGTACGTTTGAAGACTGTTAGACTAAAGATGATGGCAATGAAATTCTGTCATGGAACTATGAGCACTCAAAATCGTAGCAACAAGTGAGGGGGTTTTATGTTTTGGTAACAGGAATGAGGAGCAAATGAGAGGTTTAACAGTAGTGTGAAGCATGCTGACGTACTTTGGTATTGGTTATGGAAAGAAGAGAAGGCAGAAAAATTCAGGTGTAAGGGACAAGTTTGTTCACCAGCAATCTTTTGGTCTTCTCAAGTTAGATGTTCTCTTTCTCAGAGGTGTAACTATTAAATATTAACATAGGTTAACATCTAATATGTTGTGCTTCTTTCCATGTTGCCAGTATTAAAAAATACATTATTTTGCATCAAGAAGTCTTCTTCTAACTGTGTGTCTCTGAAAGCATAATTTTCAAATTTTCAGAGTTTATGCCTGGTGAGTGAGGCTCTTTACCTTGTGAACTTTCACATTATTGGGCCGAGTGAAATAGATGCTCTTGTCCTTTCAGGATAGAATTTCAGCCATAACACTTAATTTCTGACCTTTGTAGGTTTAACTTATTATACTCTATTCTGACCTTCAGAATACTGGAATGAATATATGCATTTGCATATTATAGATCCACAGCCCGAAACATCTACCCAAATTTAGAATGCATAGCTGGGCATGAATAATGCTTGTGGGGTTTTTTTGTGGTTTTATTTTTGTTTGTTTGGTTGAGGACTTTTGTGTTACATAAGAGAGATTTATTTTTTTTTTACTCAGGAATACATGTATATATTGGTAGATGTGTATGTACTTTAGAACACCAGAACCTATAATGTGATGTTGAAAGAAAAACCATGTGCAACATATGAGCTGAAGGACAGTAAACAAGAGAATTTTCATTTTTGCATTAAATTTGACTATTTTTTTAATATATTATGAAAACTACTCCCAGACTAAAATCTTATTTCAAGTTTCAGCATACTGTGAATTTTTATGAACTAATTACAAGCCCTCAATATAGGGTTTTATATAATGAAAAGGCTGACAGTGCCTTAACTCTAATATCAAGAACAGATACTGCTATAGTGGCCATAATGTAAAAGGAACTCTTATCCAGCTGAAGGGTGAATCTATAAATCATTGTTATGAAATACTTATATTAGTTATATTCAATCTGAAAATCATAAACTCTTTTTTTGGTAGCAAAAAAATAGGCTTGATTGAATTTTAACTTTTCTTTCTTTTTTTTTTTTTTTTTTCTTCTCATCATTCTACATTTGTACTGACTTTTCTTTTAAATAATTTCCTTTGTGATTGCTCAGCTTCATATTTCCTCTAATTTGTTAGGCTAAAATACTAAAATGTAATATGTTTGAAATTTATACCAAGAGTCCCACACAGCTTGTCAGCTCAGAACCCGACTTTCATCTAAAATGGGCGAAGCAAAAATCCAGCAGAAAATTGAGGCAAAGCAGAAGAGAAAAAGTTATTTATATTTCTGAATTGGTTAATGCTGTAAGAGTTATTCTGGAAGAGAATACCTTTCTCTTCAGATAAGTACTGGCAGCTGTGCCATCTGCTGTATAGAATACCTGCTTCTGAAATATACAGTGATTCCATGATAGCTGACTTATATTTACTTACGTAGTGCAAACTATACTTTCTCCTCCTGGATTCATTCTACTTTCATTTACTCAGCTTGGCAGCTTATCTTGTATACAAGCTGTCAAAATTTGACTAATGGGTCTCTGGGAATCAGCTGGTCAGTAAATCTTTCCTTTCTCAGGCTCCTCTGGCTTTGTTGAACTGCTTTGCCATTATAGTAACCAATTGAATTAGAATTGTTGTTTTATTTAATGGGTCATTCTCTGAAACATAGACAAAAATTACAGCAGCATCATAGTAACAAGTTGGAGAAGGAGTGGGGAGAAGCTTAATTTATTTTTTATTTCTCCCATGAATAAGAGTTTTAGATTCCCCAACACGACCTGAGAAAGATGAAAAAGGAAATCTACCTGTTTATGAGAGCAATAATTATATATTCTATGTAAGAGAAAACATTCTGCTGTGCACTGATGAAGATTGTTAGTCATTTCATCATGTTCTGCAGCATTGCTCCTCCTGACTGCGCACAGTACTAATAAAACAAGTTAATGGAGTTTTTTCTGTCACAAACACTACAATTTCAAAGAGCTGATTGCAGTCTATGGGAAATCAATGTCTAACAGCCTCTTAAAAATGCACAGTAGTTTTAACATATTATCCTACAGAAGATGTACATTAAAGTACTCTAGTTAGATGTGTAAGAAGATAATGTAGAAAAGGAGCAACAGCATCCACACTGTTGTTAGTTCACACAGTGTTTTATGAAAACTGGATCAGTACATGAGAGTCCTTCCATTCCAGTTTCCAGTATTTACAAATTTTCCAAATGATAGTTTGTCTGAAAGTCAAATTAGCTAGAATACAGAAACAAGAAATTTTATAAGATGCATTTAAACCAAATTGTACTGTTTAATAAGTAACTTGCAGCTTGGCTTGATGTTGATAAAGATGTACAAACCAAATGCTGTTTCACAGTCTGTGAAATTGCATGTTATTCATACTAGAATATGAGGCTGATTATAAGATGCAATGGTAATCAGACTGAATTAATAGGAGCCCTTCAACAAACCTTCATTTCCTCAAGACACATGACATTCCCTTTAAGAAAACATTGAGAAGATATACTATTTCAGAAAATAGATTTCAATTGTTACACAAGAATTGAAGTTTATTGGTTTGTTTAATCAATAGAACTTCTTAATTTAAAATATTGTTTAATAGACATGAAGGTTTTCTACAGGATAATATGTTCTTCCATGCCTTCAGTCTAATTCCAATTAAACTCTCAGAAGAGATAAAAATGGAAAGAAGATATTTCGATTTTCCCTGGACTTTAGGATCAAAGAAATGCATTTCCATTATGGAACACTACTATTTTACTTCACTGTCTTCTTAGAAGAGACTCATCTTTGGCTCATGGAATACTAATTAAAGTTAGAGGATCTTAGGAAAGCTAAGGCTTATTCAAATTTCTAAATTTGAAATTTTTTAGCAGATGCAGACATTAATGGATCTTTCCTTGTGTAAAATTTAAGTGCTGAGAAACTAGCAGGAATGCAGTAATAGCATGGAAGACAGAGCAAAATAGGCTTAGTTTACAACTGGCCTGGTCCTCACCAATAGTCCTTTGTTCTTGTTTGTTATGCATTTTGTGGCTTGGTAAGGAATAAGGACAAAAGGGAGATGGCAGCAGCAGATGTGGATATAAAATGTGTACACTGTTAAACATATGGCTTTACATGAGTACAAACAGAATGGAGATGGTGCGATTGCCTTTTCCATACCAGAATTTGTCACACATGTGACGTCTAGCCAGCAAACTTAGTTTGCAGCCAGTACACTGACAATCCCTAGGATACAATAAATGTTACCTACATAATTTTAATTTTTTTTTCTGCTGTTTACTGTACTATTTTCTAGGTTAAGGGCATTTTATAAAGAGACATAATCCCATGTATTCAAAGACATTATTGATCTCATTTCTGTTGTTTCATTTTGCAGTGTAAAGTCTGTCATTGGATAAAATATATGTGTTTTCAAAGCATCCAATTAATGATGTAATAAACACACTATTTTTTTCCAAAAGATTTAAAAGTGCACACTATTTTAAGTCATTATTTTTTCAACGTAATTTAGTGGTTGAAGCCTAATAAGTATCCCCTGTCTTCAATATTAATTTCTAATACTTTCTGCTAGTATATCATGTCTAAGTCAATCAGCCTTGGTTATATCTCTCATTATCCCATGTTCCTGATTAAGGGGCTAACAGTAGGTCAGTGGGATATTGATAATGTGGCATACTCTTTAGTCTTTTCTGAGAAATATTGTTAAATGTTTTATAGGTCTGCTGATATGTGGAGTTTATGGCTTCATTCTCTGATGTAGATGGGCAATGCTGCATGTGTGAATGTAAAAGCAAGATCAAGAAAGGGCATAGAGATGCTTAGTATGAGACTGACTGGAAGTTGCCTCAGGGAATGAAAGGAAGATTGCTCAAACCTTCTGTCAGAAGATGGCAGAAGAGGTTAGTGCCCAGTTAGGATGGCAAGAGCTCTGTTCAAAGCCCCTGCCAATCTGATGCATCTATTGCTCATAATTTTATCCCTCCTTCAGCTTTTGTTCTTACATGTCATGGAACCAGCAAGCAACAGCTTCAGTCTAATATTGTTGGGCAATATTTAGGGCAACAGTTGAGCATAGGTGCAGCATTAATCTCTAGTTTAAGTTCCGTTGACTTCATTGGGATGCAAGTGTACGATTACAAGGACAACATCTCTTACTGCTGAACTACAAAGAAACAGTCATGAGCTGCAGACTGAGAGCTTTCCCTTTCTTCTGATACATTTGCTTCACCATAAGCTTATGCTCAAATTAACATCTTCCACTATGTAACCTGCAAGGACTTGCAAGATCTTTGTTTAGATATTCAAATTTAAGAGAATAAAACTCATAAGATAGCATTTTACAAGCACTGTAGAAAACAAGTGTATGGATTTTGACTTCTGATACAGCTTGTAGTTTTTTTGTCTTCCTTTTAAGATAATAGTATGATCTATTCTCTCTCACACTGTAAGGAAGAAATAGAAGGGTGTCATAAAATGGGAGTAATCAATAGTTTCAGTTAGACTACTGCTTCAATCACATTTACATTATCTGCTTGTTTTTGAGTTGTGTTGGTTCTATTAAGCATTGAGAGCAGGTGTACTGAGAACATGTAACTCAAATTTGAAGATAATAAAGATATTGACTGTTGCGGAGGATTGAATGGACATCACGTGAAGACCAATATGATCAGGTGAATGCCATTTATTCACGGTCTGCAAGTGGTTAATATAGACCCAAATCATACTCACGTGCCTTACAGTACATGCTGATTGGCTATATAATAATGTACACGTGACAAAGCAACACTTCTCCTTGGTTGTACTCCATAGTCCACGAGTACAGTGTGTACATACAGCTCCCTAAAGGTTCTTGCTTCAGCTTATCTCTCCACTAGCTTCAGAGAATGCAAACAGGTGGGATTGCTCACATTTCCATTCTCTGTAAGAAATTCTTCCCACAACTGACTAATCACAATTACTTTTAATTACATATTGACATGCAGTAACAAAATATTCAAAAATAAGGTATTATTTTATAGCTTTGGATAAAACTGAGGTTAGTTTCCATCTACTCATCATAATTCTTCATGACCCATTTTATCTAAAGGAAATATGAACGTAATCAACAAATATATTTTTAAGAACGGCAAGGAAGAAGCCCCTAGAGGTCTTTATCTATTAAGGGTTCTTTAGCATTTTGTTCTATAATAAGTAAGATGTATAATCTTTTTTTACTTTCCTATGTTATGCAAGGATTTCCCTTGATACTTAGTCCTCAGATCCATATTTTCTCAATATGTAGATAATTCCTTCTTTCCTGCCTTAGAAAGCTGTGAAAATGAGGCACCAGGGAAATGAAAGTCCCATTTGAGTTCCTCAGACACTGTATAGAATCCAATGCAGCACCTTTTATTTCTATGTATCTGTAGGAATTTGTCACACATTACTGAAATCCTCTCAGGGGAAGTACAGCAGCTGTTTAACAATACTTGGCATCAGTCTACAATGTATTAAGGTAGGAAGCGATGAGCCAAAACATATCAAGTTGAACAGCAGGGGCAAAATAGGTATGCAAAATGTAAATCCTCAATCAGAATCTGGCCAATCTGCCAGGACTAAAACTGCTACTCTTGCAAATAGTGCTGTGGAATTAAAATACAATTGTGGGTATGCTGGATAGAAGTTTTACTAATCCCTTTGTTCAGGAGCTTGCTAAGAAATATTGGCTATGTCGATACCAGCCAATTCATTGAAGCTGTAGCCCTAGAGAGATACTGCAAGTTGTAATGCATTATGATGTCCTGCTCTGTGGCATTAGTGCAAAATATATACCCACTGTAAGTCAGTTTTAAATGCATTTTTCTAATGTGATGAATCATACTCAGTGTGTAAGACTTTGGATCTACCTCACACTTTTTTAAACTTTTTTTCTTGAAATTAAGAATTGATTATATCTCCAATGCTTTTTAAAATTACAGATGTTTCAGATGTTTTATGAAACTTTATTAAAGTTTAAATTAAAGGCACTAAAATGTTGAGATAACTGAGGCAATAAGGGATTTTTTTGTACCAGTATCAGCTAAGGATTTGAACCATGGTCTGAAGAGGGTTGGAGAATCAATTGTACTGAGAGATAAAGGAAGATGTTTCAAATGAGTAGAAATGTGTGAAGGCAAACTAACTGTGCTGTGACTGTGCTAAAAATGTAGAAAGACTGGTAGCAGATGAACTCTAAGGGAGCAGAGAAAGTGCTGTTAGAGAAAGTACTGAAAATTATGGTTGAAAATAAAATATATAAAGAAGGACTAAACCAGAAGAGATGATATGAGGAAGTACTTCCTCTCTTAAAACCAGGAAGATAGAAGAATTCTGTAAATCTTGGAATGTGGATATTGCTGGAACCTATATTTGCAGTAGTCATTGCTGACAGGTAAAGCCCAGATTGATCCAAGGATTTAAATAAAGAGAAAGCGGAAAGTTGAAAATCAAAGATGGCATTAGTTAAAAAGTAGTTCTTTTTGAATTATGCCTTTTTGGCAGAAGGTTGCAGGAGAAAATTAATTATGTGACAACAAATGTAATTAAAATACATCAAAGTCATATTCAGTTTTCAATACAAAATGCTCTACATTCACAGACAAAATTATTATTATTATTTATTATTATTATTACAAGAAAGAAATTTCAACAAGATCAGGCAGCAGCTGGAAATAAAGAAGTCACTGAAAGTGAAAGAAACAGGGTTTAGAAGGATTCAGACAAGAAAGTCTATATGTTATGAAGATAACATATATGTTATGACAAGAAAGTCTATATGTTATGAAGATAAAACAAGTATATTATGCAAAATTTAGTTTTTGCAGAGAATGTGCATTCTAATGTAAAGAACATCTTAGGAATATGGGTCAATTAATTTCAATTTGATGAAAACATATTTAAAGTGGGGTGTTCCCTAAGGCTCGGTGTTCCCTAAGGCTCACCAAATTGTCATATGTAGGCAGAATTCATTTAAGACTTTGCCATTTTTGATTAAAATTGAAAGGAAAAGCATATTTCATATCTTTGAGCTAACAAAAGTAGCCAGCTGATAGCTTACTTTTGTTTCCTCATGGTAGTAGAAAAAAATTTGAATAATGCATGTTTTATACATATAAGTATAGTCATTGTACCTGATTTTTTATTTCATAGTCTTTTAGACTTCATTGTTAAAATGCTGTAAGGTGCTTTTAAAAGCTGCATGAAACAAAAGACAAAATATTTCAGACCTTTTGAAAGGTACAACAGGAATTATTGTTGCTGTGTAATTAACCCATAAGAGTCACTGGACATTGATGACTGGGATAGAAATTGGTGTATATTATAATCCAAATGTTAAATCAAAAATTGGAATTAAAAAAGAAAATCTCATTCTGGGCTATGAAAGCATGTGTTCAATTCCACTTTCAAGGGAAATTATGTGATTACATTTGAAGCTGTCATGGAATGCCTAGCAGTCCCTTTCATATCACATATATGTTCTCTTAGAGCCTCTTCCAAACCCCCTGAAACTGATAATTGTTTGATCCTCAGAGGTAAGAAAGTACTTCACTGACAAGGCCAACAGAGTATCTGCTAATGGCGATCTCTTTACTCAGTGATAAGTGGCCATGTGCATCATTTGGAGGCTTATGGAGAAGGAAAGGCCCAGAAAACCTGAGATTGTCAGGCATCTTAAGCTCAACTGTCCAGCAGCACAAGGTGTAAGGAAGAGGGGAGAGAGAAGACCAACTGGGACCCCGAGGAACTGTGTGATAGTCTAAGTTCTTTGGAGCTGCTAAGGACAGAGATCATGAGCGCTGATAATTTGAGAGTCTGTGTACTTATGTATAGGTTAAAAAAGAGAGGAGTTGTAGAAATGCAGCCAGCTCTATGGCAACACTTGGAAATTGGTTTTTGGAGCTTAGTGGAGTATGCAGTGCCTTCAATAGCAGCTCCTGCTAAGTGCTCATTCTATATGGGAAGTACTGAAATAAGAACTTTCCAATCATTATCAGGCATATTTCACCTTGTAGACAAAGAATATTGGCTAAAGTACCCATTAAGTATTTGAGCTTTATAGTTCATTTAGGCTGTGGAGACAAAAAAAATCCATCAATAAAAAATCTTGAGAATGACCTTATGCTCCTTTCTTTACAAAAGAAAAAAGCATATGCCGTGTAGATGAATTAGATGATGGGATACCATGGACTGCAGTTTAACTAAAACCATTGATCTTTACAAATTACACTCATTTGACAATAGGGATCCATCAAAGTCCAATAGTACAATGCCAAAAAAATATATTTTTTTTCTTTCTATACTTGGCTGGTTTTATCTTTTCTCACCCCATTTCTACTTATCTTCTCCATTTTATATTGATGACACTAAATGCTAATGAAGTCATTCCTGGTCCTATCACAGTCAGCCTTTTTGGCATTATTATTTCTGGAGTTGAACAAACTGTGGAATACATGAGAATAGTGCAGTAGGAGTTCCAAGTAAGAGCTTCCACTGATAGTTCACCTTGATGGCACAGGTTTATCTGCATAGCTAATTTGTATCGTTACGTGTGTTTGTATGCGTTTATATTCTCTTTGGCAGTTTAGTCTCAGTACAAGGGAGTGGCTTTTCTATTTGTCATAATTATGAGAAGGATCTGTCTTTTCCACCTTTCTTGAGGTTTTCCTCATTGCTAGACTGTAGCACTACAAGAAAAGCTGAGGAATGATAGCCTCAGAATTGCAAAACAAAGAAGAATCTCTATTAACATAGCTACAGATTCTGTAAAGTTCTATGAAGTAGTCACCGATAATAAAATTAGCTGTAATCACACAGAAGTGAAATTGGACTGGATTTTTTTGTTTGTTTGGTAGGTTAGTTTTGAGGGATATTTTTTTTGTCTGTTTTTTGTTTGTTTTGGTAGCAATGTGGATTGTGTTGTGCTAGTTTAGCATTTAAACATATTCCAGTGTTTTGTTTGGGTTTTTTTGATAATGTTTTTTTCTTTAATTTTTCATATCAGCTTAACTAGTTCTTGCATGCAGGGTAGGGTTTGTTTTTTATCCCTCTTTCTCTTTTTTTTTTTTTTTTTTTTTTTTTCCGTAAGATCTAACTGAACTTTTTGCAAATATTAATTTACCGTTAGCTGAGCTATTGTAACTTTGATGACCTCATCTGAAATAGAACTGACCTAAAACTTGCCTCTCCTGTAACAGTTTATCTGCCAATTTAATATCCAAAAGAAGGCTGTATGGCTGTATTATCTCACATCTGTTGGTTGCTGACCTCCTTTTGGTTCTGACCAATGAACTAGATAGACCTTGACTCTAATCCAATGTAACAGTTGTACTGTTACTCTGTCTTGAAAAGGATTTGGCTGCAGCAGAGATCCTGCTGAAGCTCTTATGCCATTTTCATGTCCATGTCCAGAGCTGGAATATGGAGAGAGGACTGTAACAACACAATAATGTTTAACTTCAAAGCTGGCTGCTAGATGTCACTGGTTTAGTGCAACAGAGACTCTTCTCAGGCACATTTGCAACCCCCAGAGATTTGTGAAGTATTTAAGTCAAATATACATATGTACATTTTTTTCATTACAGCTAAATGCAAAATAAAACAAAACAAGCAAATAAACCAGGAAAACAACCCACCACAAAAGCTAACACCAGCTGTGTAAATGTACTGATTAGCTCTCTAAATGGGGAAACACAGAGATTTATTGTTGTGCTTTTATCCATTAAACTAGGAAGTAGCTGCCTCATCTTCCCTAATTTGCAGCCAGTTCCTGACTCAGGTTTTCCTCCTTTGATCAGTTCAGTCAGCAAAAGTATTGTATGAATAAGGATGAAATATAAGCTGAGTGAGGACTCTATTCTTGGTCTACAGAGACAGAATAGAATGGACAGGTTTTACTTTTAATGGAAAAAAATTATAAAAGAAAGTATTTTGGGGAACTGGGGGTCTTTTAAGCTACACTGACTTGACAGAATATTTAACAATTTAATTGTCCCCTTTTCTAATCAGCTGGGAAAAAATGAATGCAGAGCTAGATATTGTCAAAGTTCCAACTTCTTGCTCCATATAGAGCTGCTGCAGATGAGATGGCAGAGCACTTGCAGGTGAAAAGACAGCATGCATCAGTGCCACAGCACGGCCAGTCTTAGAGAGAAAGGCCCCTTCTCTTCTTTTCCTCTCTCAGTCAGAAAGGAGAAGAACTGAGCTGAAACCCACTTTCATTCCCACAGATACCAACATCAAATTCTCACTAAACCTAAAGGGGGCAGAGTCAAGCACTGCTTGAGCTCCTTTTACTTGTACTCCCTTGCACACACAGTACTCCCTTTCTAGAGGCTCCATTTTAAGATGTTTTTCTGAGATGTCAAAATTTTTCTCTCCCCATTCCAGATGTAGTTCCCACAACACAGAGACAAGGAGGGTGAGAAGATGGGCAAGACTGTAATTAATTTCTGGAAGTTGTAGTACTTTTCTTCAAGATAATGAAACACCATGAGGTGTGCTCTTGCATATTACTTCCTTTCCTAATTAAATTGAATGTGATAGTGAGAGCAGGTTGACATTGTTAAAGTAAATGATCCAGGGGTTTGGTAATGAAGACACATCCAGAGTGAAGTTTATTGTTTTAATTTTAATCTTGAACAACCCAAACAGTATTGAGTAGGATGTTCTAAAATACTCTGCAGTGCAATTTCACTGAGAACTATATTTCAGCATGGTGCATATAAAATCATTAATAGTAAATTGATTTATGGATTGAAATGGCTTATTCATATGCAGTGTGAATCGATATATAGTGTTTACTGAATTTTCCCCATAATAGCTTATCATTAGCCAGAATTCTCAGAGTAGGAGGAAAGGGGTTAGACACTGGGGACCCAAAAAGGAAAAAAAACTTTAAAAAAAAAAAAGCTATGTACTGTGGCCCATGTGCTTGGATTGGATTCCTTTTAATTAATTATGATTTTAAAAATTATTAATTTGACTTGTCTCCTAGACAGAAACTGGATTTGGAGGAAGGCACATAATATATTAAAAATTTTGATTTTTAGAAAATCTGAGTAATGTGAAATACTAATTTATGTTGGGAAGAAACCAAGAAACCCCCTGCAAAACAATACAGAAAACTTCTATGAAGTAATTGATTACCTTTTTTTACATAGTATAATTTACGCTTCTATAATTTTGGGATTTGAATCTCCTGTCAGTGCACTTCACTGTTATGAGTTTACCAATTCACTAGAATTATATCAATACAGCAGAACATAAAATCAAACATGGTGGTCCTTCCAGTATTAAGGAGACAATTAATACCAGACAGTATGTCTGGTGTACCATGCTTCTGCAGCAGAGCAGCTTTATTATGTACTGTTGCTTAACAACTGTTGCTTAACAACGGATGAGGGTAATCCTGAATCTTTCATCACAGACCTCTCCATACTAGAATCAGTACTAACATCTACCTATCTGTAAGGATAGGTTGGAGAGGAGGAAATTAAAATATGCGAGGAAGGCACTGCAAATATTCCTACTCTCTGCCAATCTATTTGCATCTCACATATCTTGAGCATTCTCACCTTTAAGTGCCTAATGCATGTGGGAGCTGCATGAAAGATAATAAATATGAATAACAGCCTGTAGCACTCCCACTCTCATGGCTCATTTCTAGCTACCTCTACTCTTACTGCTTTTTCTTTCCTACTCATAAGATAGTTATCTTTATTTTTATTTATTGTGCTCAGGAGAGTTTATAATGTTAGTTACAGATTACTGCAATTCTGCTACTCAGTAATGATATCAGTAATGAGAATTATGAAAAAAAATACAGTCAAACTATAAACGTGACAGCATAGAATCAGATTTTATTATGTATATGTGTGGCAATTGGAGGGCGATTTCAAAATGACAAAGTACTCAGAGTTTCAATAATACTTCCTGCAGCTGTGCTCTCCTTTAAGCTTTATTCTCCATTGAAGAAAGAAAAAATCTAAATCATACATTATAAACTCACAGTTTAACCATTTCAATATCAAGAGAAAATTGAAAGCCAGTGCAGACATCAATAAGCACTATGGAAAGCTTCAGACAACTACGATTTTAAAGTAATTGGAGAAAGAAGGGGAGAGTGTTCTGAGCAAACAAAAAGATTTCAAAAATCTGGAAAACAACTTTAAATGAAGATATACCCATAACAAAAGTGTTACCTAAGTTCTTACCACTTCCTGTTTCAGAAAAGTTGTCTAATGGATTTATCTCAGTATCTAAAAGAAGATTAAGGAGGTCTTCACAATGGCCTATGTAAACAAAGGGAAGCTGGTTATCCTAAACTCCTGCAGTCAGAAACAAAAGGTATCCTCCACTAAGGAGAAGCAAAACAAAGACTGGGTTATGATTTTCCTCTAAATTTTGTTTAAATAAGCCTTTCTTTTTCAAGAGAGACATTTAAGGTCAGTGTCCTTAGATCAGGGCTTAATTTTCTGTGTGTTTGGTGTTCTCTTTGTGCACCTAGCAAGTCAGGCATGCAGATACTCCATTTTCAGAGTCTAATTGCAGGAGGTGCTCAAGCACAGATAAGAAGTGACCTCTTCTGTGGTCTTTTCTACAGTATAAATGTAGAATAACCCCTCTGATCCCCCGGTTGAAAAACACTAATGACCAATGTCATATACCTGGACATTAAAATTTTGATTCACTATCTTGAATCTTCATTCTTGCTTCAAATACATTTTAGAAACCAAGTTGGGGTTTTTTTTGTTTGTTTTGGTTTTGTTGGTGTTTGTTTTATTTGGTTTGCATTCTTTTTAATGTTCCAGTATATTTTTTACTTATAAGAATTCTGTAGGAACAGGGGTAGATCACCTCAGTTAAAACTGAAACATTTAAATTCACCTTTCTTCATCTCCCTGCCCAGGACTGTTTTACAAGAGGGTTACTGAGCCCAAATTCATTTGTGACAAGACTCCTCAGATTTGCTCCTTAACATGAGAAAGAGCAGCAAAGATGTTGTTGCTATATTGACAGCTACCTTTTTAACCAGCTCACTGCTGTAATGATCATAATTTATTAGTACAATGCACTACCATGCAATACACTGTGGAATATTCCAGTATTTTACAGTCCACATATGTGCACACACCTGATATAGGAGCTGACTGATTCATGCTGAGACATTAGCTATCTTCTTGTATGGGAGGGCTGAAACAGAAAACACACATGGACAGACACAGTAAAAAGTAAAATCACAAATTGCTTTTTCAAATTCTAACATGCTTAACCCAATGGCAAAATAAAGCCTAATATGTCATGTATGATTTCTCAGTCACAGAAAGCAAAACGCAGTGAACATCAAGCCCAAATGCTGTGCTCTTTCTCCTTCAGGGGGAGAAGGACCAGCTGCAACAAGCAGTGGTGTTTATCATCCTTGCCCAGGAATTCCCATCACAGTCTTTATGATCTACCTATTCCCTACTTTGCACTTTCACTTTGTATAGAATGTTCCACTTACATTGTGTACATGCTCCTTCTCCTATTTTTTATGCTCTAAAACTGATTCTCCCTGTTTATAAGGCTTCAAACTCTTTCAATGACCATTTGGGTGTTATTTTATACCCTCGATGCCTCTGCTGTTATCCTGAGCCTTTATTCCCAAAGTCTCCTCAATCAACTTTTATTTGCTACACTAAACCTGCAATCACTTGTGAACATATTGGCCTTTCCAACATAGTTAAATATCATTTGTAGTTGTCCACTGAATCATCACTTGAAAGAGTACAATTCTGGGCATGTTGACTCCATGGCATATTGAATCAAAGTATTTCATAATGAGACAGTCTCAGGTATAAGCAGGTATGCTTTCAGTACTATGTGTACTCTGTAGGTACTATGGCACACTGCATGGGGTACAGCATATGCATGGAATTCCTGTTAGTGAATATCCTCAAAGTGCTGTATTAGCTCTAGTGAAATGAAAACATGAAGATACATATTGGCTGATCTTCTTACTATACTGGTCTATGGAACTAGTGCTGCTGGCCTGTAGAAATTCTAGAATTGGCTCTGGTAGATATAACTCAGAGTCACTGAATGTTCTCAGTTGAGAGGGATCCACAGGGATCATCAAGTCTAACTCTTATGTGAATGCCTGTACAGGAATCAAACCTGTGACCTTGGCATTATTAGCACCATGCTCTAACCAATTAAGCTAATCTCACCAAATGCCGCATCCATCGATGGATATAGTCTAACTAGTTTAGTGATCTCTCTTAACATGCAATTTGGTGGGGGGGCGGGGGGGAAGAGGGGGTGGAGAGGGGAAATACAGTTTGCTTTTTAGATCTCTTTGAGTATTCATTTCCTGTCTGCATTTGGAATGGATTATCTCCTCCATCAGCACATGTTTGGATCAACAAGCTAGAAAGCAGTTTTGTCAAGGAAATAGATTCTTCCCCTCTATTCAACAACTGCCAGGCTGCATCTGGGAACATTGTGCCCAGTTTTAGAGCTCCCAACAGAGGAAAAGCAGTCAATATACTGAGTAATTCTGCCAGCAGAACTCCAAGGTCAGCTGGCTGAAGCACATGGGATATGCAGAGAGGCTGAGAGAGCTCAGTCTGTTCAACCTTAAGAAAAATATACTTAGGGCAGGTCTTGTTCTCTCCATGGGTAAGTAGATGTGGATGTAGAGAAACTGGATCCTGACTCTTTGCCGAAGTGAATAGTGGAAGGATAAGTGGCAATGGACACACACTGGAACACAGGAAATTACTTTGTATGAAACTTAATATACAGATACACAGGGTATTTTTTTTCCATGTGTATCAGCATGTGATAAGTTACCTAGAGAAGCTACAGAGTGTTTCTGCCTCAGTATACTGAAAAATCAGGCAGACATCACCTGTTCTGTTTTGACTTACTTTGAGCAGGAGGTTAGGCTGCAATGCATTTAAGTCCCTTTCAGCCTACACAATTCTGTGATTAGATGATTGCCTAAATTTCTTTTTGCACAAAAGATGAAAGCAAAGTCTAAAGAGGACTGCCTCCTTAATTGTCATCCTTCTTTGCATTAATTCTAGAAAGAGCATAAACATTTTTCTATTGTAAAAACCTTACTTAAGCATGATTAAATCATATGCTAGAACTTCCTGTGGCTGTAAAGAGATTCTTGGTTATGAGCATGAAAGCAAATGTCTCATTGTAAATGTCTTACATTTCCATGAGGAAAGCACACCTCCACTGTACTTGAGTGAGTTATAAATGACTTGCATACAAAATATAAGAAATCATTAGAAGATAGGATTTCACTGTCAAATTTGACTGTGTATTCTAGTGGATAAAGCTGTCATTCAGAACGCAGGAAACTGGCATTGGATGTACCACTCTGTCGGACAGACTGATCTGACCACAGAGACGAGTAGAAGGCAGTAGTGGGAATCAAGTGTTATTGCATATGATAACAGGAATGTTTTGTTTCGATTATTTCAACAATACAAGTTTGGTGAAAAATGTTAAACAGCTAGGTATGGTTCTGTTGCTTCTTACAAGACTAAGGCATCTCCCTTTTCATCCAGTATCTGTTTGACTCCATGATTAAGAAAACATCTACAAAGAAGGTTCCGAAAGGACACTGAAGTGTTGGAGTGAGTCCAGAGAAGATGATTAGAGGTCGTGGTGTGTTTGCCCTGGCTAAATGCCAAATACCTCCAAAGCCACTCTATTACTCCCCTCCACAATTGGATAGAGGAAGAAAATATAATGAAAAGTTCATGACTTGACATAAGGACAAGGAGAGGCCACGGACAAAACAGACTCCACTTGGGGATAATAACTGAATTTATTACCAATCAAAATCAGAGCAAGATAACGGGAAGTAAAACAAAATCTTAGAAACACCTTCTGCCTGCTCCTCCCTTCTTCCCAGTCACTACCTCCTTCTCCCCAGTGATGTGGAGAGATGGGGAAGGGGGGTTACTGTCAGTTCATCACAGGTTTTTTCTGTCATTGCTCAGAGAAGTCCTTCCCCTGATCTGGCATGGGATCCCTCCCATGGGAGGCAGTTCTCCATGAACTTTGCCAGCATGACTCCTTCCCAGGGGCTATAGTTCTTCACAAGCTGTTCCAAAATGGGTCACTTTTCCATGGAGTGCAGTTCTTCAGGCACAGGCTGCTCCAGTGTGGGTCCCCCACAGGGTCACAAGTCCTGCAGTCTGAGCTCCTCTCTCTCTTTCATTTACTTGTATGGACACAGTAACAGGAACTCAGATTTAATGGTAGAGACCAGAACCATGACTTAGCTAAGAACCATGTTTACTCACAGCACCAAAACATGACTCTTACAGCTTTGTGAAACTGAACATGCTTCAGTTCATCTCTTGTAGAACTGGTAAAAAATGCAAGGGATTCTGTCTGAATTTACAATGAATCTGGCTTCATGCCATCCCATGGTTTTGCAAACGAAAGGCCCAATTGACAAAATATAGGAAAAATAAATGAACAACCTGGCTTTCTGAGCCAGTCACTAGTATACCTATAATTAATGACTGGTTGAGATTTTGGTCTCCTGTGGCAACAGCAAATCACTGATGGAGTTGGATTGCTATTATACACATTTGGATTTATACTTATTACATTAAGATTAATTTCAGAGAAGTTTTTTCCAATGTTGTTTTGCTGGCATATGTTTCTAGCTCTCTAGGATTAGAAATTTTAGATAGACATTAGATCATACATGTATTTTTTGAACTCAAGCTTTGTAGCATTTTGCATATATATTGTATATAGTTTTGATAGGGGAGAAGGGAAAAATTCAGGTATAAAAAGTAGAGATTACTCCAGCTGTGTAAAATACCAGCCTGTAAGTGAATTTGATTTAAAAAAAACCCCAATTCTTGAAAGAATTTTCAGTTACAATGGAAATGCAATGAGCCATTTACGTCAGTACACAAGTGGAAGAAGAACCCAGCTTACACTCCCATTGGTCCTTTCATACCTCAGAACTGCTAGCACTGCTGTTGAACATTAGTAAAACCTTAGTACAATGTACACTTTTAAACTCTTATCTTTACAAAGTGAAATGTTCTTTTAACAGTGTCAAGTAAAAAAACAAAAACAGGAGCTTCAGGTATACCTGCTCCTGAAGGATAAACATCCTCTTGGTAGAAATTATTGTGTACACACGAAGTAGAGATTTCAGAAGTATGAATGTTTTTGTACAGGGCTACTTTTCTGAATAGAATGAAACTCTGAAGTCTCATTTCAGAATGGTTTGTAAAGAGATAACATCTCTTATAAAACCAATTGATACAGCAGACAAAGTAGATAATATTTCAGAGTTTTTTCCAAAGTACAGGAGGCTTCTCTATCAAAAGACAGATTTTCTCAGTTGTATCAGGTATTATCTCTTTCTGAAAATATTGCTTCATTCATATGCCTCAATCTTTAGGTCTGTAACAACGATTAGATGAAAATATTCTTATTTAGGAATGCCTTTGAAATATGTGCTCGTTAAATATGCACATGCATCAATTACAATCAATGACACTCAAATACTGCTAAATGTCAAGTACAGGTTTAAGTACTTTGCTCATCATTTTTCAAGGAATGGTTTGTATCTTTGTGCTTTTGTCTGCCTTTTTTTTTCCTTTGCCAGTGGTTCTATGCCATTATGAGTCTATGAATGGTTCCTGGAACCAGTCTATGACTCTGTGCTGGAGCATGCCTGGGGTTTTCTCTTTCTCTGAAGTAGTGACTTCTAACCAGAAGGATGTCACTATGTGGTGAAAAAAACCTGCATTCAGACAGTACTGTGTGCTTTGTTTTGTTTTTTTAAATTTTTCTGGGGGGGGGGGGGGGGGGGGGGGGGGGGGGGGGGGGGGGGGGGGGGGGGGGGGGGGGGGGGGGGGGGGGGG
>JAWWEV010000001.1:60636087-60653718 GCA_035583235.1 Hafferia zeledoni | reverse complement strand
TATCATAATATGCTGGTAATATTTATGAGGAGATATATATATATATATATATATATATATATATATATATATATACACACAAATATAACACATACACAAATGTAATATATATAATATATATCATATATACATTTGTTTACTTTTTCATTTTTTTTGTGACTTCTGCTTCTTTCAAAAATTCCTCGGGTTGGTGAACCTGGTTTTCAAACTGTGAGCACAGATATGTTTATTCAGCAGGCAAAAATAGGTTTGCAGTATATGCCTTGTCATTCTCCAAGGTAATTTTGACCCAAGTAACAGCAAACTTCCAGTGGCACAGGTGACAACCATTGCCTGTGTTGCTGAGTCTTTTGTGTTACAGGGGGCTAACAAAGTAGGACTCTGCCATGTTTACATGTAATGCAACTGTCTGTCCTAACTGACAGAGATTGTGAAATACAGCTCTTTGTAGTGGCAAGTCATAGAGAGGCAAAGAGCCCTTTATAAATCTTCATTTTCTTGTAACTTACCAATTAGTATATGTCTTCATAAAGAAATTCATATGGGAAGGGCTACATAGGTATATTGCCACAAAATGGGCCAAGGTAAAAGAAATAGATGTCACACATTGTAAATTGGAAGGAAATAGCAGTTGAGATTATATGTTAGCATAAGCTTTGTGGTGGTGATCCTTTTCATTGTTACTATGTGATTGGCTATGCTTCTTTCATCCCTTATTGCAATCCGCTTCTATTTAGATTACTGTTCTATTTTTTTCCAGCCATAGATAGTTAAATTCAACCTTAAGAAATTTTAGGGTGTAAATGTCTAATGGATAATAGTATAATTTACCTAGAATTTATTTTTGAACTTGGGTCAGAAGAGATGTCTGCAGCTCCACACAACCTCATTTTGCTATAAACATTATCACCATGTACATACACACTCATTATCAGTAAGCTGGATCCACTACTGACTCTATGTCTCCCCTATGTTAGAAAATTAAAGGAACTATTCTTCCTGTTTTACTGGGTCTCAATTCTCACAGTACTGAGGAAAGGACATACAGTAAATTTTGCGGTGAAGTCAAATTTTAAATATAGTAGTTTGGAAATACCCATTCAAAGGTGAAATAGGATAGAGAAAATCTATGCTCAAGGCCTTAGACATATAGCTATTGGGACATGTGTCATATTGTTTGTTACTAAATTTGTCTTTCTCATGTGTGCATACGTATGTCTACCTATTGAGTGAGAGAATAAGATAGGAATGATAGAAATTAAATAAAAATCCCTTCCTTTACAGTGAATTAATTTGCTGTAGAAATCAGAGCTCTTTCCTCACTGGAGGATACCAAATGGATTGGTTATTGACAGACTTTGCTTCTGGCCTTCAAATACCATAATAACAACCAAGACCTGTGTTGATGGATTAACCTTCAAAACTCAAAAGACATGGGAAAGACAGATATGTTTTTTTTAATTCCCCTTGCTCTGAGAAACAAAAAAATTAAAAACTGTAATAATAAATAAATACGAAAATTTAAAACAGTCTTTTTTGAGAGAGAGTTAGCAGTATTATATTTGGTGCAAAATCCTATTCTTTGCACAAATGGGATCTTTAAAATATGTAATAATTGGAAAATGGTGTAAGTTACAGTGAAAATCATATGCAGATGTGTGAATGAAACAAGAAACAGGAAGTATCTCCTTCAATTTCATAGTGTTGGCCTTCCAAACTTGAGTATTTTATTGCTCTTGAATTGACTTCTATTTTTGCTGTGATGACACTTTAAAATGAGCATCACACCCCTGATTTCCATAAGCACAGATGGAATTCATCAGGGAGTCATAATTCCAATTCTTTCCCTCCTCCTCTCATTTTGAATGACAAGTGCAATAATAATGAGATGAGAAAAAGACATAATCTTTAAAATTAGAGAAGGAATGGCTAAAGTGAATGGTTGTATTACTGAACTAAGAAATTGCATTTTCATCAAGACAAAATTAGACACTTTCAGAAAATACTTGGACAAAGCTTAAAATCACATGAGCTTTTCAAAGGATTAGATGCAGCAAATGAGACAGGACATTATCTGTGCACTGCAAAAATGACGTGTCATGAGGCTGTGATATTTAAGACAAGAAAGAAAATGCAGCCTTTTCTAGCTTGGAGGAAAATGGGAATATTGTGTCTTCAGTGGTTATCATGGATGCAGCAGTATCTCAGAAAAGTCTTATCATGAGTAGATGTTTGACATACTACGTCTACCTCTGTCAGACACCAAGGTCTTTAGGTTTGTTTGCTCTTTATTATTACACTTCAGCACGAGTGGCAGGGCTTGTCACAGTTATAAGTACTTTTGAGCTACTTAGGAACCAACATACGATTTTATATTCTTTGTTAATGCCAGAGCTAAACAGTTTCTACTTCAGACCAAGGGCTGTTCAGTTTGATGTTCCTCTAACAGTTATGGATGATGCTGGTTGCTTCCCTGAAGTTAGAAACACCTTAAAAAAGGCAAACAGAAAATGGGAAAATGCTTTCAAATGCATCCTTTTACACATATGAACCAATTCAGCATTTACTTTAGAAAGATAGCTTCATGTAATGGGAGATAATATGCTGAAATGAAGAGGGATGGAGGCCATTTTGTACAGCTTCAATCTACACTCTGCCTATCTTTGTAAATCATAACCAGCACATGACATCTGCTACTTATAGGCAGCATGAAAAGAAGGTTGGAAAACAAAATTATGCTTTCCATTATGTGTTTTTATATGTAGCTTTTTCCATGCCTGACTTTAGTGTGCAAATAAAATTTGAATTTCTAAAATGTTCTATGAAGTCAATGTTAGCAGTTCCTATGCAAAATATGATGAACTGTTTACATTCTTGAAAACAGAAAGAATCCAGACAATTTACTTAAGATGAAATAGGACATACATTATTTACCTAGTTATTAAAAAGCTAAATTGAGCCCAAGGTCCTCTAGGTTTCCTCGGCTGTCAGTGCGAAGACAGAATACTTTTAAATGATCATCCACTATATCCTGTGAATGTGTTTAAGGTAAGTGAGAAAACTCAAATTCTGTAGCTGGTTTTGTCCATCCATCACCTTGGCTGGTTTTGCCTATCC
This sequence comes from Hafferia zeledoni, assembly GCA_035583235.1. NCBI lineage: Eukaryota > Metazoa > Chordata > Aves > Passeriformes > Thamnophilidae > Hafferia > Hafferia zeledoni. The sequence continues at coordinate 60,650,601 of JAWWEV010000001.1, read as the reverse complement.
TGTTTTAACAAACTCCATGCATTATCCATGTCTATTTCAGACTACGAGCTGCATATGCTGGCCGATTTAGGTCTCTGATACTGTGATGTTTGCTTTCCATATCCATGGTTTTAAGGTGCTATTCAGCCCCCTCTGTCTGTCCACATTGTGAAAAACACACTTCAGGTAAGTAGTTTTTTGCTTAGTATTTATTCCAAATGGCATGAAATAAAATTTTCCAATTTAATTTTAATGAAAAAAGGAGTTTACCTGTTATCTAACAACAGAAGAGTGGCTCTAAAATTACAAATAGAGAGAGTAATATTTCATTTGAATAATTGCAAGCTAAATTCAGCACTTCTGTGTAAGAGATGGCTGATAAATGTTGCTTTAAGTTCAGTAGTCCAGGACACTGGCTGGATGGAATACAGTATTTTATTTTTCAACCTTAAGTACGCTTAGACTTAGAATATAAAACTTCCAACATGACAGTTCTATCTGAGTCTTAATGAAATTTGAGTTTTTAGCTGGCTGATACTCACAGATCTTTTTATTTTCTTTAATTTTCTAGGTTTTTGTTCCTGTTTTCGTTCTTTTATTATTTATTTTTTAAAATTTGTTTAATTTTTTTCCCCTGGTAAAAAGTGATGAAAGAATCACTTTCAAGGTGGAATCATTATTTGTATAGCATAAATTTTAATTTAGTTAGAAATTCACATTTTTTATTACAATTCCCTTGAAAAATCAGTTACCTAAATTGAGGAGGAACAGAAAGTCTCATTAAATTCTCAGTAGTTTTTTTAAATCCAAAACTAAAACACAATAAAGCAAAGAAAAGATATAAAGGCTTCATAAAACTCAGACTCGTCACCATGGTATGCATCCTGTTGCTTCACCTATGAGGAAAAGATTGCACTGCACACCATGCTGTGCCTGTGTTTTTCATCTTCTTTTACCTTCTGTTTCATTTAAGCACTTAGGGTTAAAAAGCTGTGAGGGAAGTCAGACACCATTCAGACACACCTTTCATTCATGGGTCTCCACACCAAGTGTATGCCTAAAACTGTCTCTCCCATACACTCTCACCAGCTGAAGCTTACTGTGCTCCACACAAAAATAAAGCCTGTGAAAGACATATATCCAAACAGAACATGAAAAGTCAAGTCTGTAAGCAATCTTCCTACTGACCACTAAGCAGACATCTTCTCACCCAGTTCCTGAAGTGCTGAAGCGCTAAACTGCAAGTCTATATCCATGTTTGTTTTTTTTCTCCTTGTTTCACATGTGTTGATTCAGCTGGCACAGTGATAAAACAGCATCACCTCTTCACCAAATTCAGTGCTGAGGAAAAAACAAGGGAAGCTTATGGGTTTGGGAAAAAGAAATTGGCAAAACAGTGGCATTGGACTGAGAAGAGATGAGAATATGATGTGGGAGCAGGAGGCGTTTAAATGTGAAAGCTGTGGGAGAGGTTGTTGGTACTGCAAGACACCTCCCCTCCACTGGATTTTTGTTGTGGTGCAGGAAGTACTTCTACAACACAACTATGTGACTACACAAACTATCTCTGTGTTACTCAAAAAAGAAAGCTGGGCATTAACCTATGACTTCAGAGAGAGCTGTATATGTGACAATATATTCACACTGTTCAACATTAGCCTGCTTTGGAGGAAACTAGCCAGGTGCAGACTGTGTAGGCTCCGTCACACTCAGTCCTGGAGTTCCCTGAGACTTTCATGAATCATAAGACACATAAATATTTCAATTTTTTTAAAGCAATGTGTAGGCCTATTTTGCTCTGTAAGTGGGAAGATTTTATAGTATGTAACTGAGGAATAGTATTCTGTGTGATATAGCATATGGGTGCTTGTGAATGCAGTTTTTTGAGTAGGTGTTTGACAGAGTAGGATAGAGAAACTAGAATTGGTGTACCTTATCCACACTGCCTTTTGGGAGTGGGGTCTCATATGAACCACCTCCCATGACAGTGGGAAGAACACTGCTACTGTTTGGTAGGGAAATAAAATTTTGTCGTGTTGAAAAACTGATGGAGGATGAAAGATCATAGCAGAAATAAAAATTCAACCTGAGCTTCTAGTATGATGCTGTAATAAAATCATGCTAATGTGGTTGTGAGGAAATGCTTGTTGCTAGATGGGTGTTAAACGGTTTGAAAACCATGTACCCTTTACTCGCATTTCTTGTCTAGTATAGGTCAAGTCCAGGTCAGGCCCTTCCTACGATGTAGAAATCCAGATATCCATTTCTGCAAAGCACATCACAGAAATGCTATGGTTATTGTATATTTTCCATCCCCAAAATAACTTTTTAATATCTTTTGATCAGGAATCGTGACTAGTAATTCTCATTGTCTTCTCTGAAAGTATGATTTCATCAGAGGTTTTTACTATTTGTGTAAAGCATCATTTGTGCTCATGTACTATTACTACCAAAGGTAGGGAAGACTCCACCTTTAAAACTGCAAAATGGTTTCTGATTGTTTGAACAATTTATTGGCAAGAATTTATCATTTTACTTTATATGTTGTTTTCTCATTTTACTTTACATATTTTGAATCCTTTGTTTATTCTGACTCTGATTCTGACAATAGCAGAGATTTTTTAATTGATTTTGGGGAAAGAAGGAATGAATAAGTAATTTTCCATCGTGAATAGACTGACCCTTTGTAAATCACACATTTTTATTTATTTTTGAGAATGTAAAAGAGAAAAAAAAGGGAATTCTACAACCATTTCAATCTCACACGACATAACCCTGTATCTCTCTTCTGTAGGTTAACATTTAAATGTTGTACCTGTGCTATTCTTTTAGTTTAATAGCTTTTGTTAGAAAAGAGACATGCCTTATTTTTTTTTTTTTTTTTGCATAGCAATAAGCAATAGTCTTTGAACAGTAAAGAATAACATATTAGAACCATTTGGATACCTCATCAAGATCATGTATTTCTCTTTTTTTTCTTGTGAAGTAGTTCAGTGGCTTTTCTTAACTCCAAGGGCAGAAAGATGTTACTCTCAGTGGGGTTGAGCAAACATGCCTAGAGAACAGATAAATTCATGGAGGAGTAAATCAACTTAGTGAGAAGGAAGAAATGGGAGCAGAGAGAAGTATGTCTCTTAACCTCACAGCATGGAAAAGGCATCTGTCTGAAGGACACAACAAAAACCAGTAGGATAAAATCATAGGGATGAGTAAATTATTGCTTAGTCCTACAAGGTTTCATATAATGTCACATTTTTAATTTGACAACTGAGTTATAATTTACAGCACAAATGAATTTGCCGATGGCAGATTTGGCTTGGGACAAGGGTATGCTTACTATATCACTACAAAATATCAAACCATCTGTTTCATATAGGGAGGCACAGATTGAGAAAAATGGAGAGTTATCAATGTGAGCCAATATTCCTTATCCACATATTTTGAATCAGAATGGTGCTACTGCTACACATCTGAAAGTACCTATACATACAAATATATACGAGATATATATAGCATATATATATATACCGTGACTTTAAATTTCTTCTCTGTCAGTCTCACTCACAAGTACATTCACACACAAACACTCAGCTGAAAATTCAGTCTACATGCAGTCATTTTCATATCAGACAGAAACAGAAGAAATTCCACCTTTGCACTGAAAGCAGGCAATAGGATCATGTGGATTTTCAGACAAAATAATACAAAATATTTAAAGACATTTTATATCTCATTTTACTGAATACTTATAATCATGACTCAAGAATAAAGCTCTTCCAAATCACATAGTATTTGCTGTTATTTCTTTATTAATTAAAAAAAATAGTTATTTCTCATATGTGGTTCATAAATACCCTGTTACCAAATAAGATTTTAGTATACTTTGAGAAAAAAAAAATAAAAATCTTTGGACGTTAATGAAAAACATGTATTGCACCTCAGGAGGTTGCCCCAACAAGCAAACTACCAGATTAGAGAGAAAGTGGTTTAGTTCATCCTTGTCAAGGTGGCTCTAGTTACAGATGACACACTGCCAGAAATATTCACAGGCCGATAGAGGTAATAAATTTTAGCAAGCTTTTATATAGCCAGATATATAGGTAGATGAAAAAAACAATTTTTTTGACTTAAAGATTCTCACTTACATGGGGTAAGATTAAGTTTACATCTGTGAAAAGGGAAGCTAAAACCAAGTCTATCTCTGATGAATAAAGTAAAACATAATCAGAAATCTCTAATTCTTGGTCCACTTGGCAGCTTAATACAAGAAAAATTAATTTGTTTGTGTTTACTGCAGGAAAATTGGACAAGATGACCTTTAAAGGTCCTTTCCAACCTAAACTATTATATGATTCTGTGATTAGGGATGTCAGGAATTATTTGTGTTTGTCTAGTTTGTAGAAATGCCAGTGAGGACTGCACTCTGAAAATGTGAGGAATCCAGGTAAGTGTACATATGGGTACATCTAAAACTTGCAATTTGACTAGACTAAGTGAACAAGGAATTACAGGGCTAAAAAATACTCATGCATCATCAGAGATGTTAAGCTTTACTCCAGCACTGATAAAATATTTTAATTCTAAAGGGACAGATAGTCACAGCTTTCAAAGAGGGAAAAGTTTCTTTCAGAATGCTTCTATAATCCCAGCGCATTTTCCCACTTCATGTACCAATAATGCACTTAATGGTACATGAAGTACATGGTACATGAGGGCCCTTTGCCCTCTCCTCCTCATCGCCTGTTCTGTGTCTCACTTCCTCTCTGCATGCACTAGATGTGATCCCTGACGAGTAGGATGCATACCAAAGAGGCTAACCAAGCATGCAAGGCAGGAGGGAATGTGTAAGAATGGTGAGGAACAGGTCAAGAGAAGGATGCAGTAAGTCTTGCCCCATTATTCCTCTCACACAATTTGTATCCATAGTGCTCCTGCTTTCTTGTTATGTCTTAGAGGGGTGGGAAGAGAGAACCATGTGCACTAACAAAGGCAGACTGCTTACAAGATGATGTACATTGCACCTGTCTCTCATTTACCAGGAACTTAATGAAAGGTTTTCCTTCCTGAACCACAACATTATCCAGTCTGACCTTGATTTGGTGTTACTCTGTTCTACCTTCTAGGCAAAATTGTGTCAGAAAAACAGTATGGAACAGAGTTTGTCAATATTTGTCATTGAATGGGATTCAGGAAGCCTATTTTCCCCAGAGGCAAAGATTTCTGGCTGTGAGTAATTATGGTCTCTTAACATGTTCTGTCTTTTCCTAAGGTATTTTTGGAAGCATATGTTCCATCTCTTCACTGCTCTTAGAGCATACTTGTGCCAAGGCTTAAAAATCCAATCAGATAATCCTGAGAAAGCTACAGTAAAATAAAATTTTCAATACCAAATCTGCAAAGCAAGTTTGGATTTGAAATAGGTAAAGTTGGAAATCACCATTTTGACCCTGCACCTTTACCTTTCTGGTTTACTTTGCACCAACTGGCACTGAATTGAAACAGGCCAAGTAATGTTCTGGAAAATAGATCTTAAATACATTTGTTCTAAAACAGCAGCATAAGATTAATCCCAAATGTCTCAGATATCTTTAAAAGAAATCTTTGCAGATTTTTGTATCTCCCGTGTTTGCAGAATCCAGCTTTTAGAAATCAAACTCTCAATGCTTTATGTTTATATAAAACATTGTTAATCTCCCTCTCTCTCACACCTCTTATGAGATCTTAGCTTAAGATCCATATATATTTGTCTGGAATAATTTACTAATTATAATTTTCACCAATACTCTCAAAGATTACTCTGGCAAATCCAAGTTTGCCAACACTGGAATTGCTCCCAGGTATCTTCCTAACTGCCCTCTACCCTGGCACACTATTTCAGTTTCTGATCTACTGTTCAAGCCTGAACATCAGTAAAAATGGGTTTGCTTTAACATGCCACTCAGCACAGGAGGCTTAGACACAGGTACTTATGCATGCAGGGTGGAAATCTCTATACGAAGCATGGATGAGCTACGTTGAGTTCTTATCTGACAGAGCCCTGAAAGCTAAGCAACATAACTTTACTGCCAACAATTTTCTCAGTAGAAAAACCCGAAGATCCAAATGCTTGTTTAGAAAAAATAGTTTCTGAATGCTTTAAAGGCAAAGATGAGGCTGATTTTCGCTTTGTTTACTAGTAAGTATATTCTATTGAAGAGAGAGCTAAAATGAGTAATTCTTATTTCTCCTCTGCTTTGCTCTGTCCTCTTTGCTGACAGACACTTGCAGTAAGACAGCGTTGTCTGTTTTTGAAACTTATATGCAGGCAAGTAGGGAGTTAGCTGGAAAACGCAGAAGACAGCTGAGTATTTTTTAATTCATTCCGGTAGTTTAGGCCTTTCTTTCAACACTTATTTTCAAATAGTGTTGAAACAACATAATATTGTTTCATCCTTAGAGCACCCCTAGGACTTAAGAGATTGTTGCAACCAAAAATCTCAACCATTACTTCTTTATCTGTCATGAATGGTCCAGAAAGAGCATTATCATTGACGGCAATTGGAAGCAATGGTTTTAGCGTGGAGCAGGAGTGTGCCCACACGGAAACACAGAAGGATCTTTAATTTATTATCTCTAGCCTCAAAAATATTTGAAGTACAGTGTCTGTGAGCTTTCAGGTGTTTACCGTACTAAGTTAGATTCAGAAGAGATTTAAAACCTGTTGCAATTTTGGAAAAGCAAAGTTTCTTACTCTTTAGTCTATTCCATACACCTTGGAAATGAGTGCAGTTGATTCTAGTTTAGCTTGAGTAAATAGTGCAGTAGGTCACTTTTTGAATTTCACTTTCCCTCCTTACTTTTGGGGCAATTAAAACACCTGTTTTCAGAGCTGCTCAAGTAGCAGTTGTTATCTCCTTAAATAAACTGCCTATGATGTGCATAGATTGCTATCGGGTCTCAGCAGATATTATAATATCAGAAGATATTATAATGATAAATGAGACCTGATTACATTGCTTTTCAATGGCATTAATTTACATGTCTGCAGAAGTCTTTTGGGATTGGCTTTTATAGCTACTGTAATTTGTAGGCTTTTGACATTGCTTTGGGATAACTTGTCTAATTGGCTTTTTCTTCTCATCAGAATGGAGGATGTTTTGAAGCTGACATCACCATGGACATTATGCTATGAGGGGTTTCTTTGGATTGTTATATGAAGGATTTTTTCCTCTTGTTAGTCTTTTGTACTTGTCATTGAAACTTTTCTCTGAGCTGTAAAAGCCTTTCTCTTTACACAGTAAGAACATGACGGGAAAATGGAAAATGTGTCAAATAAAAATTCATGAAAGGACCACCTATGTGGTGATCAGCTAGGGGGGACGATTGCTTCCCCTGATAATTCTAAGGCAGATCATTCTAAAAAGATACATCAACCATGTCAAAATGTGCTAAAAGAACAAAGTGCTCAATAATCTCTTCTGAATGCAATTTTTTTTTTTTTTTTCTAATGGCAATTTGCTTTCAGAAATTAACTTTTGGCACATCTGAGATTACAACAGTGATATAGTGTGAGTTGAGGAGTTTGTGAATCATTAGGAAACTAACCAACCAGTGAGTAATCTCACATTTCTTGTGTATGGAAGATTTCCATTGACTCAACAAGGAAAATGTTTGAATATACATAGATCAGAAGTCCAGGGATAATATTAACTTTTCTCAAATGTAAGAAGACAAAAAAAAAAAAAAATTCCACAGTAACCCTGCAGGTGGTGTATTTATTTAAGGAAGCTTATTTAATAATGTGGAACTCATTAGGGGACATATGGCTGCTTTTCTTTTTATGTTTGAGGAGCAGAGAGCTTGTTTTGAAATTATTGTGATGGGAATCCTGCATCCTTGGGTAATCCCTTTGAAAGACTGTTATTGGGAGGGGTTTCTTCTTCCTATGGAGATTGTCTGTTTGGAAGCTGAGTTCAGTGTGGATATTATAACTAAGGTTTCTTTGACGAGATTGAATTTTTCACTCTGGCCAGGTTCTTTACATTCCCTATTTAGAGTTTGTTTGTTTGGGTTTTTTTTCCCCTGTGCAGGTTCTGTGCAGCATCTGTCTTTAATGTTGCTTCTTTTGCCCCGTTTCCTGCCTGATTGTTCTAGTTCAGCAGCTGGGACCAGTAACCAAAGCTGGGTATTCTACACCCTCTATCTCATTTCTCATGAACTGTTAATAATAGATCATTTGCAGTACGTGCCCAGGGCACACCTGAAACCTCAGGCTGCAAGATGGATGTTAGAGAATCCTGGAAAACAGGGGAGTGTTTCCTTGTTTAAACACCAATGTGTTATAACTCCCCACCGGGGGGGAGGCATTAGCACCTTCACACCCAGCCTGAGGGGTCATGTCTGCTAATGAGTCATCAAAGATTCCAAAAATATCCCATGACTCACAGAGTAAATCACGCATTATGAAACTCCTTTCCCTGGGGGAGGTACTGGGCATTCCCACCTGAATCTGAGCATGTGTAATCTTAGGGTTTCGGGACTTGGGGTACTACTTGTCAGATCCAGAGGAGGACCAGACCCTTGACAGGACTGCAAACACCACTCTTGACCAGACTGCGACCATCATCCTCACCAACAGGTTTTCCTTTCCTTTTACTTTGTACTCAGGGAGACCACGTGGGTCTCAGCCAAGGGGCCTGTAAACACCATTCTGTTCATGCAGCAGGGAGCTGGGTTATACATCTGGGGTTTGTGGGTTAAAACCAATTTTTTTTTCTCTTTGTAATTGTATTTATTATAATCTTTTTAATAAATTGTAACTATGCCTTTTAATCTCTTTTGAGTTGAGTTCATTTCTCCTGCCAGTTTACCTTTCAACTGATAAAAGTATTTGTTATTGTGTTTGTCTTTAAGCCTATCCTGATTTACTATAGAAAATAAAAGCTAGCCCTTGTCGTGGCTCAAAATCTTTTTTTCTTTTCTTCTTAATCATAAAGGTGATCAATAGAACATTGCTAAAAAAATGTCAAACTATAGGCATTCACTAGGTCATACCAGATAAAAATTTCTCTTTTGTCTGTTCATGTGTAGATCTGTTGTCCTTGTATTGCCACACAGATAAAAATAAAGGAAGGATTTGGTCCAAAGACAGTAAGAAATGGCAAAGGATTGCCTGCAGTAGTAAATATTGATTTAGCAAGATCAGCCACTAGAAAGCCAATGAGGAAAGTATACTAAGAACGTCTTTCATAGTACATTTTCTTTCATTGTCTGATCTTTGTTACTATCAGACAAATTTTGAATAACTACAGGGAACTCAGTCATTTCAAATCAGCCCTTGAGAAGGGAGTTCATTGCTCTTACAAAATTTAAACATGGCTATCATTTCAGGCAAAAGAAGAAGCAGCACCTAAGTTTAACCATATAGGTGACCTGAGTGCCTTACATCTTTTCCAGGATATTTATTTCTGGAAATAAGGGAAACTGAATATGTGTTATGTGTCCTAATAAGTGAGATAACTTCTTGGCTGTAATCATACTGATGTTCTTCAAAGAAATTGCTTATTTTCACATTTCTTCCAACATTAATTCCCACCCAGAGGGACTGATTTTTTTCAGTTATCCCAGGGTCACATAATAAAAAGTTAAAATGAAGTTCTGACATATTTTTTACAGAATAAAAGCATCTGAATGCAGAATTTATGCATTCTTATTTCACATCTTCTGAGTCAATTTCTAGTTTACCAGAAAGGTCACGAAAGAAAACTTAGCAGTTCCCTGCATTATGCTCTTACTGTGAAATACATGCTACATAATTACAGTATCATCAATTCTTTGAGTCCTTTTACTGTAATAAAAGATGATTTGCACTCTTGTGATTTTATATAAGCTATAATTGAAAAAACATAATATAGTAAGGGTATTTTCAGAACACTTGTATATATCTTGTGTCAAATCGGCATAATGGCTGCTCCTATTCTGCTTTGTAAACTGAAGTGCAGCAGTGATTCAAAGGATGTAAGAGCTACTCTACATATTCTTTATAGTGTTTAGGGGGCTGTTTCTGAACTTGCTGGAAATGTTCCCAACAAAAATAAATTAGCCACTGTAGGAAAGAAAGTAGAATTTTCCTCAAGTTTTACTTATCCACACCAGGGCTAAATCTATTGCACAGTACCAGCCTTCCACTATTACCTAGTGGAAACATAGTTAGATGACTTAAATAATGGTCATCTGTAAGGCAGAAAGAACCTCTGGATGTGTATCTCAGCCCATGGTGGGAATTAGGAAGTACTCATAGGGAAGCCCTCCCAGGAAAACTCTTCTAGGTACAATACAGATTCACCATTATTGTACAGTCATACTAAGAATAAAATAATCAGATAAAGCACATGAATTGAAAGTGCTTATGCACAAATAATGACTTGCAGAAAACTTTTATATTCCCAGTTCTTCAGTATTGATCCTCTCTACCTACTCCCTATGAGGTCAGAATAAAACCCTGGAAAAATACCCAATTCCTAAGTGAAAATAAATTAAATCCATTCCTTCTTGTGATACCCTTTTCCCCAGTAGCAAACAGCAAATTTCCTTTGCAGTTTTTAATTTCCATCTATCCTCTTCCAGTTGTGTTGCTGAAAAAAGAATCTTCAAACAGCAGATTTTCTCAAATGGGCTTCATCATATACCAGACCAAGCCTGCTTTCAATTTGGGTTTTCCAATAATTTAATTCTAAAATGTGTCCTTTTCTCTTCCCAAACACAGTCCATAATGTCATATTTATTTTCTTTTAAAAAAGCTGTATTGGTCAAGTAGTCAAAGAATCCAAAAGAGATAATTTAGTCTGGGAAGCCAAAACATACAGACTGTGTTTATTTAGCCACTCCAGTGAACGGAAAATGGCTTCCAGGAGGCAAGCTTTTCTGAAACAGCACAATTAGTGCATGAAAACTTGGCCTTGAACCATGTCTCAGGGTTAGAAATAGTATTAACTGCTAAGCATTTATCTGCACTCTACTGCTTTGGAATAGGAAGACAATATGCCACCTGGATGTCCACTTGCCTATTCCCTTCCTGTAACAGGAGTGTAGCAACTAGAAAAATTATTAGTATAGTTAGAAAGGAGTCAAAAGCTCAGGCCATTTTAGTGAATGAACTGATGCATACTTTGTAAAAGGGATGATGTACTAGCTATCAAAATCACTTGAGTGGAGTCTGTGTTTACTAAATGACTGGAGAAAGGAGAAGACAATCCTATACAGGCACAGTGATGTACAGCCAGCCTATACATTATTAAAACTTTGCCTTAAATGAGCACTGCTCATCTGACTATCAATCTACACCTACCTCATGAACATGAATTCTTACTGGTGTGGAGAGTTAATAATAGACATTGTAAAAACTTAACTGATTTTCCTGGAAGAAAGTAAGGATTTATTTGAATTAGTTACATGCAGAAATCAATGCAGTTGACCTTTTTTGCCACTACACAAACACAAGGCTTTATTCTGATTTATAGCCTCATATGAGTGTCCCAGATACTGTAGGGCACCCTAGATGTCTATGCCTAATCAAGGAAATCAGATGCACATCTAAAAAAACCCTCAAACCTAACCTATTTCCCTATGCTTGATTTATGGACAAACCCCTGCATTTAGATCTCTCATAAGAAATGATCAGGCTTTCAGGTGCTGACTACCCGAAAGGTGCTGTCTGTGCAAATGATGTGGAAATATAAAGTACTATTGTGAGGTAGTTTTCAGGGAGTCTCCATAAAAGTATTTAAAAAGAAATTCAAGTTACTTTAGTTAAATGTCAACTATACTTTCTTTATTTTATTAATCTCTGATCTAAGATAGAACCCTCAAACTACTAATAAAAATACTGATGGCCTTTTAATTCAACCATTCTGGAAAACATCACTCAAACCCACTATTGCTTAAAAAAGAAACTTAAATACTGTTATCTTTTAGTGTGGTTTTGGGCTCCACTTGAAAGTGTTTTCTTTCTTTATTGGATGCAAACAAACACTTTTCAAAAATCAGACTTTAAAAAGCAAAATTCCGCTGTTTTACCCCATTTACCTCAATAACATGTTAGTTGCTTCTTCTGTTCCTACTTCCTTGCAAGCTGTCCTTCAAGCACTATCTTTGCTTTAATGAGGTGCAAATTTTAAAGTCTAGTGGGACAACTTAAATGCCAATATTATTAAGCATGGGCAATTTTTCCTTCTTTTCATTCAGCCTCACCTACAAGGATATTAAACATGGAAAGCTATGTTAATGCATTGTAAAGTAGCACAGCTTGGCTGAGAAAGTTATGAAAAGCAAAGTGTCTATTTCCCATACCAACATTGTCAGCTATACTGCAAATCCTGTCTGTTTTATAACAACATAAACATACATATGTTTTACATATTTTTTTTCATAGCAAAAAAAAAAGAAAATATAAATGGCACAAACCCATAACACAACATTTCTGGAAAACTGTAACTGTCCTTTGTAAGGCTTCTAAAGACTGAAGTTCTCTTCCATTTCCTAGGGGTATGATCACTACCGAAATCTCCAGTAAAAATAAAAAGAACTGAATAATGCTGAGGTCTGGTTAAAATGTTTTCTGGGTTACCACCATCATCCCTGATGGAATGTTGAATTAACTTTAACTGAAATTTATTACAAAACAAAAATTTCAATTTTCTGGGGGAAAAAAAAAAAAAAAAGGTGGTATCTATTCCAACTGTCATATATAGAGTCAAAATATTTCAATGAAAATAATAAATGTGACTTTTTTCTTTTTTTTTCCTTTCCTCCCTCCCCCCCCCCTCCCCCCCCAGTGAAATATGCTACTGATGCCTCTATTTTGTGGGAAAAATTGTCTAGTCAGACTGTGCTACAGCAGTAACTATTCTGAACTCTGCACTTCTATCTAAAGGGGAAAACTATATAAAGAAAGCTAACTAGATATTTTATTCTATAGAGATAGAGGCTGGAGAACATGAATATTAAAGGGGGTTTCATGATGAGACTTTGAATAAAAATATTTATGTGTTGGAGATAAATGTCCACATTTTCGGGGTAAACTATGATAAATGTTGTTTTAAAAAAATCATGTTATGAAGTCCATTTTTGTTCATAAAGAAGACATAATGGCTTTAAACATCTGTTTTCTTTTGTCTTTTCAGAATTTGAATAAGGGATTGGGCACCCCAGTGGGAAAATAGTAATCTCTAATTTCCAGGAAAGAAAGCTCCCATTTCTAGCTCTATAGAGAAATGTGATAATAAACTTTAAAATCACAGTGTGCTTGTGTATAAAAACTTGTTACTGATCCAGGACTGACTCTTCTACAGCTTTGGCCTCTAGCCCAATTGCCTCAGAGAAGAAATGCCAAATCTGTAAGAAGGAGGAAACATTTTTATGGCAATTTGATTTAACAAAAACAACAACAACAAAGGAATCCATTTGAAGCAATTTAAGGATTAAGAATGCAAAACATGGATTTGATGGGACATAAGCTGCACAACAGATGAGGCAATAAAGTTACACAAGAAATTAATTTATACTATTCAGTTAAATATTTAGTTCCATAGTGCATATATATTTATCTCTTTAGGAACATGAACATAGTCCTGTATCCAACTCTTTATTGTTTTTAGCCTACAACATCTAAATAGAATTTATTCTAAGTTTTATATTTGTGTAACTTAGCACTAGCTAGGCATTTAATCGTTTGAATGAATTCATTAGGGGCTGATCTAAAGTAAATACTCTGTTACAACACCCTGGCTAGAGGTGAATTTGGTCTTCCAATATTACTCTAAGTAGGATTGAAATCTACTTTAAATTGAGAGAGGTACTTTCTAACTGCAGAATTAATTGTTAAATTATACCACATCTGGAAAAAAATGAGAGAAAAAAAAAAAAAAAGACTGCCAAATAAAAAAAAATTAACACATTGAGAATTGTATTTAGTAAGTTCTAGGAAATAAAATAAATTCTTAGACATTCAAAAATGGCTGATAATGGACACCTGACATTACACCTTCTGCTTAAAGGAGATTATCTAAAACCTAATCTATAGAAATCCTTAACTGTGGGCTAAGACAGCCCATCAGTAAGGATTTCTGCCAGTCAGTTTTAGGAAGCAAACTGGGCACAAATGTAGGAAAATGCTGAAATGAATCCCAAGGAGGACAGTGCTGTAGAAACACCTTTAATGACTAAGAGACTTGCTGTTAAAGTTTTAAATTGTAGTTTTACTTGTAATAGGGTCTTTTCTGTTGCAATACCCTGTCTGGTTCTGTTACCTCCTCCGTCCTGTGCTGATGACCACCACACCCTTTTCATTGTATCCCTCGAGCTTTGTTCTCTTGATGAGTCAGCCATTAAGCTGGCTTGCGTTGTCCTGGGCCAGGCGGTGCCTGCCCACACTCAGGAGCCCCAGGGTTCCTAGGGCTCCCAAGCCCCCCTCCCCTCTCTTCCCTGCTATTCCAAGGTGGGAAGCCCCATGTATAAGACCCCTATGCCTTGTGGATGGGGGGGGGGGGGGGGGGGGGG
>JAWWEV010000001.1:60568323-60624344 GCA_035583235.1 Hafferia zeledoni | reverse complement strand
CAAATCACCTGACAATTTTCAGGCCTAGTCTGAACTTTAAAACCTGGATTTAGGCCCACCTGGCTAAAACCATAACAGGAGGTCAACAGACACTACAGTTTGCACAGAACAGTGGAAGAAAAGGGTGTCAAAGGGGGCCTCAGGTGAAATTATGTTGCTGTACTAGTCTCATACATGGGGGTAACATGTCATAGCTCACTTTCCTCAGTAGGTGTTAGAACAGCTATCCTTGAAAGGGTAGAGGCCTCAACACAAACTGACTCTGAGGCAGCAGAATCAGCCCTACAATTTTGAGCCTGAAGGGAGTGCCTGGGGCCTGTTGATGAGGCTGGAAGAGATTCACCCCTGTTCTGAGGGGGTTTAGCATCATGGAGGAGCTGTGCTGGCAGGTAGAGGAGTTAAGAGAAGAAATTATCATCAGAAAAGAAGAAAGGGAAAAAGATAGGGTCTTCACTGAGACTCATCAACTTGAAAAGTCTCACACCCCATCTGCGGAATAGCAGTAGTCAGTGTTTGACCCCTCCATCAACGCAAATGAAAATTGTGTAATAGGGGGAAAGATGGAAGCTAGTGACTTCTGACATGAAGGTCCTGCCGCACCCTAACAGCTTACAACTTGTTACTGCAGAATAGGGTCAGCGTCCTCAAAGTTGAAGAGGAACCAGATGTGTTTGCAAGCAAAAAACCTCATTCATCTAACCCCAGTCTATGTAAGACTACCCTAGGAAGAAATGGCGAGACATCGGAATGTGTGGCTCCCTGCTAAGGAGGATGAAGGCACCCACATGTCAACTCAGACAATCATCTGGACAGGATTGCAGCCTGCCAGGGATCAGTTTAACAAGGGGAAGGGCCAGGTCCTGCACCTGGAGAGGAACAACTCCATGACCCAGTACAAGCTGGGTCCATCCTGCTGGAAGGCAGTTTGTCAGATAAGGACCTGAGAATTCTGCTGGACTCCAACTTGAACGTGAACCAAAATTGTGCCTTTGACACTCAGAAGACTATTTGTATCCTGGGTTGCTTTAGAAGTGATTCCAGCATCTCATGAGATCCCCTGTACTCAGCATTTGGTGAGACCACGCTGGGAGTGCTGTGTCCAGCTTCATGTTCTCAGTACAAGAGAGACATGGAGAAAGTCCAGTGGAGGGCCTTTAGGGTGTTTAAGGGACTGGAGCACTTCCCATATGAGGAAAGGCTGAGAAAATCTGAACTGTTCAGCCTGGAGAGGAAATGGCTCATTGAGGATCTTACTAACATATATACATAGCTGAAAGGGTGGAAAAAGAATGGGTCCAGGCTCTTTTCCATGGTGCCCAGTGATGAGAACAGAGGCAATGTGCAAAAACTGAAAAATAAAAAAGGAGATTCCATCTACAGTTTTTCAATTTGAAGGTGACTGAGCAGTGGCACAGGTTGCCCAAGGATGTTGTGAAGTCTCCATGCTTGGAGATATTTAAAAGTTGTCTAGACATAGTCCTGTGTCACCAGGTCTAGGTGGCCCTGCTTAAGAAAGAGTTTGGATGAGATGACCTTCTGGGGTCCCTTCCAACTTCAGCCATTCTGTGATACTATGACATAGCTCAGAGATATTTTTTTTCTGAAGACTGACTCAGTATAGTCAGGTCCCTAACCTTGTGTCTTCTGCTTTTAAACATGTATGAGGCTTTGCTTTATTGTGCACTGTAGATAAAGGCCAACATACACATCTCAGTCGGATCCATTTACAGTACACTTGACTATATTTTTAATTGGAAGCCATGTTAATTTCAGTGAAAAAATAATGTTTTCAGAATTACCAGATGTTTGTTAAAATGCGGTGAGGGTAGCCCTTCAGTTTTGTTAACAAACATTTCTACATGTAAGTATTGTAAACTATCTCTGAACTCTGTTTTTCACAGATGCTGTTATTCAGGGAGCACACTGAGTGTGAGCAAGGCAGCCATGAATAAGTGAATCCATGACCTACAGAAACAATTTTCATATGTTCTCTATCATAAATAAATCTAGCAAGGAAGAACAGACATGTCAAGTAAGTACACTGAAGCTGTATTTTTAACCAGGTCGCTGTCCAATATCTTACTCAGATTCTGTCCTTATCTCAAAATGATTCACCAATTTAAATAATTCATGGCAGTGATGGAAAATCTTATAAATTACCGAAGACACTGGGACAGCTAAAATAATCTGAGAAATTCAGACTGACACTTTTGTCTGGTCTGCCCATGAAAGAATTAGTATCAAGAAATGGTTATCAGGCTGCTGGGGATGTGCATGGACTGTGAAACTTACTGTCTATTTCTGCAACAAAACCTTGCACTTAGAGCAGAATTTTTGCTGAATAATTCTTTTCCTCTGTTAGCAATTCTTAATGTGACCAATAATGTAGATTTTCCAGAAGTTTATCTTGCTTACTGTTTGCATATGTCTGCTACTTCAGCAATTGCAGTTTGTTCTGTGTAATGAAACCATATTTAAATGTCCAGAGCATTTCCAATTACCTTTGCCTCCTGTACCTTCCACCTCTCTGACTGCAGTCCCTGTTGATTTGCCCTACTCAGAGCTGCTTGAAATTTTGCTGCAAATACCATTTTCCTATCTCATTGCTTTGGTCATCTTCTTGCACAACTTTGCATTATTTTCTTAGTGCTCCTTTATGGCATCAAATTAAGTGACTTGTTTCAATTCCAGCAGTTTTCCATGACCTTTTCCATTTTCTAAAATGTTACTCCCGTCTTATCTGAAGTTCATTCCCCAACTCACTGTATTGCTGAGTAAGTACGATTTTTTTCTGGTGCTGAGACATGCCTCTCACTGAGAGGACTTTCCTGTAATACCATTTATTTTCTTGTATTGTCTACAAAAGACAAGGAAAATGAGAAGGCTGTTGTTGTAATACTGTATCTATCATGCTGACTAACTTTGTCTCATTGCCTCCCTGTACTCTGCCATCTGTCTCTTTGTATTTACTTACTATCTCACCTCACTGGAGCATGGATTATTGTTTTATTCTTTGTGGACCACCCTTTTCAATGGGACTGTTTCAAAACTAGAATTCCTAGGCGTTGTAGTAACCAAAAGTAATGTGTAGTGGGTCAGGAAAAAAAAGGTGAATCATGCTCCAAGAGGTTGCAATCTAAGTCTAAAACAAGAGCCAGCAGACGGATAGTGACAGATGGTGTTAAGCAAAAAAACCCACAACAACAAAAAATTTTCCAATAATATAAATAATACTAACAAATGGAGCACACATGCAAATAATATCACATACATTATATGCATAAATAATAATGCTAAATAAGAAAAGTAGACATAGAAGACATAGAAGAAAAATATTTACAGATTGAAAACTAGGCCACAAAGATATTATGATTTTTATTTTTCTCATCTAGTTTTTGATTTAAAAAATTTAGGTGCCTTGCCTAGGTTAAGATCTAGGTTTTCTCAGCAAATAATATATTTTGAGGAATGCGCTCATATTGCCTAAATATGGATCTTCAGCTTAGTTTCCTATATTAAAAAATCAATCTTTCTAAATCTTTTTAACACAAAATGGAAAAGAAGCACTTTTAGAGGACAGTTCTTACAATATTAGGATGGAATATGCCAACCATTATGGGAATCTATACAGAAAATTCAGATAAAGTCTTCTAACTTTAAAGTTAGATAAGGAAAATGAAGATGTGTGTATATTGGTACAGAGATATGAAGCCTCTGAAATAGCTGAAAACTGAACCCAGAATTCTCAAGTCTGAACTACTCATTGCAGTTCTGAAACTTCCATACTAGAAAGTAACAGCCCAGTAATAATAAAGCAGATTTCATAGGTCTTGTATGCAGGATCTCAAAGAGCTTGTTTTAGTTTTAAAGCAAACAGACTTTAAATATAAATTATCCTTGAATTGCAGTCAAGCTACACAAATTGTTTGTCCAGGTCTTCCATCTAAAATTCATAAATAATTTTCCTTGAAAATTTAACATCTATTTACTTAACAACTTCTATGATTTTTTATAATTGCATTTGGTACATAATTTTATGAATAATATGTTTATATATTTGGAAGTGTGCTATATTGAGGTTTGCATTTTGCCGCCTTGTAGCTGAGCTCTAAATTAGGGGTGTAGAGCTCTCCATTTGATAATACAACATATAATGTCTGTATTTCTGCAGTCAATATTTGGATTACTGGGTCAACATCTTGGCAGCTACACATGTACAAGGCTCCACATGATTAGAGAGTATGTTAAATGTTACTGTATAAACTGATACCAGGAATCAAGTGGAATTAAAATGTAGCCAATTGGGACATCAAAAAACATCCCTCATTTATTCAGATGTTTGAAAATGCAAAACACCAGAAATTGTGAAAACGGCAGCAAAGCTGCTGGAGAAAGTGGGGGGAAAAACAAACAAACAAACAAAAAAGGAAAATATGTACATAAAGAAAGATATTATTAAAGTATTATCTTTCATTCTCCTATCGCCTTTCTACTCCTATGTACCCATTTTCTTAACATCCACATTTTACACTATAGAATTTGACAGTTTACCTAGAAAAGGGAGAGAATCAATGTATTTTAGCCATTAGTAAACCAGTTACTGGGTATATTTTTCTGTACTTTATGATTTTATATGTGAAATTTTCGTTGAGGCCAAGGCATTTGGCAGTGCATTCCTCCTCTGCCCTCTTAAATATCTATGAATATTTTGTTTAGTGAGGGAGGAATATAAATACACAATTTAGGATAACTTGATGGTCTGTGTGATTAAGTCAGCAAAGTGCTCTTGCACACACTTAAGTTTGGCAGAGCACACTGGAAAGCTGGGTGTTTGAACCCTACTGCGTTTCATTGCTGCATAGAGCATTACTGTGGTCTCATAGGTAAGACTTCTGTCTGTCTGGAGTACTCCATGTTGATGTGCCACATGCTATCCATGAAGGTGCATGCTGCCAGATCCAGAGCCTATGCAAAATAAAGTAATGGATTTACAGCTATACTTTAAAGTAAGAGTTTTTCTCAGATGGAAAGCAGAAGCTTAGCCTATTGATGTGAAAGTCTCTGTAGATATGGTAGTGCCTGTAGATATCTGACTAAGCTTGGCTTATAAGGAGAGATAGTATCCTACAGAAAGATGAACTCACAGACAGCTGGGGAAAAGATATTATCGGTGTTGATCTCCAAACCTCTATAATTTTGGATATGGAGTATAGACTTTTGGAGGCATTGAGGTAAAAATCAGCTATTAACCCAAGGGTTGAAATGCAGTGCACTCAAAAACATTTGTGTGCTTAACAGCATTCTGAAGTGGTTTGAAAGGATTCAGATAACAAAACTCTGAACTCTGGGCAGTCCAAATGACATAACATCTCTACTTATTGTGAATTTATAAAGAGTTCTATGAATGTCTTCTATAGATATGTGCTAAGGTATAGCAGTTATATTGCTGAAGGGTATGGGTGAATAAATATAACACTAAGAAAAGAAAAAAATCCACATGAGTAATAACTTTTTAAAAAAATCCCACAATGTTCAGAAATGTTTAATTTATTTCATATTACTTGCAAGAAATTCTGTCTTCATTCAGTTTTTATTTGAACAAAAGCATAATGTTTCTCTTTTGGTTTCAGGCTTCTATTTCTAACATTGTTATAGGCTTGTAGTTGAAATAGTCCTATTATAATGTTTAATAGAAGAGCTGAATTTCCCACATTGATATTTTTTCACCAGAACTAATTGGGAATCATTAACAAGTTTTCAAAAGGTTTTCTATGCTCTCAAGTTATTGTAATATCTTGGTAACATAAACTGAAAAAAAATAGTGTACTGTCCTGGACTGATCTGAGATGAAAATCAGCACCAAGGTTTTCATTTCCAGACCGCCTAGAGGCAAAACAGGCGTAAGTTATTTTCTTTCCCAACTGTTCTTCATAGCTTACCCTTCATCACTTGTGGTGTACTACTCAGTCGTACTAGCAAAAATGACTGTGGGGCTGACCTGAAAAATGATCAGAAATTTGGGTTAAAAAAATGGATATATAAAACCCAAATGCATGTATCTTTAATGTGGATTAGCTCTTTAGCTTCCTCACAGCATGTCCATCTGGTCATATTAGTTATACAGCTAAGGGATCAGTGCTGGAGTAGAAATGGTAAGAGGAGGAGAAGAAACAGGAATTCATTAAGTTCACATTAAAGTCAAGAAAAAGAAAATGTAACTGTTCCCCCAGGTGGTAGCCAAAGAGAAAAGTAGTAGATTTACATAATATGAGGATTTTTACACATTGCTCATATCATCTTGTCTTAGCACTGTAGACTTCCTTCAGCAAAGACCACCTTTGTAAAGTGTCTAGTTTTGAGTCCTGTGGAATGTATGTTTTTTGGGGGTTTTTTTCTGACCATGGCATCTCAAGTTCTCTTTTCAGTCTACTTTGATACAATTTAACAAGGAATTTCACCATTAGCTATCTGCATCTATGGATGCAAAGCAGAAGGTAATGCGACATTTCTGTCTTGTGGGAATAGATTACTTAATTACTTACAATTGTTATTTTCTCATTTTCATGTTTTATTTGAGAAGAAATTTTATCATAAAAAAACAGTCTCATTCTTGTGTGATGCAAATAAGAGTCTGAATTCAATATTGACTGTATCAAATTCAGATATTTAAACTGAAGTTCCAATGAGGTCAGCTCCACCATCTGTGTTGACAAAAAATAAAAACATACAAGAACCCTGATACACATTTGTATATCTGTTGATTTTCAGAAGCCTGCATTTCTCAGCTCAAAATATGAACTCAATGTGCAAACTAAATTATGGTAGTAATAAGAGATTATTAAATTGCATGGTCTTTCTCAATGCTCATATTTAAAATGACATTGGGTTGATATTTTAATGGACTTACGCAGTACAAGGGTTTATAGAACTATTGTGCAGATATTTCATATTTTTCATCAGCTTAAAAATGTTGGAGAATGTCTGTATTTTTTTAGACAGAGGTATTTATGAATGAAAATATTTTTTTTTCAGAACTTGAAACCACTATAGATTAAAACTATGCTTTATGAAATGTAAATTTGTGAAATACATAGAATAGAACAACATTAAAGATTAAGCACCAAAACACATAGTTCAGGCATTCAAATCAGTAAGCTAACCCTAGAATTGCTGACAGTTCTGTCTTC
Organism: Hafferia zeledoni; assembly: GCA_035583235.1. Lineage (NCBI taxonomy): Eukaryota > Metazoa > Chordata > Aves > Passeriformes > Thamnophilidae > Hafferia > Hafferia zeledoni. The sequence goes on along the minus strand of JAWWEV010000001.1, from coordinate 60,617,157 downwards.
TATTGACTGCTTTCCTACAACCAGTGGAAGACACCATTGCTGCCACTTTAAGCCTGTATTTAACTGTGGTATATCATTATCTTCTTATTATGCATTGATTTTGAATGTACTAATCTAAGGAAAGAAGTGGTATAGATGAAAATGTTTGCAGATGTGGATGACTGCAAAATTATCTGCCAGCTTTCTAGATAAGATGTAGCATTTTTTCTTAAGAAAAGAGTAACCCTACGTACAGATTCTCACTCCCCTAGGATGCCCTTGTATTTCAATTTATGATCCATTACCTGAACTTTTAAAGAAAAATATCCCCCTCTCACAAAGTCACTGAGCTGCAGCAGTAATGAATGACACAATCCCAGACAGACAGATAAATAACACAGTCTAACTCTGAATAGGGTTTGACCACTTGGGGGATAAAGTGATTTCTATTTTGTTTTGTGACTGTGTGTTACTCCGTGATTAATGAATATACCGCTATATCTCGTCATCTGTAGTAGAGCATCAGAAGTCTGTCTTTATAGAATAAAGTTTTTTGTGCTGGGACAAAGAGATTTTTATGGAAGCATGCCTGACTGTTAGTGACTCTCTTTACTGAAACAGTGTCAGGAAAAAAATAATTTCTCTTCTAAATAATCATCAGAACTGAATAGGTGCAATTTCTTATTACAAATTCAATACCAGAATCACAGATGAAATGTTGATTGTAAAGCAGAGAGTGAATTCCTACATTGAGTGCATCTAGTCTCTTGGGTAAATATTTTATTACCACCTATTGCAACAGCATGTATACAGCCCTTCCCCCACATAAAGCATAAACCCCTCAAAGCTCAGCTGGCCCCAAACCTATGAAGTGCAAAGATCAATCTCTGGCACTGGAGTACTCGGAAATTTCATCTGCAGATTTTCCAGTGGCACGCAGTGAGTCACAGGCTTTGTACAAATGTGCTTCTGCTGCTACAGAACCATTTTTTTCCCCATATAAAACAATTGTATTCCTTCAGGTAAGAAGTGAGTATAGCATTACCAGTCTGGAACATGCCTGCTCTTGTTTGCCAGCCACAAACTACTCTCACCTTATTCACCATGGCAACATTGACACAGCTGTCTATCCCTCTGTTTCCATGGTAAAGGACCAGTAGGTAGTACTCCACTGCTTTATGCCAGACTTCTGACTCTATCACTGATTTGCAAATAGTCTAATGGCTAAAATTTGTGTAGAAGCCTCTAAAATGTCACAGCCACTGCTGTGAGGGGAAAAACAAAAACAAACATAAAAAATTAAAATACACAGAAAACAAGCCTAAACCAAACCAATTTGGAGACAAAATAGTCAGTCATAAAAAAAGAAAAAAAAAAAAAGAAAAAAAAAAAGAAAGAGAGAGACAAAAATAAACAGTCAGAGAAATCAGAACTGTAACAGGCAATTTCATAACTTGTTCTCTAACCCACAGGATTCTTTTAAGGATGATTTTTTTCTGCACCTATGGCCTTTTCCAAAACTTTTTTATCTCCTAAACACAGTCTTTGTCAAAACTATTAGAAATCTTTGAAGTGAGAGTTGTTTCCCAAGCAGTGAGCTCTTCAAAGTTCACCACACAACACAGACACAACTTTAAGTTTAAAGGGAAAAGACCACAAGTAGCACTACAGTCCTCCTCACCAGAGTGACTTACGAGCTCTAGACACATTTTCAAATATTATGTTGTAGCTGAAGTTACCCTATTAGGCTTCTTGGTTGCATCTGAACACTTCTTTATGCTCCTGGTGATGCACATCCATCACTTTAGAGACCTTAGAAATCCAATATGTATGAACTGCTTTTGAAGTGTCTCCTTCAGGCCTTGAAGTCACTTTGATGCTTTTGAAATGTTTGTCCTTCAACTGTTTGAATACAAGACTATCAGAAGAAGTTAAAAAAATGTAGGGGTTTGTGTCCATGACTAACTACATTATGTGAGCAATGATCTGCTATAGAAATTATTGCTTTGCTTCTGATGGCAAGACAAATGCCCATTAGTTACTGTCCCACAGTTTTCTCTACTTTTATGGCAACTCCTTAACACTATCTTCAGTATATGCATTCCTAAACACTTTGTTGGTATTCAGACATAATGAGCTACTAACATAACTTTTTTGAGTTATGTTCAACAGCATCGATTCTGTTTCTGAAAGCCAGGCTACATTTTGCAGTTTGTAAAGATAAAGTCAGTAGCTAGTTATAGACATGCAATCTGGAAAAAGAATTAAAAAATTGTTTTTCAGAAGCATAGGCATAAGTATATGAATTTGTTTCCCCTTTAGATACTCCAGCAATATCACTAAATTTATGAATCTGTAGGTATTACCTTGCAAAATGTTTCAGTAGAAGAGTCAGTGCTATTGTATCTTGCCAGCAAGCTCCTAGTATTCGTTTAGGTTTTCCTTACTAGGTCACTTCATTAAAAAAAGATTTAAGTGTACTGCAGCTTGAGGCATGAATTCCCACTTCTGTTTGCAGAGAAGTCTGATATCAGTGCAATTCTGAAATAATGTTGGTTACAAAAGCAATGTTAAACACATTTGTAAGGAGACCATACACCTCTTCAGGGTCTTCAGCGGGTCACCTAATTCTAACCTTTGTAGCACTTCAATGTAAGGGAGTTTTCCCAAAGAGTGTAGCTTTAAAGGTGAGGGAGCTGAGGCAAGCACAAAGGTAAACACCATGTAAAACCACAACAGTGACATCTGCTGCAGCATTTTCTTTACACCTTACTGCCAAATTCATAACTTCCCACATATGCCATTTCTACTTTGAAAAGAGATTCATAGAGATCAGCAATCTGAGATGGAAGTTCCCTCAAATACTTTTGAGGAAGAGAGATTTTCCTCAAGTAAACAGCATTTTTCTGGGAGGAAAACCACCTTGGGATGTTCAGAAGATGAACAGTATATCCTACATAAAGCATGGCCAGAAAAGTACTACCTCTGCCCATTCTTCACATTAATCCAATAACTAGATCTAACTTATAACCTCAAAGGGAACTGGGTGAGATTTAAATCCCTCTCTAGTCAAACAATGGGTTTTGAAACAGTGTCAGTGGGATGGTTCACACATAAAAACTCTCCAGTTTAGAAATTTTCAGTCCTGATTTGCACATAAGAAGTACACTGATCATGTGCAGAAAAGCATGGGGAAGTGTTAGTCATGATATGAGCACACATTAAGATGTGTCCATGCTTGGTAGAAAACATCAATTTCATTAAGGTTGGTGAGTTTTAAGTATAAACTAGCCACTAGAAAATGTCTGTGTCAGAGCTTTATGCCACAACAATAATATGCATGTCATGGGAACCTCACCAGCAGAAACATGAATTGGAGAAACTACAACGGCAACTAGGCAAAGGCAGTTGTGTATATTCCTGATTGACAGAAAGCTGAACTTTGGCAACCAAAGAAGACTTTCAGGTGACAAATTCCACATGCTAAGTCCCTTTCTGACTTCTGACTCTGATCAGCTGGACTGTGCTGACTTTCATATTTTTACTCTAAAGATTAAGTGGGTGTAAAGATTATGTGGCCGTGTATGTTGCAAGAGCACTAAAAGACTGCTAAAGTACATGCTCATCATGAACCTGATCAAAGCCCTCTGAGATCAATGGGAATATTTCCTTTGACTTCAATAGGCTTTTGATAAGATTCCAAATTACCCTGTGGAAAGTTAGCTTCCAAAGGATCATCCTGATGCTAGCATACCCATGGGCACTGCCCTCAAAAGGATGTGGCTCTGCACCTGGGTGATACACTGCATCTCTCTCTCAAGCAGATGCAAGCATGGCATCTCATTCTGATATTTCAAAAAATACCACAGTTGTGATAAAGGAAGCATATTTTGATTGATGGCTTCAATAATAGCTGATACTTGAAACAGCTTGCAGCCACGTCAGGATCTGGCAGGAAGCCAGACCCCATTCACAATAATGGGACATCATACAAATATGAATAGGGCTATATCCAAACCAGCTGTTATTATTAATTTCATGCCTTTTAAGAGGAAGAGAGGATTTCAGCCATCTGAAAGGGTTTTTAAATGAATAATTATCCTCTTTGGTGATGTTTAATTTCTGTTTACGAATGCTACTAAAGTTGTAGCTAGTGGTCCTGTATTAATTGGATTTAGAGATCTCATTGCTGTTTAATTCAGCTGATTCACTTGAAATGTCTTCTGCATTTGTGTCACAGGAGGTGATTTTTTTGAAGAAAATTGAAGGCAACTGAATGTTGACAAAAATAAAAATCACGAAGCTGGAATTTAGACAACTGTGCTTTGATATGAGAGTCTGCGGCTAGTTTAGAAAATAGAAAAAAAAAAAGTATTTGTTGTTCCTGTGGGAAAAGTTCAACAATTGGAGATTACAAGTGAACAAACAATTCATAGTGAATCATCTCAGCTCCATGGAAGTTTCCAGGGTCTTCATTCCATTTTGCCTTAAGAACTTGATTGAGAGTAGATGTGCCACTCTTTTCTGTTATACTACTTTCTTTTTATTAGAATCACTTTCCAACAAATAGAGACTCAAGTTTGGCTATATCTTTTATTCTGTAGCAGCTGGAAATTTTCTAGATGTTTTATGGAAAAGGTTTAATCGTTGTAGTAGAAGGCTTTATTAGATTAAATAGAAACTTAAATGATAATGGAAGAAAAAAGGAAAACATAAGTTCTAAGATCATGTGGACTGATCAGGTAAAAGGAATAGACGTATGGTCAAATTCACAACCAACATAGTTTCATAGCTGTTTGAAGTGATTTAGATATGACATTTTTACATGGAACAAGTTGTCCACTTTGCCTTCAATATTGTTTGTATTCTTCTATTAATATAATCATATGTTCATATCTATGTAGTATGTATACATACAAATGTATTTATACATATAACACAAAAAACTACATATATTGATATTAGTGGAATATTGTAAAATTTGTTTTCTTAAGCCTAATCAGGAGGAGTTGCTTTGAATGACAGATTTCAAAAGAAAAGTACAAATATGCAAGTGCTTAGATGTATGAAGGAGATTTTTTAAATGTGAAGCAAGTGCAAAAGGGTTTGATTTGATATTAAAGTTGGAGAGAAAGGGAAGGGTGAGTATCAAAAGAGACTTCTGGTTCTGGATGACGGATGATGGTAACATAAAAACTTTAAAGGAAAGCTTTATGCAGTTCACAAAAGGAAGATTATGAGCCTGATTTAGTCATCCAAATTTTGAGAAATTAGTGAGCTACCTAATATGAGATATGTGACTTTTAAAAAATAAAGATCTTTTTGAAGGGTTTGTTTAGGATACACTGGTGGAAAAATCCTGCAAGCGTAATAGCACTCAGAAAGTAAAGGAAGAAAAAGAAAATCAGAAGAGGGGAGGGGAGGGGAGGCAAGGGGAGGCTCCAGTTCCGAAAGAGATGTAATGGAAAAAAAACTTATATCTTGCAAGAAACCCCAGTGTTTGTCACACCTATGCTATGAAAATAAGTTTCTCAAATACAGTGAGTTCTAGTATTAGTTGTAGTCATCACTGTGATTGGTATGGTCAATGCTCTAAAAAGTTTATTTCTCACATTATAAAATCTTTTTCTAGACAACTAATATGCAGAATTTTTGTCTTTAACAGATTTGAGTACTATTTTTAAGTCCTAATCTTGTTATCTCAGTCCTTATCTTTCTGGATTTACTTGCTGTTTTATCTTCACATTTCAAATAACATAGTCAGTGTTTGGGCTTCTGGAAAAAAAAAAAATAAAAAAGGAGCTCTGCAGACATACATTTCAAAATGTATGTAGCTCCAAATTAAAGCTGCTAGTCTTTTTACAGCTCTACCTTAGAAAATTTATGACCTGTATATGAAATACATTTGTGCTTTCTTTGCTTTCAAAGTTCTTACTAGCCTGACTGAATGTGCAGCTGGTAATGATCTGCAGTTTTTGTTTATCCTGCTGAGTGAAAATGAGGGAGGACGTATTTGCAGACTCATTCAGCTAAAATTCTGAAATGCTGTCTCATATATTTTATTCTTCTGAAATGCTATCTCGTTCAGTCAAATTTCTCAAAGATTCATTTTGCTAACAATAATGCTTAATAAACCCACCACCCAAACTTTTAATGTCTAAAACCAGCTATCTGTCTGTTTCTCTTCATCCTTAGCTGTAAGGACTTTTTTGGACAGGATTAGGAAAATACAGCTTCAAGGGCAAGTTATTTTAGGCAGTGGCAAGTAATTTTTATTGATGCTCAGTTATGATGAATACTTAGGAGTTCAAATGTATTTATATAATCACTTTTACTTTCATACATCCTTTAGTAAACTATTCAAAAAGTATTTTGAACATTTACAAGTTTACATTTAAAGATCACATTTATAAAAGGAAACATTGCTTTTATTTAAATTACATGGAATACAATATAAATTGTTGCTATACATCAGTATTTCTGCATGGTATTTATGCCTATCAATATCTTGTACTTGCCATTAATATATCTATAGTACTATGGATACATCACAGTGCTTCCTTTTTGACAGCATCTTGTTGCTTTGGTTTGGTTTGGTTTGGTTTTGCTTTGTAGGGGTTTTTTTGTGCATGTATTGCAGTAGCTCTTCTTCTGCCTGTGATATACCAAGATACAGTATTCTATGTTTTTGTGATACAGGAGATGTTGTTTTATCTGTGTGCAGTACTGTCTTTTTGTTCAACATCTCCTTGAAAAGGAAAATTATTTTCCTGAACCAACACTTTAACAACTCTTGTGAGTGGTTGGGGATTTTTGTGTGTGAGGAGGTTTTGTTGTTGTTGGTTTTTTTGGTTGCCTGTGTGTTTTTATCTATTCTTGAAGTAATAGATAAGCGTTTCTCATCTAGTGGACTTTTTACACCATGTGGATAAAATCTGATATTGTATGCCTTGGTGTGTGATTCTCTTCCTCTTCACTTTAACAGCTACAGATGCTCCTGAGTCTATTTATCTGTTTGCATGATGTATCTTATAATGTGCTAACTCTTACAAAAAAAGTAATAATAAAAAAAAGTAGAAAAATGAGAAGGGAGGAAGGAAGAAAATGTGTGGGGTTTTTTTTGGTTTTTTTTTTTTTTTTTTTTTAAGTAGAAAATGTTCCTTATTTCTGCTGCCTTATTCACCAGCTTTCTCTTGCATTGCGTGTATGTTTTTTACTACTGGGCTTTGAGGGCTCTATCATTTATATTTATTAAAATAGTTTTGTGGCTTGAAGTATTTAGTAATAATAACACTTTGTCTGTCACTTCATAAAAATGCTATGCCTTTCCCTCATAAGCCATTCTTTTCTCAAATGCTGGGTGTCTATACTGTGAGGGAGTCCATCTCCATAGCAATAGCAGATTTTTTTTTTTTTTTTGATCTCTTTCTTTCACATACTTGTCATTCAGAGCACACTTGTAAATCACTCAAGTAATAGTCTATTTCTTTGGACTGAATTTGTTACTATTCAAGTCCTTTGGTTATTACCAGTAGTTCTTCAGTTCATCTCAGATCTTAAGGATTTTCTGTTCAGTACACTAAATGTGCAAGAAATTATAGATCGTTTTTTATTTCAGAGACTGCATTGCTAAAGTTACATGTTCTTTACAATTCTCTTGGTCTCATGACAGTTATCTTCATTTTCTTCCATGCTTTATTTCTATTTTTCATTTAAATTTTTCATGTACCATATTCATTCTGAAACCAGTGAATTCATTCAATGACTATTTCTGTTTGTCATATGACTGTATAATTTAACAAAATAATTGTATAGAGATATCTCAGCTGGAGTCCTCTTAAATAGGACAGGAAATGTTTTGATGTTGCTGTTGACTTATCTATACTGATTGTGGAAAATTCAGTTGGAAATTGATCTGTTTCATGCATCCAAAAAATTACTTCCTGGGAGTCATTCTTTAGGAAAGGGATTAGATCTTCGCATGTCCGTGATTATGACATCTGCATTAAAAATTATGGAGATTTTCAGCTCTAAACTACCATTTTTGTACTTCCAGCTCTTCTGAACAAGTATTAAGATTTTATGTGCTTATGATTTTATAATAACTGGTTGAAAGATCTTTGCTGTAAGTTTTTAGATGAGAATTTCTCTTTCATAAATTTGCACTGTTTTGGGGGGACATTGTTTTACAAAAAGTTCTACATAACTAGAGGACAAAAATTCTTGTGGGTTTTTTTTTTTTTTTTTAGTTTTATAATTTCAAATTTCTTTTTGCATTTTGAGTTACTTTTCATCCTGTCCCCATGCCCTGTCTCCACACACCCTCTTTTATCTTTCTTATTTCCTTAAATTTAATTTCCCTTATTTTATTTCTATAGGAAAAAAACAGATGATCTAGCCAAATGCCACATGTGGCCCTGTATCTTCTCCCTTTACATAAGAAGGAACTGTTTCAGATCAGTTCGGTTTCATGTCGACCAGCATGACGACAGATCCCTGAAAATGTTTGGGCTCAGCCTTTTAGGTGAAATAATAAAGTTGCATAACTGGAAGCTATACTTAACAGAGATTGCTAGCTATTAGCTCAGTGTTCTTCATATTTTTTAGGTACTGCAAAATACTTTTCCTAAATAAATCTTTTCAGAATACTATTTTAGGACTTCATAAATGCAATTAAGAGATTTCCATGTGAAGCTCCTCATAATGGGGCAGCTTATATGGGTAGAAAATGGTAAGAACTGATAAATTTGTCTTTATGACCCTGCAAAGAGAGTGGGGAAGAGTGCTGGATGGCCAAGAGAAAGATATAAGGAGTCTGCTTTGTTTAAGACTAACAAGTGATCCAAGGGTAATCTTTCCTTAAGGCATAATCAAGCATTCAGGAGACAGATGGTGGAAAGAGCAGGGAGTCAAGACACTTCTAATTAGTCCAACACCATATGGAGTTGCTCCTTTTCTAGAAGCTCAACCTTCTAGATGGGCCTATGGGTTTACCTACCAGACATCCCAGAGATCTTTGAAAGTGTTTAATCACTAAAAGTCAACCCATTTGCCCAGATTTTTTTTTTTTTTTTTTTTAACAAAAATAAGAGAATGATTGTAATATGGGAAATCCAATGCTTAAACCTCCAGTATGAAACTATGATGAAGCTCTACTGTACCAAGGAACCAAGAAATTAGAAGAATTCATAAGTCTGATATAGTTGGGGTCTATCAGACATCGCTGAAATATTGCTCCAATTTGTTTTCATTCATAAAACCTCATCTTCTTATCTCCAACCAGCAGGTAGGACGAAACACTGCAGTTCTGTTGCCCTTATATATGTGGGCTGTACTTCCATTTTGCATTTTTTTTGCCACTCTGACCACCCCCTTTATCATTATTCCTGAAAGGCAGAAAATATCTTCTGCATCTTAATTTTCTTTATCTATACCTGTATCCTTTTGCTATTTTTTTAATTGAAATCCTGTACATGTTGGAAAAGACAGTGAGGTTTACTCCTAGGAGAACATGAAAGAGAAATCTGCTAGAGAGCACATCTACAGTTTAGGGTAGATGGCAATGCAGACAGATAGGGACATGTCTACAGCATGGGGAGAGTGTACTAAGGAGGGACAGTAAGAAGTGAAATCAGGATTTTCCAAATCACATCCAGAAGCAGCATAGAGCAGCAGGCTAATTCAGTTGAAGGGAGTCCTCACCAATGCCCTCACAATGAACATATTCTCTTCTATATGTATCAAGAAAAAATTAATTAAAAAAAATTAGCCATGAGAAACATCAAAAACATGTAGAAGATTTTCTTCAGAAGCATAAAAGTAGGAGTTATTCTTGTATACATATGTGTCTGGTTGATTTTTAAATGAAACCTTTATACTTTACAACAATGGATGTTTAAGTACCAGTATGTCTGGAGAATTTTCTTCTCATCACTGACAAGTGGCTAAGTGCATTTGTCAAACCTTCTTCTCCAACTGACAAGATAAATATGGAATCCAGACCACCTAAACCCAGAAAGATCATCAGCCCTCATCCTTACATGCTTGTTATCTTAGTATCTTTCCATAAATCTTTTTAGCTGACTCCTACAACTTTTGCACAAAATAAGACAGACTACCTCCTTATTGTCACCCATCACCAATTGCTTAATTTTTTCTTCAACTGACAGCATTCCTATCTTGCTTAACACAGCAATTCAGACTCTGTATCTGATTTGTCTTTTCTATTGGGTTATCTCTTCTTCTCATTTAAAAGTCCCTTTGACTGGTTAAAAATACTGTGCTCCTCAACATGGATGTTAAGTACCTAAGTAACCACATCACAGAAATAAGTGTCTTTTTTATTTCCCTGCCCTCATGCACAACACTTCTGGATAACCCAGACACAGATTCTAGCTGCTTTCTCTATGGATTTAGTTATTCACGATCCTCATTATATTGCTGTCTCTTCAATATGTCATCTTCTTTAGCAGAAGTGCTCTAGGACACAACAATTACAGCCTGGCAAGGAGGAGAAGAAAACAAACTTGAAAAATCTATGACTACTGGGGCTAGCTGGAAGTTTTTCTCTGAAGAAGGGCAGGAAGAGTTTGAATATAAAAAACTTAAGGAAAAGAAATTGAGGGATGATGCAGAGAGTAAGTAGAGATGCTGTGTGCATATGTCCATATTGAAGGAGAATTAAGATTTTACAGCACCTAAAATCAATCCGAATACATCACATAAGTCATTGTTTTAATCCATTAATGCTTGAGATGCATTTTATTTTATCCCATTATTCTTTTCTTTTGAGACAAGTAACTGAAAAGTTTATTGATATTTCCCTTTTCTTGGATTGTATATTAAAAATATTTTACTATATTTTTGGGAGTAAAATTACTTTTTAATATAAACTATAATGAATAATATTTTTCATCCTAATTACTGAGTGTAATGATGGAATGTAACTCTGACTGTTAGGCTAGGAAAACATTTTACCTTACATGCCTAATATTTCATATATTTAAAATGACTACTTAGGCCAGGTTGTATATAGAGATTTGATTTTTTTTTTCAATAGCAGACTTCTGGGATTGTTCTTCTGCCTTTTATTTTGGATTCCAACTCTAAGAACTCTAATACAAAGACAATAATTTTTTATGATGTAATAAAAGATATTAAAGAAAAAAATAAATTTTATCTTTTTTTTTTCTTTTCTTTTTTTTTTTTTTTTAAGAATACACTAATTTTTCACAAGGAGAAGTTTGACCTAGTCTACTCAGTACATTATTAGCTGAAATTTTCTTAATTTCATAATCACAGTTGCTGTTATGTTAAAATCCTTCTTTTGAAATTTAGATTATGTCTCAGTTTGAGACAATTTGGAGGGGCAGAGATCTTGGACAGAAGTCTCCTCCTTCAGACTCAATACTTTGGTTTCTCCAATACAGAGAGAGAGACCTGGATGTAAGTGAAAAAATAACTCATTACCAAGAAGAATGCCAATAACAATACTGATACAACTGGGTTAAACCAACCAATGAGGAGAAATTTCTCAATTCTCACCCACTGGACCAAATCAAAATAATTGCTGGCGTCCCCCACCTGAAAAAAAACACACATGGCCACAGAACAGAGACAGATTGGCTGCCCTTCCACATGGTTTGCCTCCCCCATGCCTGAAAACCTGGCAGGAATGTTTGGAGACTCAGCATGGGCAGGAAACAGCAGATAGCTGGGATTTGATACCAGCGGACACTGGTACAGGCCTTTGGAGCAGGGCTGCAAACTCCCCAGGCGACTGGAAGCACCCGCAAGACATCCATTGGATCCAACAACAAGACTCAGTTGTTGCAATTTCAATGTTCATTGTTTGAATTGGTGGTTGTAGTCTTGTCAAAGTAGTGGTCACAGTCTGAATCCATCGAGTCAGTGATGGAAGTTCCAAGTGGGTGAGGGAAGTCCCAAAACTCAGAGGTACATATGCTCAGGTTCATGTGGGAATGCCTGTGTTATCTCCCCTGGGATGGGGGAGGAAAAGGAAACTTCTCAAAAGCAGCAGTGAAGATACAGTCATCTACGATACAATACCTCATATACTATCTAAAATCTGGCTTTTTCTTCAGTTTTACTAAAGAGTTTAACCAGTCCAATTGTAGTGAGTTCAATGTTAAAAATAAATTACTGTATTGCCATTAAGAGAAACATTCATGTTTGGTTTTGGCATTGGGAGACAAAAAAGACAAGGTTTAAAGAGCAAAACAACAGGAAACAAATTCAGTTGTTGAAAACATATTGAAAAGTAAAACACTCAGTTTTGTCAGTCAATAAGATGTGAAGTTAATTGTTCTAGGAGTGTTTCTGCTATCTGTCCCTATATAACAACAATGTAAACTTACTTTGAGAGTACAGTTTATTTTTAAATAAAAGCTTAATCATGTGTTTTTTTTCCCACAGAGATGTTTTCCATCTACATTTACTGAATTGTCGGCTGACAGTGTTGTCCACTTTTCCACTGCGCTTTCAAGTTTCTCCATGAGAAAAACTCATTTCAGGGGTATTAAAAGTACACAGTTAGAAAGTAGGTCTGGTAAATGGTTTGGAAAAAATCCAAATCTTATCATGCATGAAAAGCACAGAGTACAGAAATAATGCAAGAAAATAACTTCTCATGCTATTTTAGCCATGCTGTGTGTCCAGATTTATCTGAATACCAAACCTAGGTATCTTGGGTGATTGATCATTACTACATGAAACTTCTAGTCTGGATTTAGCTTGCCTTCATGTAATGACACAAAATGTCATACATGATAGGGACAGCTTTGAGAAAAACAGAAAAGAACACAGAAACAGCATTATGAAGCTTTTTCTATTTATGATTTTGATTCATTTGTCATCCATTCTGAACCTTGATGAAAATAACAAAAAAATCCATGAAGGTCTCTGATATTTGAAGGGAGGTTTTGTGAAAAATCATCTTTACCAGGAATCAGAAAATCATAGTATTGTTTAGGTTAGAAAAGACCTCTAAAATCTATGAGTTATCTTCCTTTGTCTTTCCACCCCTCGTTTTCTTGAACACATATCTCATCTGTAAGCAAATTTGAGGTCTAATGGCCTTCTTGAATGACATACACCAAGGTATAACTTTCAAAGCTCTTAAGACTGAAATCTTGTGCCCTGCTTAAAACACAAGGAAAGTTACATTACATGGGAATATATGAGACTGGATCCTCTGTTAGGAATAGAAATTCTGTGTGACACAGACACAAAGTCATATTCATATTGCTGCTTTCTATTTAGCACCACTACAGGTTGTCTTCCAGTGCTGCAAGAGCATTTCTGCCACTACCACTGTGCTCTGCTGGCACATGACATCCTTTCCATACTTTGCCTTTAAGGTCCATTGCTAATTTAGGAAGACTGTGGTTTATATTATTTTCCAACATTTGTCTGTGTAAATTCTCTTAACACAGCAGAGTCACAAAAGGTTCTGCCCCTTTTGAGGAAAATTGTTCCTATACTCCATGGGATCAGAGATTTCTGACCTGGTGACTGTGCCAAAGAATTGCCTGTAAAAAGTTCTTGAAAATCCTTATTGTGTACCTTGGAAAGACATCTTTCCATTGTTATTTCCATTCTATACTCATAGAATTTGTTGTGAAAATTAGATGGAAGGCCATTCCAGGACCCTTTCCAGTATTTCAGTCCTAAACGGCACATTAAAAGAAAAATGGTTAAGACTTAATGTACTGGGAAGGAGCAGCTTACTTAGTAAAAAATAAGTCACTTACAGAAACTGTAACACTAGATTTAAGCCATACATTAATACTTAGAGTATTGAATCTCCCACTTTAAAAGACATTGAGTTGTAATTTAAGACAAATTAATATCTTTTCCCAAACATTTTAAATTATTAGATGCATATTACCTTATACATACAGATTATATCCTTTTTTTTTTTTTTAAATTAGAAAATACTTAGAAACTCTGATGGTAAGTAATTTGCCAAGTCAAAAGAATGTTACTTAGGTATTAGTAGAGTTGGTAAGAAAACAGAAATTGCTATCTATTCCAAAATCCCTACATTTTGAATAATTATGATTCCTTGTGAGAACAAAATCAATGTTTCAAGGCATTTTATGGATTCAAAGATCTTAAATGTTTTGTTTTGGAAACACTGATGTATCCATTCAAAACATTAGAGGACTGCAATATACTTTCAAATTTTATGTATCATTAAAATATATAACATATTAGGTGGAAGGATTAAAAGTGAAATCTTATTTTGCCTTTCAACCATATAGAGTATCTTCCCTCCAAAATGTCAAAGAAACTGAAACATTCATGTCAACCACTTTTTTATCATCAGAGCATTATTTTTTAATTAACTTGATCTCTTTATTTTCCATTGCTTTTTTTCTTATTAATTTCTGAAACTAGTCAATCATGTACTGATCCTCATACAAATATTTTTAGGATGCATAATAGGTGTGAAAGGGTATTTGAGCAGTACGGGAAATGAAAACAGGAAATATTACCATTCAACATCCCTTGAATTACTTCCCTGTAAAGTAAGTACAGTCTTTGCAACTATAAGGCATTAATGTCTGTCTGGAATACCTGTAACACTCCAGCCCTGCAGCTGCAGGCTCATGGGCTCTGCTGAGAATTTTACTTTAATGTTTATATATATAGGGTTCTTTAATACCTTAAGAAACGTCAAGAGAATAAGCCACAGACTTGTTTCACAAGGAGTTCTTTTATTAATTTAGGGAAGAAAATAAGGGAACTTGGCAAAGGTTCAAAAAGGGCACTACACAAGCTAGACAAAATGTGTCACCACAATACCAACTCAGCACATATTAATCAACAACACCCAAGTCAATATTCAATCAATTTACCACATTTCAGTCAAATCCAGTCCCTCCAGCTCCCAGCCACCCAAAGCATCAAGAAAGGAGCAAAGAAAAGAAGCAGACGGAGCAAGAAGAGAGAGAAGGAGAAAGAAGGAGAGACAGATCATAAAGCTACCACCGAAACTTTCTGCAGACCAGTTCTCACACATCCAGATGGCAGGGCTATGACATGTGGCAAACATATGCCTTTGGTTTTATCTGCTCTGGTCTCTACAACCAAACCCCCCAAGGGAAGCCTCTGACCCCCAGGCCAGGATGAGGGGCTGTGTTCTCACTGTCCCTGCCCATCCGAGCTGGGTCAGGGGCTCCAGGAGCTGTAGGGTATTATAGTTTTCCCAGGCTGTTGGTGACTGGCAGCTGCTCCGGGGCTTCCCTGTGTGGGCCCCAGGCCCTGCCATGAGGGACACGAAGCTACCCCAGCTCGAGATGTTCAACCCATCCCTGTCCCCTACACACACACACACACACACACACACACATACACACACACACACACATACACACACTCACAAGGTGGTTCTGACCCAATAATCACTGGTTTAGTCTGTAACAATATTATACACAGTTTTGGTCCTATTGAAAAAAGTATTAGTTCAGACTGATAACTAATATGAGGAATTATGTTGGAGAAGACTTCTGGCAACTAAAATGAAAGTGGAATGAAGATCTATTTTATCTAAAGAATAAATTTCAACAGAATAAGAGAATATACATTGTCAATAAATAACTTCAGTTCATAAATTGCAAGAAGGTTCTTAATATCCAAATGTTTCACTATTTCAGCTGTGAGTAATTAGAACACTGATGAGTAAAAACCATATTTTTAAGTTGTAGTTTCCTAAATTTGGGATGAAATTGTGTGATATCATTGCTTACAATAGCAGGGATAAAAACTAAATATTTAATGGGCTGTTGGGAGGTGCTTCAGTAAGTAGCCTGAGGTATTTTTAAAGAAAGCTCTGCCCCTTGTCTAGGCTGCAATTCCCTTTACATGAAACATAGGACAGAAAGGGCATTTCTGAAAGTGAGGGAAGGAGCTAAAAACTACAACTCTTACAAAAAGCACTCCAAGATCCAGTAATACAGGGATAGCCATAAAGTAATTTTTTAGTTTTTTGTGCTGCATTCTCATGTCGCTAAAGGGTGGCATTTCCAAGCGTGCCAGCCGAGGACTATTTTAAATCAACTCTTTAAACAGCAATATGGTGAGAAGGCAGTCTGCTGTGTTAAAGCTTCTGGCTTCTGCTGTTAAAAGATAAGGTCATATTTCTCATTGTGATTTTAATGACCACTTCTTCATTTGTGTTTCTGCTCCCTGTGTGGTCTGTACTTATACTTCCTAGTTTAACAACTACAGCAAGTTTTTACCATGATCATTAGCACATTAGAACAAATGCAGCATGGAAACACTACTAAATTATTTCTTGATTTATGCACCACCAGCAAATTTACTACTTATTTTCTTCTTATTGAGTTCATATCCTTCATCCAGAAAACATTATTTCTATTTTCCATCTTGCATTTGTTTCATCTCAGAAATCATACTGAGTTGGTCAACATGCCAATAACAACATATGGGCAATAAAGCAGGAAGCATAAGGTCACCTCTAAAAGTCATAGATCATTACTTTTTTATTGTTATTGTTTTATTTGATTAGGAATTAAGGTGAGAATGGGGAAAATGGAAAGTAACTTTTTTTTTTACCTTCCTAAAGAGTGAAAAAAAAAAAAAAAAAGCCTTCTTTGGTGTTATTTTTTGGGTCTTTTTCATTATAGTAACTATTGCTTTTTAGATTGTTTTCATTGAGTTACTCTTTGCCTTTCAATGTGCTCATACTGAATTCAGATTCATATACTGTTCAGATGAAAAGAACCATTATGATCATCTATTTCAAATCCTGTATAACAGGCCCTAAAATCTGAACCAATAATTCATGCCTCATGTTCATATCTTCTGCTTGAGGGACAACAGATCTCTTAGAAAGACATCCAGTTTTGATTTAAAGTCTTGATTCTCTCTGACTAGTGTCGGCACCTTTCTAAGACATGAAGCAGGTGTGGAAACATGCTATAAGTAAATGATATCTTGAGCTTCCCCCTCCATGGACTTTCATGTTAGAATTGTTCATTTCACAGTATTTTTCCTAGTACTCAAGGAAAAAAAAAATCTCTTTTGTAGGTGCATTAGCAAAAAAAGGTAAGGAATGAGTGGTGATGTCTGCACAAAACCGAATATATATATATATTTCAAAAAATCAGTTTTCACTCCATTACTTTACAGTTCTAGCTACTATAGACACAAAGCCTAGCCTGATAAATTATAAGGGAGAGTTAGTCAAAAAGCCCACCTTGATCTTTGTCCTTCTTACTTTGATTGCTAAATTGCATGATATAGATAAACACTTCTATCAGTTATGCCAAACCTTCCTATAAGAGTGTACTTAGATAGTCTTTTTGTGACTCATCAAAGGAAACGTCTGAAAATTTTGTGAAAGTGAACTTTTTTTGGTGTTCACTGAAAGGCATGGCAGAGACTTATGAGTAATTTCTGTTCCTCAGAGATAAAATAATTTACATTAATACAAACAAACATACAAACAAAAACTAAAATAAACTAAGTCAACTTGAGAAAAAGTCATTTTGCCTCATGATGAACCTCATTTTGGAAGGCATGTTTTTTTTAGATGAAAGGAAGAACAAAGCTTTCTTTCATTCAGGATGGAATAAAAGCTTTTACATTCAAGAATCTTGCTACCTCTCTTGTGAAGAAAGAATAATTTTTTTTCTCTTGAACTACAAATCTAATGAGATATTACAAACCTATTTTCTTTACCTATCTAGGAAAAGGTGACATTAAGGAAGTGATTAATCCTAAAAAATGTTGCTAAAAGAAACTTTGAGAGATACTCCATCCCATTCTTCAGTCCAAAATAGGATTAGCTACCAGTATGTCATTCCTGATTGATACTTTCTCATTTTGATCTCTTAAATGCTTTCAAAGGGTGTTCAGGAGATCCTTAGGAAATCTGTCATAACCCTTCACTGCCCTTACTGTTACAAATTGTCTTCTATATATCTGAACTACAGTTCAGATGCTGCAATTGTCTGTCAAGTTGTGCTGCCTCCAACTTGCTGGGCACGTTGCTAGCCACAGCATTTCAACTAAGGCTTGAGCAGTGCTGAATAAGCACAAGGATTACAGGCTGTGTTTTGCAGAGGATGCTCTGCTTGTACATGGCAGTCTGATATTTACTTTCTTTGTAACAACATGACACAGTTGACTCATGCTTAGAGAGCAATCCGCTATAATTCCCAGATCATCCCCATTTGGCCAGTTGTTTTCCATCTTATATTTGTGCAGCTGATGTTTCATACATAACTGGAGTACTTTTCACTTGCCCTTTAATCTTGTTACACTGGATCAAACTCAATTCATCAGCTGTTGTATCCAGTGTTCCTTAGTGACAGCTTCTTGAGAAATATTCCTGGACATAGATTAATTTTCTGTGAGAAATTATTTTCTGACAACAGATCTGTACCACCTTATTCATTTTCTTCCACCAACTTTAGTTTCTTAAGCAGCAAGTTCTGTAGATTTTCTGTGCGATAAGTGGTATATATCTTTTTAATTCACATTGTTTAACCATGGAAATGCCAAAGAAGGTGTTTTTTTTCTTTTTTCTTTACAGAGATAGATTTACAACATACTTTGCTGCTTAACAGGATGATAGAGACATGGAGGATCTGACAATCATACTAACTAATCATTCTAAGCTCTTAAATCATAAGATGAGATACAATTGCAGGACTAGGATCCTTGTCAGGACTTTTCAGGAGGTTTGTGGTGTTATTTTTATTCATAGTTTATTTCTTTGTGCCTCAAAACTATTGATACTCATGTACACAGATGCTGAGTGAAAAACTACAAATATCACTGTCACGTACACCTGGGGTCATTGCAATGGAATTGTGTGCAGCACTGTTTCAGGGATTCATTTGTACACCGCAATGAATAATTTACAAGGCTGCATCAAAATATATATATGGCATAAGGAAAAAAGAAGTTATTACAGGACATATATGACCAAGTAATTTTTTTAGCATAGCCAGCATAGCTTTGTTATCAGTATGAATTTTCTGATACTGTGAAGAACTTGATGAGTGCACTAGCTAGGACTCACCTAAAAAAATATATGGCCTAGTAAATTTGAACTATTTTGCTTTCCAGCATTTATACAATTTTATACATTTTCTATTTATCTTTATGTATCAATTTATATAACTAGTTTTAGCACTACAATAAGTGTGCTAAAATAAAGTGTTTGGAAGACTATAAGTGATACACCTAAATATTATTAGTGTTGGTTTTCTTTTTGTTTTTGTTGTTGTTACTATTATTATTATTATTATTATTATTATTATTATTATTATTATTTATTATTGTTGTTGTTGTTGTTATTGATGTCATTATTTATCTTTTTTAATATATGCCAAAAATATATCAAAGAGAATCAACATAGATGCACCTTAGTACAAGAGCAAACCTTTGTGATGTGAAGTAAATACGACTGAGAAGCAGAAGGATTAAGTGTTCTGTCAAGGATGGTGCTGCAGTTCTGAATTATTTACGAAACACGGAATTCAAAATAGTGAAATTCAGCATTTCAGAGTCACAGTTTTTAAACTGCACATCTGAGAAATACACTTTCTGATGCTTCCCAACTTTGGGGGCAAAGTTAAACACAAGTCATTTCTCCAGTCTTGAATACTTCTATTGATTTTGGACTTTGAGCAAAAGAAAACTCAGCTGAGGTCACAAAGTTTCTACTGTGGCAGCCACAGTGCAAGTGATTAAAACCCTGTCTCTCACCTTAAGTGTTCCAATTCAGTCTTGTGAAGTTTAACACCTCACCTCAAGTCCCAGCCAAATCTCAAGGGACTTTGAATTGACATCACAAACACACCTCCAAGTTTAACAAAGAAGCCAAAAAAGACAAACAAGAAAAAGAAATACTTATATGCCAGGAGCAGCTATTCCACAGAGATTTTATCCAAAGGAAAGCTGGAAGAAAACACTGCAAAGGCATATATTTTTACTTTCAAGGGCTGTAACTAGTTCATACTCTTACCATAGGAGGGCTCAAGAGTGTCCAGATAAAAGACTCTCATCTTTTACCTTAATGAACTCTGAACTGACAAGTCTTTTAAGATAGATTCAGTGCTCCAGCAGTAGCTTCAAAAGTGTATGAGATTTAGAACCCTATTCGAAGCCATATCTGGTCTGTCTCACCTCTATGACAAGTTCTCACAGTTCTCATCTGGGTCTTATCATGGAGATCTCATGATAGGGAAAACTGACATCCCATCCATCTTGCTTTGCATGAGTGCCTTGCCTGTCAAAAGAGCCACATAACAATGTTAGTTTTATATACTCTCAAGAAATACAACACAAAATTGGATGCCAAAACCCAAATGGAAACAGTGCACACATGAGCATACACCAAGATGCGGAAACAAATTGAAAATTTAGATTACTACAAATAAAAAACAAAAGGGGGATTGTCATTCTTCCTTTTTCAATCAAAGAGTTGAATTGCCTTCTCTTTCCCCCTCCCTTGGCCCATGCTAGTCAAAACCAGGCACATGAAAAGTGTCGTAGAGTTTGAGGTCAGCAAGGATGATCCAATCATTTAATTCATCCAGGGTCTTGTATCTGTTCTAGTACTCTTAAGTCAGTGACCTTGGTTAAGATTAGGCATCTCTTTCAGCACCCAGAACTACTGATATAGGCCTGCATTATAGATACATGTGGAAGAAAATGGACCATGCCAGGAGCAGATCTGACCACTTTTTTGAGGAGGGATAAAGTGTTCTATCAGGCCCCAGCATATGTCTACTCGAAGGTAGTGGGGTGTGTGATTTGAGTACAATTTTTCTTAATTCAAAATGCTATGTACTGAGGATGTGTTGAGTGATTTTTGTTCCCCAAAGCCTTTCAAAAAACAGAAGTCAACTATAATTTTCAGAAAGCCACAGATTTTAGAGCCAGAAGAGGCCACCAGGCACTGTGTAAAGTTTAAGCTCAACTGAATAAGAACTAAGCTCAAACTAGCTCTCAATGGAAAATCATCATTAAAGGGAGATATTGTAAGTGTTGTTCAACAGGTTTTGAAAATCATGTTTTGTTTGGTTTTTCCTTTTAACTTGAAATAAATATATAATTAATTCTAAAGTCTGAATTACATAAATGGGTGAAGTGGTAGATCATGTTGAATATAAGGCAACTGTACAGATTTGTTGCAACAATTTGTTAAGCTGGGTGCAGTATATGTGTATAAGTGTCTAAGAACTACTCGTTCTCACTAACAATCTCAACATGGTCAGTATATTTATTTAGGAAACAGGAATGCATTCCCACTGAATAAGGAAGGTTATTACTTTGTAAGTGGCTAACTTATTTTAACACAAAGGAAACTCAGATGGAGTCTCAAAGGCAAAAAGACCAGTATGTTCTTTGGGTGAATAAATTGTAGAAGTATTTTTTTCTGAATGCAGGAATAAGATAATAATGTGTCTCCTTCAGTGTTGTTTGGCATATGTAATCTTAAAGATAACAAATAAAGTTTTGCTGTGGATCTTAAAAGAATGATTCAAATACTTGAAAGACTGTTAAAATTATTCCTGGAGAACAACAACAACAACAAATTTACTTTGAAGAGAATTTTATCTGTTTCATTTATAAAACAAAAAAGGTGGTTTGATTACAGTGTTTATATTCTATTATTTTAATGCGGCCATTGTCCTAAAGTATCAAAAGAAGGAACAAATATTTTTGCTGTGTCATCTTATTGAAACTGCACAACCATTTGGAACATAAGCTTTTTTGTCAAATACAAATTATTGGGACAAACAAGTTAGGAAAAGTGTCAGTTTGTGATATACAGCATGTTAAACAGTAAATGTAGTAGACCTTTTCCCCTTAAGTTGTATGTATATATCCATGAAAAAGAAATTAACTAAGAAGGAAGTGGAAAACTAATTGTTTCTCCAACAAATAAACATTCAATTACAGTCATTTTAACTTCTGTGATGACAGAGAAGGGAAAGGAAAGATGAGAGAACAATTAATAAAAATGAAATACATTTTCTCTTGAAGCTTGTAGGATTGTTTTTTCTTGTTGCATTGTGATTATGAAAACGATGACTGATTTTATTTTAATTTGCCTAAAGTAGTAAATAATTATATTTTGTATAAATATAAAATAAGTATATGTGTAAGAATATGTACTAAAATAAAACACTTCAGGGTTTTTTGTTATTTGACAGCATTTCAGCCTGGATAAAGCGAATGGTTTACTATGGAACATTTTGAAGGCTTCATGCAACCCTCAGTAAACAATGTGTTGCTTTAGCTAGTGCCTAAATGAGACGCAAGTCAAAGATGGCATTTGTCATCTGTATAAGTAAGGTGATTCATGCACAAAATTAAAAAATTTATTTAATCACTTAGTCTTTTATTTGCTGCTTCATCTTTATATACCATATGAGGAAAGAAGGGAAGAACCACTTGGGCCCTGATGAAGTCTGAAACAGACAGGCAAATATAGTCATCTCTAAATGCATATGAAAGAAGAGTTTAAAAGGAATAGTGAAATCACTAGGCTCAAAGACAATAAAAAGATTCATTGAAAAGGGTAGGTAGATGACTGGCAGGCTGCACTTTGCAGGAAAGATAGATACAAGCAGACTTCAAATTTCAAAGGCTTATATTTGCAATATTGTTCTTTGTTTTCTACTGATTTTTTTTTTCTGATTTACATCTTGTAATTCTTTCTAATCCTTTGGCCATCATGATGCTGACATCTATATAGGAAATTTGGTACAGTAGTTTCCTTCTTTCATATGCATAGATGTGTTATATTTCCACTCAGTTGTTTAAAGCCCAGAGGAAAAAATGTTACAGTTGTTTCACACCTCCTTGTATCCCAGAATAAAATACATAAGCAAAACTAGCCTTGCCCATGTCTCTTACAGGCCGTGGCAAAGAATTTTAAAACAGAGAATCTGAGATCTACTTAAGTTAGATGAAATTTGGGTATAAGTATACCCTTTTAGTAATCTCATTACAAGCTTCATAACTAGTGTCTAAGGTACAGTCATTACTATGTAAAATACTAGTGTTTTAAAATTTCCTTATCAAGTCAAAGTATCCTAAATTCCCAAGAGACTGTTGGTTTCAGACTTATGTCTTTAGAAGGATATGGCATCTCCCACTGAACTAGATATGAATTCTGTTGCAGAAATGCTTGATTTCCTTTCATGTTTTCCATCTGTCATTATAACGATGGCATCACAGTGTTCTGTAAGTCAAAGGGACAGCATTACTGGTATAGCTAGTGTTATCAAATATTAATGAGTGGCTCATTTACAGCTAGATATTTACTACTGACCAAATATTCCAAATGTTTTTCCCTGCTGATCTGGATTTGGGGTCTAAATGAAATATTTTATGTTGTAAAGTCTTCACAAGACAGTCATAAGATGGGATTTTCTATTTTCACTCATATCAGTATACTTCTAAGCATGGCATTTTGTCAGGTAATACCTTCTAAGCATTCTATTTTGTCTGTAATACTGTCAGGTAATTCTATAGTGTTTGTAAAGAGACAACCCTTTTTTAACACATTCACTGCAGAGATATGCTTGCACATCTAGTAGCCTTCAAAAGAAAGAAAGAAAAAAGCCCCTCAAATCCTGCAGGTCTCCATAACAATCCTGCTGTAGCAGCGCTTGGAAGAATTGTAGGTGCAACCTAATCATTCCAATGTAACGACCTTTTAGAATCTCCCCTAGAAAAAATTAGGAAGTATTTGTGTTAAAGGAGCTAATATCTTCAGCACTGTCATCATCATCATCACATATATTCATATAAACATATTCAGGATAATGAACCTTTGTCCACTTTTGTGTTACGTGTCATATTGTATGTGGAGTGAACAACAGTGAGATCATTAAAGTCAATAAACTTTTTTAAGGATGTGAGAAATTGGACCCCAAAACCCCAAACATCTAAAATACAAGCTGTTTATTTTTTTTAGATTTTGTAGGGGTTAGGAAGAGGGTTAGCAACCTTCCTGCTAGTTTTGCTGCAATTCTCATAAAAATGAATTTGTGTTTGTTTAAATGTTTGCCAAGGGCCTTGAGAATGACAAATAGGATTCTCTTAGCTGTGTTAACATTAAAAATTACAATGCTTGTTAATGTAAAGCTCCAAATTAATTGCATTGAAACCTGAAAATCAAAACTTATTGTAAGTGTGAATGAAAACAGTATTTTATGCCAATAGACAATAGTTCATTAGTGAATGTTATCCACAGATTTGTTTTCATTTTGTCTCAATTCATGTTTTTGGGGTTTTTTTCCCTTTGGTTTTCATTAGTCATTCTGCAGTACCAAAAGTAAAGGAAGTTGGTAGATAGACTTGTGTAGAAGAGATTTTCCCTGATACAGCATCTTGTGGTAATATGTTGACCTGAAACTCCATAGCAATAATTTTGATGAATGTTACAGAAGTTGCTTTCAAAGTTATAATGCCTCTAGGTACTTCGCTCAAGGCCTGTCCTTTCTTATTTTGTCTCTCAGAAGGGCCTTCAGCTCTTAAGAGCTACAGCTGGCCCTTCTCTCCATGTTACGTATACATGCATACCATGCCACTGGGATATTGGCATTCCCACTTTTCAGGTAGTATTCAGTAGTTTTTGCTTTGGACAATAGTTTCAAAAATTTTGTTCCAGAATAATCTTTTAAAAAATATGTAATATTTAAAACCTTCTATACTTAAAACTCATACACTTATTCTTGACATAAATGAATGTAGAGATTTACAGAGGAGAGTAATTAACAAATTATACTTACTGCAAACCTCCCTAATTCCCTAAGATCTTTTTCAGAATGATTTTCAGTGGGCATGTGGAGAGGACACGATGATGTAATTACGGTTACGTTAGCAAAGATTACCCAGAAAACTGTAATGCTTTTATGGCTTCACTGTCAGATAATAATGTGGCATGCTGATAAAATATTTTTACCACAATAACCCAGACTTTATTTCATATGTATGAATGTTTGAAGCTTACAGAAAAATATGAATTTGTCTGTTATGCAATTTACCTGTGACAATTCTGGAAAGAGTAATCTTTTATATCTGCAGAAAAGGTACAGAACAAGCCGTGCATCTGCAGACTTCTTGACAATGTTCCTTAGTCTTGACCTCAGGTGGCTACATTTTGAAAAGAGAATGAATCTCTGATCTTTCAACATTTACTTTCCTTTGCTGATTCTGCTGTTGAAGTGCCAGCTACTTTCTAAAATTTGAAATATCTTCAAAAAACTATCATTTTAAAATATAACTGAAAATCTTAGTCCAAAACTGCCCAGTATAGAAGGCCAGTGAAGGAAAAGAGGCAAAGGAAACACACCAGGTATGAACTCAGTTCATTATCTTTTTAGTAGCTTTTAGCTCTTTTAACCTTGGTCAAAACATGCATGCATACTCTACATTTTTTCTGTTTCTGAATAATGTACATTTTCTGCTTTCCATGATAGCACCTTCACAGTCAAACTCACTTGAAAGGGTAATAAGTCAAATATTAGGGAGTAATACACCTATACACAGACATCCTACAACCACCTAGGCAAGCTTTGTCATGCTAGTCCAAACAAGTCAAATGAGATTTATCTCACATCCAGGTGGGTGATTTTAAAAAAAAAAAAAAAAAAAAAAAAAAAATTAACTGACTTCCTGAATCCTATTTATTTTCTCACGTTTTAGCACAGGGTATATTTACATGTTGCATTTTAAAAATTTACTTATTAACTTAGTCTTGAGCAACTTGATGAGTTAAACTTCTTTTGTGGATAAAAAGCACAGCAGTCTAGGTGTTTCTGTTCATTGGAACTGGTGTTTTTTAATGAACTGCTTAGTAGAATAAACAAATAATTCTATGCTCTTACTTAACTGCCTGCTTTGTAAGTTAGAACACCCTTAAGACAGGTCTGTTTTATTTTTACCAAGCAGAACTTTTTTGGTGTTAGGAACATCACAAGCATTAACGTTGTTCACTGCTGTAGTGGTTTTGTATGGGATACAGCTAATTTTCTTCATAGTAGCTTGCATGGTGCTATGCTTTGGGTTTGTGGTGAAAGTAAATGTTGGTAGCACAGTGATGTTTTAGATACTGTTCAGCAGTGCTTGGACAGCATCAAGGCTTTTTTGGTTTCTCATTTAGCCTGCCAGTGATGACGCCGGGGGTGCACCAGAAGTTGAGAGGGGATGCAGTTAGGACAGCTGATCCCAACTGACCAAAGAGATATCACAGGTTCATATGATGGTGTGCTTAGGAAAAAAAAAGTGGAGGAAGGATATGACATACATTTGGTGTTATCTCATTTGTCTTTCCAAGTAAACATTACAGGTGCTGGAACTCTCCTTCCCTGGGAAATGGATAAACACCTGACTGACAAAGGAAAGTGGTGAATGAATCCCTTGGCATGTACAGTTTTTCCTTTCCCTATTAAACTGTCTTTATCTGAAACCACAAATTTTCTCTACTTTTGCCCTTTTGATTCCCTCCCCATGCCACTGTGGATAGCGAGCAAGCTGCATGGGACTGAGCTTCTTATGAGGGTTACCTACAGCATCTGCAGATGACACCAATTTGAAAGGGAGTGTTGACCTGCTGGAAGGCAGGAGGGCTCTGCAGAGGGACCTGGATAGGCTGGAGAGGTGGGCTGATTCCAATGGCATGAAGTTCGACAAGGCCAAGTGCCAGATCCTACTCTTTGGCCACAGCAACCCCCTGCAGCCCTACAGGCTGAGGACAGAGTGGCTGGAGAGCAGCCAGGCAGAAAGGGACCTGGGGGTTTGGATTGACAGGAGGCTGAACATGAGCCAGCAATGTGCCCAGGTGGCCAAGAAGGTCAACGGCATCCTGGCATCCTGTATCAAGAATAGTGTGGCCAGCAGGACGAGGGAAGTGATCCTTATCCTGTACTCCGCGTTGGTGAGGCCTCACCTTGAGTACTGTGTCCAGTTCTGGGTCCCTCAGTTTAGGAAAGGTATAGAGATGCTAGAGTGGGTCCAGAGAAGAGCAATGAGGCTGGTGAAGGGCTTTGAGCACAAGTCCTATAAAGAGCGGCTGAGGGAATTGAGGTTGTTTAGTCTGGAGAAGAGGAGGCTCAAAGGTGACTTCATTACTCTCTACAACTACCTGAAAGGATGTTCTAGCCAAATGGGGGTTGGTCTCTTCTCCCAGGAAACCAGTAGTAGAACAAGAAGGCATGGGCTTAAGCTCTGCCAGGGGAAGTTTAGGTTGGATATTATAAAGAAATTCTTTACAGAGAGAGTAATCAGGCATTGGAATAGCCTGCCTAGAGAGGCAGTGTATTCTCCATCCCTAGAGGTTTTTAAGACAAGACTGGATGTGGCATTTAGTGCTATGATCTAGTAATCAAAGTGAGGTTGGATCAACGGTTGGACTTGATGATGTCAAAGGTCTCTTCCAACTCAATTGATTCTATTATTCTATGATCTGCAAATGTTCAGGCCCATTATAAATCTATGCAAATTTTAAGCCTAGTAGGATAGAAATAGGTGCTTCAGGTATTATGGTAAATACAGATATCTGCCTTTAATAGGGTAGAGTTCACAGGCCACTCCACAAGTTTTTGTACTTTGATGTCAGTGATGCCTAAGAATTTAATATATTTTTGGTAGATTTTAGAATCACATATGTTCTCCTAGGCTGCTCAAATCCTAAATCCAGTTATTAAATGTCTTTCTCACAAGATTGGGTGCTTTCTCAGGCTCTGCCAAGGCCATGGTGTTTGTGAGAAGCCACCTGCAGATAACAGAAGACAAAACATAAGAAGAAGGCCTAACAGTCCCTGGAAAGTCTCCAAGGGGCAGTTCTGAAGACCCCTATGGATGGACTCACAAGGGAAATGAGAATGATGATTGGATGTTAGTATCTTATATGCAAATTACTAGAGAAGTTATAAAAGTTGTAACACCCCGGGGGGGTGGGGGGTGGGGTGGGGGGGTGGTCAGACCTTTCTGGTTTGCACCTTAGAAGCTTCTAATAAAGGTAACCTGTATATCTTTCTCCATTAACCTGTTTCTGAAGTGTCTGTGTTCACAGGGCTGAGGCAACAACAGCAACAACTAAGGCTAGATCAAATTAAACATATGAAGTGAAAGATCACTGTTAATGAAAAAGAAATGCAATATGTCATAGAGACCTTACAGAATGCAGATCCTCAGTAGCCCATAGGCCATGTTCTCTGTTGCACAGGCTGATGGAAGCTTGTGCAAGGAATAAGTTAAAAATGACTGTTCATTTTCTGATAGCAGATTAACCATTACCCATCTTATAGGGGTGAAATGAGCTAATATAATATCCTGAATGGAAAAATCGGTATTGTAGAACAGAATCATGGAACAGAACAGGTTGGAAAGGCCTTCAAATACAACCTGGTCTAATCTTTTATGGGGAAGGGAGCCTGGGTGACATTATCTAGCACCCTCTCCTAATGCACATTGAAAACTTCCAGTGATGTGGACTGTAGCATGTTGCTGGGAAGGTTGTTCCACTGAATGATCACTTTCATTGTAAAAGATTTCTTTTTCATGTTGATATTAAACCTTCCCCAGTGCAACTACTAGCCATTACTCCTTGTATTCTCCATGTGGCTCCTCATGAAGAGGCAGCCTCTGTTCTCCTTGTAAACATCCTTTAAATACTGGAATACTATGATAAGGTCCCTCTCAAGCCTTCTCTTCTTTGGGGAAAAAGAACTAGTCCTTCCAGTCTTTCCTCACAAGGCTAATTCTCCAGCTCTTTCATCATTTTTGTGACATTCATTTGGAACCTCTCTAGTGTCCACATCTGTCTTGAATTGAACTAGAAACAGTACTCCAAGTGTGGCCTCATAAATGCTGAGCAAAAAGACAGTGTCTCTAGGCCTGCTAAGAATACCCCTGTGGATGCAGTCCAGGACCTAATTTGCCTTTGTTGCTGCAGTGGTGCACTGCTGACTTGTGTTCAGCTTACTTGCCATCAGAACCCCTAAGTTCTTTTCAGAATGACTGCTCCTCAGCCACACAGATACAAGCCTATATTGGGCTCTTCGGTTATTCTGTTCCAGGTGCAGGACTTTGCACTCATCTTTGTTAAACTTCATATCAGTTTTGCTAGGCCACTATTCCGGCCTGTGTAGGTGTCCCTGTAACATATCCCTCCTTTCTGAGGTCTTCATCTCACCACTTTGGTGTCATCAGCAAACTGGGTAAGGGTGCTTTCAATCCCATCATTCACATAATTTATAAAGATGCTTAAGAGCCTGGGGCCCAGTAGTGATCCCTGGGGGACCCAGCCTATGACAGGCTACCAGCCTTAGTAAAAACCATTGATTCCAAACCTCAGAGCTTAACCTGCCAGTTTCCCACTCATCTCACAGATCATACATCCAATCTGTACCTTGCCAGTTTGTCCAGGAGAAGGCTGTGGGAAGTAGTGCCAAACACTTGGCTGAAGTCCAGGCTAACAACATCCACTTCTTTCCCCATGT
Source organism: Hafferia zeledoni (assembly GCA_035583235.1). Classification (NCBI taxonomy): domain Eukaryota; kingdom Metazoa; phylum Chordata; class Aves; order Passeriformes; family Thamnophilidae; genus Hafferia; species Hafferia zeledoni. Next base: position 60,587,653 of record JAWWEV010000001.1, on the reverse strand, counting down.
GGACAGAATCAATGGGACCTGGATTTGGCATCTGCTTCACTTGTACAGTGGCTGATCAGCTCTGTTAGAAACATGTTCTGAATGAATGAGATGCCTGGACAATTCCATCTGGGCTGGATTGTGGCTTGTAAAACCCTGCCAGAAAGCGGGTGCTTCCCGGGAATGTACAAGTCTGTTAGAAATCCTCAGCAAACTTTTCCATCTGGAGAAAACTCAAGCCATATTAAGGCTCAATCATAAAATATCTTGTATGCTGAGCCCCACTCATTTTGTTGAAATCAGGAGGACCATTGATGGGAGCATGTCTTAGTACCACTGGGATGGAAGTCCTTATTGTTATAGCTTATGCAGCTAAGGCAAGCCTTGGTTTTGCATCTAAGGAGTTGGTTGGTGTAAAGCTTAATTCAGAACATCCTGCTTGGATATGACATTGTCTGATAGGACAAGATTCCAAATTCTAGTCATGTGGAAGTCGATTGCAATAATCCTACTGACAGTGATATAGTCATGATTTAACAGAGACAGGGTCTTGTATACATTATGTCATCATAATGTAATATAATTTTAATATTGTTCTCTGTTACTGTTTCGTTAACAGTACAGAGTTATCCAGAAGTGGCATCAGAACTAAAAAGGAATACTTTTCTAATTTTATGAGTATTTAGAAAAAAATCTCATCATGAATATCTGTGCATTTACAAAAAAGCCCAAATAATTCAGAGAATTCATAGCATCTTTCTTTGCAGACTGGTAGGAAACTAATCTATTGTACAGCATGTATAATTGCAAAGTAGTACTGGTTAACAAAGGGAAAAAACCAGTCCAATATGGTATTACTAAACTGATATTTCAGGTTTGCCTTGGTTTTGTGGCAAATAAACTGTTGCCAAAGAAAAATGGATGCCATTAATTTAATTTACTTTCAGGCATCAATAAGTCATGTAAATCTAAACTGGTTATCAGAGGGCCCTTATATATAGTCAGTGGAGGGATACTGACATCTCTGAGTGGGATTTTAGGTACTCACTTTAGAAAGGAATGCTGACACATTTCTCTTCTGAAAAAGGGAAACGAGATGACTGGCATTGACATAGGTAATTACTTTTAGCTGTCTGAAGATATGAAAGATGAATCCCATTCTATGAAGTTAATTAAAACACCTTACAAAATATGAGGCTGTCAAATTATTGTTTTCATATATATTTTCACGTCATTCTAAGGGCTTGTCTTTACTCAGAAGAAGAAAAGTAAACAAACAAGCAGTTGTGTTTATTAAAGCCTCAGGGAAACTAGCATGAGGAAGATGAGAATACCCTTAACACAAGGTATTCTACTTTTACTCTGAAGTAAACTTATCTAAATTAGTTTCAGGTAGAGTAAAAGGCTGACCTTAATGTGTTTACACATATCTAAACTTCCCATCCTTTCTGCATAAAAGAGGGTTGACAGTTTCTTTATGCTTGTGAGACTCTGTATTATTACCCCTTTCGTTTTGGTATTCACTACCCCCTGCAGAAGGACAATTTCCTTCTGATTATACCTTTCAGAAAGTCTATCTGAATATGAGATTCAGATAGATTTCCTAAGCAATTCATCCATATCCTTCCTGTGAATATTTACCAGATTTCAGGAGAATATCTTTGCTGGGAGTGATTGAATTATGGCAGTACAGAGAGATATTGCATTGGTATGTTAATCCTGGGGCAAATTTCAGGCTCTGTCTTTTGGCCTTTAGCTAACCTCACTTCATTCATGTTGATGCAGGACTGCCATGCTGGTCAAACTGTTCTGTTTTAGTGATTTAGTTTTATAAACTGATAAATTCTGAGGCCTGAGGTGACAATTAGATGCTCTAATGTGACTGCATAGTGTAGGTTGAGAATCCAAACTGAAGCTCAATGATTTTTTTGGGGCGGCCCCCTCCAATTTTCCTTCACAAAACTCATTTTACTTCACATTCCTCAGACATCATTTTCTGTGATTACATAATACAACAGGAAGTAATGAAGTTCTACCATGCATAATTAAAAAAATTCACGATGTATTAATATATGTACTGCTGAGGTACTTAAAAAACTTATCCCCTGGTATTCTGATATGAACATATATTTTGATATATCACATACACTAAAATAACAATATTCCTCTGAATCAGCACTTGAATTTTTAAAGTTCTAATATGCAATTTTATTTATGACAACCAAAATTATAAGGGTCCATCTGCTTAAACAAACATCCCTGCTACCTAAATTACTGAAGAATAATCCTTGAATGGACCTAGAACCAATTATGCTTTTATTTACTGAATATCTTATATTAAATGAGAATATGTTTTAAAAATGCAGTTTATGAGGAGCATTTATATTCTTTCAACCAGAGGTGCTTCCTTCTTATTATAGCTTAGCAGAAAGTATGAGAAATGCAATGATGTTTACACCAAATCTTGGTCAGCTATAAATCATTCTGAATTATTGTCTAATTTTAGGGGAAATACTATATTTACACTGACAAATCATGGAAAGCAGTACCTGAGTATGTATTAACCTCCCTATTTAATGAATCTCCTTAATGAAGGCAATACTGTGTTTATGTACTTGTCCACCTGCTTTATTATTCTCCTTAATTAATGTTACAGAACTTTTAAAAAAAATCATAGTTGTTCTTCCTATTTTTTTTTTCACTAAAATTAGGCTTGAAGTTAAATCAAGGAAAGGAGAAACAAAGTATCATAAATTTCTGGGAAAATGAAATACAGAAAATCCAAAACATTAAAATGCAATTTGCCACCAAAACTAATTACAGCTTTGAAAACAGTTATATCACAGCTATAAGAAAAAACACCAATTTTTAAAAATCATTGGATTTATTCTTTTCAGTGTAATAATTATAATTCTGCCACCTTCTGGAACCATTATGAGAAAAATGTTTGAGTTACTCTGTCAGAGTAGGAACAAAGAGTTTCACTGTGTCCCATAATGTGTTGAGACTCATGTAATTACGAACCTCTTTCGCAAATCTGGATTAGAAGATCACTCAAATTTACCTGTCATTTTAAATCAAATTTTTTAACCTTAGGATGCAGCTGACAGTGGTATTCCTATTCTTTCAATCAAGGAGATAAATCAGTAAAAAGAACATTTCTACAAAATGTATCCAGATATCAATCCCTTTTGTATGGTAAGAAATTAAATCACTTTTATTTTTTGAATGCAAGGGATTAAAAAACAAACCAAAACAAAAGAATATGAATTGGTCTGTATCTACCATATAAACCAGTAGCCAAATGAAAAAAAAAAATTCTACTGTCCAAACCCTTATATAAAAAGGTTTATTTTTATTTTCAACTGATACAGGCCATCAACATGATGTAAAAATAAAGATAAATGAGAAGAAATTTTTATTAAAATTTAATATATGTATTTCCAGTGTCTCCTTTGGACCAGTGTCTTGCCCTCCTTCAACTACAGAACACCTATGCAGTATTCAGAGAAAATATTGTGGTTTGTTTTACTTATGCCTCATTGTTTTCCTGATATATTTTGTCTAGGTTCAGACATAGGTAAATGAAGTTACTGCAAGAAAATAATGTAGGCAATGTTGAAAAAACTTGTCTTTCAAAAACAAAAAGAAAAGAGAGAAAATTAAACAATAAGTAGATTAAATGGGAGAGCTTAATATTGTACAACAACAGATGGAAGCTTTGCCCGCAACGTGAAGGAAATAAGGTAGTAAACCAATAATACCTTTAATATGTATCTGCATTTACTTATCATGCTACATGAAGCCAGCTTTATTGCTGATGGCCTGAGGATAAACATCTATGCTCTCGGAGCCAATATTACCTTTAGCATTTATATAAGGGTTGAATTATGTGTAAAACTAGAGAGATTAGGGATTTCTGGGCATCTACTTGTTTTGTCTTGAGTGGGGTATTTTTATGGTAGAATTTTATTTTTTATTATTAATTTTAACTTTAATTAGCTTTTTGACAATATAAGAGAGTTTTTTTAATTCTCCTTTTGTCTTTAGAAAAAATAAACAGAAAGGCAGAAAATAGAGCTATAACAGTAGCTTTGCAGCTTGTTTTCAGTACTTAGGAAGTAGTATGCAAATATTTCTGAGATAAGGGCTGAAGAATAATATTTTTTTTGTTTGCATGTGTGAGTGTGTGTGTTCGTGTGTGAAAGAGGGGAAATTATCAGACAAATCATGACATGACACATAGTATCAGAGGTAGTCTGGTCTATGCATATTTGTCCATGTAGCTGTATTATTGTCATTGTTTCAAGCATAAAAAGTAGCAGCAGAAAAACCTTTCTTGCTTTCTCCACAGTGTTGCTTCTATTCAACATTTTCAAATGCAATATTGAGGTCAACACAGTTTGCTTACATGTAACTTTAGACTCAACATTCCCTAGTACATAAAATAATTTGTGAATGAAGACTTCAAATCATACTTCATTTACTGTACCTATAAAGCTGACAGGTCACATAGCAAAGCACAATAAGGAAAGAAAAAAACATCAGGAACAAAATCCTTTAGTGATCTCTGCAATCACTCAGTATTCAGAAATATGGTTTTCAGACTATCAAAAAAAAAAAAAAAGAAAGAAAATGGTGACTTACAAATATATTTAAGAAATGCTGAATGCTGACAACTTTGATTTACCTTTGTCTTCCTACTTGTGAGCAGGATTTTTTTTTTCTTCTGAAAACTCAGCAACTATAATCTTGATAAAGCAGACCAAAAGTATTTGCACAGAAAGAAGAGTATCACAGCTGCTAAGGGGGGAAAAAATATCGTGATAGAAATTCCAGTGGGACTAAGAAACCTAACTAGACACATGAAAAGAAAATATTTTGCTAAGGCGAGAAGAGGAGCTGCTGCAAAGATGTTTTGGAAATGTTTTTGGAAATGACAATTAATGGGGAGAAAAGCATTACACTTACCCATTAGATTTGTTCCAAATCTTCTTTCTTTATGCTCACCTTCCCATAATGTCAATATTGCCAACACTCTGGAAACACTTACAAATTACTTTATTTTAAGAGTGGGGGAAATTCTTAGAAGAGCAATTCCTGAGAACGTTCTTACTCAGCAGGTAAGAAAAGTTACTGTTGAAAAAAACTAGCAGGCTAATTTGCCAGTTCTCTTACTGTTACAGTAGATTGGTAAAGGGGAAAAAGACAGGGAAAGAGTTTTAAATTTCTTTTCCTTGTTTTCTTCCTGCCCTGGAAAATTAGAAGAACCAAAGGAAGAGCAAAAGTGAGGGTACAGGGAGTCAGATCTATTAAAAAGGATCACTACAAAGACAGAAAGGTTTAATGACCAAAAAGGATGTGAATTCTGAAAACAATAGTGTGGAGATTGCAACACAATAATCTGATGGAAAGAATATAGGCTAAAGAAAAATATAAACATTCTTTTTCTTCCAAAGGGATTAAAATCCCTTTCCTAATATCAGTTTGGAAGGTGGGCAAGTCTGTTTGTGTCATGAACATACATATGTCCAGATTATTTAAAATATAATGAAATATTAGAGAGACAGAATATTTCTATGGGAATTGTTCAGGCAACCAAGCTGACCATCATGTATTTTAAGATTCATACTACTGTTTTCTCCTCTTTCTTCTCTACTCTAACAAAATCACCAATACAAATTGATCTTCATCCCTCAAACCTGTTGAGACTTCCAGGAAAAACCTTGCAAGGGAATTCTAGTCTCAGTAATATGCTTTCCACTAGGACTAAGTCTCCCCAGTGTTTTCAAATCTGACATTTAGAGCAACGTGCAAATTATTTGTGACTGAGCAAATTAGCTAATTAAATAATTGGCTTAGGGCTTCATAAAATTTGGCTGCTATGGAAATGAGGCTGTCTGCTAACTTACAAGCTTCATCTAAGTATTAAAAGTACTTCGTGTCTTTATACCAGCTGAAACTGCAGTAATATCAGATTTGGTTTTAAAATGGTTTTTTATAGAGTTGTTCTTGCATATTTTCCAAATCAATATGTATTGAGATACTTCTCCTGAGAAGCACTGCACCCAAATAAGACTGCAGCCTACCTTCCTCAAGGTGAACTTCCAAATCATTGGAGTAAAGAATTTCCTCAAAACTTATCCCATTTTCTCCCACATTCCATGAAATTTGTGACTATTCAGCTTTGAGGCAGATCTCTGAATGACCTACCTAGAAATCTCTTTCTTGACTCTAAACATGGTGTGGACCACACTGAAAAGACCTGTCAGGCTTAGCAACAAAACCATGCTTTTCTTAACATTCAAAAGGAATTCAGATTTCTTACAAGCCTGAAGCAGCAAAAGGGGTGAAACACATAAGGGGAACATATACAGGGTTAGGTACCACACCCATATGAACAGAGCCAGCAGCATTGTAACCAGCTGTTCCATACCTAATACAGGCAATGCTTACATCAATTTTGTTTCTAAGACACTCAGCTTAGATCTGTTGCTTTGGGGGCCAGTTGAGGCCGTCATGGTTTGAGGGTGGTATTCCATAATTTAGTGCTCCCACCAAAACTGCGGCAACATCCGCTTCTCCTCCCACTCTAGTTGGAAGCAAAAAAGGCAAAGATCATAGGTTGAGATAAGAGCAAATTACTGGAAGCAGCAATGAGATAAGAAAAGGAATAGTAACAACAACAATACTATAAACAAAAGTGTATAAAGAGAGGGTGAATTATATGCAAAATGTTCACCAAGCCCAGAACAATGAAAAACAGTGGTGGACAGGCCCTCTCTGTGCCACGTTTTTTCCCTGACTGGTAAGGAATGTCCTTTCTTCTAAAAAGTGAGTGAGATAGTGCTTTTTCTCTGTCCCAACAAAGTTATAAAATGGTACTGAATAACAAAATATCTTCACTACACACCCTCCTCCTGATATGGGCCAGAACTAGGACAGTGACTAAAGAAAGACTAAGGAAAACATGGGCCCATTACTCAGTGAGACGGGGGACCTGGTTACACAGGACAAAGGCCGAGGTACTGAATACTTTCTTTGCCTCTGTATTTAGTAGCGAGACTGGCTTCCAGGAATCTCAGGTCCAAGAGACTGGGGGAAAGGTTAGAATCAGGAAGGTGTACCCTTTTTGGAAGAGACATAGGTCCAGATAAGGGAATACATAAGCCAAATAAAAATCCATAAATCCACGGGCCCTAATAGGATAAACCCACAAGTGTTAAGGGATCTGGCAGATTTCATTGTGATACCACTTTTGACAATCTTTGATGGATTGTGTCAGTTGGGAGAAGTTCCTGGTGACTGAAGGAAAGCAAACATCAGTCATGTCTTCTAGGAGGAAAAATCATGCTTGACCAACTTGATAAACTTATCAACTTATCCTGGTGACTTGACTGTCCTAGCAGACAAGGAAACAGAAGTGGATATTGCCTACAGGGACTTTAGGGAAGGCCTGTGACACTGTCTTCTCTAAGATTATCATAGAGATTGTGCTGATGCGTGGGCTGGATAAAGAGACAGTGATGTGAACTGAAATGAGGCTGAATGGCTGGGCCCAGACTGTGATGACCAGCAGCCTGAAGTTTAGTTGGAGATGAGTAACTAGAAGTGTACCCAGAGGTCAATAATGGGACCTGTCCTGTTAAATGCTTTCATTAATGATCTGGGTTATATTACAGAGTGCACCTCCAGCAAATTACAGTCTAAACCATTCTGTGATTCTCTGATCTCTATATTCCCTGTAATTTTATTAAAATTTTGTCCATTCTGAGTTTTTTGTATCTATCATCCTGGAATACAGATTCTGAACAAATAATTAATTATGTATATTTTGACTTCAAATTGTTTGAGTAACATTTTGGTTTTTGCTAGTTAAGTGACTGCAACATCTAGGGCTTAATCAACTTTTTATTTCTAAGCCTCAGCCATGAATTTATGGATATCATATTGTAAAAATAGTCATATTGTTCATTTTTTATTTCTTTGCATAATTTGACTGAGCAAATCTTTCTCTGCTTCTTGAACTCCTGAATTTAACAGTGGGAATGGAGGAGCATACACAGTTTTGAACGAGATGGATCCCCATCCAGTATTCTATGAATCAGAGAGGCAGCTGAATCTTTGATTTTTGTGAATAGATGTTGAGATAAAATTTACATATGGGTGTAAAAGACAGAGACTTTCATGAGTAAATAAATTTTCTTGGCTGCAGATAAATTATTTCTAGAAAAAGGATAGCAGTCTCTCTTCTTTTTGTGGATGTACCTGTAGTCCAATAAATATGACTTGTGCATTTAGTAGTAAAAGACCACAGGAGCTGTATTGACCTGACTCTGCAGGGTCTCAACAGTTATCTGGGCTTGTCTTGGCCTAAGCTGGTTTTAGCTGTTATAAAAATTGTCTAATGGTCAAGTGACAACTTGACTACTGGCTAAGACTTTTTAGCTTAACTCTATAAAGGCCTGCATGTCATAGAGATCTAATAACCCCAGTCAGTCACTTTACAACAAACAATGACCCTTTGTTTTAATCCCTTAATTGACCAAGAGGTGGAAAATCAATTATGTTTTTCTCTCTATATAGGTATATGTAAATATATTTCTAATTCTAACTGGCTATTTAATTATTTTATTTTATTATGTGTGAAAGTACACATATTCTTTTTGAGTACAGCAGTAGTATTTATCTTAATAACTTCTAATGAAATTTTTAAACATCATCTATGAGGTAGTGAAAAAATACTAGCAATAAGAAAACACGTAAAAATAACTCTGTGGAGATCCCAAGACTAAGAAAAAAGTTTCTGAGCTATAAGTGTTAATGCATCTTGGACACTGTGGTGGTGACCTCTCATAATGCTCTCTTACATTTTATAGGCAAAACATAACACTGATGACCCAGAGAAAAACTGGGAAGGGTTTCAGAGAAGGCATGCAGATAGTAGGAATTTCATGTAGTTCATTTATTTGACTATTTTTGAAAAAGTGGCTGGATAATTTAGTCTAGAATTAGCAGCATCCATTGCAATAGTAGAAATCATTACCATTTATGTTTTGGTTGTAAGGTTAATACCTCATTTATGCTAACAGTAAATTCTGGAGTACACATACATGGTGTTTTGACTTTTACCCATAACCAGGCTTTGAGAAAGAATATCTGATTTTCCTATTTAGTTTTAATTTGATGATAAATAAAACTAGTTTCTTACTTTTGATTAAATGCTAATGCTTTCCCAGTGACCTTTCAGATAGTAGTTACTCATTTGTTCAAGTATATAACATTTTGGTCTAGCTACAGGTTTCCAGACTGGTTTTAATTTTTCTTTTTTTTTTTCTTTTTTTTTTTTTTAAATTTAGAAAAGACTACTTTCTTCAGTTCATCAAACATTTTTGAGCTATAATTTAATGTATGAAAGATAGCTATTTCCCATCTAAATTGTTTACTTGAAAACTCTACTTATCTTCTTCAGAGTAGAGTAAGACAATAGAATTCCCTCTCTATGGGGAATAAGCAGTCTAATACTGTTATAAGTTGTAAAATGAGTTTAGAACAACTATTTTTCACTAAGCACATTCATATATATTGATTTATCATGCACATATTTTAATGTGACAAGTGAGTTAAGATTTGTTGAGTTGTATTGCAGTGCTAGCTGGAATACAATGTTTTGATTTCAGGAATCTCTTCACTGATGCTTGATGCTTATGATGTTGGCATTATGAGAAGGAAAGAGTGAAATTCAGTAGGTCTAAAATAACTGTATTCCCTGTATGCTCAATATCCACAGAAACCTGGAGAACCTGAAGAGGGATATCCAGTTTACCTCAATTATTTGCCTCCCTGTTCATGCTGATCACCTAAAGATCTTTGCTTCTAACTGGTATGTTAATTACCATATACATGTGACAAAAGCTTGATCACTTCTGAGAGACAGATATTCCATTTCTCTCTTACTGATATTTTTTTGGGTCTTCTACACTGCAGTTTAGGGACCCAGAACACTATCTGCTCAGTATGTTTAAATCTTCATTTTAACCAACGTACATAAAGCTCTGCTTCTACCCAACAGTGTTTACAATATTTATGTATTGTATACATATCTAATATATACAAAAAAATATGTAATTTTCTTATTTTTAGCATTTCTCTCTCTCTTTCTCTCTCTCTCTCTCTCTCTTTCTCTCTTATTTAGTGCTGTTTTGTTGTGGGGTTTTGTGTTTGTTTGTTTGTTTATCCTAGTTAGTCTCTGTTCATTACAGAGAGGGGGCATTTATGCTAACCACTGACCAGAAAAAGGAGATAAACCACAATTTCAGTTTTAAAGTATTTTTAAGAATAGATGTCTGAATGAACATATTCTTTGTTCTTCTCTCTTCTATCTGCCTAAGCAAGTAGCAACAGTTACCATTTATTAAAATCTATAAACTGATTTAACAGTCCAGAATCTTGAATAACATGTGGCATCCCACCCTGAAAGTGAAGGGAACACTGATGTGTGCAGATGCATGTGGTCAAAAAGAAACAACAAAAGTCAGAGGATTTACAGAAGCCAGCAAAGTTTTCGTTTGGCAAGGAAATTGGTATAAGTTAGTCCCTTATCTCCTAGGATAAGCCCACAGTGGTCTTTAATTAAGAGCAGGGTGAAAGGGAAAAGAGAGGAAAATTAGAGAGAGGGAGGGAGAAAGAGAGAAAGGAAGAAAGGTCACGTGTCCTGGCTTCACCATTGGTCCAGATGGTGGGGTGTCCAGGGTCCTGAGCATGTGCTTGGGCTTTGTGAAAGTGCTTTTTCATGGACAAGTTCTCCTTGCCCTAGAAGAAAGCTACTTGTTTTCTATGCAAATTAGTTATTATGCACAGTTCATTCTTTTAGAACTTTCTGGAAAGGGATCAGAGGGCTTCAGTAGTCTTTGGTGGTCTTGATCTGCCTCTACTAGGTTGGCCTTTGGTAGATAGTCTATGCTTGCTTCTCGACATTATTCTTGCACTGTACTGTGTTGTGCTTGTTTCCAGGAGCCAGAAAAAGGTAATTTGTTCCAGAAAAGTGATGTCCTATTTCTGTATGACCCCCTTTTCTAGCTACATCCTGTTCTTTCTCATGGTGTACTGTACCAACAATTCTGGGTTGGCTCCACAGTTATCATCGAGTTATTGGTGTTTGAGACATACAAATTAACCCCATCTCTTCTGGGCTTCTCTAAAAAGCAAAAAATATTCTTTTTATCACCAAGTCTCAGTTTTAAAATCTGCATTTAGAATTTGTCAAGCCTTCTGGTCCAGGGGAGGCAATTTTTCTATCTTATGCCATATATGGTATTGGGAATTCCAATTAAAGCTATTTTATTCTGAAGTCCAATTAAAAAGCATGAAATTTGATTTCTTTAGAATAATGCCCCTTTGTTTATGTGTCACCTACAGAAGAGAATCTGAAGGGAAGTATTGCTACAAAATGCCTCTCTTGTTTTCCAGAAACCTTGTAGATTTGGAAGGGTTTGACTCCCATTTCTGTTATGAGTTCAGCACTTGTACAAAATATCAAACATGGAGACTTATCTGAACAACTAGCCCTAGAAGTAAGCTTTGACATTTCTAGGCTTTTCTTGGAGGCCGGTATAAATCATTAGGGCCCTTGGAAATGGCTGATTCCAAGACAAAGAAACATTATCAGTTAGGTTATAAAATTGAATGAGGCCCTCAGCTGGCAATGTGAAAAAAAAAAAAAAAAAATCTTGAGTTTATTTAATTCAGTTAATTTAACACAAATATCTGGCCATTTGATAAACCCAGGCTAACTGATGATTGTGGATAGAGCTCTGTGCCATTCTTCACGTCATGTCAATGTCTGTGATACTGAAAACCCTAAGTAAATCAACTCTTTACATGAAGGCTTTCCCTTTTAAGGTTTCTTCTATTCCAAACATCTGGTGGGGCCTAGTACAAGTTTTCACTGGGTGCTGATGTCAACATGCTATCAGCTGGAATTGTGCAGGGATGGTCTTTCTGAGAAGGGGTTGTGATGGACATTGCTGGTTCCAGCTGGCTCCAAAGGACCCTTAAATGCATACAGATGAACCCTGAACCCATCATCCAAGATGGTTGTGTATTTAACAAAAGGCAGAAAATGCTCTGGCCATGGGAGGGGCAGTGCTGGGGCATTGATGAGGAGGAGCAAGAAACAGCAGAAGAAGCAACAGTGCTAGAGAAGGACTAGCATGTGGAGGTGCTTCATAGAGGAAAAGATAATCCCTGTAGCCCATGAAGAAACCACACTGTAGCAGGTTTCCGTGATGGACCCATGGTGGAAGAAAGGAGAATTGTGTGGAGGAAAAAGTGGCAGGCCCAAACTGCTATGGATTGACTGTAACTCCCATTTCCACCCCCCTGTGCTGTTCAGGAAGAGGTAGAGGAGTCAGGAGTGTAGGACTAAGGAGCCTGGGAAATTGGAAGAATGGTGATATTTTGATGTTTGCTTATTGTTTCCTAAAACCTCAAAATATTTATTCTATTTGACAGTAAATCAAATTAACTTTGTCCAAGTCAAGTAGTTTTTTGCCTGTGAGAGCAACTGGTAAACAACCTCCTTACCTTCATCTTGTCCCGTGAGCTTCCTCATTCCTGTTCAAATATTCTCACCTATTGTGCTGCATAGGGCGTGAGACAGTGAGTGTGTGTCTTGGTGGAATTTTGGCTGCCAAAGGTAACTCAGCAGAAAAACATTAGGATATTTGTTATCAGACTAACATATTAGTTTCACCTTGCATATAGGATGACTAAGAACAGAGAAAGTTGGGGGCATTCATGTGAAAATTCATATGCCTTTTTTAATAATATATGAAAAAAACCAGTCAGTCAAACATATAACAGAGAACAAGGTTTACTTTTCCTGCTGTGAGAACAAGAATAACAGTTTTGATTTAAATATGTAGTGCAGGAACATTGAATTATACAGTTTAGATTAAGGCTGTGTATGTAATGTAATGTACAAAAGCTTCTTTAATTGTGATTTGTTCCATTTTTACACTAACCTCCAGTATTACTCCATATGTGAATACATTTTAGGCGAGCAGGGAGAGATGGAAACACCATCAAGTGTCTTCACAGAGAATAGGACTGATGGTGGTTTTAATTAGTTTGCTAACATCACTGGAGCCATTACCTCATAATAAAAAGTGCTGAATGGTCACCTTTTCCCAACCTTTCTTACCACTTACCATCAAAAAGCAAAGTATAATGGGCAACAGCTGTTTCTGCTATTGCATGGATTTAGCTACACTCCCTAAGTGAGCACTTTAGTTTACCAACATTTATTTCTCCATAAGTCCATAATTACAAATCCAAAGTTAATCTGCAAAACATTGGTATCTATTTTAAGACAGATGAAGGAAGGCTTTTAGTTTTCATTATGATAATATTTTCTTCTTGTGCCTTTCTTTTTCTTTCGTCTCAGTTTGAGATTCCACTCCTACATCTTTGCTCTTTTTAATTTTCAGCCTTATTATAATTCTTTCAGCCATTTCTTTTTCATGTCTTTAAAGATAGAAAGCTATAATTTTGTGTGTTTGCTGGCCTTGCATCTTTATATGTCTACTTTTATTTTGTTGGATTTCTCTTTTTATTTTGGTTGGGGGTTTTCAGTTTGCTTTTTTTCTTTATTTTGATTTCTGAGACAGTGACAGTATCTGGGTGAAATGAGCAAAGCCTAGAAAACTGTACAAAAGTTAAGGAAACTTTCTCAACAGAAAACTTTACAAGCAATAAGTAATAAGCAATAAGTAATGAATATAGTAATTGAAATGTTTTTAGTATAAAAAGACAGAATGTACTAATGAAATCGAGTTTTATTATGGAAAATATTTTTTGCTGAAGATTTTTTTTTTTTTTAAATTCAGGATGATTTTTGCAGGAAAGATTTTTCTTATTTAAACTATTGCTGAAATTAGACTTCCTGAGTTCACCATGGCTTTTGACCATTTTTTGGCATAAGTCATAAGTCAAAATTATGAATCAGATGCACTAGAAGTCTTCATCTTTTAAAGATGACTTAATATTCCCATTGCACCAGAGTAGTTAACTCCTGACTACACTATATAGAGATACTACATTGTGTATCCCGAGGTAACTGTTCAGAGAATTGTGCAGCTTCCTTCTTTCTTTCAGCCCATGTGGTTTCCTTTTCCTGGAAGCAGAGGTGAAAGAATGTGATTTGGCTGCATCTTAATCTACGTCAAGAGCCTGGCCATACACCCAAACTAGATAGTTAGTCATCTATTTTACTGAACAGTTTTTGAGACAGTTCAAATTAGTCCTCAATCCTGATTGTTGTTTTCCAACTGAGTATCTCACTAAATGTCATTACTCAAAGGAAAGAGAGTAGATACTTTGCATTATTTTGTGAATACAAATAGTGTTATTTTAGTTTATTTTTTCCATATACTGGTCTCTTTTCAAAGACATAAACACTGTTGTCACAAAAACTATTGCAAATTTTGAGGGGGAAGTGTTCTTTACAATACAGACTATTTGAGATGTTTCCTTTAACTTCTCCATAAATCAGACAGGTTTCTAGTAAAAGACCAGATAAAATATAGTTATTTCTGGTCCTCCAGGGCATTACTGGAAGATTAGTAATAATGAAGATTTTTAGGTGTTTTGGAAGCTGTTGTTTGCATAAACTGTTTTTCAAAGGTCATTATGACTATCAGAGTTCATTTTACATAGGCTTTTTGTTTGTATTCAACATTGAATTCTATGTAAACTAAAATACAGCTCTATGACTAAAAACTTTTTAATCCTGTTTGGACGACAAAATTGTATCATTTGTTGGCAACCTAAAAAAAATCTTACACTATTAATGAAAGTGATACACAAATTAGATGCTTTTTATTCCTGCATCGGTGATGATCTCCTTGACTGATTTTTCTGTTGCTTGTCTGACTTCTAGAGTTTGCATCCTGGCCTGTCACATACAGTGGAATGAAGGACTGTTAAAACACAGACCTATAGCCAGGATGGTGAGGACTGCTTTTCTATATGTGTGGGGCTTTAATCTGTAAATGTAAAATTCAAAAAAGTATTTTCATTCTGAAGGGAAAAGTCAGGTAAGTAGTCATTACAGAGCACTCATACTCACTGGTGATAGGATTTTGGCAAGTCATAATGAGATAAGAATTTCTACAGTTGAACTTGATACAGGAGTATGCCAGTTAGCTTCTAGCTGTTGATCCTGGAGAACTTGTCATCTCTCTGGAGCATATACATGAACTGAGAAAAGATTTTGTCCTATCCCCATGAAGTCAGTAGAAATCTTAATAACTTCAGTGGCATTCGGGGAAAAGCCACTCTTGATTTAGTTATAAAGAACAGGAGATGAGACTTCTATTTGATTACTTACTATTGCTCATTGTTGGTTTGGTGGTTTTTTTTTGGAGGGGGTGTTGGGTTTGGGTTTTTTTGTTTGTTTTTGGTTTTGGTGTTTTTTTTTTTTTTAATAGTTCTTTTTTAAACTATTGACTTCCCTGACACTGAATTACTGATATTTTCTTTGGTATTTCTGGGATAAAATGTAGAAACATCTTCATGGTTAAATGCTTCTATTGATTTTTTATTTTTTTTATATATTGCACTACAATGTTTATTTTTTTCACAGTACATGTTTAGACCTCTAAGGAAAACCATCATCAACAAGATTGCCTGATCTCATCTGGGTGGATAATCTATTCTTTGTATGGCTATCTGGATTTTTCAGCTGAAAAATGTTCTAACTTTCATCATGGCTATTCCACCACTAAAACTTAGAAACCTTTTACCACGAAGCTTCAAGGAGAGACAAAAAAATATGTATTAGTCATTGTATACTTACTACCCATATGTTAATATCATTTTTCTTACCTTTCATTTTGAGGAACTGCTAACTTCTCAAAAGGTGGATTAATAGAATTGTTTTTAATTATGGCAAAGAATACAAGGTAAAGAAAGGTAATTATCCTATTTTCTTACTGCAGAATAGAAAAGGTGAAAGTGGTCACACTGTAGGTGAAATTGAAGAGAATCCACTTTCTAGAATTCTTACTTTAGTTTAGAGCAGAAAATGGAGATTTGAAAACAGGTAATTTTGAAAACTGTTCTGTGTTTACTGCATAAAATAAAAAAGATCTCTTGGCAATGAAAGTTTGTGATTTTCTGTTACTGTAATTTTTTTTTTTTTTTTTTTTTTTTTTTTTTACTTCACATTCCTTAACCTTCTTTACTGAAGGGAAAATATGCTGTTTGTCTCCGCAAACACAACTCTTATAACCTTGACATGTTCAAAAAGAAAAAGAAGATGCTTTTTTCAGTTTAATGTTTTAAGTTGGCTTTCTTTTGCTTTTTGGTTTTGGTTCTTTTTTTTCAAAGATGTTTCTGAACTACAAAGCAGAGTTGAGCACTGAGAATTCAAATCATCCATACAATGAATATATCAGTTGTATGAACTAAAGAGTTACATTGTTTTTTTTCAGTTCAAGAACACACAGCCATTTTCCTGACATATCTTTTTAGCTTCCCCATTTCTGCTAGTGTAGGGCTTTTTCTGTTTATACTTCAGCATATAGGAACTGAAACGCATTCTGACACAGGGTCATCCACAGAGGATGTCTGTGTTCCATTCCAATTAGATTTAAAATCTCTGATCTCAAGCTTAGAGTGCAGGAAGAAAATGGAAGACACTGAGAGGAAAAAAAAAAAAAAGTTCACTTTTAATAGAAACAAAAGAAAAAAAAGAAACAAACATTCAAACAGATGGTCAGAAGCATGTGGACAGAAAGTAGTAAGAAATTACTTGTCTTTAGAAGCATTTATAAACTTACTTCTCAGCAAGCAGAGAGGATAATTTTTTGAAAGGGCTGCATGAATCAGACTGTGATCATGGACAGAGAAATGTCTGTATCAATTTATTATGGTAATGGTATTTCATAAGAGCTCTTGGCTTGAACTGTTTGTACATTGGCATTTAAATATCCACATCTCAAGCACATGGGGACTCTAAAATGGCTCATGGAATTGGATGGATGATCATAGCAGAATACAATACACAACATCTCCTAAAAAACATTTATTTTTTTAAGCATGGACACTTTTCATTTTGTTGGACAGCCAGTAGGTGAAACCTGGTGACAGTAGTCAGACTTGTGAGGTACTCATTGACACAGACTAAGTTAAAAAACAGTGGACAAAACTGGACCAAGGGACCCATACCAATCAACTTGTTGACTTTCCAGACAAGAAACCATACCTATGCCTGGAAGCAGTAAATGTAAGGATTCAATCTCTTTATAGAACTGTCAATGGGAAAAGATAAGGATGAGAACTGAATGAGCATAAAGCTCTGAAACATTCAAGTAGAAGATGAAAGCATTGAAAAAAAATTCATCTCTTTGAAATTCAATTATAATTTTGGATTTGCTTGTTGTTTTAGTTGGGTTTGTTTGGGGTTTTTTGTTTGTTTTTGTTTGTTCATTTGGGGTATTGTTTTGGGGTTTTTTGATTGGTTGGTTGATTGTTCTGTTTTGTTTTAGTTTTTTGAATTCAAATGAAGAAGCAAACCAGAGTTAAATACTCAAACTTCTGATTTAGAATTCTAGAACTTAGCTATGTTTTGAAGAAAAAAATAAAGGTATGACATGTGATGCCATTGTAACAGGAGATATCCGTTTCTCAGAACGATGTAATATTGAATAAAGCATGCTGATAGCAAGTGCATCTAAACCAAGAAGCTTAAAGAATAACACAAGACCACTAAGGAAGAAAAACACCAGGAGTAATAATATGAAATTCAGGGTCACAAAGGTAGTAAACACAAGAAAGCAAAGAATTTGATTCAAAGTTTACTTTGAATTAAGAAAAAAATGAAACTGCGAACAGTAATATGGGTAATTTTATTTTCCTTTTGAACAGTGAATAATAAAGCTACTCTGTATTTAAATACTACAAGGCTGGCACAGTGACTGATGACATTTATTCAGTGACCAGTGATAGCAGTTCAGTGAGACGCTGAATTGACTAAATCTCTTTTTCAATCCTATGTGCCCCACACATTCTCTGTGTAATAGACCAAATCCCACCCATTTCTGCATATCCATCACAATTTGCTTTGGTTCTCCTTTCCTGCTCTGTAACCCTGTAGTCAATAATAAAATAATTTCCTTATATCACTCATATGTCCTTTCCTCAGTCTATGTTTCATCTAAATGTTCCAAGAGCAGTGTCTAAAGTAGTTTTCCTAGCTTCCTTCCATTCTTATGCAAATGTGGGAATTGGATAGATCAAACAAGGTTGGTATAAAATTAGTGGTGTAGCCTCTCCCTCAGTGGATAGGTCTACTCTGTTCTGGAAATGCATCTTTAAGGTATTTATAGGGAAAATATCACCTCGGGAATATGCTATCCTCTGCTAGATTTTCTTGGACTTATTAAGAGTAGGCAAGCAGATAAACATAAAACAATGAAAAAAAGAAAAAAAGGACAGTATTTTCATAAAAACCTTTGAAGAAATTAATCTGAAAAGTAGAATTATATTTCAGGACTGAGAAACTTTCAGTGAAGAGGACAGATGAAGCATGACTTCAACAGATCTAAAATCACTTAACTACAGAACATTTCCAGCCATTCAAAAACCATATTTGCAACTACACTTTCAGAGAAATAGTCAGTTTGATTGTAACTAAAATTTGGATTCAATTTCATTGTAATCCCAGCCATGTGCAGTATTGTTAGATTGGAGGAAGACAAATAAGGATTAATTATGTAAAACACTGAGAGGGCAATTTAAGGAAATGTAGGCAACAGGTAAGAAAGAAGAAATATTATTGCATTAAATATGTAGGAGTCAACATAGAAAATAACACAGAATAGTTAACAGAAAAAAAACCCGAAGGATGAGCAGAAGACATCAAGCCACTTAGAGAGGTGATCAGAAACATATTAAACCACTAAACAAACCAACCATCGCCTAATTATATAATGTCACAGCAGGAAATGCATGTATTGCAGTACAACATAATGTTTTAAAATTGTCTTACCTTCAAAAAAAAGATGGAACAAAGGATGAGGTTCATAAAGAATATTGTATACCAAACAGCAGAGCAAAGGGAAGGGAAGAAAAAACCTCCTGTCTTGGGTTGAGCTGGCAAAACGCCAACTGTCCGAGACAGAGTGAAAAGGGCTCGTCTCCCCCCCCAACCAGCCAAAGGAGAAAGAAGAGGGAGAGGGAAAAAAAACTCAAAACTCAGGTTTATGCTGAAAACTAACTACATGTATTTATACAGAAAAGAGAACATTAAAACTACAATACAACACACACTTACACAAGCTATGCA
>JAWWEV010000001.1:60549439-60566377 GCA_035583235.1 Hafferia zeledoni | reverse complement strand
ACCTGACAATTTTCAGGCCTAGTCCAAACTTTAAAACCCAAATTTAGGCCCCACCTGGCTGAAACCATGACACCTCCAAAGATCAAATTCCCATATTAGTGATGATAACTGAAAAAAAGATATGGAGGATTGATCAATACACAAAAATACAGAAGCTTAAACACAGGCCACTAAATTCAACTTACACTTTCACATAAACTGTGTTTTTCCATAGCCCATTTTGAAGTCATGATTTGGTAATGCATCTAAGAGGTTTTTTAGAAGTCCCTACACATTGTACTCCATCTGTTACACTTCCTGTCTTACTTGGCAAAGGGGAATCTTTGTGTGGGTTGTTGGGTTTTGGTTTTCTTTTGGATTTTTTTAATTGCATGCTACATCTACAGTTAATTCACTAATTGACTGTCTTAATAATGCTATTTTGAGAGCTGGATCTTAGTATCCAAACACATTTCTTTTTATATTTCCTGAACAAATACACTAGGTCATCTTTTACCTGTGCAAAGGGAAACAGATATAAATATATTCTCACTTTTGCATAACTGATTAAATACCTAAGAGTATAGCAATGATTATGATGACAATACCATCACTAGCTTTGCTGTGGTCAGTAGTACATACCAGTGCTTTGGCTGCACACAGCTTATACAGAGTACATTACAGTACTCTTTATTTCTTGTCATCTGGCTGTGGAATGCATCATCATATCATTTTTTACACTGCTCCCTTCCTTTGCTATCCCATTTATACAACAGGATTTTTGAAACTGAAAAATATTAAAGAGTAAGTTTTTTTCAAAGGAATATCATGATTTCTTCCTCTGTCCAAGAAATTAGTGGATGGGGGAAGCCTTTGTTCCTCAAGTCCAAACAATTTATTCAGCCAGTCCATTTTATTCCTTTGGGTATTTATATAAAAAGCAAAATTGTCTTTAAAACCCTGACACACTGAGTCATTCCACTTGGGTGAGATGCCTATTTTTCAGAAAAGTGAAGTGTGAGAAAATCACCCTTAGTGAATATTCATGCATTTATCTTATGAGGAATTTGAGGGCTCTCAGCAATTCTATCAACAGATTATCTGTCAATATACTTGTGCTGCCACAACTTTTCCTTTGGAATAATGCTTGACTTTTTCTCTGGAAAGCAACATAAAAAATTAATAGAAATGATCTCTGAACTGTGGAATTTGAACAGAGATTTGAAATGTGACTTTCTGAGTAATAACCATGGCATGTGGCAAAGGCTGTGACAGAATGAGTGGGTCATCATAGTGAGGTAATTTGGTTACTCATCTAGACCTAGAGCTAGAATCCTCACACAACATTACAAAACGTATTTTTAAAAATATAATCACAACAATTGCTACCTTATTTAGCTAATTCCCTACCATGCTGCAGAAAAAAAAAAATGGATTCCTAGGTCTTGAAAGTTAGCCGTTACGCATGCAAATATATATATTCATCACAAGTCTCATGGAAGAAGGTAATTTGAAAACTTTCCATAATAAAGTCTTATTCCACTGGAAAAAAAACAAATAATGAAAAAAAAAAAATCTTCTATTCTTAAAAAGAAAGGAGCTGAGATAAAGTTATGCTTTCCAAAGTTGCTGTGAATTCTCCTGTTTAGTACAGTAAGAGAAATGGGATATAAGTAATTTGCATAGCTTCCTAATATGAAAAGCAACAGAAAGACCCTTTTTTTTTTAAAGGATTCACTTCATTTTACTGATCTGTTGCTTACTCCCTCCTGGCTTTTCTCAGCCTTCATAAGGAGCTTCACATCTTTGGGTCAGAAAGATGAATTACTTAGATGGGAAGTGTTCAAAAAAATAACTACTTGACCCAGTGTCAGGCAACAGTCTTGATGGTTTTCTTTTCCCCTTTAATGTTCCTAGATTTTCATTCTGATTGTGCAATGGCATAAATTTATTTTTGAAGGTAACATTAGTCTATTAGTCAGTATTTCAAAACCTCGATATTGCATTAGACAAATTATGATTTAACTAGACAGTAAGCTTAACTCTTCTCACTTCTACCTGAAAACCTAATGGGTTATGGTAGTCTTAGTTGCCTAAATAATTCAGAACAAATGGAGCATCCACATCCAGCAACCCCAAGTTTTTTCCAATATTTTGTCAGGTTTGTGAATTGAATCACACTTGTTACTTGTGATGTACAGCACTGCTGTGAACACTTGAGTTCCTTAGACAAGTATTTACATCCTTTGCAGTCTCTGTATGGCAGATGAGGACCACTTGGGGCACGGGTTGGAGGCATACCTTCTAGAGACCTGGCATGTGCTATATAGCATTCCTTCTGTACTTGATTTTGCTTTATTAATAGGCACACAGGGCAAATGTCAAAATAAAGCACGAGGATGTACCAGCATTAGGCCTTGTGACCTATTAGGACTTGGATACAGGAAAAAGCATACATCATAAAGTGTAGGTATGCACATGGCAGTACCACTGGTCACAGCCCTGCTGCACATGATTATATGTGAGGAGTTTTGAAACTTTAATGATTTTGGGGTGGCATAATCATTTTAGAAATACATTTTATTTACTAGAGAGGGTATGAAGAACTTGTCATCTCAGCCATTTATATTAGTCCCCTTAAGAAGCATCTCTAGGACCACCATAGATAATGAACCACAAGTAGAAAACTGATACACCCATTTGAAAGCATGACTTCTTCCTATACAGATTGTGGTAGAACAGCTGTGAGAATGGGATGACTAATGAAATTATCTTTTTCATCTTCCTGGCACAATTCTTTAGCTAATCTAGCATAAGGAGAAGGCTCTCTGTGCATCTTCATTAGTCAACACCTTCACAGATCTGATGTTTTTCTAGTTAGTATTAAAATATGTGAATTTCTTCTCTGTTATATTTATGCAAGGAAAGAATATTTCTGCTGAGACCACAGATATAAGTGAAGGCAGATTAAAATTTATTGTCTTAGGACCTCATTGTTTTCTACTCTATCCTTTATGTAGTTTCTAAAGGAAAATCAAAGACCCTATGAAACTGTGCATTTGTCCTTGATAATATTTTACACTGACTTATGAAATAGTGGGTGATTACAGCAAAAATCTTGAGTGTGAGATGCATAAAGAACACTTTTTTTTTTCTTTCTGGCAGTGGGAAGCGACCTTGAAGAATACATGTGACATACTTGCAGTACTGAAAAGTAGAAAGGTACTCCACTGGAACTGCAAGTAAGGTTTAACATACAAGACCATGGAGAATCAAACTTCTTCATCTACATTTAGGACTCCATAGAGTGGAAAGCCCCAATTAATGTTTTAGTAAGGCTTAAAAGCTTCGTTTTCTTTTGGGAAAACTTATTATAACATTAAAATATACTCAAATAGGCTTTTCATGGGGAAAATGAAGTTTTAATGCTTCAAAAATTGCCATGGGGACTTCCTGTTTTATGAGAAGAACTTCCAGCATATCTACCCACTGTCGCCTTAAACAAGGTTTTTTAATAAACATTAAAAAACTTGAAAAATAACAAACTGACTTTTCAGTTTAGTTGAAATACACATTAATTATGGATACTCATTGTAATAGAAGTACACTATGAACTTCCGCAGTTAAAGTCTTTTTTTTTGATACTATTAAAGCTATCTTGGTTTCAGAGGGTGTAGATACCAGCTATACTGGCATTCAGTACTGCAGTGGAGAACAAGAGGCCTTTTTAAGGTGTCATTCATCTGACTTAGTTTAGGCATCTGGTTTAAGATGAAAGAAGTTACGTCTCAAAGGTTGGACGAGATGATCTTGGAAGGTCCCTTCCAACTTGGGCTGTTCTGTGATTCTCTTGGTGGATGAAAACATTCTAGTTCCCTGCATTGATTGAACAGGCTTCAGAAGGTGATTCCACTGTATTTTGTCATCTGTGTTTTGTCAGATTAACCTTCTCGTTTTAGAGACTGATACAACAGTCATTCAAATTCATAGAGTTTACTGCACAGTCATTGAAAGGCATGGAAGTCAATGAAATTTTTCTCTGAATAAAATGCAAGCACTCTTCATTATAGAGTATCGCAATGTTTCTAGAGCCAAAGCAAGATTGTGGGGTTTTTTTCTTTTGTAGCCAGCAGCAAACAACTCTTCATCCCAGAGTTGTTTTTTTTCACTGCTAAGAGGTATGCTAGTATTTCTTCTTTTTTATAGCCTCAAAATTGTTACAGAGAAATGTAGCATTAAAGGATTTATGATGCATTGACATCTATAGGCAAATCTTATGCATTGCTGACTTTAAGTATCTAGATATCTATCAACATGAAAAGAAGTTGTAAATTGGCTGAGGATATGAAACTACTCATCAGACACAGCTGATAGCTGGTAGCTAATAAAGAGTGAAACTTTTCTGAGTCTAAATAAAATTTAAATCATCCTCAGTTCCTGCATATTAGATTAATATTCTTCTTCATTTGTCCCCCATTTATTTCTTCTTCTTTAATTTGCTTCTCGCTATAAAAATCTCTCTCTCTTTTTTTGAGGAAGCAGTCTTGCCAAACTTTCAGTCATTTCATCTTTGGAGAGCTGCAGTGCTAATTGTCATAGATGTGCTCTGCCAGTAACCTAATTTTCACTTGGTAGCATTTCATGCTCTGTGGCAATGGAAGTTACCAGCTGTGATGTGTAAAAGACAAGAACTAGATTTCTTAAGAAACAGATTTGAAGTCTTTTTGTCTTGGTAAGTAACTGACACTATCAAAGCTTACCAGTGGAAGGACAGGAAATCTAAGAAATAGAAGCTAGATGGAGGAGTAAAATTAAAAAAAGAAAAAAAACTATTCCTCAATCCAAGCTTGGCTTTTGGATGGAGCTTTCCTTAGTAA
Source organism: Hafferia zeledoni (assembly GCA_035583235.1). Lineage (NCBI taxonomy): Eukaryota > Metazoa > Chordata > Aves > Passeriformes > Thamnophilidae > Hafferia > Hafferia zeledoni. The sequence goes on along the minus strand of JAWWEV010000001.1, from coordinate 60,561,521 downwards.
AGGAACTGGTGGAAATTGAAAGTAGCTGTATGATGCTTTTGTGTCTAGATTCTTGTCTGGTCTTTAATGCATGTCAGAAGTAGGTAGATTTGGAATGCACACAGAGGTGCATTTTCTTCCCTCTCTTTTGCCCTCAGGAGCAAATCAAAAGGGAGAAAGCAAAACAAGGTAGAAGACAAGCCTGGGAAGAGTTTACTTTCACCTCTTAGCATGAAAAATTCTGAAGTAAAATTTTCCTCCTTTGTTTGCATACAAACTCTCCATTTTTCTGCTTGTATTTTGCTGTCTTTTCATGCTGAAGGATCTAACAATCCTGAATGGTCCTCAAATACTAAAAATTGTAAATAACAAAAAAGAAAATCCACAAATCATTCCACAACAAAACTAGTTGCCTCAGAGTTATGTAAGAAGTTGATGGAACACGTCCTGGGCAAGCTGTAAAGGTAGAGAAAGCTGAACTGTCTGCTAAAACAAGAACATAAATCTCCTGCCTAAACCTCTTCTATAGCAAAGACAAAAAGAAAATTTACAGGATTTTTTTTTTAATTCAAAAATAATCAGAATGGGGTATAAACCTTGACAGTTTACAACTCAAACTCATAATAGTGTATTTTTATTATTGATAAGGGAAACCGGGATACTTGTTCTGTGACTTTACAGAATGTCAATTGTCCTTTTAGTAATTTTGCTGGTTAGTTCTTGTGTCTTTTTGTCTGTATATTGAAAATAAATCTAGATGAGTAGTGGTCATACTTAAATTTTACACGTGTGTCCATGGTTACATATATATATAGGTGTACACATAGACCCAAAGATCCCCAAACTTTTTACTATTGTAAATTAAAACTATAAAAGAGGACAGAATAGGACTGCATAAGCCAGAGATTAAAAAATTGTTGCCATTGTGAGCTTTAACTTGAAAATACGAGGCTGCCAGGCATTTTAATTCACCTGAGAAAACACTGAAAACTTGTGTGTTTTTGTCACTTGTTTTTATTTTGCTGTTCAGTCCCCTGGTATAAGTTTGACCTGAGATACCTCATCTTTACTTTGTGATCAGACCAGTGAGAAGGCCATTTTGTCAGAAAATTTGCTACTTAGAAGGTGAAGAATAGTGTGCTTTTTTTATGTTTTCCAGGAGTTCACATTTTTGTTAATTATGCATTTTTGCTTTCCACTTGCTCAACAAAATATTATAGACAATTTTCCAAATATTTCTATGTACTGTACATGTACTAGATCAGATGATCAATAACTAAAATGTCTTAGCAAGGGCATCACCACATGAAAAATATTTTTCTCACGGTATGAGGACTATGACAGCCTGGTCATATTAGCTGAAGTTAGCTGCCTTAAAGTCTTACTGAGATGTTTCTTACAACAGCTCTTCTCTGCTTGTTCTCAGGCAGAGGAGGAAAAAAAAAAAAAGAGAAAAAGGAAAAAATTCTATCTTGGCATTAACTGGAAAAAACAAAAACAAATATGCTTTTTTGTGAATATTTCATCCTCTAGCCCTAGACTTTTCTTCACCTTGTCAGGCCTTGCTTCCAAATATGTGGAGGCTCTTTTTACTACACTAGATCAGAGCCTTGGTTTTCTAGTGGGTATGGTGCCATACATCTCTTTTCATATTTCTTCCTAGAGCCTTTGTAGGCCAACAGATTGAAGATATCTGTTTTTAACACTTTTTTTTTTTTTTGGTAGTTTTCACTAGAGAGTATTTGGATAGAGTGAAATTTATGTTTTTCAAATCTTGCTAAATATCAATTGAGAGGAGTGAAAGCGTCACTCATTCTATTTTACCAATAGCACAGAAATACTTCTTGCAATTCCGATGGTCAAAACCAGCTTTGAATAATTATACTAAGAAAATCCAGACAAAGACAAAATCACTGATAGTTTGAACAGATGCAATTTAATTTGCTTTGCTTCAGAAATGTTTTACCTCTCTGCAACAGTGCTAATTAAATGTTACTTAAATCAGGACCTAGAGATCTCATCAAGCAGTTGGTAACAGTGGAATTAAGGAAATAATCCCAATTCCCTTTAATAATGAATTTGTGATTACTGATAGAAACTACAGCATTTCATCTGAATGCCAACAAGGGGTGCATCCCGTACACACCTGGGTTCCTGGTGTTCTGGAATCAGTGAAGGAAGAAAGCATAGCTACAATGTTAACTCCTTGTCTCATGCCTGAGTTGCACAGGAGAAATCTCCCCATGTGGAAGTTCACTCAACTTTTGAGTGGAACTACTAGAAATCCAGAAGGAGAACAGAGGTAAATGTTCATATCTGATTAGGTTAGGCTGGGTCCCCTAATAATCAATGTAGAGCATTTTAGGACACAATTTGTCTCAGGCTGAAGTTGATAGCTACTATAGGCCTTAAACATCAGTGATTTCCCTATTGAATACTCTGATGTCTGATAGCAATTTCCATGGGTCATGACTCAGGTGTCACAGAAAACTCCAGCAAAAGGGTAGGGCAAGAAAGTAGTATTTGACACATAGGTTCTCATACAGATGGTGTGAGGTATGGTCAAGGTATTATAATAATATTTAACTTAGTGCACTTTTCTGTGACAGATACTCTTTATTGAATTGTTGCATATTGGTTTATCGCATTTTTATATTTTAGTCTAAAATCATCTCTAACTAAGAAAGCCCTCTTTATCTAGATAAAGAATTAGGAAAAAAAGTATTTTTATAAACCTCTATTTATAATATGTCCTAGATGGGCAGTTATCTTCATGCTATTTGATAAAACTTTACTGACTGATAAAGAAATTTTCAATACCTCATATGTTGCTAGAACAATTAATAAAGTATATCATTTGTAAGCACATGGAGGAAAATAACTTGTAAATAGTAGGCAACATGGAGTCATCAAAAACAAATTATGCTGAACTAACCTCATTTCTTTCACTGATAGCATAACAAGTTTAGTGGATAAGGGAAATGCTGTGGACATACTATGTCTTGATTTTAATAAAGGATTTAATACAGTTCCACATGACATTCTCATAAGGAAACTGGAGAAATGTTGGTTAAATGCAATCTCTGCTTATTAAGTACAATGTTGAAGAGAAAAAAAAAAAAGTAAGGTGGAAAAAATAGGAAAAAAAAAGAGGAAAAAATAAAAAATAAAAAAAAACAAAACCAACTCACGGAGCAATTATTAATGGTTTAGTGTCAGAAGTATCAAGTGTGACCTACAGAGGTCTGCTGTGGATCATAAGTCCAATTCTGCTTAATATGTTCTCTGTGTGCTTGGATAACAAAGTAGAAAGCGTGCAAAAAAACCCTAACAAAAAAACCCACAAAAACAAACCCTAAGAAAAAAACCAAACAAACCCAAAACAAACCAAAACCTCAGAAGATAAAAAATAGAAACAAGTCACATTTCCTTGGATATTTACAAATACTGGCACAAAGCTTCAAAAACAAACCAGCAGAAATCCCTGCAAAAGCTTTGCCCACTTTTTCAGTTGCCAGAAAGAAAGATGATTTTGCCTGGGCTGGGTCAGTCAAAATGGTTCACTTCCCCACACAAAAATATTTCATACAAAGTTTTTTTGTGAAGCAATGAGTTTCGCATTAAAGTAGATCCAAAAATGTAACCAGATTGGGGCCAAATTCCCTTCACAATAATTCCTGTTGTTCTGAGACTCTACTGGTGAGGAATGCACAGTATATATGTACTTGTTTTTTTGACCTAATGACTTTATATTATATAGTTGATGCTGCCAGGAATGAGATGGCCAATTTTAATCTTTATTTATGTCAATTTTAAATTGGATTATGTAAGTAAAAAAACCATAGTAAAAAGTAAAAATTATGCATTTAGCCAACACTGCCATCACAAAAGACAGTCTGGCCCAAGATTAACTAAATGTGAATGAACTGTCTGATAAGTTTACAAATATTTAAATACTGCAAAGTAGTACCATATGTACAACAAGAAAGTGATTTGGTAATTAACTGTTTGATACTGATCACACTCCAGACAGAGTACTTATCTTGGGTTGAGCTGGCAAAATGCCAACTGACCAACACAAAGTCAGCCTCCTTCCCCTTCTCACTGACAAAAGGGAGAAAGGAAAAAAACCTAGAAACTCAAACCAGTTTATATTTAAACTAACTATATATATATTTATACAGAAAAGAGAAAATTAAAAGCAAACTACAATATAGCACACACTTACACAAGTTGGAAATAACAAGAAATAACTCCCCACTCCCCAGCGAACACAAATCCCTCCATTCTAACTACAAATTACTCCAGAGAACTCAATCCGCAGAGAGACAGACTTAAGCATAAAACTAAGAAAAAACATTTTACTTCCCTAAGATAATATGGTGGTGAGCTGGTGCTCTGGGCCTGGCCTTCTTGTCCCTCCTGGGACTGCATGGTGTGTCCTTCTGAGACAACTGCTATGAAGGAACTGACCAAGCAACTCCCACACCGGCTCCTACACTTCAGGATGATGTCGGAATATGGTGTGGAATACCATTGGCTAGTAGAAGTCATCTGTCAGGTAGCCCAGCCCAGCTCAAGTCACCAGACAGTCCCAGGCCTAGTCTAAAATCTAAAGCCTAAATTTAGGCCTACCTAGCTAAACCCATAACAGTACTGCATTCAGTCTTGGTTTCCACTTTAAAAAAAGCAAAGAAATTAAAAATAGTAAAGGTCAGAGGGGAAACCAACTATAATCTAGAAATATATAAAGAGATTTTAGGATGACAGGGACTTTTATTCTTATTGATTGATAAAGAAAACATAACTCGTGGGCTAAATCCACAGAGAAAGATTGGAATAAATGTTAGACAAAGTGGAATATACAAATCTTTGTTATATAAAATTATCAGTTACTTCAATAAAATAAGTTTATCAATTGCAATCAGATTAGTTCTTCTCCATCTCATCAGTTATATGTATATAGTTAAATTGTATAAACCATGTTATTTTTTTTCTTCAGTTGTGTACATGCAGCATTACCAATGCCACAGACTTCATTGTCTGGAAGGGTTTCATAGGGAAACACTTCACCTATAGATATAGTGCAGAGAAGCACAAAACAAGTAACACCAAATTTGTGGAAGGCCAACCACAGTATGTTTTTGGCATTTCTGTACACATTCAAAGGGCTACACAGATATATAGGAATTTTAACACCAGACAACAACTACCCACTGAGGAGCAGTAGTGATTTCACAAGGTTTATTTCCTGAATAAATACTGGAATAGTCTTTATGTTAATCAAAGAGTTCTTTTGTCAGGTGAATAAGAAAAAGACTATATTTATATAGGATATCCTAGGGGGGTCACAGATGATAACTATTTACACCAACATATTCCAAAGTCTATTTTTGAAATAAACCTATAAGCTGCATTAGATTACTTCTGATGGTTCTCACCATCGAATTTTATTAAAGTAATGGCCATTTAAGGAGATGTCATACAACAGACAGATACATTAAACAAGAAAACTCTGTTACACAAAAATGCTAAAATTCTAAAGACATTTTAGACAGAACTGTTTATACTGAAGAATTAGCCCAGAGTTAGGTTGGTTAATATGAAGAAAAAAAATAACAACAACAACCAAAAACAAAAACAAAAACAAACAAAAAACAAAAAACCCCACACAAATTAAAAACCCCATATAGTTTTGGAGAAAACCTGAATTTTTCTGTTTTAAAATTTTCTTATAATATACTCAGCTTTAAAGTTACTAGCAGGGCACATCCTAATATAATTTTGCGTGACATACTGTTTCTCTATTTAATGTGTGCATTTCAGTAAGTCTACATTTCTAGTTTACTTCCCCAGCTTTATTCACTTTAGTCATTAATTTTATTTAAGTTATTTAGGTTTACAGCAATAGGTTTTCAGCACCAGCTTTTACCAGATATATAAAAGAATACAGAAAGATTCCTCTCTGTTCTCAATCATACAGTTTTAGTGAGAGGAAGATAACAGTGTAATCTTCTAATGATAACTCATGTAGAAACACTTTCACCGTCTTAAGTGTGAAATGTCTTTCTTACACAGTCAGTAAATGAGGAGATGTGCAGAAGTGAGAAGTGAGCAAGGCTTACTGGGCTTTTCTGTCAGTTTTTCTCTAGGTTCCAATATTGTCTCTTTAGTGTACATCAATGCAGAATTAGTTGCAGTAATTTAAGTGAGAATAGTTTTTTTCCCCTCAATCCTACTAATGTAAGGATGGCTTCTTTTTCTTGTGTGTATGTGGCTTTATTTCAATACTCATCTCTCTTGTGTAGCAACTGTTGGTTACAGGTATAGAACAAGGGTCTGAAAAGTAAAAAAGGAAAATTTCCCCTAAAGAAAATCATATGGAGACACATGCTGATTGCATAAACACTCGAAAGTTCACAGAGCCAAAACAAATGCATCTAAGTATGTGTTACCAACTGTCACATCTTTGCTACTGTGGCCACTCTCATTGGATGCTGCATAACAAAAGCATTTTTCACAAAGAAAAATTGCTTTGAGAATCTGTCTCCCAACATGGGATTATTTTTAATTCAAATTTTAAAAATCGCCATATATTTTTGTTCTATGCTAGCCTAACTTATCCTAACACCACCTAACATTTAAATGTATCAAAAAAAAAAAAAAGGGGAGGTTTTTACAGATGAGAAGAAGACCTTTTGAAACTAAATTAAACCATGATTTTCTCCTCAACTAACCTGATTTCTTTTCCACTTAGTGGATGAAGAAAGGCTGTGGTGTTGACTGCCTGGACTTTAGCAAAGTCTTTGACACTGTTTCCCACAGCATTCACCTGGAGAATCTGGCTCATGGCTTGGATGGCTACACTCTTCACTGGGTTAAAAACTGGCTGGGTAACCAAGTCCAGAGAGTTGTGGTGAATGAAGTTACATCCAGTTGGTAGCCAGTCATGAGTGATGCTGCCCAGGGCTCAGTACTGAGGCCAGTTCTGTTTAATATCTTTACCAATGGTCTGGGTGAGGCCATTGAGTGCACCCTGGGCAACTGCACAGACAACAACAGTTGATCTCCTGCAGCTTAGGATGGATCTGCAGCAGGAGCTGAACAGGCTGTATCAATGGACTGAGGTCAACAGCATGAGGCTGAACAGGGTAAAGTGCTGGGTCAGAACAACCCCATGCAGAGCTACAGGCTTGGGGTAAAGTGGTTGGAGATCTGCCGGCGGAAAAACATGACAAACAAATTAACTGTAGCAACAAGAAACACTCCCTCTGATTTGAATAATTCAAGACTAAATAGTAAGAATATTGTAGGAAGCTTGTGCTATTAGTCACCTGAAATGTATAAGTATGTTGACTGGGACATGCCAAGGATAGTGAGAGGGATTACAATTGCAGAAAAACTAGTAATAATGAACTCAATTATTTTGATGAATATTGGTAAAAAGCAATTTTGGTACATGTTTTAGAAACTTAATTTTATCTACTTCAATGATTGTCTCTTGGAGCAGATATTTTTTATGTAATTCTAAGAACACAAGAACAAACTGACATTTGTTCTACAGAAAGACCATATGGACTAAAGTACATTTAAATTCTTCCTTATAGGAATTTAAAAATAAATAAAAAATTAACATACAGATATGTATAAACAAGAGGACCTCTATATAAATGAGTCATACTAAAAAACCAAAACCATGAACAAAAGAGAATCTAAAAGGATAAAAGTCCTAAAGATGCAATGAAAATTTTGTGAAGTACATGGTGACAAACAATTGGTAAGCAGTGAAATAAACACTTTAAATTCAAAACCTGCACTTCATAAAGTGGAATTTATGGCCATGTAAGGAACACCTGAGTATCATGAGCTCTGAAAACCTTAATGCAGAATCAACCTTGGATCAAAACAATGTTTAGAGGACAAGCTTGTGAAAGGCATGAAAACTAATAATAAGCCTTTTTACTAGAATGTCTGCCAGAGAGTCTGCAGAGCTGATAGATGATGGTGCTGTAACAGAAGAACTCACAGGAGATAAGACTATGGTAGAAAAATTAAATGTGTTTTTCACATTGATACTCACCTCTGAGCAGTTTAGGAAGGTTCCCTCAGTGGTGGTTTACTTTGCAAAAGATGTACTGCAAAAAATATCTTAAATTAAAGTGTCAATAGAAGTGATTTTAGACCAAATAGATAAATGAATAGTAACAAATTGCCAGGACTAGATGGTATACCCTCAGGGTTTCTAAAAAACTCAAATATGACCTTGTAATTTGATCATAGATCTTATACTATTGCTTAAGTCATCTTCTGTATGAGAATAATTGAGGTTAGCAAATTTTATGTCATTTAAAAAAGAAATCCGTACAGAAACTTGGCAGGAGAGATGTAGGAAAGATGCAGGAAATTAAGAAGTTGTGTATCTGATTCCTTACAGGTACATTGGTAGAATAAGATCCATAGACATAGATCCATAAATAGATAAAATAAAATGGAATAAAAATTATTTTTGTAAAGAAGATTATGGCTTTTTAAAGGTTTTAAAATAAATAAGTATACAGGCAGGAGTGATCTTTATCTAGTTAATACATTGTGCCTGGATTTTCAAAAACTTTTGCAAGGTCCTCTATAAAAGATCCTTCAATAAACTAAACAGTCATGGATTATAAAAAAAGGAACCTTCACCTGTGGATTTATTTTAGGAAATACCTGAAGGACATGGGATTAATAAATATGACAGGAAAAAAGAAGGTGAAAATGATCACTTTTAGCAATGAAAGTCCCACTATTTGTGAAAGATCACAAAAATTCCTTGCACAAGTAACTGGCTGATAAAAAAAGGCAGAGGCAACACATACAAAGCTGTGCACTAGGGGAAAAGACTAACAGAAATTCTCACTGTCTAAAAACAGTGAAGGTCTCAAAACCAGGCATTGCTAACCCAGAAAATATATTTGCAGCTACTCTGGATACACCTATGAAAATGTCAGTTCAATGTTCACTGACAAATTCACCCAAACCAACCAACCAAATAAAAAACCCTAAGAAGTACCAGGGAAGAAAAACAGAAAAATAAACTCTTTTACATAACAAAATAAGTAACAGAGACATGAGATTAAATATATTTTTTCTTTTAACATATGACTAAACTTTGGAACGGACTGTCAAAGGATAGATTGGATGTCAAAGTCAAATGAGTTCAAAAACAGATTAGACAAATAAATAGAAACCTATCAAGGACTGTTGAACACCGATGATCTACAGGCCCTGGTTTAGAAGTTCCCCTAAACCACACAAAGCTATCTAACTCTGTGATGGCTCTTTTTTAATATAATTTTAAATATTTTATTGTTCCCTTAAGTAGCCAGCACTACTGTTTGTCTAACAGAAAAGGAGATAGTAATGGGTTTGGATTTCTGGTCCAATCCAGAACAGCCAATCTTCTTTAGTCTGCTATTCCTGTGACACCAGAATGCTGAAAAAAAAAAAGTAAAAATTATCCTTCCAATACATGGATTGGCTGCTCAGGCAGTGTAAATCAGTATCAGACTGAAGAAGTATCATTCTTTGGTGTGTTATCTTGTTTAAGCTATGCGGAGACCTGACAAAGTTTCTCATTTGAGGCATAAACTTTTCTACAGCAAAGTTTTTGATTTGAACTTCAGACAGTATGTAAATATATAAAAACAAAGATATAAAAATTCATATAAATTTAATGTTAATGTAATGCAAACACAAATAGAAGCATAAATGTAAATATAAACATGTACATAATAATTTCTTGTGCGTTTCACAGCATAACTTAAACAAGTATATGAGGAACATAAGGAATTATTCAATAGTCATTATGAAGTCACACACTACTCAGATAAACCATTCTTCTGCCCTGTAGATATAGAATAACTGCGAATGAGCAAGCTTACTGATGATGCCTACAGATACGATATAGTAATAACCCAATTACTGCTACTTCTTAGGCCAATGATCTAGGAAAAAAATACAGGTTTTAAGTAGAATTAAACAGAAAAGATTATAGAATCAATTACTTGCTTTTGTTCTCTTGCCTCATGGAGCTTATTTTAAAGCTTTACTTGCTGTAGGCAACATAAGCAGAATTAGAAGGTAAATTCTAACTTAATGAATAATGTCAACTAGGCAGAAATAAGTATATCTAATTGAATGAAAATTATCATGTTTTTGTATAAAGTCAAGAATATTGTTTTGGTTTTTTGCTTTATGAAATTAAATATAGTGCAGAAAACATAAATCTTTGTGATCCAGCTCACTTCCATATATTCTTGACTGGCAAAAAAAAAAAAAAAATTTAAAAAAAAAAATCAGGTGACTAGAGAAGAAGTACCTCAGAAACAAAGTACAAAGGTGGGCTGTTGGTACCAGCTGAGGATAAAATGCTAATATTTCTTTTTAGCAGGTTATGATTTGTAAAAGAATCCTGAAAAACGTACTGGGAAGTTCAGGCATGTGGCTCACTTGGCTTGTAGTTGGTTTTCATGTGTTGGAAGAATTGTTTTCGTTCTTCCAGGAGGTAAAAGAGTACACAAACCTTCCTGTTAATCATGTGTGTCCAATTTCCAAACATCAAAATGGTGAATAGGTTCTGAGTAAAGGTTTTTCTTGCTGCAATACCCACAGCTTCTGTTAATGGGATGCCAGTTTTTCCTGAACGGAAGAATCCTGGTCTCTTCATATAATGGATTTGCCATTGTCACTCCATGACATTTGTCATCAATCATCTCTAATTGATTTATACTTATTTGAACATCATATTTTCATTTACATCTGTAAAACTGACTGTTCCAAAATTTAAAAGACCATAACTTAAAGCTATTCCCCTGTGTCGTATCACTATATGCCCTTGTCAAAAGTCCCTTTCCAGCTCTCTTGATGTCTCTTTTAGGTATTGGAAGGCTGCTATAAGGTCTCCCTGGTGTTCCAGCCCTCTGTTATCTTCATGGCCTCCTCTATTGGACCTGCCCCAACAGATCCATGTCTTATATTGGGGGCCCCAGACGCTGAAGTCCAGGTGGGGTCTCACAAGAGAGGAGTAGAGGAGCAGAATCACTTCCCTTGACCTCCTGGTCATGCAGCTTTTGATGCAGCCCAAGACACAATTGGCTTTCTGAGCTGCAAGTGCACATTGCTAAGTCATGTCCAGCCTCTCATCCATCAACACCTCCCAGTTCTTCTCTGCATAGTTTCTCTCTTAATCCATTCTCTGCCCAGCCTCTATGTGTGCTTAGGATTGCCCTTGGTCAGGTTTAGGGCCTTAAATGAAGCCTTGAACTTCATGAGGTTCACACAGGCCCACCTCTCAAGCTTGTCAATGTCCCTCTGGATGCTGTGCCTTCCCTCGAGCGTGTCAACTGAACCACACAGTGTAATGTCACTGTAAACTTATTGAGGACGCACTCAATCTCAATGTCCGTGTCACTGACAAAAAAATGTTAAACAGCATCAGTCCCAATACTGACAACCTGCTACACAACACTGGTCTCCACCTGTACTTCAAGCCATTGATCGCAAGTGTTTTTATGCATCCAATTTCTTAACCACGGAGTGGCCCACCCATCAAATCCATGTGTCTGCAGTTTAGACACAAGGATGTCATGCAGGACACTGTCAAATACTTCTCACAAGTCCAGGTAGATGACATCAGTAGCTCTTAACATCAATCACCAATGCTGTGACACTGTTGTAGAGGATCTGAATACACCTACATATGTTACTGTGCAAAGTGCATAACACGCAGTGGTTCCACTAGTGGAGTTTTAGTGCTGTCACGAAGACAGGCCTCAGAGGGTTCAGTAGATACATGATTTAACACTCCAGTGTCTTGTGAGGACCAGAAAAAAACCCAACCAAACAAACAAAAAACAAACCAGTTTTAGTCCCATGAAATTCCTATTTGTTTCTGGCCTTATTTGGAGGTGGACCTTGGAATTGTGTGTAATTTGGATCCTGGATAGCTTAGACATAACTTCTGGTCATGAACCCAAATAAGGAGTTGAAGTTGTGAGAAATAATGAGGGAGGGTTCGTTGTGGGAGGAAGGGAAAGAAGGGTTTTTGGTTGATGGAACAGTTGAA
>JAWWEV010000001.1:60496399-60534595 GCA_035583235.1 Hafferia zeledoni | reverse complement strand
TAGAAGAGGTCAGCTGTCAGCTAGCCCAGCCCACCTCAAGTCACCTGACAATTTTCAGGCCTAGTCTAAACTTTAAACCCCAAATTTAGACACCACCTGGCTGAAACTATGACAATGTGTTAGAGCTTTTCTGTCTGTATATAGATTTTTATTTTGTATTTCTTATATATTTAATGGAAACCTTAAAATTAAAAGGATGAGAAAACTCTAAGAAATCACGGTTTCTAGCAAACAAGATTTGAGCATCTTACCAGAGGAAAGTATACTTGTCTGCCGGTATTGAACTGTATTTGAATAAAGGAGATCTAAATACATAATATTCCCATACCCTTTCCTGAAATCACTTTAAGGTCACAAGGAGATAGGTGTTGGTCTTTGCCTTTTTGGTGTAATGTGCACAGACAAGGTTAAGGCCTGAGTACCATTCTGTGCACCCTGTGCACTCACATTCCCCAGGTTATTGCTTCCTTACTTCTTCATATGGCAAGTAGCTAAGCAGAGCTGTAAACAGAGACTCAGGAGAGTTTAGCAAGCCATGATAATGTGCCATCCTCAGCATATCAGATGTGGTACAGAGCTCAGAGTTCCCCTTATATGTATTGCTTCAGCTGTGGTTATAATTTATAATTTTTACAGTGCCCAAAAGAGTATTCCTAGGCAAGGAGTAATTCAGCAGCCCAGCAGTTTCATTAGTGCAGAGTCAGGCTATTTACCTTGCACTTGTAACACTACGATTCTTGGGGCAGAATGAATGCTTATGTGTACAAAAGGAAATGTGTTACCTTTTTAGAAATCATTTCCATAATTTCTCATTCTGAACAAACTTAACTCTTACAGAAAACTAACAAAAGCTCCCAGTGTCTGATGCAGGACAACTTTAACCTCCCATGTCAGTAACATTTATAAACTATTTGCAAATTTGTTGCTAACCAGTCACATAAAAATGCATGTCAAGCTTAAAGTATTTTGGATGCAGAAGTCTCATCATTCCCTCTTGCAAACACATTTTCCCTCAAACCTGGGCTCACAGCTCTTCAGTGGAGCCCGAAATCTATATAACTGTAGGGACTTCCACTTTCTATTCTGGGTTTGCATTGCTTTATTTGAAGACTTTGTTTTGTACTTACTTTAAAACTTTTTCCACTTATTTTTGTGACTTTTATGGGTAGCATATTCAAAAACTATGCTCTCCCAATCTGCCCTTTCCAGTGTTCTAAATATAAATGTAGAAACAAAGAAACGCATATTAATAAGTAAAGAAGCACAGGTGTGCCTTGCAGACAGTAAGTTTTTTAAAGTCCTTCCTGAATTCTTGAATCATTATCCCTGCATAATTTATACTGTGTTACTGTGTGCAAACTCTGAACCTGGCCCACAAAGAAGAGATGTGAGTCAGTTCAAAAGATAAACCTTGTATTTTCACAGTAGAGGGCATAAGCCATTTATTTATGTATCAAATCATTATTAAAAGTTTTGTCCATACTTTCTAATCAATGGTGTGTGAAAGAAAGGCAGAAATTATGTAGTTCATTATTGCCTTTCTACCTCTCTCGCTCAGAGCCAGGGATGCTGAGACTATACCGGTTGAGCACTCAGTCCTCTTCATTGTTACTATCAACCCAGGATTTTAAGACTTTCTCTGTGGAGTAAAAAGAGGGAAGGATGCCTATCAAGAGCCTGCCAGATTCGTGTGCCAAAGGAAAACGAAGGGAAAATGAGGTTTTTTTGCTAACTGCAAAATTGACTAAAAGCACAGCATGGTATAGAGCCTGGGAGTACAGATATGTTATGTGAAGACATTTCAGAAGACAAAAAGCCCAGATTCCTTTGGATTCAAAGTGATTCTCATATAGGAAATGCATTTGGCATTATATCTGAACTTTAGTCTCCAAAATCATTAAATATATCAACATACACTGAAATTGTAGCATGTTTTTTCTTCCCTGAGTAATATTTTGGGGTTTTTCTCTTTTTCTACCTTGAAGAGTAATGAACCCTTTAAATAGCCTTCAGTGTGATAAGATATCCTTAGTTATCAGACAAAAGTCTACAGAGGTGTTCATTTACTCCCATCCTCAACAGGATATTGGGAAATGACTGTGTCTGGCATGGGGTACCCTGGCCTCTCCTCACAGAAGCCATTCCTGCAGCACTACTGTGAGAAAATTATGAGGTTTCTTACAAGCAAGGAGTTATTGTTGAACGCCAGGATGAATGTTGGGAAAGGGGAGTTTTGACTTTGTTGGCAGAGGACAGTTAAAATGGTCTTAATTAACAATACTATACATGAAATAAAATGTCAGGGGGGTTTATGCAGGGATGGGGGAGCTTTCCAGGGCTTTCCAGAAACCTCCAGGGGGGAGGAGGACTGGGTAGCTAGGCAAAATTGGTGGGAAAGGCTTTAAGGCAGTAGCTCCAAACAGGGGCTGCTGCCAGGGCACTGCAGCCGGTGACAAGGGCTGATAGGCAGAAGGATTCATTAATCAGCTGGAATTGAGCAGCAAGAAATTGCCCATATGAAGAAACCACAATCGGGGAGGAGGGCAGGCGCAATTCCAGCCAACCCCTGGACAGTGAGACAAGAAAGGGAAAAGAGGGACAAGCGAAGAAAGGGGCAGGAGGGGACATGGTTATCAGGGGTTAAAAGGAGCACCCCAGCCCTCCCAAGGTGTGCTCCTTGGTGGCAAACCAGGGGATGCACCCTGGATATACAGTTTTAAATAAATTTTTGCTCCACTTTCTTTTGAAATCCGTCTTCTAATTTTTTGACACAGAGATTTTTCTCACACTATTTTCACTCTTCATATATCTTGCTATGTATAATTAATATACTGAGCAATACTGGTTGGTTGGTTGGTTGGTTTGGTTTGGTTTGTTTTTTTATTTGTGAAAACTGGGAGCAAAACGTCATGAAAGTGCTTGACTTGAAAGAGAAAATTTTGTCAATTTTTCACACAGGCACTAAAGATCACTGGCATCCCGTTTGTCATGGAAATGTTTTGTTTGATCTGCAACATAGCCTTTTGGTTTGCATATATTTAGACTTCTACCTATTTTGCTATTTATCTGGTGCAATTTTAAATTAATCTAATGCTATTTTTAAACAAAATTGTTTAGAAATGTGGTATTTAAAAGTTGAAAATCTTGAGATTTTTAACGCCACTGATTTGAAGCACTGCATTTTAAAAGTGTCAAAATTAAATCTGAATGATTTTTTTTCCTTTTGCTATTTTTATCTCAGACTATATTACAGTGTAAGGGGAATTCTATAAAGATTTTTCCCCTCTGCTACATGGAAATGACTCATTCTGTGTTTTTCAGAGTAGCTAAAGATGTAAGTATCTGTCTAAAGTCCACATTGCAAAATTGCCTTACAGCAATACAGAATCATTTTCACCTGAAAGCTGAGAATAATATCTGTGAGGAAACTAGAGAGGTTACTACTGAATATAACTCGGTTGCTTAAAATTTTAGTTTAGCAGAATCAACATTTTCTGCTAAAGACTTTTTTTCCCAAAAAGAGATTTCAGCTAATTTTGTTGTTATGTCATGTCATGTCATGTTATGTCATGATGTCATGACTACAACTTTATTGAACCTGGTTGGTAAACTAGTTTTACCTTTTTTTTTTTTTTTTTTTTTTTTTTGCTAATGGGAACAGTAATATTTTGATATTCACATGCATGAAGTATCCAGCAGTGAAACAAAATCAAGTCTAGGCTCATTTGCTCTTTCAAGAAGTTAATTTCAACAATAGCTTTTGAATTGGGTGAATGTTTTGGATCTAGCATTGTAAAACTCTTTCCACAACTTCCACAATTTGAAATCCCTTATTGATCAGCCCAGCCTAGATGAGGATGAAGGAAATGAAGACCAGCTTCTGACTTGAAGAAGTGGTTTCAGAGGATCAGATATGCATCTCAAGCATGGGTTTGTGCAAAATGTGGATTTATATTGCTGGTTCTAAACTTTGACTTTACCAATTTGGCTGTAATCATGAGCAATTAGAATTGATGGTACAGGGATGCTCATTTAGCATATTTTTATTTGTGAAATATCTTTCAAATTCTTGATTTTGTTTCTAATTTAAACCCATTTTCTTGGCACAAAAATTTTGTCTCAACTTCTGATTTAGAATATTCATTCATCTCTGTCATATCACTTGGAAGTTTTATCTTTATCCTGTAAAATCTATTTAGATATATTTTGTATCTCATCCAGCTTTTCTTTATCCACTCCTCTTCTACAGTGTTTATGTCTCAAACAAACTAGAATTAAGGAGAGAGCAGAATGGACATGTAAGAGTATAGGAGTATTCAACTTATTTCTTTAAGCTTTTGAATGCATAGGCACATATTTGCTGTTTTCTGATAGTTTTCACTGTAGCAGCATGAAGTGCATGCCTTTAATAATTATTGACTGTTTTTCAGCAGTTACTTGCTCTGGAATGGAATAGCAATGAGCATTACAGCTTTTCCTAGTGGGCTCACGGAAGCCTCCTTGCAATATGAATAAGTCATCAACAGTCCACTGCAAGTATAGCCAGAATACTTTGTCAGGTGGATAGTTTCCTAGATGCAAACCAAATTATTTTATGCGTGGTTAGTTACACAGTATATTTCTACATTTACTTGTATTGCTATGGTGCATTTAGCTGACTAATGACTCAAGAACTTGATTTGCTAACTTCATCCAAAGCACCTGCTCAAGGATTGCAATAATGTAAATAATTTCTGTGGAATTAACAAAAGGAAAAAAAAAATTACCAACAATTTCAGCCACATAAAATTCAATACTTATTACAAAACACAACATGATTGCTTAATAAAGTCACTGTAAAGATCTGGCCAGAAGACCAATCACTGGGGAGAGCAGGACATATTGATGTACAACTCTCAGTGACACTTCAGGACAGATTTGCTGAGGTGAAGTTAAGGTTCTGGGGCTGTAGCCAACCCATCAACATGTCCTTGGGCAGCATGCTGAGATGTGACATGGCAGTAACCTTACAGCTGAACAGTTGTGCTGACCATATTGAAGCTGGATCCATCCTGATGTTATCAAAGTATAGATACCATGGGAAGGTTTGCCTCAGTCACAGTATGATAAAATTTAAGCCTATATTTAGGTCTTTTACTTTAATTAAGGTGTATATTATTCTGTGACAAGGCAGAACAATAGTTGTCTTTGAACAGCACATGCTAAAATATGTATTAATATAAAATATTATTTGTAAATATCTAACTTCTTAAAATTTATTGCAAGTGAAAAATTTTAATCTCATTTTCAGTCTTGATCATGTTTCTTCTGTGTGATAACCTATTCTTACATGTAAACAAATAATTTTATGTAGAGATAATTAGCAATGGAAAGGAAGACAGTGCCAGGACATCATGCACAAGAACATTGACTAGAGTTGAAGGAAAGAATAGGGGAAAAAGCATATACATTTCTTGAGAAATGAGAAAGTATGTGTTCTTATACTGGATTTATATATATGTGTGTGTATATATATATATATATATATATACACACACACACACAGGATGGTTATGATGCAATTTACTTTACAAACAAATGTATGTCTGTATGCACACACAGGCAATACCACAAAAATATCCTGTTTTCAGAAGATGCAAGTTTACAATAATTGTATCATGCCTCTTAACTGAAAACCGTCTATGGAAAAATGGTAAACTAAGCATATCTAAATCATTGAAGAGTAAGTGAAGAAGTAGAACAAAGGATGTAAGTCCTTTGCATGATGCTCTGCACAATGAGCTTAATACTCTGTCTCTTTAGAGTGACAGCCTTGTTAGATTGACACAATTGGAAAAGGAAGTGAACTTTATTTGGCCAGGCTGGCATAAATTAAAATAGCTGACTTATCTTATTACTTTGATATAAGTCAGTTAAACTTTGTGATTCATATTGGAGGAAAAGTGTTTCCTTCAAAAAACTTAAACCCACTGCAAAGGGTCTCATGTGGAAACAAGTTGAAATGACCAGAGAGCAGTAGATATATATAAATATAAAATAAGTTGTCAAATTTAGTGAATGCCTTTTAAAGTATCAGTCACCCCCTCCAACTGTATATTCTGAACTCAACAACAAAATAATAGAGGGGATCACACAAAATAAAAAGTGATTTTTGGTTTGCCTTCTTCATTGAGTACATCTGCAAGCAGAGGACACCCAGAGCTCAGTTGATAGAGAAAATGAGTTTTCTTAATTTAATTTGAAAAACATGCACTTGACAGTTTTCAATGTATGTTTTCAGAATGACCACAGATTTAAAAGTTAGCTGACATTTATCTGAGATGACCTTTCCAGAACATTCTCAAAAAACCACACTTGCAGATTTTTTCCTTAAATGAATGCCCCTATTCTGCCCTGTTATAGTCCTGTAAAACGTAAGAGCAAACTAGACAATGTACTGATCTTGAGCTGTGTTTAAAAGAATAGTCTCAGTGAACACAACAAAAAATTTATTATATATATATTTCTTTTTTTAATCAGGAATATAAGATCAATCCTTCATTTATTATCCCACATATGTGCTTCCTTAAGAGAAAATGACTCATGAGTCCAAAGCTTCCGTACTATTTACTGTTCCAACAAAATCTACTTTTTATTGTGATAGGAGGTATCACTGTATCTATACTGAAAGGAACCCATGACTGAATGGTTATGTGTACTGTTATCACTCTAGGTCAAACAGATACCAGTTGGGGATATTTGCATGGAGGCAATCATAAGACCCAGCTTAAATCATTTAAAAGCATTCTAGCCTATCGGCTCCTCAGGGTTCCACTTCACTTCTTTACATTTTCATTGCTGAGAATTAATTCCTGTTTTGCTTTCCTGTTCCTTTGAATAGATAATACATTGGATAAAACATCACAAGATGGCTAGCTCATCCCTAAAGGAGTAAAGTAACTTCTGAAAAGGACAGCAGAATTTTGATAAATGAACACTGAATAGAAGTTTTCTGAAAAGTACAGCTGGATTACTGTGAGCAGAGTTAGACCACAATACTGCTAAAAGTATGCTTTACTATTCATTATTGATATTATAGGTCTTCTACATAAAACCTAAAAGCATAATAAATTTGAAAAAAATTACAATTACGGTTACAATGTTTTAGTTTTCAATGTAGTTCTATTTTCCAAAAGTCTTCGCAGAAATTTCTTTGTTAGTTTATATAAGCAGCTACACAAGATGTTTTCTCATTTTGTTTCTTTTTTACATTTCAATTTTGTACTTATTTTTCCCTGTCCTAATGCATATATTTTAAATCCTTTGATATTATGCCTCTTTTCACTCAAAATAGTGCAGCCTTATGAAAAGTACAACTGATAGGGCAGGATGCAGCTGCTTGAACTGTAATCAGTACAAAATGAATTGACCATATTACATTAAATCCTGGTTCATCAGCTTGCATCAGCCCTAAGGTTTTCTCACTGACGTATGAGAAATTATAAAATCTCTTGGATTCTTTAACCCTTCGCATTCAAGTATTGTCATGATACTTGCTTGATGAAGCTGATTTTCAGTATGTTTCTATCTAAATAAAACTCCTCACTATGGAATATTAGAAATCCATGTTATTTTTTTACCTGCAATTCATATGGCTCTATGCCATTTTTCATTCTCGAAATTATATGTCCAATATGTTGCATGGTTATATTTTAGAATTTAATTCCCTACTGACTAAAGAACTAAACTAGTTGTCTGCCAGTTTTCTGACTACTGAAAATTTAAAAGTTCAGAAGTTAAGACTACTGAATTTCAGGGATATTTTAACTTAATTGAAACAAAATTTCAGGACTTAATTCCAGGTCATTACATTTTAAAGTGTTTAAAATCTCTCTATGATTTAAATACAATAACTAAATTTACATACATCTATTTTTCTTAATTTTCTCTATACACATGTTTAAAAATACATACAGAATCATTGCCATACCAGAACCATATTTTGATTTTCTGTTTTAATGAGAATATTGTCTCTTCTGAATCTCTATTTTGGAATCGTATGAATACAACAAGAACTCCTATAATAAAGATACCTATTTACTTTACAATGTTTTGCATTGATTTATAGCATGTACTGTATAACATGAGCATGTGCTAAAATTACATAAGATAAAGCAAGAGCATACAGAGTGTCTAACCTGGTTTAAAGGCAGCCTATGACAACTAAGCATACTGTAAAATACAAGTTACTACATGGCCTACCTGTGGGAAAAAGACTCATATGTATCTATATTTTCACAGCAGTCTATCTTTTGCTGTCATTTAAGTTTTTTACATACCATTATGCTTTCAGGAGTTTCCTTTGAATTTGAAAAAAATTAATAGTAATACATCATTGTCATAATATAATATTTGCATTATGTCTCTACTTAAATTTTATATCTCACCATTAAAAACTACAACTACACAAACACGTACAAACTATGAATCACAAAATCACAAAAAGTTGGACGGGACCACTGGAGTTCATTTAGTCCAATCTCCCTGCTCAAGCAGGGTCCCAGAAAACAAAATAATACCTTTTCATTGATTGATGTTGAAAGAAAAAGTAAGGGATGAGAACTTTCACTATTAATCTACTCTGATTTATAAGTTTAAATATAAATTGATCATCCAGATCCCTCAGCAAGGGTAGTGGAACTCCAGTTCTGTTACTCCTCCTATAAACTGAAGAATTATAGAAAGAGTAAATATCATCAACAACTTCTACCAACTCAAAGAAAGCTAGTATTAGACATGACTATATGTCATGACCAATGACTTTGAAGACAGTTCTACAAACTGAGGAAGAAGTTGGGTATCTTGATTCTCAGTGGACTGGTAGACAGGAGACAAGTTTCTATTCCCACTTTTGAGCATACATGGACATTGCTCATCAAGTAGCTGCCTGGGGAAGGAGGAGACACCTAGTAAACCTAGCCACCTACATTTCCAGATTGTCAGAGTAATTAGGTATGCTGTAAACCTGCATGGGACAGATGAGTTTCAGGATGTTAAAGGATAGGTAAGGACAGATAATTTAAGACTGGATTTAGGTGGAGTCTATTTAGTGCTTAGAACAAAGCGAATTAATGCAATCATTGAATGGAAACATAAAACATTTTCAGAACATGTGCTCACCAAAGGGAAAATTTCCCTGGCAACCTAAGAAATGGACTCGTGATATTCATCAACACTGGCTCTTTTTCACATGCTATATTGTATTTTTTGAATTAATAAAGTAGGAAAAGTGGGTCACAGAGTGAAGCATTTACACTGAAAGAAAATGTCATGTAAGTAACAGGAGATTATTTGCTGTAGTCTCAGGTCAGCATGCATCTTGCTGAAACAGCTCAGACTGTTTTATAACTACTCTTTTACCTGACATATTTCTATTTTACAATGATATCAATGTACTACAACAATATAATAACGATTCTTGAACTGCTTTTGTACCTCTAAGCATCATATACCTGTTCAAAGTTTCCACTTACAAGCAATCTTAATTATTCTGTGGAATTACCAAAGATCTAAGTTATCCAGTGAAAGTTCAATAGCACTAGCAGAGCAGATCCCGGCAGCATCAATTTACAAAATTCAAGTAGTGCAAAATCAGCTTCCATCTGTTAGGACAGATAAAGCAACAGTTAACACATTGAAAAGATTAACTGAGTATATCAGCTAACATTCAGTAATTACAAGTACTTGGGGGGAAAAAAAAAAAACAAACAAAAAAAAACCAAAAACAAACAAACAAACAAAAAAATGAACCACCACAAAATGAACATCGCCTCCTTAGCTAAGGAATATTTTTCCAGCTCAGGTAATGTTGAAAGGCAAAATAAAAATTAGGGATTCATCTATCTATAAGCCTGCTAGTGTCTATTTTGCCAGCAGATATTTTTCATCATATAGATATAGAATACATAACTTTAATTTTAAATAAACACTAACTAGAAAGTAAACTGACTAGATTGTTGAATGGTTGTACTGATAAAAATCTAGCATTCTGAATAACTTTACTGCATACGGGGAATATGAAGGGGAAGCTTCCACATTGATTCTAATATAGAACTCTTGGAAGCAATTTTAGTCATGTGGTAACCCTCCATCACAGTAACAAGGTAAAATAGGTCAGACCTGCAAGGAACAAAACTTAAAAAAAAAAAAAAAACCAAACAAAAATAAACAAACAAACAAACAAAAAACCACACAAAAAAGAGAAGTCTCTATTAGTTTCCTTATCTAGAAGGTGGTTTAAAAGACCCTGTGACACCAGAAAATGTATATTAAATGTTAATGGAGAGGAAAAACATATAGGCAGACATCTCATAAACAGGAAAGTGTCTGCTAGCTGATGGCGGATGTTATAGCTGTTGGTAACAACGCATTTTTGCAATCTACCTTTCCTTAATGATAGTTAGCAGACAGATAGATTCTCTGTTTGAACATTTTGCTGCTTAGGGGTATTGCCTGACTGTCACTGATAGGAGTTATAAACACCCCGTGTGATTATTAATGTTACAATGTGCCAGCATTATATGTATTTATATGGGGGTATTATGACATTATGTACTCTCTTCTATTAAGGAGAATTTGGATAAAAATTTTTGAGAACCTAACAGAAGTGAGATGCATTAATCCAGGAAGCTTGTGTTAAGACAAATGGTCAGTTATTTGAACCACAGTGTTAAAATGGTTGGACATGAAATTGCTTAGAAAGGAACTTAAATGAGAACTTGATGAACTTTCAAAGATGTTACACAGATGTATTTAACCCAACAAAATGTAAGTCATATGCTTTATGAAATACTACTTAAAAAGCAGTATTAAGAGTGGTACCTTGGAGAATCTTTTGCTTGCTAGACTTATTCATTCCAACTTGAAGCTGTTGTTTTGCTAGAATTATTAGTTCACAGACTGGGAGATCTTGTGCTACTAGATACCATTTCATTAGAATAGAGGGATGGTTTTCCTGAAAGTCTGGAACCAAAGGCTAAGACAAGGGACACTAAAATGCAACAGTTATAAAGGAAATTCAAGACAAACCTAACAATCATCAGACTTGAACACTGTTCAGAGTTGTTTGAAGATTTTCAAGTTTGTATCTTGAGTATCATGAGAAAGAACAAAAAAGAACTGCAGGTATGAATATATTAGGTCTTGTAGCTCTTCTGAAGAAAAAAAAAATACAAGTATGGGAAAGAAATTTCAAGCTATCCACTTATAAGTTGGAATAAAAACAATGCAGAAATAATTGAAAACAAAGTCTCAAATTTGGAATATACAATGTGACAGATAAGGGGAAGGACATGAAAGACCTTAGTATGCTGTGTAAACAAGCAGGTCACAAAAATCTCTGAAATACAATTCTGGGTATCAGAAAGGAAAACATGCAATTGTCGAGACTAAAGGAAAGGATTTTGTCATGACAAACAGCTACTGTGAATATGAAAAACCAAACTTTGCACTGAACATATATGTAAAAAGCCATAAACAAGACCTTAAATCAAAAGGATCTGCCGAATGTAGTTTTGACATGAAGATCTCAGTGGATGCCCAAGAGAGAGGCAAATGGTTTTCTTTCAATAGCCAAAGCATATTAATGCAGCATCCCTTATCTACTTCTTATCTCTTTGCCCATATAAGTTCAGAAGTCTTCTGGATCATACAGCTTTACTGATGGGAAGGCTGTTTTTTAATTAATTTCTCAGACCCTGACATAGCACTAGAGCTACTGAAGGTCATTAAGCAGCAGCACAGATCCTTTCTATCTGCTTCAGTCTGACAGCTGAGATTAGCAAAAGCACATCAGGAGCTGTACTGTCAATTTATGCTTTTCTTTTCCATAGAAAAGGAATGACAAACGTACTCAGAAAAGCTAAAACCACTTTTTTTTTTTCCTCCCTTCTTCCCCTCATCAATCCATCATAGGACTGCTCATGTTACAATATGATAAAAATTAGTAAGTTTAGCATTATTATTGGCTTAAAAGAATTAAACAGAGACTGAAAATTTAGAATTTTAATTTATTTTGAGTTTGTAAGTTTGAAGAGAAATCAAAGGAAATCTTTAAAAAAGAATGCTTTAAAAGATGAAAATGTTTCATCTCAAAAACACTGAAGCATAACATTTATTGCACAGTGATTATTTTTCTTCATGAAAGAGAGTTCATTAAAATATACACTAATAACTTGGTGATTATGTAACTATTCTTCTGTGAATGGAAATATTACTGCAAGGAAGATGAGCATAATCCAGTGTTGTTACAATTGGGGAGGCTCATCACCATGTGCTGCTGCACTCGAGAACAACAGCTGAGGAACTTCTTTGATGGAAAAGAAACAGGAGAATTACAGAGAGAAAAGGGTCAGTCAAGGGAAGAAAGAAAGTGCAGAGAGTTCTCAGAAAATGTATGTAGAGAGAAATTAGAGTCAGGAGAAAAAGGTTTGAAGGAGCAGAAGATCAGCCAAGGCTGCAGATGTGAGATTCAATTTCGTTCAAGAACAAAATCATGTCAGTAGGAAAAGGCAAGGACAAATTTGTACTGGAAGATGTCAGTCAGGTCACAGGACTTGCTTCACACAGGAAATGTATTCTTGCTTACATATGCAAAGTATCTGTTCCACTGGATCAAAGTATTTTGCTGGTAGCTGACCATTTTGCACGAATACAGTAACATTTTAAACATCAATTTTTGAATGGACACCTCCTTTGGACATTTTTGTTTGACTATACAACCTCCCTGTGAGCTGTACTGCAGATAGATAGGTCTATTGGACACTGTATCAATCTACTGTAATGGTTATGGGAAGACAGGAACAATTTAAAATCCTGATTTTGAAAAACACTTAACTAGCGATTTAATACTGATATGCAGTTCTAGTGTTTTTATTGGACAATCTGAATCTCCCTAATTAATCAGTTCCAAATAACAAAACTCAAGTAGCTCAAAACTTAAACAAAAATCTACATGAAAATTGATTAAAGAAAATGTCAAGCAAATATTAACAGAATTGCTGCTAGAGCTGGCAGAAATATCCTGAATGGTGAAATTCTCCATGAAAACCATGTATTTCAATAAACATTTCTTTTTAATAAAATATCATACTACACAACAAGTTTTGAAGAAATAATTGGAAAAAGAAAATTCTTTTTGGTTGAAAATGTAAATTTTAATTTATTTTTCCAATTAAAATATATTTTAACTTTACTGCAGTTATCATAGCATTTCTTTTTGTTAAATGCAATAATTATATTTACAATAATAATAATAAAGAGTGCCGCAGGCAGTTAAATGCCACCCTGACATCCGATCCTGTCAGATCTCAGAAGCTAAGCAGGGTCAGGCCTGGTTAGTTCTTGGATGGGAACCCTCCTGGGAATACCGGGTGCTGTAGGTTCTAGTCCTGAGGACTTCACTGTCACGGTCCAAGCTTGCTTGGCCATGGCAGATGAACCTGAGGAGCAAAGGGTGGGACCAGTTCCACACATGCTGTGCCTCACCTAAAAAGAAAATCCACTGCGCAGGCTCGAAGGACACATCCATGTGGGTAGAGGCCTTCAAATCTTCATTTGCGAAGCCTAGCCAAACATACAGTAAAGAGTGCCATTTACTTTTGGAGGCTGGGAGTTCATCGTTTCTCCTTTATGTTGGTTTCTTAACACACAAGGCATATGGGGTCACAGTGTGTGGCTGTGGTTATGTCTCTGTTTGAACGGCAGTCCCATTAGCACTGCAGCCTGTTGGTGAGTTTCACACCTTGAATGGCCTTAAAATACAAAACTAGGGTGGCATGATAAGGAAAGACTGTGACTAAACCATTCACAACATTGCCTCTAGGATTTTCATAGTTTTGCATGTAATTTCTGCAACCCCTGCCAAAATCACTGTAGGATGAGGGTTATGGTGAAATGTAAAGGGAACTATACATGCTGTGGGAAGTCCTTTTCTCACTACATACAGCATTTCCATGAGTACTAAAGCCACTATTTTTCCTCTGCATTTTCCCCTTGAAGCAAAATGCTTCTCATATCTCCTCAACTGCATTCCCACATTCTGATACTTTGCTTGCCTTTTAAGAAAGCACAGCAGATCTACCTACAGGTTCCTGTATTCCTCCATATACTGCAGTTAGAGACTCCCTGTCATTCATTTCTCTGACACATCCTAAAGACCATTTATTTCCTCTGTGTTACCCTCCCTATATGTTTGGTTCCTGTCATTATTACTGTGTTGAGATGAGATGCCCATCTCCTGTCTGTCTGCCTCTTATCTCTGCAGTTCACCAGTTGGAGTATTTCAGGTGCAGCCACCACAGTACAGCAAAGCCTGCAAGCTCACCTCGAAGTGTGCAGAAGGAGGGCATTTCACATAGATGGAGCTGTACAACTCTAATTCTGATTCTACTTCCTGAATCCTCCACACTCCTGATGTGACATGTGAGTGGGTCGTCTGTGATATACCTCTTACCAGAGAGGATGAGATGTCTGAAGAAAGAGTGCATTTTAAAGGGCTTCATATTCAAAAAGAAACCCAAAAAAGTAAACAAATTGCAAAATTGCAATATTTTACCTTGGCATTGTTTCTTCCATATCATCAGATTTACCTTCTCCATAGAAGGTAAATGTTCCAAGTATGAAGCATGATGCAAGTCCTCCTTTTCAATAGGACTTGAAACCACAAAACGAGAAAGGCTGCAGGAGCAAACTGACTGATGTGAAGCAAGACCTGATGCTTCACTACGTATATCTACTGCAGTCAAAAAACACCAAGCATCTCATACCTATCAGAGATCAGAATTCTTTAGTTCTGTATCTCATGGAGTTCTCACTCATTTTCACCCTTCTTTTTATCTGAGCATTCTTCAGGAAGGGAAAAAGAGGCTGCAAACAGAGTGTAATGGAGTATTTTTGAAACCTGAACCTGAAAAATTGAAACCAAGAAAATAGGAATGATTAACATCTAAGTGACTGATTGGTAATTATCTCTGGTACTAAACAAAATGTAAAATGGTGAGTCAACATGAATATAGTGACCAATATATGAAAATTTAAACAATTTTATTTTAATTAAATTGCAATTGAAGGTATGGATGTTTTAGCATGTTTGAATAAGGTCTTTAAGACTGAAAGCTGGTTTAGTCTTTCTTGCATCCCAGGGCTTTCAAACAGCATTGATTTCAATCATTAATTTTATGGATCCAAAATGGTACAGAAAAAAATATATGATAATGCATTTTGAGTTATTTGAATACTTTTGTTCTTTATTTCCACCACCATCCCCATCCTTATCCACTGACATTTTGATAAAGCTGAGACAATGCATTTTTCAATCGATCTATGTGCTAATTGCTCCCTCATTTTGATGTCTGTTGTGGTTGTTTTAGGATAAGGCGAGGTTTGCAGAGGATGCACTGAGGTATACCAAGCTGCTGAAAAGCTGATTACTATTTATAGTTTACAGTCAGTCTTGGAAGGCTGAAGAAGAACATGGGAGTCAGATCCACAACAGCCACATGAACCATATTGCTACACCAAATGGCACTATAAGAGTATCCAGTCTTTTATATGTCAAAATGGACATACTTTACATGTTTAAATAGCTTTGTACTAAAATATCTTCATCTGTTTAACTTGAGCAATATGGAGATCCTGACACCTGTTGACACATACAATTTGCATTGTCTCACAGTCACACATCACTTTCATACATACTCCAGAGATGTAGGGAGTTACTGAAATTGTCTGCTAGAGCAGTCTAAAGGAAATGCAAAAGAAGTGACACTACATTCCCCTCTATTTTTGCTGACTTTTTCATCAAGAAAAGGTTGTCTGTCTCGTTCAATATGGTAGCTTACAGTTTTCTCTATTGCCTGTTTGCTTAGGAAAGACTGGCTTTCCTGACCTCTGGAGAAAACACTTATACACGCAACTGAAGTGAAAACAAACCTGTTAACTGCCTCCTCTTCCAGCTTAAGAGTCAGTAAGTTCAAAGGAACAGAAGCTAGCATAATTGATTCTTTTCTCAAGACCTTTTTCTTTGTAAGTTTGTCTTTCCCTTAATGCCTGAGAGAGGTTATGAAGATTTTTTTTTTCAGTAACATAATTTTAAACTCAACTACGATGCTATTAAGAGGACTGTTTATAAACCTACTGGTGCCAGCAAAATGCTCATCATCAAGCCATCCATGACTTTGGAGAAGATGATTGGAAGGGGACTTCGTCCTCTCAGAAGTCATAACAGTTGCACATACTGGTGCAAAATGTTCTCCAGTCAATGTGACACCAATTCTACTGTCTTTGATAATGTGAAAAGGCCATTCAGTTTGTAACAGTGGAAAGAAACTGTTTTATGCTTTTGACATGTAACTCTAGGCAACAGTTTTAAACCACCTCATAGCATCTTTTTTTCTCTGCCACAGCTTCTATGAAGAACATTGCTATAAATCACAGTAAATTAATCTTTTGATTATTTCCTGTCTTCATTGTCTTTTAACTTCAGCTGGGATAATCATCTGTGTTCCACATCAAAACAGCATAAAACAAATTGGTTTTTTTATATAGCTGACTATAAAGGAGAGCTGCCTGCTATTTCTCTAGATCACACCTTGTAGAACCATAGAATATCCTGAAGTGAAAGGGATCCACAATCATTAAGCCCAACTCCCAGCTCTGCATAGGACAACCACACCACGTATTTGAGAGCATTGTCCAAATAGAAAAATAGAAGAAAACCTCTTGCTGCCAGCAAAGAGGGCTGTTGCAACAATACTAAGAAGTTGTGAAGAGGCAGTAGGAAACCTGATGCCTGTGTTCTGCAGTATAAAATCTTTTTGTGCCATGGTAGTTCATTGAGGGAGATGAGAATCAGCAAAAGTGGCAAAGAATCCGTGTATGCATATACATGATTGCCATTTTCTTCATCTGATGCTGGTTGTGCAATCTTTCCAAAAGGAAATGATTGTAACAGGCTACCTGCCAGGCTACAGTTTCTTGTCCAAACTGAGGTGGGTGAACCCTTCTGTCCTACTGTGCATGCAAAGCTGATTTCCACAGTTGCTTTGATTTAAAGTTGTTTTGGATTTACGATCAGAAAAGATGGTGCTTATACTCTGCATTAATATGGATGAAAAGTTTGCTTTATTATGGCAATCTTTCATCTATGAGGAATTCTAAACAACCTATCAGCACAACACAACATAAGCATCAATACACGGTTAAAAAGGCTTTATAAAATAATATGTGGATTTTTCCAACAACCACTCCTGCCCACCAAAAGAAAATATTCACACATCACTGAAACTTTCAACAATAT
This sequence comes from Hafferia zeledoni, assembly GCA_035583235.1. Lineage (NCBI taxonomy): Eukaryota > Metazoa > Chordata > Aves > Passeriformes > Thamnophilidae > Hafferia > Hafferia zeledoni. The sequence continues at coordinate 60,517,260 of JAWWEV010000001.1, read as the reverse complement.
CCTTATTGTAACTGGGTGTGGCCCACAAGATAAATCACAGTATTTATCTGGAAGTTTACAGATTTGATAATTGACTTCCTTAATTTCTGTAGGTTTATATACACTCTTCCGCAAATTTCTTCTTTGTTATGTCGCAACTTGTATAACACTTGCAATATTTCAGTGTTTTTCCTTGCAATTGCTGGGTATGAACTTTTAAAAACAATCATACCAAAATGCCACAAAAATATTCTATGTTTATGGAAAACAACCTTATGATAAGAATTTGGAGTTATTTTCTCATCTTGTTTTCAAGATGTTATAAACAGCAAAAAGTAAAAAGCAAAACAAGTCTGAAAATAAGAAATACATTGGCAGAGTCTTTTAAAATAATAAGTCACAGCAGGATGTGGGGCTACGCTACTGTCTAATAGTTGTTAATCTGAATAAATAATATGTTTTTAATCACCAAGTGGCATTTAATTAACCCGCAATAACTGACTTATTAATTCTCAATTAAATCATTATTTGAAACACTTAATTTAAATGTGAATGATTATATTTTCTGCTACCTCCTATAAGGTATCTCACTATTTATGATAAATTGTAGGTTAAAGTTTGGCATTTGCTCTTCCTCAATGAACATCAAGGACAGGTTTAAAAAGCTTCATGCTGTTTGTTAATTAAAGTAAACCAGAAGAGCAAAAGAAGGGGAATTCAGAAAACAAAATAACCCAATTACCATACACTCCATTAGTGCAATATGATTATTTACACTTAATCTCACATTTAACAAATGCTCAGGACCAGATCTTCAATTAGAAGAAACTGATAATATTGACTTCAATTAAGTTATTTACTAAGTCATTAAGTGTTTTAGTTTGGTTTTTTGGAGGGTTGGCTTTGGTTTTGCTTTTTGGTTTTTTGGTTTCTTGTTTTTTGGTTGGTTTTTTTTTGTTTGTTTTGTTTTTTTTAATTTTGGTTAAACATGGGAAATCTGATGAGTTTTACCAAAGAATCAGAAGCAAAAATCACACCCTTTTACAGGAAGTGTATTATAAACCATACAGGAAAGCGAGGATAATAATTTGATCCTGAGATGTGATGTTCAACCTAGGATAAAAAGAACATTTAATAATAATTTGAACAAAATCAATGGCCTGTAACTGGGCGCAGAGAAAACTGGGCAGAGGAAAATACAGCACTAAGGAGAAAGGCATGTAAATGTAGAGCCCAAAGCACTAAATTACATTTGTACTAGTTTAAAGGTAAACCGGCAGGAGAAATGAACCCAACACAAAAGAGATTATAAGTCAGAGATACAATTTAATAACAATATTACAATAAATGCAATGGCACAAAGAGAAAATTGGTTTTAACCCACAAAACCCCAGAAGTATAACTTAGCACCCTGGGGCACAAACACAAAGGGGGTTGTTGGCCCCTGTGCTGAGACCCACATGGTTCCCCCAAGTGCAAACTAAAAGGGAGTGAAAAAAACCTGTTGATGTAGCTGACAGTTGCAGTCTGGTGAAAAGTGGTGGTCTCTTCTTGAGGTTCTGGTCCTCCTCTGGATCCAACAAGTGATTCCCTGTGGTCTTCAAACCCCAAGATTATGTACTCTCAGGTCCAGGTGGGAACACCCAGTACCTCCCCCAGGGCAGGGAGTTACACAGTGGGTGATCTTACTCTGTGAGTCATGGGGTATTTTGGAATCATTGCTGGCCCATTAGCAGACATGCCTCCTCAGGCTGGGTGTGGAGGTACTCATGACTTCCTGAAGGGGAGTTATCACAGCTCTTATCTCACAGGTGTCTTTCACACCCAGCTCACAGCCTGAGGAGTTGGGTGTGCCCTGGGCAGCTGCTGCAAATGGTCCATTGTTAACAGTTCTTGGGAAATGAATAGAGGGGATAGAATACATAGCTTTGGTCACTGCCACACAGTGATAAACTAGTCTCACGTACTGAACTAGGACAACATTCCATGTCAAGAAATATTTTAAGGGGTTTTTTTTGTAATTATGTGCCCAATTGCCTGTCAGAGTCTGTCCTGCCCCGCCCCCCCCCCAACGGGAAAGGTAGGGAGGGAAAAAAAACTAGAAATTGAACTTTGAAATGGCAAGGTTTTTATATTTACACAGAAGAAAAGAAAATTTAAAACAGCATATGATATAACACATATACATACAAATGTGAAAAGAAATATAATACCTTCACCGAGTTGGTCAACATAAGAATACAGATTCCAACCACCAAAACCCCCAGAAAACCTCCCAAAAACTCTTCCAGAGGAACCTCCCAGCAAGAGAGGAGAGAAATTACAAGAAAATGTTCACGTCCCTAGATAATGGAGCAGGGATGGCGGCAAGGCCTAATCTTGGGAGAGGCAGGCAGTGTGTCTTCCCCAGTCCAAGGTGAAGAGCAAAAAGAGACAGAAGCTCTACCTCCCTCTCTTTTTATATTTCTTGATGCTTCTTGATGATGTCAGATGATATGAAATACCTCTTTGGTTGCTTAAGTCAAGTGATGCTTGTCCCTTCTAGTCTATGTCACATCCTTTGGGCCTACGGAATTGAGGCCCAGCTGAGGCTAAGGTGAAACTAAAGCCAAAACTACCACAAAAGGATAATCCTCCTAGGCATCCTCAGTGCAGGAGAGCACATTCAATGATGGTTAAGAACCTCTTTTTATGAAACATATCCTTTGTGGATTCTTTTTCTTTCCTTTTATTAAAGAAGATACCAGTGGAGACTGGTTTTCAAGGGATAAGATTAATCTTTGCAAATAGCTTGCTTTAACTTCCTCCAAATAACCAAAGATAAATGCTGGAGTTGTCCAACTGGCATTAAACTGCATTCCAAGACAATGCACATCTTTCTTCCATAAACTGCTTGAAGCCCAGACAATATAAATAAATAAAAATTTCATGCACTGAGAAAAAAACCTGAGTTCAAAAGGTAAGGATATCGTGTAAATTGTAGCAGAGATTCCACTAGAAAAATTGTATTAAATAGCTGTGATAATGAACCTGCATAATAGAACCTATTTCTTGCATTCACAGGACATGAACTTATCACATGAATTTATGGACAATATGAGGTAAATATATTATTTGCAACCAAACCTGAATTTTTTATATATATGTTATATCTGTACATTATCAACCCTTTGTTTTTAAATTTCATTTATTTATCTCACTTTTTTTTACAGTCTCTTTTTCTTTCTTTATTTTTTCTATCCTGAAAAATTGCCTTATTTTATTTTCCACCCAAGATCTTCCACAAATTACTTCCCTGGCACTATAGCATGTTTGCTCCTACAACAACCACTAACATGCCAGAAAATCTCAAAATTCTAAACTGAGATGACTGCTTGATCATTATACAGAGGGGCAAAAGTTAGAAATATAGCAGAGATTTCAATGTACATGGATTGAACAGGAATGATTCAGAAGTTTGATTCATGGTCAGGTATTGGCACAGGAATGAAATTAGACACTGATTAAAAAACCCCTCAAAAACTAGTGAAAGCTCTGCCCTTCTCCTTCCACCTCCAATATGTCTTCCTTCTAGATTTTTTCCTTCTCAGAAGGTGGTGCAGTACTGCAGTATTCAGATTCACTTCAAGACATCACCCTTCTTTCTTTAAAAAAGAGGGAGGTAGTGAGGTAAAGGGTAGCAGAGGTAATGGGTCCCTGAGTGTTAGAACGTGCACCTTTATGCCTACTGTTTTCATCTATAGTCTATTTTTGTTTCTGCTGTGTTATTGCTGTTATTCTGCTTTTAAAACAAAGTGTTTTCTTATTTTTTTTTCATTGAAGCTTTTCCAAGAGCCTTACTTCCAGGCACCAGCTGCAACTACTGACTACTAAACTTCCAATCAGAACTATTCAGTTCTCTGAGGTGATGGGGTTAGAGGAGATACAAAACCTCATCAGAAGCAGCCCATCTTTTAATTTCCATCAAGGGATACTTTGAAACAAGTTCAGGTATTTTACTACCAGCATATCTCTGCACTAATGTAGCATTTCACAGAGTTTCTGCAATAACTATCCTTGGGTCTTCTCATAAGAGCCCTATAATAGTCATAAATATTCCTCAGGAGAGCCAGATAGACTCTGAAAGGCATATAATAGCTATCATAAATGAATAATAAAATGTAGAAAGGACAAACCACCATGAAAATGGCAAATGAATATGATGACGTGTGTGTTGTACATGAGTTAATTGCCTGAGTTTTAGATTTACAGAAAATACCAGCTGTTTTCTGCTGTGTCAGCAATATTTATGGACAAGGAAACAGCCTCTGGAAGGTTGAGACTTTCTCCAGAAACTGTGAACTAATTATAGAGCTGAAAGCTTGTGCCATTGTTCTGTGTGTACTTCTTATGCATCTTCTTAAATCGTTTGCTGCAATGACAAGTTATGGAAGTTACAGTCCAAGCATTATTTTTGTCCTACCAGATGGTGCAGATAATATTTGCCTCAGCATAAAAACTAAACCACGTATTTCAAAAATAAGTTAACTCATATGGATAGCACAATACTGCCCTTCAAAGCCTTCCTTTGAGCCTCTTTGAGCCTCCCTTTGCCAGGAGTTTGACTAAGAATATTTGTCAGATGCCAGGTTTCCTTAATGACAAACAAAAATCTGATTACCTTGATTTAGAAGTTGTCCTTTACTTTTTGTGTAACTTGATCAACTTCAGTCCAAAAATGTGTGGTGTGACACAACCCAGGGAGTGGTTCTATACTGTAGTCCCATTAAAATCAAACCGATTTTATTTGCTATGAAGTCTTTAGTTTTAATTTTGCTGTCATAGTCTGGCTTTAAAACCATTCTTAGGGGAATATCATGAATTCATAATCCTGCAAAGAGAGCCAAAACATATGGCCATCTACAGAGAATGTATACAGAAGAGTAGAAAGGCGACACAATTCAGATGGCATCGGTGTACAGATATGAATAGTAGAAGTCTGGAAATCTGAGATCTGAAAAAAGTTAATCTCTTTCTCTATGCAAAGACCAATATAGAAGCTTCTATTTCAAAATAGCTGTGCACGTCTGCATAAAAACAATGATAGTAAAGCACATTGAAAAGTGGAAATGCACTATGATTGGGTGCATAGAGAAAGTTTGGTTAATAGTGGCTCAATATTCTCCAAAATGCTTTACATCCTCAATTCAGTATTTTTCAATTTTTTTTCACAAAACTAAAAGCTAATCTTAAGGGAATTCAATCAGATCCTAAAAGACTAATATATTCCTTTTCCCTTGGCATTTCCTTAATAATCTTGTCATGTATTAGTAAATTGAGAAAATGCTGTAACCATTTGAAGTATAGGATGATATCATGATTTGTTGAAGATTGTTCCTTATATGATTCACTGAGACTGTGTTGTGAGCATGAGGTTCTTTAAATAGGCAATGTCACAAAAAGACTGAATGATACAGCCTAGCTGAAAATTTCCTAAATTATTGTTTCTGAAGGGGAAAGTCTTGAAATAATAAAAAAAAAAAGCAAACCACAAAACAAAACAAAAAAATCCCTGCTCTTTTGATTGTGGGGTCAATTTTTCCTGTTTTCCTTTTTATGAATATTACTTCCTCTTCAGTATAGTTCATCTTAAAAAATAGGAGTAATTGAAGTCAAATCTGTGTTTAATTATGTGTGTAATTTACTGATATTTAGATATGTTTAACCCCATGCTGTGTTTCTGGCTTGCTTTATGAAATCAAATGCACAGTTGTACAGAGGTGATTTTTGTTGAATGTGAATTATTTTTTTAATGGTACCATTAAGCCATGGCACTACATCATGATCACTAGTTGCATGAATTTGTTTTATATACCGAAGATTATAGTGGGTAACCATTTTGTTTTCTAATTCATATATTTTGTTTTTCCTCTTCAAAATTAAATTTTGTTTTGTTTGACTGACACAGAAACTTGCAGAGATAAAAAGTGACAAGAGAGGCCTTACAGGAACATGTGAGCTGATGAATGCATTTGATCCTTACTAAACAGCATGAAGCTGAGTCAGGGGATGTTTAGGTTGGATAACAGGAAAAGGTTTTTAACTGAAAGGTTGGTTGGGCACTCGAACAGGCTCCCCAGGGAAGTGGTCACAACACCAAACCTGGCAGAGTTCAAGAAGTGTTTGGATGATAAGGGTTTGGATGAGAGGTGCAGGGCCAGCAGTTGATCTCAATGATCCTGATGAGTCCATTCCAACTCGGCTTATTTTATGATCTGTAATTTAAAAATAATGATATTTTACAGGATTGGACTTTCATATGGACACTAACGAATTTCCATAGCAATATAAAACACAAAACTACCACAAAAGTGAACCTAAATTTACATTTTACTCCTCTTTTCATACAGAAAATAAGTGCCCCACTCCTGATATCATCTCCTCTGATATTAACAAAGCAGCACTACACAGTCTGCACTTCTTGTTCTACTTCTAAGTAAGTACGCAGGAATAAAAGCCACTAATATGTTATAATTTGACCTGTAAAAAGTGAAGTTTTAAGTTAGATGTCTGTAAGGATATTTGATTTTCAAGAATAACAAGAGCTTTCCTATAACAGAATTCTAAAGGTGAAAAAAAAGACATAGGAGAAAACCAGGAGGCTTCCACATAAGGCATTACCTGTCAGCTCTTCTGACTACTTCTGGTTGTAGTGTGGAGATCAGAAGAGAGAATCTGATGCTGTCTCATTGCTCTGCGTTTTTGTAAACTGGTGAAATCAAGGGCTGAATAATAAGACCAATTTCATACAGGTATCAAATCTGTAATATTGAGTCTCTAAATTATCTACTCTTATTCAATGGGAGAAAATCTATAGAGGGAAAAGACAATTATTAACATGTTTGATAAATATTAGCCAATATTATTTGAAATTTTTATTCAATACTTATCTTAAAATATATAAGAAAGTTTTACTCAAGTATCTAGGGTCAACATTTCAAAAGTCAAACCCCCAAGCTTAAGCATTTAAATTCATATTTAGCTTTAAGGTTTACTGTGCATCAAAAAATACCTATTTAGGTAATTTAGAATCTAGACAAGATGGTCATAAAACCAAAATATACTTATTACTCTAACAGACAGTCTTCCTCTGCATTTATAACTATTGTTATCCATCTGCAGGCATGCTCTTCTATTTTGAGTATTATGTTTAAATAATACAAAACTACATTATTGCTTATGTTCAGAATGATCAGTAGATGATATCCATTCTTTTTATAAACTTTTCAGAAATGTCTGTGTAATATGCAGAGGACAGTTTCTGAAGAAACAGACTTTTGGAGATCACAGAGGCACAATCCATATGTCTGGATTGTGTTAGGGTGTAGAGCATAAACATACTCCTCCTACTTAATGAATTCATATGTGTCATTTCTATGTGAGAAGGACAAAGTAGGCCCTATTTTTGTTAACTATTTACAATATTCTTAGAAATTTTATCTTAAAATATGGAGATTTAATAATTCATTTTTTTTTAATATAAAAAGCAAAATAATTAAAAAAAAAAAAAGTTGTATGTTTGCCTGCATATTGCCCTTCCCTTATTTCTCTTGGGAAATCCCTGCATATGTGAAGTGGATAAATTTGTGATGTCTGTATCTGAAAAATTCCAGACAGATATGATTTCAAGAGAGATACCTTGAAGAAATGAGCTTAAAGAAAATTTGACTTCATTTGCAACTGGCATCTTATGTTACTGGATGTACTAAAAAAACATGGTGTTTTTTTGTTTGTTTTTTTTTTGTTTGTTTGGGGTTTTTTTGTTTGTTTTTTTTACTTTTGGTTCAAGGTCTATCTGTTTGGTTTAGGAAAGCTGTAATTTATACAAATATATCAGTGAGTAAAAGGACTTCACATTTTGACATTAACACCACTCTATGCAGCATTTGGTCACTATTTGCTCCTTAATTCCCTACTGTCAAAGGTTTAAAAATAAATGATAAAACATTCTTCACACTTCAAATACAAAGAATCAGTCTTTGATAGGGAAGTATCTCAGAATCTGCGTTGGTTTGTTTCAAAAAGATTCATACTTTAATGATTCTAGATCTGGTATGAAAAATATAAATTCTGAAATGACTGTGGGATGTTCTATGTAAGAGGAAAAAGAACCCACTTGTATGTTCCATGTAATAATCTGGGAGTACTGTATCTACCAGCAACAGATCCAAAATATGATGACTCCTGTGTTTTCTGGAAAAAACAATGCCTGTCCATTTTGCTGCTGACTTCTCTTTTTAGAGAATTCCGCAGTTATGATAGTTATGCCTTAGACTGAAGAGTAGCTGTGGTTCTCACTTATTCCAAAGCAGTCATATTTTGTGTGCAACAGAGTCCTTTCTTTTTTCTTTTTCTTTTTTTTTTTTTTTTTTTTTTCTCCCAAGTGGTATTTTGCAAGAAGCTCTACAAGCAAATGCATTATTCACATCCCAGATATGTAGATATTTGTCAGACCAGGGAAGGGAAATGTATTTCCAAAGGCTAATTTTTGTCTATAAAGACTAATTTCCCTAGAGTCCCTTATAGTCGGTAGAGGAAGATAGTATGATAGTATCCTCCAGAGAACAGTTCAGAGTAGGAGACTAATTAATCTCAGAGGGGAAGATTGTGCTGGAGTTGGCTGGGAGAGAGTTAATTTCCTTCAGAGTAGCTGATATGGGGCTGTGTTTTGGATTTGTGCTGAAAATAGTGTCCATAATGCAGAAATATTTTCTTTGTGGCTGAGCAGTGCTTACACAGTGTCAAGGACTTTTCTGCCTCTCACCTCACCCTACCAGCGACTAGGCTGAGTGCGCACAAGAAGCCGGGAGAGGAGGGAGCCAGGATCCCAGCTCACCAAAGGGTTATTCCAATACCTTATGGTGTTACACTCAGCACAAGCCAGGAGAATAAGAAGGAAGGGGCAAAAGTTTGGACTGATGGCATTTGTATTGCCAAGTCACTGCTCTAAGTGATGGAGCCCTGCTTTCCTGCAGATGGCTGAACACCTGCCTGCCTATAGGAAGTGATGAATGAATTCCTTGTTTTGCTTTGCATGTGTGTGCCACTTTTGCTTTACATATTAAACTGTCTTTATCTCATCTCACAAGTTTTCTCACTTTTACCCTTCAAATTCTCTTCCACATTCCACCAGGGACGAGTGAGCAAGTGGCTGTATGGTGCTTAGTTGCCAACTGGGGTTAAAGCGTGACAGAGATTAACCACACAAGACTATAATCAAGTTTGGTGAATGGATCCCTCTCTGATCATCCACCCAGATTATGACAAATGCACAGGAATAACCTCTTTTTTTTTTAACATTTATTATCCCTCCAAAGACTGTTGTCTGCAAAAACTTGCTAATAAATACTGTTACACTGTTATAGACACAGAAATGGATTGTGATTTGTTCCTCAGGGGACTTCCCTACTTCTCTGTCCTGGCTGCCTACATTGGCTGGTAAATATATTTTTCTCCCATGCATTTATCTTTTATCTCCAGATCGTGTTTTGTAGGGTAATTCACCTCCACAATCTTAAAGGCTAATCTAGAGCACACTAGCTGCATCCATGCTAAACAGAACTTGACACTGACTTTGCTTTTATTCCCACATGGCAGTCCTTTGAACAAAAGACATATTTCCTGGGTTTGTGGGTTTGAGGGTTTTTTCTGCTGAAAATTTAACCAGTTATGTGAAGGCTTTATTGCAGCCTGTCACAGCGCTGTATTCTTATACCCTGAAATGTGTTGCGTGCCTCAGCATTATGGTTTATTTAGGAACTTGTGGATCAAGAGCACATGCAGAATATTGAAAAGTTATGTAGAGCACATGGCAGCAAGCCTATCGTTGTCTTAGCCCTTTAGCCTTTTGGAAGTTATCTGTCAAAGAAGCTATTCCCATTCCCAAAACCACTTTCAGTTTTGTTTCAGAAGAATTTTTTTTTTTTCCTCTTTACAACAAGTTTATAACACCTGTGCAGTATAATCAAGAGACTATATATGGCTAGTACATTATTCTGACTGTTGTCTAATCTCAATTGTTTTATATTAGCAAAAGATATTAAGAGCAAATTAATGGCTCATACAACATTTATTTAGCATTGAAACATTGATCAGTATTGTTCAACTAAATAGAAAGAAAAGTGGGTCTTTGAATCCTGAATGGAATGAAACTATCCATGTAGCAGTTTCTACCTTTAACTATGACACTTAAATGTTAGACCCTGATTGCTTTAGAGAAAGATCTTGTTTTTCATATGAGTGTAAGCAAATTTCATTTACACGTATACCAGCTCCTTTCTCATTTTCTCTACATCTCTCTGGCAAATACAACCATCACTTATGTGAAAAAAAAATCTTGAAACAGAAGCCTGGAAAACTTTCAAGTGAGACACATGCACTCTGCAGGACACAGTTCTTCTGTGACAGAGGTACAGATAATGGATCTCTTATCTTTGTTTTATCTAGTTTTAAATTAAAACTATAATATTGTTATTTAAATCAGCTCTACATGTTACATTTTGTTGGCACAATGACCAAATGTATGCATCAAAAAGCAGAGGGGATTTTAGCCTCATTCTGGGTACAGTTATGTATGAAGAAAATCTAAAAGCATGTAATCTCTAAGAAAAGTCTGATATATATTTTGAACTGCATCAGGATCACACTGAGAGCAAAAAGTGTTGCTTACAGAAAAATTTTTATTTGCAGTCTGAAATTAAGATAGCTGGATCAGAGGAAGCTTTGCTTCTGTAAGGGCTTAATGTGATGAAGTTACTGTTCCAGCAGCTTCTAGAAGAAGTAAAGGCAGAAAGATTATTCACAAAGCTCTGCATCAAGTCATATAATCTTAACTATTCTAAACACATGAAGGTGTACCACTACAGTAATTCTCTCTTCTTGAATAAAAAAAAAAAAGTTACTAAAAGGTCTGCACTTACAATTTTTGTAGACAACAATGATTATCTCATATATTTCAATGACACCAGGAGCATGAATCTCAGAAGGGCAACAAGGACTTCATTACTAAGATCTAGAGGCATGCACAAGAGCCCAATACCTCTTATTAATACAAAGATTAATATGAGATGTGTATCAATGAACCTCCAGAGGCAATTAAAGGTAAGAGAAAAAAATAAACATGTATAGGACACTATTTCTGTAAGTTCCATGGAGTCAAGCAGTTTGCTCTTTGTTAGCAAAAAAAGCTCAAAGAAACTCACAGACTGAAAAATGCAAAGTCTTGTCACAGTAATTGCTTATTATGTTCAAGATACGTTTCAATTTACAAGAGATAGTCTATGAATCTTTTTGTTCCATTTTCCAGTACTGCATTCCTAGCATGAGTAAAAAGTATTGAACTTATATTATCATTTTAGAAATGAACAAAAAAACCCAGAATTTTAAAACACTGTTCTGCCAGGCAAATTCAGTGTAAACAGTATGTAACAAAAGTCTTTTACCTAAGCAGAATCTTTCACTTAGCAGAGCGAGGCCTCGTTTGTGTGGAACTTGGAAAGCATAAGATGGCAAAACTTCATAGCTCTCTGGCAAAACACAGGTGAATTTTAACTGGTATTTCTCTCATTTAAAAGAAAGGCACACCCACAAAAGTTTATTTTTTCTTTTGTTATAAAACCTTTATGAAAAGGCATCTGAGTGTCTTGTTTTGACTGCTGGAATTAACAAAGTTTTAGGTCTGTGATTGATCCTAGCACAAAGGAGATTTTTTTTTTTTAATGTATTTCCATATATTCTTTCATAACTGATTGTCTTGGTTTGAGAGGAAAAAACAAAATATTTACCAAAAAGCAGAGGAGAGGATTCCTCCACAATAATCACGTCACTATTTATTAAATTTAAGAAAAGGAACTTTAATTAGAAAATGGAGATATAGATAGATAGATAGATAGATAGATAGATAGATAGATAGATAGATAGATAGATAGATATGTAAGTATAGATATAATTGTAAACAGACCAGAGCAAACTGCTTCCCCAACACCACAAGCCAAAAAAAAAAACCAAAACAAAAAACAAAACCAAAAGAGAACAACCCCAAAACTGGTAGGTTCCTCGTGGAGAAAGTTATATTTATTGTCAGTGTCACACCTTGACTTGCTGCAGGGTGTGTTCTCAGTCTTTTTCCAGCAAGGCAGAGACGAGCGGTGAGCACTCAGATGAATTCTGTCTCTCTCTCTGTGTCCTTTGTCCCAAACGAAGAAGGAAAGCTGGGAATGGAGAGCCACAGCGTGTCCCGGAAAGCAGCTGTGACTCCTCTCTCCCGGGTCGCTGCTGCGATGGGATGGGCAGCAGTGACACTGCAGGCGACGGTGAGGCCAGAGCGGTGCCTGGGGCCCCAATGCTGAAACCAGGAGAAACAGCAGTGGCAAGAAGAAACTATCTTACTCCACAGGAGCAGCAAGGAGCAGCCGAACAGTTTCTCTCTGACAGACACACACAGCTGCAACCTACCCCCAGAGCTGTGAGATGTACCCAAAAACAAAAGACACAGTGCAAACCCGTTCTTTGCCACACGTTCCCCTAGTCTGCCCTCACCCAAAACAATCAGGAAGGAATTGGGAGCAGTTAACTACTTCTTTTGTTAACTAATGGCATGGGGGTTAGTGGCAGGGAGGGAATTTACATTATCATTCCAAACTAGAACACTGATCTTTAATATTGCCTGAAACATGAATCTGACCTTCTTAATTTACAGCTTAAGAAATTATGAAAACTTTTTTCTAAAGGGATGAGAAGATCCTTTTCTCTTTCCCAGAAAATATCTGGCCCCTTTCACTACATCTTATCTCACTTATCTCGTATCTTTTTAAATGTACCTAGAGTGTTCCACTTTGGCATTAAAAGTACACAGACTGGTGGTTTTGTCTGGCTCTTAACAGTGACTTGATCAGTGATCTTAATCAAATCCCTTAGAACTCAAAGCAGCAAAACACAACCACACATTTTTTATTTGGTTAGGATTTAACATAAAGCAACCACTTGAGTATTTTGCATTCTGTTGGTCTGTGCCTCCCATCTGTGTAAAGGAAAAGAGAATGTTTATACCTTCTTTTCATCCCTCACAGATGTTGCAAGATTTAATCAGTCTAAAGAAAGATGGTTTTAATTGCATTGAAGGGAATTGAATGGTTGTGGTACTCAGAAATTATGCAGTCTGACCAGCACCAAGACTCACAGAGAAAAGTTTGGGTTGAGGAACTTAATCTTTAGGTTAAAAAACATGAAAGAAAAGGTTATGTTGCTTTCAGATTCCCATTTTAACTAATTTTCTTCATTTGGTGAAATATCTAATTATTTTGTTCTGCATTTGTTTATTACTATTATTGTATTGTTTAAAACTCACTTAAGAAAAAGGAAACAGTTAAATATCAAAATTCCCTAAAGATATTTTCCTGCTTTTTTTTACCCCAATAAGCTCCAGAGTTGAGGAATGCCACTAGTATTAGTATTCATAAACAAGGGGACTGTAAAGATGAGATATGCATAAAATAAAGTTTCTTTCTTCAGATAAAATTCCCAGGGCTACTGGTATTCAGAGAAATAATCATTCTTTTCTTTCTGATGAATTATAAAATATAAAAATATTAATAATTAAAGGTAAACTCCCAACTCCAAACTGTAAAATCCAACAAACCAGCAACGAACAAAGGAAAGAAGATGTAAGAGCCATTTGGGACTGATTTGGAAATGCTTCCTGATATTTTTAAATGCTAAACCTTCTGTGTATATGTATGCATAACACTGATACCTTGGGGAACTCAGCTGTTGGGATAAGTTTTTAATAATCTATTTTGGATACTCAGGGAAGTATTCTTCAGCCTTCCTGCTTCCATCTTACAGGACTGTGGATGCCAAGAGGGGTCATGGGTGTCCTTGCAGATGTGACATTCCAGATTCGACCTTTCAGAAGAACAATAGAATTAAATGTTTGGAGCAGATGACAGGAAATATTAAGTTTCTTCTCTACAATGCAATTAAGATCCCATATTTCTTCAAAATGAAAAACACCATTGTTTATGATCTATATGTTGTTCTCATTCACCATTCATAAAATAAAGGTGAACTCCTGAGCCAAATTGTCTGAGAGCTTTCATTGAATGTATTAATGAAACATATGTTTTTAAAAACTAAACATGTGTGAAAAAGAGTGACAGTAAGTAAAGGCTTTAGAGGTGATGCAGTCTACAGACAAAAACAATACAAAAGATCATAAACTGTAGCATAATATACAGCTCCACAGTAGTCTTAACAGTTTGTTCTTAAGGGAACTGTGAAAGCCTTTCAGTGCTGTCAGATTTTAGGTCTGAAAATTACATTGTCTTTCTAGTAGCAAGTCTTGGTATTAAGGAAAGCTTTTGAAACCTGCCTATGTTCTCACTGCATGATCAAAGCTCTCCTAAATTCTGTCTTGATTCCTAAGTAGAGAGTAAACCAAAAGTGAAGAAATATTCTTGCCTTATGAATGTTTAGGTCAGCGCACTAGAGGATTTCACAAAGACAAATCTTGTTTCATGGTTGCGTGGATTATCATGGCACTATGGCTCTATGTATGTACTTCATGTAAAATTTTGGGATCTGTTCCTAAAAAGGAATAGTCTGGTTTTAGCTCTGCAATGTGTTCAATATACCATTGTCTTTTTCAGTAATAAAAATAAATGGATTTAATGGGAACAATATCTTTTTTTTTCCTCTAAGGGGATACACGGAACATAGAAGGAACTGCTTTTTCAAACACATTTCTTAAATGAAAAATAGTGGTAAGAATAACCCCAAATCGTACTGTTAATCTCTTTAAGAGGGATTTTGACCTTGTCAGCATTTAATCAAGAAACACAATGGTATGGGTCCTTACCGCTTTTACATTACTGTTCAGAAATTAAGACATACAGGAGACCTGTATTTAATGGTTTGTTATATCCTCATGACATTGTCTCACCTGATTCAACTTACAAGTGTGTAGGTCTGTCAGTGTCTTAAGCAAAAGTGTAAGATGACTATACTATGGATATGCAACAGATGTTGAGTACTGGGTGTGGACACCTTTTAGAGTGGACATCTAGAGTGCGTGTCTCAGGGATCCACACCTCAGAACTTTTATTTTCCATCTTTTAGCTGTTCTGCCCCGGCAATGCCCCAGTAGAGCCAGTCTCCAACTCACAATAGCTGTACCCTGCCCAGCCATGAGCCCTAATCATGGCCCAGTGCTGGCCTGTGCCCTTCCTCACAGCAGTCCCACAGTGCTGCTCCAGAGCTCCCAGCTACCCTACTCCTGTCTGGATGGTTGGACCCAATGATGACCCTCATGGCTACAACCCCCTAGCAACCAGCCTGGCCTGCAGTCTTGCAAAACCTTCCATAGATCTTGCTTTCAAAACCAAGTTTCATTAGTTGCCAAAGCAACTTTGACCATTCACAGCATCCTCCAGATGCAAGTTCTGACTCAAATGTCTATTTGTGACTTCTCTTTTGGATCTGGCTGCAACTAGCTTGGTCTCTACCTCTTTGTTTTTATACTAGTAGGGAAATGAGCCCTTAGAAACATTTTATCCATTCTGTAAGACCCAGGATTATATATGGCTTTATTACACCTCTCTTCCAAATATATTGCAAAGTATGGAGATTTTTTTTTTTTTTTGGTCAAAAATACATTTAAACCACACTTCACCTCTTCGATCACCTTTGTTTCTTTCTGAATTTTTCACTCTTCTATAACTCTCCTGGTATGTAAACGCAAAAACTATACAGTGTTTAAGATGCCAACAGGTTGAAATAGTGACATAATTATGTTCTCACTTTAATTCCTGATTCTAGTTTTAATATTTCCTAAAAATTAGGCAAATTGTTTTTGTTTTGCTTTAATTTTTAACACTACTGAACAATGAGCTCTTCAAATGGGTTATTATCCCAATATCCTGAGTGACAACAGCCAAATTCTGCTCAGTATTTTCCTAAGATTTAGAAACTTTGCCATCCAAACTTCTTCTTTTGAGAACATATCAAATTTTGCAGCATCAAATGCCTTAGGAAGCAAAATGAAATAGGAAAACTGAAGGACACTGGATGCCAATCAATATATAGATGCAGAAAGTTACCTTTTTCCTATAACTTCTATTTTTTTTTTTTTTTTTTTTTAAGAACAAATTTAATCTATTCAGAAATTTTTCCAGGAAAATTAAACTTTATCAGAAAAACACTTCTTCATTGTACCTAAAATGTTTCTTTTTAAAGATCTTGAAATCAAGGAATTTCTATTAAATCAAATAAAGGACCCTGAAAACAATCTGACAGAATTCTCATCTGCGCTCATTGGCTGAAAACCCAAGGCTCAAAGATCATTATAGATATGATATGCTTTCCCCCTGTGTATGAATTCTCATTGTCAATGGTGCTGTGGGAAGGTTTTCCGACTCCGATCCTAATTGCTGAGGTCCACCTCAAAATAGGGGTCATCTTTTGTCTCTGCAGTCAGAGCTTAGCAGTCTTGAGAGTTTTATACCAAGTCTGGTCTTTTGGGTTTTCCAGGTTTTTTCTGGCATGGAGATGTTAAAATGGACAGCTGTGACAATTTCACATGGCTAACAACAGCAGTCAACCAAGCAGCAGACAAGAATGTTAATTCCAGTTTAGCAGCTGCTGGAGATCAATAGCATGTGACCATAGGAAACCCCACTGGGCAGATTGTCCTTTGGCCAAAGGTTCTAAGATGTCCCAGCTACTGAGTCAACTCATTCCCCAGTCTTTTGATCCCCTCAAGAATGTTACATTTGCTTAGCAGTTGCAGGTCCCAGTGCATTTATTTCACTTGATGGGAAGAGAGGGAGATAGGGGAAACTGCCTTTTTTTCTTCTTCAAGATTTCTGTTCATGGGAAATTTAACAAATTTGGTTTCTTCATGATTTAGTTCAAACCCAAAAGAAATATCATTATATAGGCTTTATTACACAAAATAGAGTATCTGAATTTTGGGCTAGTTGCTGTTTCAACCATTCCCATCTACCCTGAAATGGGCATGTAGCACAAGTAGGCTCTAAAGAAAAAAGTAAGAGAGTGTGTTGTGTTCAGAGTGAATCAACAGTTATGGAATATTAAAAAGGAAAACAAACAACAAACAAATGGCAAACAAACCCCCACCCTGCATGCCACCCCCCAAAAAAACTCAAACTCCAAACAACCAAAAAACAACCCCCAAAAAGCAACAAATTCTAAAAAGCTTTCAAACCAGATTTTTATACATTTTTTGTATTCTTTTGTATTAAAAATAAAAGATCTTTGATTGAAAAGCTGTATCCAGAAAAACAGAAAGAAAGCAATATAGTTGTTTCACACAGCCATCTGGTCTTCCCAGGGCTTCAGCAGCTAGACCCTGTTAACCCTGATCTAGGTTTATTTCTTTTTTTTTATTTAACTTTCTGATGTGGGTGGAAAGTGCTTACACATGCAATATCAAGCCATTTTGTACAAATCTGTACTAATACTCTTAAAGCCACATAGCATTCAGAATCCAGGATTAAGGCTTTAAACCAGATGAAATATATATTGGGATTCCAAACAAGTTTTCTTTCTTTTTATAATGCAAATGCGTTAATGCTGTGACCTCAAAACTGAGAGACCAAAGCCTAGATAACTGTTAGGAATATGGCAAAGTACTATTTGTCTAGCACAGGCACTCAGAAAAAACTCTCCCATCCTAAGTAACTACAAAGTGAGATATCAAAGACTTAAATCTCAATAACATTATTTTGCCTTCCTTCTAATCACAACTTGAGACAACAATATTTCAATATGTTCAGTTTTCTGCCAACTAAAAATAATTATAATTTCACAAAATACAGATTTTTGCTTTACTCTGTACCTTCTTGAAAGAAAATTTATTAATGATTGGATACAAAATACTGAAAAAATGCTGAGTTACTTTGGTCTGCAAGAAGTTTAGAATAAATAAATAATGAAAATGACAACAAGAAATAGCAAAACGGTATATTCTATTTTTGTGATTTTTAAGCATATATCGTGTCTTTCCTGAATGTTTTTTTCATTAAGGTTAGCCCATTAAAATCCACCTTCTTACATATTAGACATTCCAGAAGGGCTTATAAGCAACTACTCAAAAAAAAAAAAAAAAAAAAAAAAATCTCTAAGTGAAATAGATATCCTACATTTGTGTATGGACCAGAAATACTAAAGATAATACAGAAGTTGTTAAAGGTGCCCTCATTTGGTGACTCTTGTTTCTTAAGCACAAAGTAGCATGCAAGAGTTTTATATGCAGTACAGTACAATACTATAGTACAAGCAATGCAGTCTCACCCTGGTTTCCCTTTTGAAGGTTTCTCAAGTGTTTGATCATCAAAAGTTTTGTCAAACCTCTAGAACTGGCATCTTTGGTCTATGTGTGCAGTTTCTTCTCATTGTGGTTGTTATATTCTACCTGGAGGCTGTTAACAAGCAGAGTACTGCATGAATCTATGTTCCAATCTGTCCTGTTAACATCTTTATCAGTGGCCTACCGGAGAAGAAAGAGTGTGTTCTCACAGACTTTGCAGGTGTCACCAAATTGTGACATGCTCAGGGGAAGTGCTGCTGTACAGGAGTACTAGGCACACATTGGAGGAATGGGTAAATCTTACGAAAATCAACATGGATGAATGCAAACTCCTGCACCTAGAAGGAAGAACTCATAGTGGGTTGAGGACTAACCAGCTGAGGAAGAGCTCTTTTGAAAAGGACGTGGGGACCTCAGTGGACCATGTGCTCAATGTGAGCCAGCAGTGTGCTCTGGCAGCAGGATGGTGAACATGAACCTAACCTCTATGAACAAAAGCATGGCCGGTAGTTCAAGAGAAGTGATTTTTTCCCCTCTACTTATTACCTAATAGACCACATGTAGAAGACTGTGGCCAGTTTGTTGCTGCAATAAGCAACACTGTCAAGGACAAGGAAAATGTCAATCGACTGGAGAGAGTTCAGCTTCTTCAGCAAGAAGGAAGAACAAGGTTCTTCACAATGTGCAGTGTGGGAGGATAAAAAGCAATGGACATAAATTAAGGACATAAGTTGAATATGACACTGGTTATAAGAAGAAAAGTTTTTACTATGAGCACAGTCAACTGGTGGGACAATATCCTAGTGAGACTGCAGTTTTCATCCTTGGAGTTTTTCAAGACCTAATTGGATAAAGACTCAAGTAACCTGGTGTGACTTCATAGCTGAAGCTCATTTGATGTCAAACTACAGATTGCCTGACCTATCACCTAGCCTGCAGTATTCTGTGATTCTGCGATGCTACTATTTTTATACATTTGTAAAAAGCTCTCTAATAATCAGACTAACTATCCACTTTGTCCAGTGTCCTGTTTCTGACAGGAATCTATGATGGCTGTCTACACAGAAGTCTAAGAATATGGCAATTGTAGTAGTAGGGCAGTTCCAAGCAAGAGTTCATGATCAAACTTTGTGTCAGAACTCTGTTTTGGTTAACACTGCACCCATCTGATTCATCCTACCACCCTAAAACTTTTCCCCATTCTTCTAAAGTATTAAATGGTCAAAGAAGTCCTCAAGTTAAAGACAGTTTATGAAGGCAGAACAATACTACTTTTGCCTGGTTAATTATATTTTCCCAATGTATCCACCACAAATCATTTACAGCAAAGAGGTACCTGTCCAAAAAACCCCTCTCAGTCAGACTTATCTGTGGGCATTCACGCAGAGAGACCCTGGCTTTTCAGATAGCTATCAGCTTTCAGATTTGTACAGATTTTAGATTCTCAATGCTACAAATGAAGTCAAAAGTTAATTGAGACAATATTTGACAATCACATGCACATGCATCCATCCCTTAGGTGAGAAAGAAGTGATTTTCTTAAGGAAACAATGATATTCAAAGTTTAATGTTAGCTAAGTGTAAACCCCAAAACTATAGATTAATAGTGATAAAACTGATAGTCAGGCTTTGCCCTTCAGCCAGATGCACATTTATAAAGATCCAGCCAATTTTTTCTTGCAGTCTTGCCAGGGAAGGGAAAAAAATGCATTACTAGAATTTAACATGCTATATGATTTTGAGAATAACCCTTCAAGCTGTCAGTCTTGTTGCCAAAACTACTGTGCAACAGTATTAAGCAACAGGAGCATGGATTCATTTCAAGCCCAGGTGCTGAGCGATTTTAAATGCATGAGCTCCTTGTTGTGAAACAATCATTCCCTCTGAGGCTGTGTCCTCATCACTCCATGAACTGTGTTCATGGTGAGTGTGCATTTACTTGTAGCTAGTGTTCACATGCAAATTTCCAAGCAAACAGAACTATCTCCTCCCTTCTTTACAGGATGCTGGCCTTGTAAGAAATAGAGCACCACAAAAACTGGTGAATTGGAGGATTCAGCACTTATGGCAAGAGTAGTAAAAATAAGTTAGAAAGCAGGTAATCTCATTCACAGACCACGTACTAGCATCAGGTAACAGAAGAAAAAAAAACCAAAACCTTCACAGTTAGAAAGAAAGAATGCTGACAGCCATATAGGACTTAGGAACTTCTAGTAATTTATGACTCATGCAATTGTAGTTCTCCAACACCCAAAGAGTTCAACTACTGTGGGATTTTCAATAGATTTTACAAGCTAATTTCAGAATTAATTAAGGAGGAGTAAGTGGTACACCAATTGCTTCTATAGCAAAGCTCAGATTAATTTTCAGTTCTTAAAGATGTGTTCATGCATTGTACAGTTTATCTCATATGGCTTCAGTTGTCCAAAAGTTATTTGTCCAACTGTTGTAGTTTGGAATTATTATGTAAATTCTCTCCCCTGCCACTCTTAACGACCCTAGCCAACCGTTAACAAAG
>JAWWEV010000001.1:60456385-60494128 GCA_035583235.1 Hafferia zeledoni | reverse complement strand
ATGTCATTCCTTAAACAACACTCCACCCTATGTTAATCTTATCAGTTTGAAAGCCTTTGTCCTCTGCTTGGAGCATCTCTCCAGGGGGCTAAGGCATCTCCCTCAACCCATCAAGCCTTATCAGCTCAACACCCCACACTGACCCCAACCATCACTCCCCATCCGATTCCCTGTTTGTGGAGCCTTGGGTAGAGGGGACTTAGAGGAGACGGAAGTTGAGAATGAAGGAGTGAAGTTTCAACTTGGAAGGGGAGAGGGAGAAGCATTGTTTAAATGTTTGTACTTGTTTTTCACCACACAACTTTATTTTTATTTGGCAATAAATTAAACAAATTTTCCCCAGCGGAATCTGTTTTGTCCATGACAGTAATTGGTGAATGATCTCCCTTTCTGTCTTGGCCTATAAGCTTTGTCATTACTATTATCTCCTCCTGTCCTGTTAAGGGTGGGGAGTGAGTGAGTGAGTGGATGGCTGGTGTTTGTGGTCAAGGCTAACCCATCATAACTTAAAACAGACAAAGGCAATATTTAAAAAGCGTCATCCAAACTTCCAGATTCTGAAATATATTATTAGTCTTAGTACATAGCAAGAAACAAGACTCACTAACAGAAGTAGGATTTGTTTTTCATTTTATTTGTTAGAGATTCTGAAATCTCATACAGAAAAACCTCTATGTGTTTCTCAGCAACTTTAGTAAAGGACCATATTAGGTAGTTTAAAACCTAGCAACTAGCATTGTGCTAACTCAAATCCATTTCCTGGTTCTCAATAAATCCTCAGTCAGCCTCTTTCTAAGGCTCTGTGTATTGCTCTTCAGAAATCCTATCAAAGGACTTTTCTCCCTCTTTTGACTAGTCAAAGGTATTTAAGGTGTTTAAGTCTCTAAATGCTTTAAGAATCCTGGTCACAGGTGTATTCTTAGAAATAGAGATATCAGCATGCAGGGTAAAAGAATATTTGTACTATATGGAAGTCCAGAGGGGAATATGACCTCAGGCACCACAAACAGGGAATTGGATGGGCAATGATGGTTGGAGTCAATCTGTAAGAGTTCCATTAATGATGTTCTCAAAGTGCATTATTTTTAAGAGGCATGGTAAAACTACAGTCACCGATACTTTTCTGTATGGTATTTAGTACAACTACTGACTTTTCTAAGCTACTGTTTATACTTTTAACCGTGTGTGTAAATCTTTTTACAAAGTTATTGATGTTGTACAAATATATTTTTACAAATATAATTTTTCGATTTTGACTTTTCTTCATTAAAAGAAGAATTTTATATGTTTTAACAATTTTATATTACTTATAGATATATATAAATAATATATATTTAATTTTTGTATTTTTAATATGTGTGTGTGTATATATATATATATATTTATATATATTATTTATATGTTTCAGCAATTAATTAGTTTCAGCAAGCTATACAAAAAAACTGTGAAAGGAGCCATGAGTGAATTGTGCTGATGTAACTTACTGTTACAGAGGATGACTTTATCTTCAGCCTAGTATCTCAGTTCCTTAGCAACCTTATTTTACATTAACCTCTGGAAAAGAGAGTATTGCTAAAAAAAAGTATTTGTTTCTTTTGTCAGAAAATGGACTGGTAGTTTGTAGGCCAACTAGATCAGATCAGTTGGTGGTTCCATGGTGTAATGGAGGGCACTCTGGACTCTGAATCCCAAGGTTGTGAGTTCGAGTCTCAGTAGGGACCATCTCCTGGCAGTTAAATGCCTCCCTGCCATCCAATCCCATCAGATCTCAGATGCTAAGCAGGGTCAGCCCCAGTTAGTATCAGGTGCTGTGACAGTCCCGAAGACTTCACTGTCACTGTCCAAGCTTGCTCGGCCGTGGCAGAAGAACCTTAGGACTTAAAGGGTGGGGCCAGTTCTGCGCACGCTGTGCCTCACCCAAAAAATCCACTGTGCAGGCTTGAAGGGCACACCCACGTGGGGAGAGCCCTTCCCAAATCTTCGTTCTCGAAGTCTGGCCATACATGAATGCATAGATCAGATCAGTCATAACACCCACGTGATAGATTTATTATTAAATGAGAAGTGGAAAGCAGAATCCATTGTTTTGGGGATTTTTTGAGTTTTTACCCAGGTCTAAGATCTGAAAGTATTTCCAATGATTGAGTCCATCACACTGTACTATGTTTCCATGGCCCTGCAAGAAGAAAAACATTTACTATAAAATATACTGAGAAACTGCACCTACCTATCTTCACTGCATACCTATAAGAAATAATGATCAAACACAAATATTCATGTAGTGTCAGAAGACACAGAAGGAAATTTTGAAAGGAATTGCAATGACTGTAGCTTGAAGCATTCAAAATACAAATGTAAACTATTAATCATAATAGAAAGGAAGACATAAAAAGCAGCTTGTTAGTGAGAGACTGACAAAAGACTAAATAAAGAATTTCAGGCTGAATGTTCCTTCCAGGCAGTATAGTGGAAACTATAAAATATCAAACATAATATGACAAAAAGCATCTTTCACTACAGAAGCCAAGATCTAATCTTCAAAATGGAAAAATGGATGAAGAATCACCCTTTAAATCTGGAACAAGGGCACTCTTAGTGTTTCCACATAATACTCTGTGCCTTATGATTAACTTCACTTAGAGCTGTAGGAGTTCATCAGCTCTAAGATCAAAACACTTTCAGCTTTGGCCCATCAAGATGAAGGAATGTAAAATTATGGTGCATCATTTTGCCCATCTCTAAAATATGGATTCCAACCCTTTTTCACCTCACAAGAGGTTTTGTGGCAGTTAAATCACTATTTGTTTTAATAATATCTATAATATCTGGATATTTCCACTTCTATTCCATTCTGTCTTCAAGTTACTGACTAAACATTGTTTTATACTTGAGTCATCCTCTGCCACTATAGAGTTTCATTCATCTGTGGGTTTACTATTCATGTTTTCATTGTCATGAAGACATTCTTTTATAATAGTTACTGTTTGCTGTGTTATCTGTTTTATTGACTAGATATTGACAGAGGTAATGAAAATTAATAAAAATTAAGAATTTAAAACAACACTTTGAAATTAGTGGCAATAGGAGCTACATGAAAATGTTAAGTGAAGTACTTGAGCTAGAATTAGACTCTATGTTATAGGAAAAAATTGCAGCATAGCGAGAGGTTTTTTCCGTGCCCCGGCAGTTCAACCCCGACGTGATCCCAGGTTTCGGGCTTCGAGACGCATGCGTGTCATTCTCTTAGAGATACCACCATGCACTCAGGTTAAAAGCAAGAACATAAGAACTCCTTATTAAGGGGGATACACACTTATATAGGGTTTTGGAGGGTACACGCGACCGAGGGTGACTTGGGATAGGCTGGGGATCTTTGTTCATGAGGTGGAGGAGTCCTCCCATTGGCTGGAAGGCCCAGAGCACGAGCTGTTCACGCGACAGACACCAGACTCAGGCGCCAATGAGCCTGACCCCCGTCGATTGTTCTAGGGTTGTTTACCACCTTTTAGGCTGCCCCAAGGTCACTCTGACCTTGTCAGCCTGTCAGCCTAACATGGGGAGTGCAAATACAGGGGGTCAGGCCAAAGCCTCTCGCTACTCTATGTATACTGTTTTTAGGAAAGATCAGTGGTTATGTAATATGTCTTTAGTACAAATAAACATGATTCCTCTGGTTCTGACCCTCTTACTACTAAAAAAAACTTCTATACAGAGCTTTGTTTCATCATTTTTTAAACTCATTTCCTTGATAGAACCAAAAGCCACAGACAATTCTAATCTTATCAATCAACACTCCTGGCACAGCTGAGCCTCTTAAGTCTTTTAAATTTATCAGTACAGGAGTCAGACTTAGTTACATGTAAATACAATATATTCATTTATATCAATCTATTTGTATACTATAAATGATAACACATTATTTTTCCAGTGTCTGTTGATTATTTCCTAGAAATAAAATTGCACTGGTTGCATGTCACCATGCCTGATAAAATTAACTACTGGTGACCTCTTTATAAGACTTCAGATTTGAAAGAGTCACACTTTGATTAATCCCATCTTTGCTTTTAGATATAGCCATTAAAAATATCAATACCAGTCAGTTTTGTTGTGATGTCATGTGAAACTAGGTGCGAGCAAGAGGAAACAAGGAGGGAATATCTACATTTCTGTATAACTACAATGTCCCTATCACTGCATAATTTATTTTTAAGCATTAAAAAAAAAAAAAATTAAATCTCATCACCATGGAAGCAGTAGAGTATATTTGTGTATGTGCCAGCATGCAAGTTACTGATTAGGACACATTCTTGGTGCTGAACTTGTCTCAAGTTTCGGTGTTTTTTTCATGTGAAAAACTCTACAAATAAAATCCTATCTAGGCTGACGAATATTGCTGGAAAAAAGAACAGAGTGTGTTGTCAACTAAATAACAGCTGTCTTCCCAATAAATATCTGTGTGCAACTCCAAGGTAAATCGTAGAAGATTGGGCATTGCATATGCCATCAGCCTTCTTGAGCTCATTCAGAGTCTCTGTTTGCATTTTCATTAGATTCCAGAGTTTCTGTGCATTCATGATATAAGAACTAGAACATTATTTGAGTCAAAGCAAACTAAATGTGATTTACTCGCAAAATACTTGCTGAGGTAAGAAATCTCTTGTCTGAAGCTGTGTTGACAAACATGTATCACTGAGTTGCGTATGCTCACCTATAGATCATTTGCTATTGAGGTCTTACTGCTACTTCCAACAGCCTTGAATTTTCAGACAGGAAATAAGGTTCATTATAGTTCTTAATGTTTTTAAGACATTAAGATGTAGCAGCAATTTCTTGTCAGCTTACATGTGAAGGCTGAAATACTCAATATGAACAGTGTACTGGTTGTAACACCAACACAAAATTAAACTTCAATTAAGCAACTGCCCTTTCCCCCGCCTCTTCCAGTAAGGGAGGGAAAAAAGCAGAGATTATGGTTTGAGGTAACAAATTACTGAAAGTAAAAAAACAATGGAAAAAGACACACACAATGACAACAGAAATATTAATAAAAAAATATACAAAAAGAGAAGGTGCTTTACCTGCAAAAAGGTATTCACATCGAAATCACATGATTTCCCTAAACAAAGGTGGTATGGTGACCATTCCCATGTGCTGCCCCACATGGTAGTTGGGAACAAAAGCAATAAGGAAGGGGAGCTCCTGCAACTAAGGTTTTCAGCCCACCAGCTTCAAAAATGCAATGAAAGACAGTGACAAAGCAAATCCCCTAAAAGCTACGTTGTCTGAGCTGGGTTGTGCTTATCTCCATTGAACTCAGTTGTGTGCCAGGTGCCTGGACCACCACAACCATTGGTTCATCACACTCATTTCGACTGAGCCCAGATGGGTTTATCTGGGTTGAGGTCCTCCCCACTGCCAGTCTGTTCCATCCCACTGGTGTTTTCAGTTCCATCTAAGGTCAACTTGCATTTTCACTGCTGTCCTTTTCAGCACCATGGCACATATTTGCACTCCAGAGACAACAGGATAGGGGTCATTGGGGTGGCAGAGGGACCCTTCAGGGGTTGATGCTGACACTTTCCCAGAGAGAGGCAATATGGCCAACTTCCAGTAAGTCCATGGGGCTTTTCTTGGCAAAACCACACCCCTCAGCAATGCCATGGGTAGTATAACAGAATAACAGCTTGGTCGCACCCCCGGAGTTCTAAACCTCTTTGCAACCAAATAGCTGTATCTGTCCTCAGTGCAAACAGTAAACATTTTTGAAACAGTCCTGGTGTGTAAACCTCTGCTTTGTCTCCACGTTACCTACTACATGCAGATCGGTTAACTCCTGACTCAAGTAAGTTAGAAACAAAACAGACCTATGTAAAAAGACTAGAAAGTGACTGAAAACACTTTCAATCATAAGAAGACAAAAAGTAGGAAGTTCTTTGGATCTTTTATGCTAGTTAGTACTCTAGTATGTCAACATACCCAAACTAGCTTTTAACTAATTTGGAAGCTGTAGCAGGTTAATACATCAGCATAGAGCTCAGCCTCAGCAACTGAATCTTATTTCTCACTTATAAGAGTTTCCCAATGATGCCTTTGCTTTGCATTCTCTAGAGATTCACTGATAAACTCTTATCATCTTCTGCTTCACCTCAGTGTGCTGTATACAGGATTTATGTGGTTAGTCTTTTGGTCAATTTTTTTGTTTGACGTTTTGGTTGAATTTACTGAAGTGTTCTTTGTTTATGGGAAAAGATTACTATGGGTAAATAGAGGGAATTGATCACTTGGCCAGTTATTATTGATCTTCAGAATGTTGGTTTCATGTCTTAGAAATAGTGACTACTGTTTTATACACCTCCATAAGAAAAACACTGTTTGTGCTATCAGCTGAGACTTCCAAAGAAATATTTTCTTATACATGCAGTGGTTTAAATACAAATTACAGTAAATATGTTATTAAAATATGATCATACTATTGCATGTAATATGCTATATATAAGTCATATAACAATACTATCTGTTATATATTACATATTTACATTGGATATTTAAAAATAATTGTTACTTCCATTTAGATTCCTTTGACAGCAAAAGGCATTCCCAAAACTGTATTTTTATTTGAATTTTATTTTGACTCATTAGAACTTTTCTCCTAGACTCTGAATTAGTCTAGGTCTGCTGTGATTTATATGCTGATTGCTGTACATTTTGCTGGATCTAAGATAATACATTGTGTGTGAAGACAATGCATATAAATAACCTTGCACAGAAGCTGGAATGTTGACTTAATTACACAACTATCATTACTCCCTGCTCATATGGTTATTGAGCCAAAGATCTTATTAAGGATGTTGTCTTTATGGGGCAAACAGTTAAGAAAACAATATTGTTGAAAGGTTTGTCTGTATTATGGATTATGGTTCCACCAATGCATAGTATATTTATTTGCTTTAAAATGTGATCTTTACCTGTATGGCTTTGGCTTGATTTCTAACTGGACTGAACACTGAAACAGTGGAAATTCATGTTTCATTAAAGAGGACTTCACTAAGAGACTGATGCTTTATTACTAATAAAAAGTCATTGGTAGAAAAACCTTTTCTGTTGGGAAATATGGACTTAATTTAAGTGTTTCTTCTCCACTCTTCTCTCTCGCATAAAATGTTCTGAAGCTAAATCAAACATCTGTTACAAATATTGTCACCTTCTAAGGAACCAAGAAGGAGAACAGAGTCTGAATTTTCATATGACATCCTTCTTAGTTGTGTCTATAGTGAACTGTC
Source organism: Hafferia zeledoni (assembly GCA_035583235.1). Classification (NCBI taxonomy): domain Eukaryota; kingdom Metazoa; phylum Chordata; class Aves; order Passeriformes; family Thamnophilidae; genus Hafferia; species Hafferia zeledoni. Next base: position 60,486,848 of record JAWWEV010000001.1, on the reverse strand, counting down.
AATGTGTACTACTATGCATTTCTAGGTCCTAGTCTAAGTGCATCAGTTGCCTTTCATAGAAAACAAAGAGCAAGAAGTGAAAGTGGCCTGTTACAGGTCCATAGCTCACAGTTTATGTATTTTTTCTCTATATGAGAGAGTTTACAAAACACCTGTGCAGATATTAGTCAGATTCAGGAAAATTCTTGCAGTGTGGAATCATCAACAGTCCAATATAAGAGAATCCTAATCCAAGGTAATAATGTAATAGTCTTCTGACTGTATATCAGTTATTTGGGGCTAAAACCAGAATACAAAAAAAAGAAGACAAAGAAAGAAGGAGAAGGACAAAAGCAAGGGGAAGAAGAAGAAAAAGGAGAAGAAGAAGGAGAAGGAGGGGTAAGAATGAGATTGAAGAAACAGGGGAAAGATAAGAGAAAAAAAGAAAGAAGTGACAGGAAGAGGGGGAAAAAAGAGAAGAAAATAGATTTATTTTTTTTTTAAGAAATTTGATTTATATCTGTACTGGATTTATGTGGCAAGGTTTTGGTAGCAGGGAGGGTCAGAGATGGCTTCTGTGAGAAGATGCCAGAAGCTGCCCCCCATATCAGACACAGCTAGTTTCACCTTGCTCCATGATGGATCTGAAGCTGGTCAAAGCTGAGCCAAACAATGATGTTGGTAACAGCTCTGCAACAATATATTTAAGAAAGGATTAAAAATGATGCAAAAGAGAAGTTGAGAGAAGGGCAAGAATATGTAAGAGAAACAGCCCTGTAGATGCTAAGATCAGTAAAGAAGGAAGGGGAAGAGGTACTCCAGGTGCTGGAGCAGAGGTTCCCCTGCAGATTGTGAAGATCATGGTTGCTAAGGTTGCCCCTCTGCAGCTCATGGAGGACTATGTCAGAGCAGATATGCACACTGCAGGCCATGGAGAGCCAATCCTTGAGCAGAATCCTGGCAGGAACGGTGGCCCATGGAGCACCCACACTGGAGCAGTCAATTTCTGTAGGTCTACTCCCTGTGGAAAGGATCTATGCTGGAACAGTTCTTGAGAGCAGCAGCCTGTGGGAAGGACCCATGTTGGAAAATGGAATTGAATACAGTGGAATAGCACAGCACAGTACAGAATGGTATAACACAGCATAGCGTAGCATAGCGTAGCATAGCGTAGAATAGAATAGAATAGAATAGAATAGAATAGAATAGAATAGAATAGAATAGAATATACATTTCTGTGGGGTGGGATCTACAATGTTCATCTAGTCCAACTGACTGACCAGTTCAGGGCTGATGAAAAGCTAAAGCCTGTGATTAAGGGCATTAACCAAATACCTCTTAAACACTGACTGGCTTGGGGTATTCATAACCTTTCTAGGAAGCCTGTTCCAGTGTTTGACCATGTTCTTGGTGAAGAAATGCTTTGTAATGTTCACTCTAAACCTCCCATAATTCAGCTTTGAACCATTCCCTTCTGTACAATCACTGCATCCCCAGGAGAAGAGATCAGCACCTCTGTCTCCACTTCCCCTCCTCAGGAAGCTGTAGAGGGCAATGAGGTCACCTCCGCCCCCTTTTCTCCATACTAGACAAGCTTAAAGTCCTTAGCTGCTTCTCATAGAATGTTCCTTCCAGCTCTTTGACTAGCTTGGTTGCCCTCCTCTAGAACACATTCAAGGACCTCCACATTCTTTTTAAATTGTCGGTCCCCAAACCACACAGAATACTCATTGCCACACCAATGCTGAGCACAGTGAGATCAACTGTTTTGACCTTCTGATGATGCTGTGTCTTCCCTCTTGGCTGACAGGGCTGACTCATATTAAGCATGCTGTTGACCAGGAAACCCAGATCCCTTTCTTCAGGGCTGCTCTCAAGCCACTCCTCTCCCTTAAACTTGTGCCCAGCATTAGTCCATCATAGGTACAGAATCCAACAGTTTACCTCGTTAAATTTCATCCCATTATTCATAGCTCAGTACCTCAATATATCTAGAACCCTCTGCAAGACCTGTTGCCTCTCGTGAGAGTCAACAGTATGTCCCAGTTTGGTAGCATCAGCAAACTTCTAGTGGTGCCTTCAACCCCTGCATCCAGAATGTTGTTAAATATATTGAACAGGATTGATCCTAGAATAGAACCCTGAGGAACCCCACTGATGATCAGTCTCCAGTCAGAAGTAGCCCCATTCACTACAGCCCTTTGAGCTCTGCCCTTCAGCTAGTTCACCCAACACACCATGAACATGCTAATCCCACAGCTGGGCAACTAATACAGAGGGTGCTATGAGGGACAGTATCAAATGCCTTATTAAAATTCAGTAAAACTACATCTAGAGCCTTCCTTTTCATCTGCTAGACAAGGGACCTTATTGAAGAAGGAAAAGAAATTCATGAACTACTATATTTTGTAGAAAGGAACCCAAGCTGGAGCAGGGGAAGAGCATGAGGAGGAAGGAGCAGCAGAAACAAAGACATATGAACTGATCACAAACCCCATTCCCCATTTTCCTGCATTGTTCAGAGGAAGGAGGTAGAAGACTCATAAGTGATGAGCCTGGGACGGAAGAGAGATGGGAGGAAGGTGGTTTTAGGCTTCCTGTTTCTTATCCTCCTTTGTTTAATTGGAGGGAAATTAATTTTTTTTTTTTTTTTCCCCAAGGTGATTCTGTTTTGCCTGTGACAGAAAATGCTGAGTCATCTTCCTGTTTTTATCTCAACACAGGAGCTTTGCATTACATTTTCTTCCTCTATCCCGTTGATGGAGAGGGAGTGATAGAGTGGTTTGATGTGGATCTCGAGATCAGGCAAATCCAATCCACTCCACTAGTCTATGTTAAAAAAAAAAAAAAAAATTAAAAAAAAATTCTGATGATCTGGAGCATAAAATACAGTATATGTCTTGGGGGGGTAAACTTTTCTCACAGACCTCTAGCAAAGTTAGTGTGTCGGTCATAGTTGCATGGTTTCTTGAATTTCCTGTTGAGAATCTTGGTACTTTCTTGGTAAGAAAGTGGTAGTTATTCAGCACTGCTGCTTATTTAGCATGAAAATTCCTTTCTCTTGTCTTATACTAATCCCTTTTCATCTAGCTTAGTTGAAATTCTGAAAATAGTGTCTGTATTTTCTACATAAGGGCTGAGATATATTTCATATGAAGTATATTTGCTAAGAAGCTAGGCTAAGTTCTCCAGCGAGTCATTCACCACACTCACTTAAGGTACCTAAGTTATAAATGTGTCTTCAAATTGTTTTCTGGAGGTACTTCTCTTCATCCATTTCATAGAGAGAAAAGTTAGACAAGAATTTCAGATTATAGGCATAGCTTTCAGATAGGAAGTTAAGGCAACAGTAACCTTTTCTTACAAAATATAGAGAAGATACAGATATCAAGATAAAGAAGCATGAATCACTGAGTGAGAGTTAAGTTTTTTCTTTGTGTTTTTGCACTTTGACATTAGGAAAAATGAAACACAACATAAACCCCCCCCAACTTTCTTGAAGGTTCTTGAAGCCTGTGAAAGTTAAATGAGTTCAATCTTTAAGGGAAAATTTGAATACCACATCTGTCCCTTGTGTATGCTAATGGTTTTGACACTTATAAATAAAATGAACAGTGCAGTGTAGAATAATTGCTTATTTCTAAAAACTTCATAAAGATTTTTATTATGGATAGTTACCCTATGTGCTTGAATGAGTGCTTTAAAGTCTCCCTCAGCAGGCATTGACACACCAGACCATAGCAGCACTAAAAAAATCCATTATATCTTATTATGTCAATGAGCTGTGCATGAAGAATTTCCTTAGTAGTATTTATGGGCACAATACACCATGACAACCCTAGAATGTATGATTATGCTTTTGATGGAGGAATCATAACAGTTATATTAAGATCTCATGGAAATTAAGTAGCACTGTCCCATGCACTTTAACCAAAATCATAATAGCTCCAAAATGCCTTCTGTGATCACAGAGGAGGAAATGGAGAATAATTGTTACTGTAGCAGATCAGCTCTTTTAGTACATGACGTTTCCTATTAATTTTTCTTTTCAGAAAATGTTAAAAATTATGGAAAGGTCCTTGTTAAAATGTGCAACAAGTTCTCATTTAAAACTCCAAAAGCCATGAGACTCTGGTGGTTTTTTCTCTCCATAATATACACATTTCATTGCACCTTGAAGTATTATAAGGGTCTAAAAAGACTGTGTGATCTTATTGACCATGTGTGCCATAATCCTCCCTAAATACAAAAGCTGTGTAAAAATAATCCAACAAAAGCCAGGAACTACAGAGTTAAGGCTTCTTATTCCGTCCCTAATACATTCCACGTGTCTGGGGATTGCATTTGATGTTCTTTGGTTCTGGGCAGCCCGGCTAGTAAAACATCAAGCTGATTCAGGATGAGACATTGTTATGCCTCTTCTTTTTACCCTCTTTGTGAGAAAGTGGAGGACTGTGCAGTTTTCATGAAGATACTGCTAATTAGCAAAATGTAAACTCAGCATAGGGTGCGGACACAAACTCCTTCAATACAATATATTTTTAAAAGAGTTAAGACTCAATGTTCTGTCCCTCCACAAATGCCTTACATAGAGTTAAAAAAAAAATAGGTTTCTAAAATCTCTAGTCAGCTCTGAAGTTTTCTGAAATCTGTACTGCTGTAGGAAAAGGTGAACAAACATAAAATGGTTATATAGTTCTTCCTCATAGCCATAGCCATTACAGATGCTATTCTTTATAACAACTCTTAGACAAGACTGCTGTAAAGGGCAAATTCTGTAGTGATATTGAAGTCTCAGGCTGTTACTTACCTGAAGTTCCTCAAGGATACAGAAACAGCACGTAAAAAAAAAAAAAAATCTTGCCAAGTTGAAGTCCACACCAGTGATTTTGTCAAAGTTAGTGGTTTCTTTCAGAGAATGGGAAAAAAAAAAAATCAATAAACACTAATTAATATTTTTATTTTGCACATAAAAGTCTTTATGTGAAACAGTGAGGCAAAATTCTCCTTCACCTTGCTTTATTTATTTATTTAATTTCGGGTTGGCATTGGGGTTTTTTTGATTTTATTATTATTTTTTTTTAATTTTGCATAGACAGCTTATTGGTTTTTTTCCTTCTCAAAAAAAAAAAAAAAAAAAAAAGGATATTTCACAGTGGCATCTAGCTTTTCTTTTGCTGTCTAAACTAATTTAATTATCACCAAAGTGAGTTAAAACTAATTTCATCATTTGGTTGGTTAAAATTTGTGAACAATCTGTGCATGAGTAACCAAAATCTGAGACAGTGGTTAATCAGGGTGAAAATACATTTTAAAAAACAGCGATTCACTAACTTTTTTTAATGGTTAATTATATATTAGATAATGAGAAAGAGCTATGAAGCAGATATATGTGTACAAAATATTTCTCAAAATTCACTTCTCCATTCATGTTACTAAAGTTAGTCTGGGAATAAATTTAGTCCTCAAATTGATACAATAACTTATTTTGATACAACCAAAGGTTTCTGTATAGAAACCACTGGTGAAAATTTTTGCTTATTAACTAGAATACAGTGCCTTGGGAATACAATGACATGGTTTTTCCAGTCAGAATCTGAAAGCTCCCTATAACCAGGTTTATAGAAGTTCAGCCTCTTTTTAACAGTGGAGTCTAGAAAGGAAGTAGTGGAGGAATATTTTTGTAATTTGGTCCTTTTAAAAAACATACTCTTTCAGAAGTAGTCAAAAATTAATTGAGTCTACTCCTGTAATTTGATAAAAGAAATAATTTGTTTTGTCAAGAACATCTCTTTTGATAACAAAAATTCTGAACTAAAATTAATCCAAGCTTTTTAATTAATTCCTTCTGAGAAAAACCAAGCTGTATATAATTTATAGTGCTATTCAAAATAGTATCCAGCATTTGAAAAGATGAAATACTATCCAAAAATAAAAATAAAAAGTAATCAGTTCTTTCAGTGATGGCCTCCCCTCTGTCTTCCTAAATATAACCCTAAATGGCCTTTTTAAGGCTGACAATAATCCTATGTACAACATTACATAGGATCAAAATATTATACTAAAGAATGAAAAAAAAAAGTAACAATTACAGTTTAGTCATCTCACTTACAGGGCTTCCACTTGCTTATTTCCACATATTGCACTTATTGCCTAGCACACCACTGTTTCCTACACCGTCATAGTAAAAATGAATATAAAACATATGCATCTGGTGTATGGAACCTGGTTTTGAAATACTTACAGCTTTCATGTTGTTCACCAAAGATGTAGGGGAGAAAATGGTTCTGCAGATTGTGACTCCCTGAAGAGTCCTTGTAGAAAATTTAATGCAAATGTTATTCTATTTTTATGTCACACACTGCGCTCTTAATAACTGAACAAATTATTGATTTTCAGTAGGGAGATTATTTAAAACACTTATTCTATGCTTTCTTGATCAGTATTAACCATAAGCATGGAGAGCACTCTTATTTAAAAAGTGTAATGTATTACGTCATTAGAGAACTGCTGAGTTTGCAGTAACTTGGTACTGAGGTTGAATACCACAATTGAAATATTTATAAGAATTCTATATAAAATTTTACAATAACACGGTTTAAAATTACTACTTTCAGGTCATTATGCGCTTCAGCTGTGAGACTCACTGCTGCAAAAATTAAAATCATAATGTTTTCAGAAATCTCAATGGCAATCTGAGGATAAAGAAAACCTTTTTACAATATTACTAATAAAAACAATATCAATAAACTACAAATTCACTGACATAAATTTGTGCTATGCATGTGGATTCAGAAACATTAATACCTAAGTTCTTGCAGTCATCTAAATGATGACTAAATCACTAGCAAATAATGGTATATGTTGTATACTCAGACCATCTTACGTCTGTTCTCTGGAGTAGAAAATTCTGTGTTCAAGAGTAAATTGGTAGAGAGATTTACCAGAGTGCTTTGGAAGAGCGGTGATTGAGTAGCAGAGCAGGCAAAAGATATTTTGCATTTCTTCCATATTTCCATTCAGAAATATTTTTTCTTAAAATGCAGCTCAGAAAGGAAAGAATAGGAAAGGAAACTGTAGATCCTGCTAGGAGGAGGAGTAGTAACTTAGAGGGATATGAATGTGACTGTAGACTTAGTGATGAGGTAGTATATTGTTTGTGTGAAACTGAATAGAGTGATTGTAAAGGCTGGTCTGAGCTTGAAAACATTATTAGGTATAATTTTACAGTAATGTTAGCTAAATGTAAGGAGGACAGAGTGCCTCAGAAAATGCATGATACCCTGGAGACTGTGGAACAAGGAGGATGAAGCAAACTCCCTGGTAATCAGTTTGCATGGAAGAGCAGAAGGAGGGAGATATTTCTTAAGATAGGCAGGCTCTGAAATCCCAAACCACAAAGGATGATGAAGTTTACAGTTGCCATCTTCTCCTGCATTTCATTTGCCTTGCTACCTAGTTTTCCAGTCACGCTCACAGACTCACACCTTCCCTTCTTTTAGGCCCATACACTCAGCTCCACCTCCCCTGCACTTCTGTCTCTAAATCCTTCTAAAAAAAAAAAAAAAAAAAAAAAAAAAAAAAAAAATTCTCATAGCTTCTTCATAAACTGTAAACACATTAACTATGTTTACTGCTCACTCAGAGTATACATTAGTTAAATAAATGCTGCGCAAGTGAAGCATTTTGCACAACTATTGCAAAGCTAAGGACACTCATCAGAATAATGTTTTAGCTGGTCTATAGTATTCATATACCAAGTGCTGTGTCTGCAAAATTGAATGCAAGACAGAATTGTTTTGGACTGGACGATCAGGAGCATTTCTTAGAAATTTTACAATAGAAGTGTGCAATGGTGTGTGAGTACTGTGATCATCAGTACATAGAGGACACACTTGTCATATGAGTGAGGACTAATTACATTTACTTGTGTTTTTTTCCTGCAATTCAGTATAAGGACATATTAATGCACATCTAAATGTTACAGGGAATTGTCTATTACAAGGAAGTCTGTCTCTAATTCTAGATCATAAAAAATAAATGCTAGCAAGGGCAATCTTTTGTTGCATTCACTCTGCAACAGGTGAGATTTGTTTTATTTTTATTGAAAAACTCTCCCCACTGAACAAGAATTTATGTGTATGAAACTATTTTGAAACCATGTCGTCTGTCTCAAATTAGATTTGAGATGTTGAAGTATTACATAATAGAGTTCCTCACCCTCCAGATTTTCTTTCCTCATGTTTCTATGGAAGGACACATTCAAATTAACACCAGTGAAGGCCATGAGTCACCTTTCTCTTGTAGTAATATCTGTCAGGAGAGAAACTTTGCAGACAGTACAGTCTATATTTGTGCAATGTAATCTTTGTAATTCACAACAAACTGTACTTATGTTGAGAGGTAATTTTATTTTTTTTAATGCAGATATTGATATTGCTCCTATTAATTCTGTTCAGTGATGTGGTAAGAAGACTCTCCAAAGCCTTGCTTTGAACCTTTCTGTAATCAATACAAAAATGTTAGTAGAATATTTCAACTAAATACTTTAAAAATCTATTATTCAGTTGTACCTAACTGCAAAAGTTAAAGACAAATCTAAGTTTATCTGTTGGAATGTGCCATTGTGTGATATGCCTAGCCTCTATTTGGTCCATCCTCAGACTTGAGCTGACTGAAATCTGCTACTTTTTTTTTTTTTTTTTTTTTTTTTTTTTTTTTTTTTTTTTTTTTTTTTTTTTTTTTTTTCCAAAAAGTGACACCAAGTCATACCCAGACCCTCCAGGCTTTTGTTAGTTGTCATTCATGGTTTTAATTTACTCTCTTTCCACGTGCTATCATCTTTATTTACAGAAAGTAATGGATTATTAAAGCATATATAAATAAAGTGGGGATACATGTGTTTGGTAGAGAGGGAACAACAGCCTTATTCTGCTTTATTCCCACTGAAAACTTCCCATTTGTTCTTTAGAGAAGGGACTTTTCTATTATTTATAAAGTAGAAGGAAGAAGGGAAGTTTTCTTCTATATTTTTATGTAGATTTTGGGTTTTGTCAGCAGGCAAACAAAATCCAATACCAAACCCAAATATAAGTTTTTTACCCTACTAGAACAATCACTAGTTCAAAATCTATAATGAAGAAGGCATAATCAAATTTTCCTGAATGCAATAGAATTTCTTCTAATGATTGAATTATCATTTGTATTTCATGTTTTAAGAAATAATTTTTGCTCTTTGTTGAGTGCTCAATGTCATCTTTCCTTTTGTTAGAAAGTAAATTAAATAGCTCAAAGGAGCTTTGTGCAGAAATGTTTGCTCCTTTGTTCTGTCCCAGAATGTTGGGAATACTGATAGCCTCCTTTCTTTGCAACAGCAAGTGTAATAGCTTTGACAAGAACATAAGAAGGATAGTTGTGAGCAAAGACAAATGCAAATAATATGGCTAAGGGCCCGGTTAGGGAGCAACTAGCACAAGTGTGAGCCAGCATTACCATGTCAAGCTTTGCTGAAGTGATTTAAAAATCCAAAATATTTATTTGGGATTTATTTGAAAGGTCTGAAAAATAAAGTAAAATTGTGCCATTTGCCACTACTTTGCAAATAATTTGATACACAAACAGCTCTTTTCTGCATTCATCAGAGACAGGTTCAAGCTGCTTTTCAGTAGAAATTGCAAGAGTGCTTTTCCTAATTGGGCAGGACACTAAGATCTTATAATGTATGAATAGAAATATCCTTATGAAATAATTTCTGCTTCTATTTCTTATCCTTTGAAATGACATGACAACAATTAAGCAAAAAATCTATGGGAGCTAGGCACATAAGCTGCCAGATCCACAGACTGTAAGACTTTAGGGGATTTAGTTCAGACTATCCATAATTTATGAACCTCTTATCAGGTATTGTTTAACTTTGGAGGTGTCTAAACTGTCTAGATAATTTTTTTTTGTCAGTACAAACTTCTATTGCCAGGTTTCTGGTGTTGCTAAAAACACCAGGTTCCTAGGTCACAGTGGAACTCACAGAATCTAGAGAAACTTGCTAGACTGATTCAGTGGATGCAGTCTCACAATTCATGTTGAACCAAGAACAGCACTAGTGGCCCAGCATTTAGACTGGCTTAGAATACTCCTCAGCTGAATTCTTTAAGGTTATAATTTTAACACAGCTTTCCTCAAGCCCTCAGTCAATGAAAGTATTGGTATCTTATGTCAAATGTATAATCTTTTTAGCCATATAAGAGGTTTAATCACAGGATGTTCATTTTATAAGTGAATGATCCACATCCCTCCTTCCTGAAACTTTTTTTTTTTTTTAACTGTAATAGAGGATGCAGTCTTTTCTTATAGTGTATCATTCACAGCAGGCTCTGTTGGAAGCAAATTATTAGCATAAAACTTTCCTCAGGACTGCAGTATGAACTTCAGCTCAGAATGACTCAGTAGTGTCAAGACTTGGCTAGTTGATTCCCACAGCTTTAGCACAAACTTGAGTCTGCAGTGAGGGTTATCACTAGAAAGTTCTTCAATAAGACATTTCAGCTTGCCTGCAGTTGTAGGTGAGCAGGAATTTCATGGAAAGAAATTTGAAGGTATTCAAGTAACAGTGAAATGACTTAGCCATAACTGAAATTGTAATATAAGAGCTTTAGAAAGTTTTGTATTACTACTTTTTCTGTTCCACTTGAGGAAATCCAAAAATTTGACACCCCTTGAAAGATCTGCTATACCTACAGGGCTCCTCTCCATACTAAGCCCTGGGTCTTTGTCCAGCCAGACAAGTTTAGAACTTATTTGTCAAGAATGTGTCTGAACTGCTTTTAAATTTCAGTGAAAAATTTCCACTGACATCACTGAGCAATAGAAGAGGGCTAAGACAAGTCATTAAGGTCCAGAACCTTCTGATTGTTTAGGCTTCTCAATGTCATTGGTCTCATTAGGAATCATGTGTCAGATGTACTGAAGGATCTGCCATATGGCAGAACCACCTTTGAACAATGACAGTGATGTCTGAAATCTTCATCCATGGGAACTGAGTACTAGTGTTTTATAAGGGTGACTACACTCCTTACTTTTCCTGAGCTGTTCAAAAGTCAAGTAGGAAGGCCAAAAGAAATAAAATTTCACATAATGTTTACATTTCAAGCATTACACCACCCAGGAAAAAAAAAACACACACACACACAAGAAAAAAACCCCACAAGAAACAGTAAAGACACAAAACAACTAGATCTGTTTATCTTTCCTCTTGTATTACCTTGATGTAGAGATGCCGCATTATGGTTGGCTTGGAACATATCACAATGAATAAGTACAATGGTCAAGACTTTTTTTTTTACCTGAACCTAGCTCACAGTTCTGTTGTCAGTCCCTCTAGCCAGACCCAGGGTTTTATGGACCTGCAAAATTTGCATAGGTTGCAGCTTCACTAAGAAGGAAAGAAAAAAGAAAAACAGAGAAAGCAAAAAGTATTTCATTTAAGATAGGAGCACAGATCATATTCTAGCAGCACTGAAACCTATATGATTGATAACACTGTCAGCACAGAAACAAATAATCATTTTGAGAGATGTGATTTAATATTCCTTTCCTAACTAGCTCTGAAGTAAAAAGCAGGGAGGACAGTTTAGGTACCTTCTTCCTCCTTATCTCTTCCGACAGAAAGCTTTATGGGCATCAACGCTGTTCCCACTGTCCTCCAGACTTTGTCAGTATTGGTGAGGCAGTAGAGGTGGAAGGTACACAGAAGAGTGTTGACAGCTCTGCTTGGCTGTGTTATTTTTCCCCATGTGTAATACCTGCGATGTCGCATTGATAAAACTTTCTTTTCGCGGCAGTCCTCTATTTCCTGAGTTATACTGACTACCCTTCAAAATCCCAGCCTGGAGGTAAATTAGCAGTGTCTGCTGGGCCTGCTTTAGACAAAACTACCAGAAAGATGCCTCATGAAAGCATTCTGAATAGTAACACCCTGCCACCAATGGGACATCCTGCTCAAGAAACAAGCTTAGTCAAGTCTGACTACTTTTCAAGACTATAGAATTATAATATTGCCCTCCTTCACAGCAAATCCTACTTATCACAATCATCACTTAGTGAAGTGTTCCACATTCTGTAATCCAACTGTTCAGAACTAATACTGTTTTCTATTAAACTGTAATCTAAATTATAACTGCTTCAGGGATCACTTCAGTCTCTGATTACAGGTTACACTACCAAAAATCAGTGATACAGGTGTTAAATTATCATGATAATGGTCTCCTGTTACAGAGAAACAGCCCAGAATATATTTCAGCCACTGCTACATTTTCATAACACTCAAAAAGATTCTTTTGCATGGAAGTCAGTGAATTCTTCCTATTTTCAGAAGCATAAACAGCTGGTGACCTCCTCTCTCTCTGCATTATCATACAACATTCCAACTTTAATGGAGATTGCAAATAATAATCATAATAATTATATTTATTACAGCAATGCAGAACTGATTTGAAACTCATCAGGTAATATTAATTTTTAAAACAAAGGCTTAGAAATAAGCAAACAGAAAATTAAAAAAAAAAAAAAAAGGTTTGAAAACCATCTAACCAACGTTTAGATAGATGCATTGTACATCTACTTTGAAACTAGCTACATTTAGGTCTTTTATATAAGAGGGGAAAAAAAGAGAATTTATTGATTACTATGATCCTGACTAACATCTAATCTATGACTATTGACTAATCCTAATCTAATTTTAGATAATTACTGTGAGACGAATTGCATCCAAGAGTTTCTATTTCCTTCCCGCAACTACAAGTGAAGTTTAGGGTGAATGCTCTGGATGCAGACATATTCACCAGGCCAAATGATTCTCATCCACACTGTCAACCTATCAGTACTTCTAAATGGCAGGCTCTACTGCACAATCAATTAGTCCAGCTGTGAGGAAAGGAGCACTGTTGTGAAATAACTAAAACACCACAAAATGAGAAGTATTTACTCTGCACTGGATGGTTTTAGTGAGAAGGGAAGTAGAGAGATAAAGGCATAGGATAGAGAGATTAGTCTGACAAATCCATGTTCAGAGCTATCTGGCTCTGTAGTGTTTCCGCTGAACTGCTTTCAACACCTGAATGAGCACCATTGCCTGTATAAAGCACTACCACCTACATTTTGCCTGTGTTCTAACAAATCTTACTCTCCATGCCCAGACCCCCTCAGAGATTCTACCTACCCTGTCCAGGACTTCTGTTTCAGTCCCATCTGAACTGGAAGAAACATTTTACAGACGCTGCTAGACCTGCTGCAGATCAAGAACCTGAAAATATTTTTTTTTCCCCCCACCAAAATCTCTTATGAGAATGCAGGTGGACACTATCCAGCTGAAGGTTGGACTGTAACTGCATAGAGGTTATGGGATTTTCAGAGTTCCTACAGATTAGATTTTGACTTGTAAAATAACAAATAAGGCCCTAAATCTCTTCATTAAATCAAGATTTTAATCTAAGTACTTGCAGCTACTGTTTGGTGAAGCAACAATGGAATGTAATCCAGTTTCTTATTTTCATTCAAGAATTCTTTCAAGAATATTTAAATATGATAAGTGAATATGGAGGTTCAGAGATAAATCTATTACTTGATGAGGTCAGTCACCTCACAAATAAGAATACAGACAAAGAAAAGATATCTTTGCCTCAGTCTTTAACACTGATGATGTACCCTGGGACCCTGGAACATTGTGTTGGAAGACCATGACTAGGGGAATGATAAACTCCTAGATGACTCCAAAGTTTTTTGAGGCTTTCTGCTCCAACTGGATGCCCCATAAGTCTATGTTGCCTCATGGGAGTCATCCCAGGGTATTAAAAGAGTTGGGTGATGTTATTGCAAGACTTCTCTCCATCATTTTTTCAATGGTCTGTAGAGTCTCCAGAGGTTCCAATGGAGTTAAGCTTGGCAAATGTTGTTACAGTTTTCAAGAAAGGTAAGAAGGATGACCCTGGTAATTACAGGTCTGTCAATAGGTCTTCAGTGATAAAATTATACTGTTACTGATGTTTACTGAAAACCCCTTGAGAGACAATGCAGACATTGGTTACAGCCAACACAGGTTCATTTGGAGAAAGTCCTGCTTAACAAACTTTATGACAAGGTCACCCATCTAGTTGATCAAGGGAAGCCAGTAGAAGTGTTGGTTGTTTTTTTTTGTTTGTTTGTTTGGTTTGGGGTTTGTTGTTTGTTTGTTTGTTTGTTTATTTTAGCAAAATTTTGATACTGTTTCTTGCAGTATTTTTCTGGATAACAGGTCTATTCAGCTTAGAGAAAGCTGAGGGGTGAACGCATCACAGTCAAAAACTTCCTCAAGGTGGATTGTATAGGGGGAGGTGCTGATCTCCTCTCTCTGGTGACCAAAAATAGGACTAGAGGAAACAGAATGAAGCTGCATCAGAGGGAGTTCAGATTGGACATTAGGAAAAAGTTCTTCACTGAAAGGGTGGTCAGTCACTGTAACACGGTCCCCAGGAAAGTGGTCATGGCATCAAGCCTGGCAGAATCCACAGAGTGTCTGGATGATGCTATTAGCCATCTGTTTTAGTTTTAGGTAGTCCTTTGAGGAGCAGGGAGTTGAACTCTATGATCTTTATGTATCCCTTCCAGTATGAGGTATTATGTGAGTCTATACATCAGAAACCAATATGGCAACTGAATGGATGTACCAAGATGTAGGTTTTAATAACGCCTAAATGTAAAAATGGTTTTCATACTAACCATGAATAAGCCATTTGCTTCTGGGTTGGCTTCTTATTTTTTTCCCCAGCAGGATGAATTTCTAGCAGTATAATACCATTTATAATATTAATACATTTGCATACTTGCTATGGAGGCGTTCTGCTTGCTTGTATTTGTCACTGAAGTTTTAAGTCCCTGTAATTTCCATGAACAAGGTGATGTAATAATACCAATTTAATTCTTCAGAGGATGGACACAAAATTGAGTGTGTTGCTGTCTGTGGAAGTGTTTATCCAATTTAAGCTTATTTTCACTGAGGTCATTTCAGTCTATTGAATAGCTCATAATGCACAAAGCAAGACAGACTTAACACGGGAAAGAAAGAAGATTAAACAGAAAGAGAAGGATTACTTAAAGAAGATGTTCTGTGGTGAGAAGGAAGGTTTGAGCCTTATAAATTGTGAGGTTTGACTTACAACACAGCACTGCACTCATGTATCACACATGTACATGTACAAATATGGGTAGCACTGATCTAGTCACCATCAATACTTTCTGACTCCACAGAACACTCAGCAGAAGAATTCATACTTCAGTTATTTTCAGAATAATAACTAAAGAAATTTAAACTTTAATCAAAGAACATCAAAGCACATGTTTTCTTCCAATAGGCAGCACCTGCAAAACATGAAAATTATCTGTTGGGATTGGTAGATTTTTCTAATATTACAGAGGCAATTGGCTGCACCCATATGCCCATTTAATATGTCTCTCAATGAACAGATGTATAGGATTTGCAAGGTGATTCATTCATGAAAAAGGATGGAAAATGAGTTATCCTTTGAAAAAAACCTGTTTATAATGTTCAGTAGTGCATTATAAACATTAGTTAATGATCTCAGAAGAGATATACATCAGCTCTAGACAAGATAATAAAGATTGCGAAT
This sequence comes from Hafferia zeledoni, assembly GCA_035583235.1. Lineage (NCBI taxonomy): Eukaryota > Metazoa > Chordata > Aves > Passeriformes > Thamnophilidae > Hafferia > Hafferia zeledoni. Next base: position 60,471,213 of record JAWWEV010000001.1, on the reverse strand, counting down.
TTAATGGCTTTGGCCTTCAGAATATTTAACATAAAACCATTTTGTAAAAATTAGCTCAATGACATATCTAGATGATACTTTATACTGAACTAAATACCCTGAAATACATTGTTCCATTTCTATGAATATATGGGTATGCCACAGAATGCTACATTTTTTCAGCCGATTTCTCACACCTGCACAAATAAAATACTGTATTCACCATTCTTATTCTGTTACAAAGAAAAGAGTTGGGTTTAGTCCAGGTTTCTAGATCTAAATCTATCCAGTGACAACACAAAATATAGCACTTGGAAACAACTGTTACAGTATATTTCCTCAGACTGCATTCAATATAACAGCCTGGTTACTGTTAGGATAATTCACATTTGTAAGACTTTGAAAGCAGAGAGACTCTCATGACAGAGAAGACAAATGGGAACAATAGTGTGTTGCACCTTACACAGCATTTACCATTCAATGCATCTAAAGGCCATTAAAATTTACAATCAAACCTTCCAAAAACTTTCTATGAAGTAAATAGTTCCATTATTTTTGCTTTACAAACAAGCAAACTAAGGCCCAAAAAGAACAATTAATTTTCTCAATGATGCATAAAAATTAGTGTAGCAAGTAAATACAGACCTATATTTTGAGTTCATGAGTTTGAATGTTATTTCAATACTTTGAGCAATAAATATCACATGCTTCCTTTCATTAAATTACAACTTGTATTATTATTTTTGTTGTTGCTGATTTTAGAAAGACAGGAAATTTGATTAGAGGTAAAGCAAAGTTTTCTCAATCATAAATGAAAAATTCTCAAGAGAACTAATAATGATAAAACTGAAGTCTGGACACAGACCTGAAAACCCCGAAGCTATTTCCAAATCTTCATGAAATTCTCGCATACTGCTTGTTCCATCCTGTAATAAATTACCAGCATGACACACAGTGATAAGAACCACAGTTTATAACTTAATTTCCATTTTTCAAACTATTTATGTAGGTCATCCATCAAATAGTTGAAAGCTAAGTTCAATTCCTGCAGGCCAGTATAGTTTAGCAAGGATAGAAAAATATAGAAGTGGAACAAGAAAACCATACACAGTCACTGATTTCTCACCTTCGGGGAAGGATGCTGGTGGCTAGAAGCACAGCTCAGAGAAGCAATCTGCAGCCCAATATTTTATGCACCCTTCTTGAGCATTCTTTCTTTACAGTGAGTGGGAAATATTAGAAATTTATCCTATAGATCATCAGCTGTGGCTCAGAAGCTACAACTCTACAGTCTGATGTGTTCTAGGATTAGCTAGCTCACTCTTGCAAGGACAGGCATTGGACTTTCAATGAAATGTCAGATCAAATCCTGCTTCAAAATTCTGTAGAAAGACCATCACAGGCTAAAGACAGACATAATGCAAACATGCACTGTGCAAGTGCCCAGTGCAAGCCTATCAATATGGCTTATTCCTGATTAGTCAAGGCCTTTGCATGCCAGCTCTTCTCCTCAATGTAGATTTTTAGACATCTTCTATTACTCCAAAGAAAAGTTTAATGTATAAACTCTCTATCTGCTTGCTTTCTGATGATCTTCAGATGTTTAATCCAAGCTTTAGTACTGATGTTAAATAAATCCTCACATGGAACTACATGGAAGTCTATTGATTATAACGAATGTTCTAAGTTGGGTTGTATTTGGAAGACACGTAAAATTTTTCTTTGGAGGGTCTTCCGCTGTTTTTGAATGCAACAGCACACAGAAAAGAGTATGTTCTTAAAGTGACAAATTAAAAAAAATATTTTATTATGCAATGGATATAAGATTAAGAGAATATCAATCATGTGAAGTGTCTGAACAAGAATTTTTACTTTACAAGAAGAGAACGGTGTGGCTTTTCTCTTTTCCTGGTGTAAAATCTTTTGAGGTTGTTGGGCCATTTTTGGCATGACCCATCATAAAAATTGAAGATGAATTTAACTGATTTATCTGCAAGCATGTGAAAGCAACATTTGTCAGAATATAAGTATTTCAATCATTCAAGACCAGAGTTATTGTGACTTTTTTTGTGTAATGAATTAGTCACAACTTTGCTTGGTCTTGTAAAACAAAGATGCATCTCATACATTTTTTTCACTGACTCAAACTTGACTAGTGCTCTGCTTTGAACATTTACTAACTGTTTGTTATGACTTTACTGGCCTACTTCTTCTGAGAAGGAATTTCAATACTTTCCGTGATTGACACATTCTCTAGGTTTATTTTCACCATATTTTCTGTTCTTTTCCTAATAAATGTTTTTAGAACAGCCACTGCTGACCTAAATGCTTATTGCTTTTTTTCTGCCCCATTTCTTTTATTAATGTGCCCACTCCATTCACTTATGGTGTTTTATAAGGGTGTTTTTATAATGGTTATTTTTAATTTATTACAGGGCGTTTCTTTTTAGTTTTGTTTGGCTTTTTTATTACTTGTTGTTTGTTTGTTTTTTAATTTCCCTTATGAAGATGTACCAGAGTAAGATGATGCTTTATGAATACTACTGGTACTGCTAGTGATTGTTGACATTATCATCACTGTTATGTATACAATTTGCTACAGATCTTTTTTCAAAAAGCAGTGATACTCTCTGCCATATATAGGAAAATGATATATACAAAGATTATTTATATCTATCTATCTATCTATCTATCTATTAAAAAATGTCCTAGCTTATGTACATCTGTGTTTGGTATTTCTCAAACAGTATGCACTTTTTGCTGTATGTGAAAATACGAATGTTGCATGATAGCTGGCTCACCACCTCCAAGAAAAATACATTACACATCAAATAGTCTGCAACAAAAATATAGTAGTTTACAACCCATGTCAACAAATAATGCCTAAATCCAGCACTAATGCATTCCTAGGGGCATGAATGTCAGAACTAGAGCATAGGCAGTTTTGTATTCTGTAAAGCAAATGCTTTTAAGCATATTTTGCATCCTTTTTTATATAATTAAGAGAAACAAAGCAACACAAAATCATGAATATTATGAAATGCTAATTAAAAGCAATAGACATGAAATAACAAATCAGTAATTCAAGACCATTGTTGTGCTCTGAACTAGTTGGTGTCCCTCTAATTAATACCATGTCATGTTTTCATGCTTCATGTATCCAATTGCTGCCCCAAGTAGTCTTCATCCATTCAACCACTTCCCTCAGGGATTAACAATTTTAGTTTCAGTGTGTTTTGAATGATAGTGTTCATATTCTAAACTCCAAGGGCATTTTCTTCTTCTTGCTTTAAGCTCCATATGAGCTGCATTTTTTTTTTATTTGGTTTGGTTTTTTGTTTGTCTGTTTGTTTGTTTATTTGTTTTTAAAGAAGGTAAAAGGATATCTGTGGTTTTACTGAAATGAGACACATTTCTGAAATCCCTTTTGCTAAATCACTGAGCTGATTTTTTTTGGATACTAGTAAGTGCTTTAGTTAGAGACAAATATTTGCAGACATACATGGAAAGTGTTCTAAGAACAGCGTTTCATCAGTTAATGAAATAGTCCCTTTCTTATACATAAAACATAAACTTTCTAGTTTTGCATAAAGTGATGGAATCTTTGTCTTTCCATGAACCTCCATAAGAAGGTAAGTGCTCAGGGGCTTAAACATTCAATGACATAAAAATGCAACAATATGTAACATCACAAGATGGAAAAAAAAATTGGAATTTGAGCAACAAAGTTGCAGAAGGCAATGAGGAAATAACATTATGTAGTATATATAATATGAAATGGAATGTAATCTCAATATGAGAGTTAACAGATATAATGCCCACCAGAAAATTCTGCCCCTCATACACCTGCATGGAAGGAAAAGTATATTCAGTACAATGCTTTCAGGGGAACAATGCAAAATACTCCCCATTTGAAACTGAGAAACCTCTGTTTAACTATGAGTTAAAAAGCATTTACTATTTTGGTCAGGCTTCTAAGTTTGATTTCAACCTATGGATAACACTTTAAGCATGTTTGTATCTACTTACCACAGAGTGTAGTACTAACCCAAAAGACATTCTCAGGCTCCTCTGGACTAACAAAACCCATTTTCATTTAGGTTGGTGAAACACACATGCAAGCACTCATACATACTCATTACACTTCTTTCTGCAGCATTGCCAAACCATTTTTTTTTTTTTTTTTAATACTTCAGTAGGTTTAGTTCTGGAAAATTTTATGGCATGACAAGGCTGATTCATGAACTCTGAGAGCTATTTACACAAGGCTGATGTAGTTCCAGTCTACATCAGTAGAGCTGTGCAACCCTCACTAAATTGTGAGCCCTTGCTAAATTATGCAGGCAGGGAATAAGCACTGCCCAATTTGAGTTGGTTGCAGGATGGATTGTTATGGGAAAGGAATTGCCTTTACCCATGTTCCTTAGCCCTACAATTAATATATTACCAGCTTCTCCTAAATTCAGTGCTATAGTTCTATTGCCCCAAATGTTTTGTGTTCTGGACTGTCATGGTTAAGAAAAAGACAGTTTAATAGGTAAAGCAAAAGCTGCACATACAAGCAAAGCAGAACAAAGAATTCATTCACCACTTTCCTTGGGCAAGCATGTGCTCAGCCATCTGCTGGAAAGCAGGGCTCCATCACGTGTAGTGGTGACTTGGGAAGACAAACCTCATCACTTTGAACGTCCTCCTCTTCCTTCTTCTTCCCCCAGCTTTATATGCAGAGCATGATGCCATGGTCTGGGATATCCCTTTGTTCATCTGGACGCGGCTTTCCCAACTGTGTCCCCTTCAACTTTTTGCACACCCCCAATCTACTCACTGGTGGGGTGTGGTGAGAGGCAGAAAAGGCCATGACTCTGTGTAAGCAAATAAGTAACGAAAACATCCCTGTGTTATCAACACTGTTTCCAGCAGATATTCAAAATACAGTCCCATACTAGCTACCATGAAGAAAATTAAGTCTATCTCAGCCAAAATCAGCACAAGACTCAACAGTGGAAAGGGAAGGCATGATATAGCGAGAATTATCCAACTGAGTAGCAACACATTTTGTCTCATTGTGCTTCAGAAAGTTCAAGATAAAAGAAAAAGGCATCTGGAGGAAGGGGACAGGTAGATGTACAAGAGGAGGAAGGACAGCTGAGGGGAAAGAATCAGTAGAACTAGGACACCCAGAGGGAGAGTCTGGTCCACACAATTCTAGGCATCACACCAATGTGAAATATCAAAGTAGACTTCCCTTTATACCCTATTGCAGCAAGTCACAGTATTCCTGGCCCTTAAGGTGGCACTGTCAGATTGGGAAGAATGTTAGGATATATATGTCCATTTATAGTCTACTCCATGAGTCCGTGTGAATGTGCATATCTATAGGAACAACTCTTTCTTTGTATATGTCTATGCATGCATAATCAGCTTCTGCAGAGAATATGAGAAGTACCTAAGAGATTAAACAGGCACATCTCTCTCCCCATTGAGTGTGGCAACAGTAGATGACTAGTTTTAACTAAATATCTAACCCCTTCATAGTTCCAATTAGCTGTAAGCATAGAAACTGAGTTCCAACTCTTAACTAGGCAAATTCATACATCTGTATTTTCATTTAAACAATTGTGAAAGAACAGTTCTAAATTTCTGCTCAGTAGCTAGGAATAATTGTTTAGGATTAATGAATTTGCACTGGTGTAAAAAGCAAACCAGAATTCAGAAGCATAACTTATTTTTTCCATTCTTATGCTACTGTTCACAAATGGATTTCTTCTGTATCATTAAAGTTGTTTTTGTATTAAAATTGTAATAGACCAGTCATAGTGGTCTTTGAAAATAGTTATTGGGAAAGAGATTAATTTCTGGTATAGCTGATATAGTTACCACTTATATATCTTTCATTCACTTTTATGTCTTAGTAATTAAACTTTGTCTTCTTTACTTTTTGAATAAAATGCAGAGGTATAAATGGATATTTGCTATAATTCACAGTAAGACATGAACATACACAGAAGTTATCATATCATTGGAAGAAGTACAGGCTATAGTTGAAACTGGACACTGATCGTATTACAATCAATTATTCTATACAATGAATAAAATTTTGTGATGATGACTATAGTAGAGTTATCAATTGTTACCAATTTTCCAATGAGGAAATGTATGAATAGCTGAAAAGAAAAACTAAATGGAAACTCAGCAGAACTAACAAGGTAAAACTTACTGCTTGAAATGATCATTGCTACTATCACTTAAAAAAAAAAAAAAAAAAAAAAAAAAAGAGTGATAGCAAGGATTCTGCCTCCTGGTTTTTGGGTTTTTGTTATCAACTCTAGACACCTTCATATGGGAGCTCTACAGAGAAACATGTCCTTTTCTGAGCACTGAGGAAAGGATAAGTTTTTAATGGCTTGACACAGGCACCATCAAAGTACAAAGGGGAAAAAAAAAGAAAGAAGGAAAAAAGAAATAGTACAGATGCAGTGCATAAAGAGATTTGCCAAAGGCATTGAATAGTCTGAAAATTCACATAGACTTTACCTTCATGCTTACTAAACAACGCTGTCCAACTGTTGATAGCATAATACAGCAGGGAGGACGCTGTATTTCTGTTTAAGATTCTTACATCTACATTAAAGGTAAACCTTAGTATCACTTTTTTATCAATATAAGATAATACAGCTTGGCTATAGCATGCAACTGAATGCAATGTAGATAATTCCTAAACAGCTTCCAGAGTGTCCAGTAGTTCACATAGTGCAGAGCTGCAGAAGACAGAAATGCCAAATTGAGTCCCCAAAAAAGAAGAATGTTGTATCTGCAGTAACCAACCTGGCCTCTTGTAGCTCAGATATAACACCAGTCATGTGCTAGATTAAATATAGAACTGAAAACTTTAATTACTATAATTATAAAATATAAATATTTTATCTGAAAAAATTAAAATACTTGGTTGATTGAAGTACTTAATTCAAAGATATTTTAAAAGAGAACCAGAGTCTTGAGCCACTGAAATAATTCAGATCTCAAAAAAGTGCATTTTTCCATTCTGTCTTGGCTCTACTGCTCTTTTGCATTATCCACACAATGTTATCATATAAAGCTGCAGTAGCAAAAGGTGAAGACCAGAGGAAGCTAAACTGAAGAGGCAGTAAAAATAGAAGTGAATGATGGGTTGAGATACCTGCATTTCAACTTGTAGTGGCTGGTCAGAAAAGTGAATGCCACTCCCTGACAGAAACAAAGCTTTTTCTTTAGATTTTATTGTAATGCCTTCATGTTTGTTTATTTTTTAATAGCTTGCTATAAAAACCTAAGCTAAAACAAATGTGTTATGCAAAGCCACAGAGAGATCAAAACAAAATGGAAGCTGTTTATGTAACAACTGCAGCAAAATTGAGAATGCATGTTGAGTCAAATGTACCAGAGCATGAGACAATATTTTTATGTGTGCAGAGAGGCCTGAAAAATTTTTTGAGTTAAATGTTGAAGCATTTGCACAACAAATCATTCTAGATTTTAGAAATGTCTGAGGCTATTATTCTCAGTTCTGCCCCTCAAATTACCCCAAATTTTCTCTGTTCCAAAAATGCGCATCAGTGCCCTGCACATCGATAGGGGCAAAAATAGCTTTATTTCCTACCTTTTTTTTTTTTTTTTTTTTTTTTTTTTTTCCCCCCAGTCTTCATTCTTTCCAGCTTCATTGCAACTGGATGGGCAAAAATTAATTCCAATGGAAACCAAGAACAGAAGTTTCTCCAGAAACTTTTAGTGAGACCCTTCATGCTTATAGCTTGATTTTTGCTTACTTGGTTATAAACTCATAGACAAGTAGAAATCAGTTTTGTGGATTTGAGTGTATGCTTATCTTTACAGGTTGTCTTAATACTCACATACTTCTGCAAAGTATTTCTCATGATTAGAGCTTTCTGCAGGTTGAGAAACAGTCTAGAGGAGTCAATGTTGCATTCAAAGTCATAATGCCTGAGGTAGAGGGGATCAATGCTAGAATTTGCAATTACTTATTTTACAAACGAGGATTCACCATATAACAGTACATAAACATGACCTGTAGCAAATTTCATGTATATACTAACTTTTACATAGGAAAATTGTCAGAAAAGCTTCCCAAAAGGCTATAAAGCAAGATGTTTTTCTTAAAGATAACCCCCACCCCTCCTCCTCCTTTAAAGCTACTTTTGTCTAGAGTTTTATTTGTATTCTACAGTTAAAAAATTCGTGGGAAAAGATTTTATCCCATCAGCACAACTTTCATATTGAAGATTAAAACATAACAGTAATTTGACTAGCAATACATGGAAATCACTGATCTAGTCACACCAGGAAATATTTTAAAAGTAAAGAATAAATTATTTTAACAAAGAGAAAAATAAAAGGTCTTCAAAGAAATTAAAAAATATATATATAAAAAATCAGTATATGGAATCAAGTGTTAAATTCAGCTGATTTGTTTGACCCTTGTATTTGATGGCAGATCATGGCCCCATTGTAAATTCCTTCTCAGTGTTGTGGATTAGAAAGAGATACCAGAAGCTGTTTCGTAATGTAAAAATGGACACCCTAACTCAAAGACAGACTCACATATTATCCCTCCATTTGATTCTGACATTTTCTTTTTCCTTCATATGAGAAAAGGTTCATGGCAGAGAGAATCCTTATTTCTAACAAGAATTCAAGGATTGTAAACCCTATTGTTTTCTTTCATATCAAATTGCTTTTTAAACAATTTGGAAATTCTTATGTTTCAGTCAATGTATGTGGGGGTAAGGTTAATCTTACAGACTTCTCCTCACTCCAAGGAAAAATCCTAGAAAAATCCCACCCTAACTGTATAACTCCAACAAATTCTTTACCATTGAAAGATATACTATACCATTCACAGATATACTAAAATTGCAGCTCTATTGATTGGGAAAGGATGGAGATGTTAAGAAAACTGTGATAGATTACAAACTTGCCCATCCTTGTGACAGATTCATCTTGCAGACATTCCCATCTCCACATAGCCATCTGTGCTCCTATTTATTTACAGCTATTTCCATTTTGCTCACTGTAGTGTTGTCTCTGGGTCCATTATTTTATCTCTAGTAAGGGTCTTCAAATTTCTCCATGTGGACCTTTTTTCCAGAAAGTGGTTGTGTAATGGACACTTTCCTTAGCTGTGATCAATAACAACCTTAGGATAACTGTAGAAATAGCTTACAGGAATAAAGAAGTTAACCAAGCTCATACGCATTTGAGTTATACATGTTTTATCCTTATAGAACGAGTTAGCTGTACTGTCTGATTTTGTTCATTTTTTAATCTCTCCCTCCCATATGCTCTATTTCCTTCTCTTTCCTTGCTTCCAATATCTTGAATCTTCACCATCAAATCTTTGTCTTCCACTTCATTGTCTTAGTGTATTTTGTTTCTTCTCTTTAGTTGTAGCAATGGAATAAAAATGCATTTCTGCCCCTCCCTCCTTCTATTATTTCACCTGTGTTATGCCAGAGGTTCTGATAAATAAACTGCCTGAATACATGGGGGGGGGAAAAGCCTTAAAGGAGGCCTGCTTACTGTGCAGTTCTCTGGATAAATTTTCTTTAAAACACTTTTTCTCTTAGTGTTTATTTAAAGATATTTTATTATGTTATTAAGAAAACAAAGCCATCAAACTTGCATTTTCATTACTCTCTTAGTGATTTTACATCTTCAGGGATTCAGTATGTTCAGACTATATGTAAGTACTATGGTGACTCCTAAGTATATAACTAAGTAATTCAAGGCAAACACAGCAATGATTCTCTCACAGTTGAAAATAAGCTTCTCCTGAGCAAAAATCGGAGCACTAGTCTATCTCAGCTGCTCTGGAAGAACTAATCTGTCTTCACTAGTACTGTAGAGAGCCATGTCAGAGAAGGTCTCAGTCTGACACTAGGCTCATAGAACTGGTTCTGCCCAAGGCATGAACAAGCTCATGGGATCAGGCCCTGGAGCCATAGGCTGTGCACAGTATGAAAGCAGAAGTATGAAAGCAGAGGAAAACATAACATATTCTTCTATCCTCAGGAAAGGGTTCTCATATAAACTCACAGACTATTAAAATGAGGTGAGCACACAGGATTTCACAAAGTAGTACAGAGCTGTGTTTCAGAAAAACTCCCCAATGATTTTGCTGTGGATTTGTCAGACGGTGATCATAGCAAAAAAACCCAACTAAACTACTCAGAAAAGGTATCTCACAAACCCTTTGCAGAGGATTAGTAAGCAACAGACACAGCAGCAAAATAATTGCAGTGTGAATAATGTAGAATTTCTTGATGCACATTCAATTCAGCTGTGTGGTATCTGTAGGGTGGGCCTGATGTGCTTTTATCACTGCACCCGTTTCATGCTGGCTCTGTACACTCTGTCCTCAGGGCCTCTCCCTGTGAGCTCAAGCATTGAGCTGCACCCATTTTGTGAATACAAAGATTTAAAAGCTAAAAAATATATCAAACATATCTCATGGACAATAAAAGAAAAAAAAAACATGATAAAGCAACGAATATGTATGGATTCATATTTACAGAATTTTTGTATTGAACAATTAGAAAGGCTGCATTTGTGACTACAGATGTGTTCGTAAAAACAAAACTCTATTAAAATATTAAATTTTTATATAAACCCCTGCTCTTTTGTGTCTAGTTTAATTGTATGTGAAAAGACAAGGAACAACTAATTGTTGATAACTTTCATTCAAAAAGAAGTACTTTTCCATAGCCACTGTATGTGTGGTAGTTTTGGCCTTAGTTTTAGGTAAGCCTCATTCAGCAGGCCTCAAAGGATGTGACACAGATTAGAAGGGACATGCATCACCTGACTTAAGCAACCAAAGAAGTATTTCATATCATCTGACATCATCAAGAAGTGTCAAGGGCTATAAAAAGAGCTGCAGAAGGAGCTTCTGTCTCTTTTGGTCACTGCCTCAGCCCCTGTGAGAACACTCTGTTCTGCCTCTCCTGAGATTATACCTTGCCGACATCTGCATTGTGTTTATCTAGGAAGGTGAACATTTTCTTGTTAATTTTTCTTTTCTCTTGCTGGGATGTTTCTCTGGAAGAGTTTTTGGGAGGTTTTCTGGGGTTTGGGTGGTTGGAATCTGTATTATTAAGTCGAGCAACTCAGTGAAGGTGTTGCTATTTCTTTTCATGTTTGTATATATATGTGTTATATTCTGTTTTAAATTTTCTTCTGTGTAAATATAAAAACCTTACCATTTTAAAGTTCCATTTCTAGGTTGTTGGTTTTTTTTCCTTCCTTCCCTCCCTTTTTCTTGGAGGGGGACTCTTTTGTTCTGTATTGGGCAGTTGGCATTTTGCCAAGCTAAACCATAACAGTATGCCAGATCATTTGTAACCTTTCTCACCCATTCATAACACAGTATGATACTGTGTTCTGGGAATTAGTTATATATGACACGGTACGGCAGAATGTATTGTATAGCAGTATTGGACAAAAATTTGTCCCCAGTTATATCTGCACCACTTCAGTCATGGGTAAATAGGAGAAGAATCTCAACTGGTGTGTTTGTCATCGTGGCCAATTTCATTATTAACCAAATCTGGGGCATTATATTTCATTTGGGTTCTATCCTAAAGGGCTTTGTGAGAGAGTTTTTTCTTTACCTTTTCCTTTGGGTTGTTCTACAATTGCTAGTCACAAAATAGTCCTACTTTATTTCTTTCTGTCTTTCCATAAGGTCTGGTTGCTTTTCTTTTATGGATCAAACGCATATACATCTCTGAGGTGGCTCTGAAATCTACTATATGCATTGCTCTTGTGTCCAACAGAAGTGTGAATCCACAATCTTGTCCAACAATCATGTGCTATAGTATCTAGAAAGGCATGCTAATTAAAAACACATTGTAAGTACAAGTATGAAAGACAAGAAAACTAGACATCTACAGTTTTGTGTAATACCAGAAACTTTAAAATTTACTATATAAAGGGGAGAGAAGGTGAGGAAAGTGTGATTTAGAATCATATAATCATAGAAACATTTTGGTTGAAAAGGGCCCTTAAGATCATTAAATCCAGCAATTAACTGAACCTTATCAAGTCCTAAGCATCACATGTACATAACTTTTAAATACCTCCAGGACTAGTGATTCAACTGCTTCCCTGGGAAGCCTGTTGCAATGCTTGGCAACCCTAGATATTTGTTCTAATATCTAATTAAACCAGTCTTGATGCACATTGAGGATGTTTTCTCTCATCCCATCACTTATTACTTAAGAGCAGTTCAGAAGTCTCTGAGAACTCCAGGAAGACAAAGGAGTTCCTAGGGAAAGTCTGTCAGTAACTTTTGACAAGCTAGGGAAACTAAGCTGTTCTAGCTCATATTTAGCTAAGTGTTCCATGATGTTTTGTAGTTTGGAACACTGGTCAAAAAAAAATCCATCGTCAAGTGTTTCAGCACTGTTCCTTCTCAGAATGTGGTGACCCAAATATTACAACATCCATTGCACTGAGATGAAGAAAAGCAAAGGAAAGATATGTCTCCATTCAGGAATGAAGTGGTAAGGCTTTAGTGATATAGACTCAGTTCTGGTCCCATATATCATGATTCCTCTCTCAGGTGTACTTCAGAAACTTCTTTCAGATAAATACAGGAATAGAAGCACCGTGACTTGCAGTCCAGCTGTTATAAGAAATAGTGTTGAAAAATATGAGTTGGTTGTCTGAGCAAGATTGAATGCAGCATGAAGGCACTTATCACAATGAAATATTGTCAGAAAAAAACCAAAAGCAAGTAGCCCAGACCAGGCCCTGCATCAACAGCATATACATAGAACATCAGATCCCTTCATAAGCTCACAGATATTTCCTTTCCTTGGAGAGGAAGTCAAACCTCTGGTAGTGTTTTCATAGAGACACTAGATGAACAAACACAATAGCTAAACAATGTCCTCATGACTTACATACTCAGCAGAGAAAAAGATCTCACCAGCAGGAGAGATGAGCAACTGAGTTCCTTTTTCTCACTGTTTAATTTCCAAAGCACAGGCAATACCTTTTACTATTATCAATTTCTATTAATATTTTACAAATTTACCTATATTTTATTTATATAAGTATACTATATAAACCCTTTCTTCCCATAAAAAAGCTTTTTTGTTATTTTTTGTGGTTTTTTGAATGGATAAAGAAATTTCTAGCCTCAGAATAAACAAACCAAAAATGAAAAAAAACAACCAAAACAAAACACCAAATCCTGGCCCCCTCAAAAAATGCTGCTCTATGTTTCTCTTTTTTCCCAGTGAGGACTGGATGTGAGACACTGGAGTATTATATTAAGTATTGGCTCAGACCAACTTAAGTATGTGTGTGGGAGGGAAGGCACAGATCAAATTTCATGAAGGTAAAGTGGTGTCCTGTTCCATACCCCAGACCCTTGAAGCCTTCTTGGGCATCTGTGAAGCAGCTGTCAGTCACTGGCACACACACAGGAGGACTGCCCACACCACACCCCCTGGAGCCCCTAATCCAGTCTCAGAATGGCTGGCACACTGGAAGTCCTGCCTGGGAGGCAGGAGGGTGGCCATATGGGGAGCCAGAACAGATAAAACAAAGGCATGTGGACTCCATTTCTTGGGCTCCCAGTAGCTGGATCTATGCTGGATCTAGGATGATAGCTATAATTCTCTCATTTTCTCTCCCTTTCTTTATTTCTTCTTCTTCTCCTAATCTTTCTTGACATTTGGGTAACTTGAAGCCGGGTGGGTTGGATTTTGTTAAGTTGTACGGCTTAACATGAGCTCAGTCAATGCTTAGTGGAATGTTTTATTTTGGTTGAATGTTGCCCTTTAAACTTTTGCCAAGTTCCCTTATTTTCTAGTTTGCCAGAAAAAGTGTCTTATTTGACCTCCTGAGAAATAAGTGCAGTGTCTACTCCCTTGCGCCCTCCCAAGGTATAAAAGAACTGAAGGACCTTTCAGTAAATCTGGCGGTGGATTTTTGGAGCCTTCTATATTTTTAAAGTAAAACCCCTTTGATCAGGTCATAGGAGTGAGCCTGGGGTCTTACAGTGGGGCTTTTATTGCTGAAGTTTTACTATTATACAGTCCCAGGAACAGGCATTTTAGAATTGAACAACCTCTGGTAAAACTGTCACAGAGACAAGAGCCACAGAGTCACACAGTATTCTGAGATGGAAAAGACTCACAAGGATCATTAAAAAAAAAAAAAAAAAAAAAAAAAAATTTGGTTTTTCACGAATTTGTGTAGCATTACCTTCAAGCTTTGGACCTTTTCAAGAATTTCTTTGCTAGTCCAAAGAACCTCTTGAAATTTCATATTGTATATATGTGTAAAAAAATGTAAAGAAAGATGCCACTGCTCTTCAGTACTAGTACAAATATTTCACACACAAAATAATCTTCCAGGTTGAAGGGCTGAAGACAGATTTTATGGTCATTTTATACTTAAACTACACAGAAAGCTGCTGCAGAGAATCAGCCTACCATAATTATAATAGGGAGCTTGAGGTTGTCACAGAGATCTGTGTCCTGTTCCACATACATTTGCTGCTATCAAAAAGGTGGATTTAATATTTTGTCACTTCCAGTAGCTTGCTCCTGTTTTCTCACTGCTATTTACCATTCTTTCAGTAAAGTCAGTACCACTTTTTTTTACATTACAAAAAGGATTCCTTTCCTCATTACAAGCGTTAATATGCTTTAGACACAATTGTACTACCTGTTCTATGTTATTCTGGCTTGTGTTAGCTGGTGAATATGGGTCTTAGAGAGCCACTACATTGTCTGTGCTCTAACAGTCGTCAGCAACTGACCAAGATTAATAAATTTGTC
>JAWWEV010000001.1:60409027-60433020 GCA_035583235.1 Hafferia zeledoni | reverse complement strand
AGGTAGCTTCTCTTTGCTTTAAGGGAGAACTCTAAACTGCTTTCCTCAAGGGATGTATTCACTGTCACCCCCACAGACAGGGAGAGATCACTCAATGATTCACATCATGAGCAAAACAGACCTGACTCCAAGTAACTAATTGAATTTTTTACCAATCAGAATCAGAGTAAGATAAAGAGAAGTAAAACAAGGTTTAAAAACACCTTCCTGGGCTTAAATTTATTCCTGATTCTCTACCTCCTTCTCCACAGTGTGGCAGGGAGATGGGGAATGGGGGTTATGGTCAGTTCATCACATGCTGTTTCTGCCACTGCTTGCTCCTCAGATAGATCCTTCCTCTACTCCAAAGTGAGGTCCCTCCCATGGGAGACAGTCCTCCACAAACTTCTCTGAAGGGAATCCTTACCATGGCCTACAGTTCTTCACAAATTGTTTTCAGCCAAATGTTCTCACTCCTCTCTTCTTTGGCTGCAATTACTTTTGCACAATAACTTTTTTCTCCTTTTTCTCCTTCTTAAATATGTTCTCACAGAGGCATTACTACTGTCTGGGATTGGCTCGGCCTTGGCCAGCTGTGGGTCCCTCCTGGGGAGGGCTGTCATTGGCTCTGTTGGACTCGAGGGAAGCTTCTGGCAGCTTCTCTCAGAAGCCACCCCTGTTGTCCCCACACTACCAAAACCTTGCCATGCACACCCAATAGACCAGTTTACGTCTTTAGGTTTCTTAAAATTAAATCCATCACAAAGATTGTTATAAAAATTTAGAACATCAGAAAGAAATCCAGTAGCTGTTACAAATTTGTACCAACATTTTTTGTAATGGCATAGGAGAGGCAAAACAGATACAAAGGCTGTCAACAATTATGTCAGACAGGATGCTACCAGATACTGATTTTGGTGACAACTAAGTAGAAAGTATATGACCCCTTTGAGGCTTGGGATGCATCTGAAATAGATCCTAAGAGCAATCTGCCCCAGCAGGGCATCAGGATCCATGGTGGTTGACAAGGCAACACATCACTAAACATCTCACTGCCCCCACTGAATGCAAATCTTATAGTGATCCTTAAGCCAGAACTATAACCTGCCCAAATAATACATATCTAGCCTCAAGTCCTAACTCTAGCTCAGAAGTTTTGCTCAACTCACTTTAACAACACACATATTTCAGCCAGCTCCTCTTTGCAATGCACAAGGAATGCCACAGGACCACAGAAATATTGCTTGAAGGGGACCTCAGCTGGCCATCTAGTCTAAGCCACTCCTTGGTGCAGGGTTATCACCAGTAACAGGTCAATAAGGTAGGTCTTGAAAACCTCCCTAGACAAAAATTTCACAACATGTTGGATAAACTGGCCAAGTGGGGCACTACTCTCCTCCAGAATTTTTTCTTCATGTAGTTTTCTTTTTCCAAGTTACAACTTGTGGTGATTATCCTTCCTTATATCATCTAGCACTACAAGGAGACTTTAGCTTCAACACCTTTTCAAAACCCTTCAAACAGGCATAAGCAGAAGCCCTTAGTTTCTTCTGCACTGAGCAATATAGCCTCATATCACTTTGGTGCCACATATGGTAAGCATTCTGTGGCCCTGATCCCATTTGTAGCCCCCCATTAGATCCTCTAAAATTTCATTTTATCTCTCTTGAACTGAGTAGTTTTAAACTCAGTGCAGTATTTTACATGAAATCTCATTGGTGCTAATTAGAAGGGAAAAATCACTTTCCTTGATCTTGTTGCCAGCGTTTCATAACAGTATATGCAGCACACAACAGTTCCTGCTCAGGATACAGTCTGTCTTATTCAGAAAGAGAGAACACTGTTGAGTTTACTCCAATCTCATGTACAGCATTACCCTCAAGGTCTTTTCAGCAGGGTCTTTAACATATGTAGTCCCTTCCTAATCTGTATTAATATATGGTATCATTTATCCCTTGGTCCAGAAAATTTTATGTGTTCTTACAGAACCTCACGGGTTTCCTTTTGCTCTTGGGTAGAGTTGTGACATTTGTCATGGCCACAGTTATTCTTTCCAGTTTATTTCATCTGCAAATGTTCTAAGTGCAGTTTGTGCTGTTATCAAGGTCATTGAAGATTTTGAACATTACATGTCCAAGCATGGAATTCTACAGTACTGAACTGCTCGCTGATCTCCTGGCAGATATTTAACCATTGATCATTGCTGTGGCTGCATCCAGTTAATACTCAACCCATTAAAATATCCCACCTAAAGTTTTCTTCAGCACGTATTTCCTTAGCTGTGGAGAATGACAAAAAAGCTCACTAAAGTCAAGGAAAATTCCATACACCATTTTCTCATGTCATATACTCACTCATTAAATTGCTTATAGACAACAGATTTTTTTATGTGCACTTTACTGTTGAAAAGTCCATGCTGAGTATTCCTGATTACTCTTCTTGTGATTCACTTAGATGTGGATGTAGATTCTAAGAGCATGTATTTCTTTATCTTCCCAAAGACTAAGATGAGCCAATAGTTTCTTTGAGTCTGTGATTAACTCTCAAGCTATCTTTAAGCTCTCTTAAAAAAAAAAAAAAATCACCTTGCTCACCTTGATATCCTTCTCCTTCATGGCAGCTACCCAAAGAGTTCCCAAGCAACATCTAGAATTAGAAGAAATACACAGTTGTGGAGTCCAGAATCCAAAATTTGCTGCTTGCCTTCCCATTTCACCTCCAGGTGCTTAACTTCATCATCTTGGAGACACTGCAACTCAAGCCACACTCTAAGACTACCAGCAGGTCTTCCCTGTTTAAGATTAGAGCACTATCCCTGGTCACTCCCACAAACACTTGCATTAGGAGATATGGAAGAAGTACATTTACACTGTTCCTGGAAAGCTTTAATTTTCCCTGAGGATATGAAATCTTTCCCTGGCCAATATCATTGCATTCCATGTAATAAGAATCCATGGTTAAAGTGAGACAAAATTTTACATGGTTACAAACTACTGTTATTCTCTATCTATTACCAGAGTTCCAAGAGATAATACATATCTTGCCCAAATATAAGGACATTTTTTACCTACCAAGTACATCTCACACAGGGTAGTGTGTGCATTGCAGGGGGCTTTGTGTGTAAGTGTGCTTTGTAATATCCAGTATATAATTTTAATTCATGCAGTAACTGCACAAATATTAGTTATAATGAAACTACCTGAATAAACAGAATGAGTAATTTTCCTGAAGAGCTTCAACTTTTTCCTGAAGATATGAAATCTTTATTTGGCTAATATCATAATTCAAAGTGAAATTTGGTCCAAAAATCCACATGAATAAATATAGTTTATCTGCAAGAACTGTCATTGAGCCATTAATAATCAATGCCATGCTTTTTTTACTTCCAATCCATAAAGAAGCAGCTCAAGGCAAGACAAGCTCTCCATTCTACCCTGAAGGGCAGTAGAAATGCTGCAGCTTTGGACGAACCCACTTGAAGCAACACTTACCATTTATTCCACCTCTGGCAGACACATAATAGATGTTCAGAGCTGTGGAATATCACAGTTGACAGAACATTTAGAAAGAGTCCATATAAACTTAGAACAAAATTTTCAATTTATGTTAGTATAAGAAGGGGGGAAATAAGGGCTCCTGCCATAAACTCTGGAAAGGTAGGAAATTTCACAGGTCAAATAATTTTGACTAATATTGACTAGTTTAATGTTGATATAGAAAAGGACAGTAACACATGGTAAACAGTCTAGTTTGCTTAGTAGATCTCTCTCTTTTCCTTGGAGATGTCCCAAGAACTGGCTAGGGTAAGCTCCATTTAGTTGATTGGATCTGGCACAACTACCTAGTGCAGTAAAATAGTTTTTATGTATACTGAAAATTCAGGCTATAACTAAGCTGTAAATCTCTCATGGACATATATAGTTTACAAATTCTCAGTATGTGTCATCAAAGAAATTATAGCACCTTAAAGTAAACAATCTTCTATTTTATTTGCCTTGGGAATGGGCAGGAATGTTATAAGAATGTAATGTGTGAGAAAAAAATTACAAATTCATTTGGATTAGTAATGTGGACAAAACCAAACTGTTTTGTTAAGTGGAAGTGCTGATTACAATCCAGCCTTTCTATCTGGTTAAGAGCATTTTAAAATCTTAGATTTTACAGGTATTTCTTCAATCTGCAAATATAAGCAGAAAATGTTCACTGAGAAATAAATAATGTCTTGAAGCCATTCCAATATTTGTAATTTAATGAACTGTCCAAAATGTGATTACAGATGCACATGAGAATGAAAACTTTTAATTAGCTAGACTTATAGTAGTATAGAAATTGTCCGTTGTTACAAGTGAATGTATCTACGAAAAAAGTTTGGCTCAGAATGTAGTTTAGCTTAATCTGTGTTAAGTTTTAGATGTTTTACTTTCACATACTTCTCCTTGTATGCACATATGTGTAGTGCTAGATTTTAATTCCATTAAAAAAAAAAAAAAAAAAAAGAGGCACTTTTTCCTTATGCCAGTTTCCTTCCTTACTTAGAAAGCTAGAAGAGAACATATTCACTAATATTTAAAACTCAAGAAAACCCCTTGGCTCCTATAAGGACTTCACTGTCACACTCATTCAAGTTCTACTGTGAGTGTCAGATGCTGGCTTTGGTATGCCACATGAATTAGAAATCAAGCATAATCAAATGTCTTTTATACAGTTTTTTGGGCACAACACAATTACAAATGATCTTGAATATTATACATAGAGAGGTCAATTAATTATCTTAAATCAAGACTAGTAGTTACAGTGATACACCACCTATTTATCTAAAATTCTATTAAAACAAAATTCTTCCTGCCAGAAAATTTGACTTTGAAAAATCCATAGTTTAAGCAAGTATCTGAATCTTATAACAAGACTCAATTACACCAGGTGGTACCGACTGACATATTTGGTAATGCAATAAATATGCAAACCCTGACAAAATTTGTTAGTTTGAAAATAGGGCAAAGTGCCATTTTATTGTGAAGCTAATGAAAAATATTGCTTACAGAATGATGAGACCTATCAAGTAGATTTAGAGCATACAACATTTGTAAGATTCCAAGTACTTCAATGAGTTTCAAACGCTTATGTAAGGGGCAAAATGACAATTGCCTACACAATATAGTGAACCAAAGAAAAAGAAGAGGGGTGGGCTCTGACATTCAGACTCACATGGTAGATGGATAGAAACTTTCTGAACAGTAAAAGTCTTAAACATTGTCATGGCTGGACCACCACCTGGATGTTTTGCAAGCTCCACAATTCAAAGAGATACTGCTTGGGGGGATTAAAGCCTGTGAATCAGATTCAGTGAACCCAAATCCCAGCAGAAGTTTGGCAGAGGACTGAGCCAGTTACTGGGATGCCAGCATTAATGGCTGAGGGCCAGCCACTAATCTCAGATGCATGGCACGTGTCGCCTCCTATCTCAATTAAGCCATGTCTATGGCTTGCACACACAACATATAACAGCAGATTTTCTAAGGCATATGCTGCTTCCAGTGCCATACATTTTAGTTTAAAAATCTGGTCCATAAGGTATGAGTATTTCTTTTCTTTTCATTCAGTTATTTGATGAAGAAATAAAAACAAAAGGAAAGCAAAAAATTTTAATAGCACTCACCCAGTCTTACCCCTCTGGCTTCTTCCTCATCTTCTATTCCCCTCCTAGAAAAGGATTAAATTGGTACCACAACAAAGATGCAAAGAAATTAAAGTAATAATAGAAACAGCACAGGAAGATTATTTTACTTCATTTGTTCTTCAGTATATGTGAGACATGACAGGATTTGATAAACTCACAAGTATTTACTCTTTAAGCTAATTCTGCAGTGTTGTAAAACATACAAACTGCAGGCTAGAGAAAAATAAGAGAGTCAGCATAGCAAAACTCGATTAGAAAGTTTGATTTGATTATCTGTTCCCTATTTGCATCACACTGCTGTTTTACTCTGAGCTACCTGACTGGAATATTTTCACTGCAATCTGAATGTGGAAACCAAAGCTATCGGCAGAATAACAGGCTGCAGGAAGCACAGCGTTTTATGCTCGAACATTCCAGCACACTAATTGCTGCTTTGAAAATCATACTCCAAACATTTTCTCGCTTCGTTTCGTCTCTTGGTTTCAATGGAAAATGTCCAGAAACATTGCATTTGAGCTTGAAGATGAGAAATGGGAGACTGAGTGGCTGAAAGGTACCGTATGAGTGGATTGATGCAGTGCCTTAATGTACTGGCCTTGAACTGTATGAACCTGATGGCGAACTCAGCCAGATTAAGGACAGCGAGAATCAATCAGTTTCAGACAGCTCTAAAAGTTGCAATAAAAGGGAAAATAGTTGTCTCATTCATTGTCTAAGACCCACACAGAAGACCCTCTTGTGTAATAATAATTAAAAAGACTCAACTAGAGAGATTAGCTTGAAAAACAAGGAAGAAAACCACCTGACCCTTCTGTCCTTAGAAGAAAGCCCATTAGCTAAATGATTGGGTTTGTGCTTAACTTTATTCTTCCTTTTTTTTTTCTCAGCATGTATTTTTCCTCTTGATCTCCTTCTCTCTATATTACATGAAATACCCTAAAGTATTTCTATCAATTGGATATTTGCACAAATTGGGGATGGCTAAGTGTGAAGTTCATTAAAAATAGTCCTGTCATATTGAATTTTACTTTTGAATAAGCCATTTTTGACCTTTCACATTATAGCATGACAGGCACCAAAAAGCTAGCTACTTTTGCTTATTTTTTAAATAAAAGAAAGAATCTGTATAGGTTACATCTCAATTTTTAAAACCATGTTCCTGTTTCATTGGTGTATAACCACCAAAGAAGAAATTAAAAAAAAAAAAGAAAGAAAAAGAAAAGGATGAAAACTGGCACCAACTATGCCTCTGACGTGATGCAACAAAGGATGTTCCTTACTGTCACTGTCCCTGACTCTGCATAAACCTCTCTTTTACACACTGGAATCATATATAATGTAGATGAGATTTGTAAGGCCAGAAACCTTAATTTATTTATTGTATAAGTGTAATGCCAGCCACCTCCTGTTTTCATTATACCAATCTAATGCCAGCCATTTCCTGTTTTCATTAGACCATTGTAATGTTAGACTCCTACTGTTCTCATTAGTGCAGGACTGTGTAATGGCAACCACCTCATGTTTTCATTATAACAAAACTGTATGGTGCCAGCTGCCACTTATTTTACTTTACGGAATAGCATTTTAATGTAGTCCATACTTTTTTCAAGAGAATATATACAGAGATGTCAAGGTCCCTAGAAGTCTTAGACTCCTAATAAAATGGTGGGAAACACTCTGCCTAACTATTTTGGCAAAGTTTGTAGAAAATATACAGAGACGAGGTTAAAGGCTGGGTTTAAACTGTTTTGGTACATGGTTAAATTCTAGGAGCTGCATTTCTGATCCATTACCTATCTGGTTTTCCTGAAGAAGATAAAAAGGTTGATGTCTCAAGGTTATTAGACTTATAGGGAAATTCAGCTTTAATTCCTGGCTCCAGTACACCTTGCCTGTGCAGACTGTAACCTATAAATTCTCACTCATATTACACCTGTTGTGACTGGTCTGGAGATAATAAGATTTTCTCTGTCTGTACTGTTTCTGTTTTGTTATGTTTTGCCTTGCTTTGCTTCTGTAATACCTTTCCAATATGAAATATTTCACTGCTTATCAGTAGTGCTTAAAAAGAAGCTGTGACTCCTTCTCTAGGGTCTTCAAATGCTATTGTCATGATATTAAATAGTACTTAGAACTGCCTGATGACACAAAAATCTTCAACTGAGAGATCTTAAAAATATGTTTGAAAGCTCAAAGGGCTCTATTACCAAGGTGCAGTCAAGGTGTTGTTACATTGCAAAGGGTTATGGCTATTTTTACTTTTGTAGTTGGTATCAAAATAAAAAATCCTCCAATTTTAAAAGAAATAGAAGTATAGGATGTTTTAAAAATATTTTTCCTTAAATGTTAACTAGCTTTTATTAAAAAGTTTTCATTTAGATGCTCAGTTTCTATTCCTATTGAACATTATAGATAAAAAAAAACAAACCAAACCAAACCAAACCAAAAACAAAAAAACAAACAAACAAACAAAAAAACCCCTTGAAACTGAAACATTCCAATGTCATTGCTCTGTAAAGGCTATGGAACTTCTATGTGGATGTCCTGTAACATTACTGCAAGAAAATACCCAGTTGGCACATAGGGACTGCAGCCTCAGTTCTATAATGAATGAACGAGCCACACATTAGTCATGAGGTAGAGCTACCACGTCTACTAGTGAACATACATCTGGTGTCTCTATTCTGAAGCCTTGGGACCCTGAAGTGCTTGCTATCAGGACCAGAAAAAAACACCACAGTGAAGGCCCTTATTCTGTACCTGACCAAAAATATCAGTTCTGCACTGCGACTTTGGTTTTAATTATTTGTGTGATGCCAGCTTGTCATGTTTTATTGGTTGTATGTTTTAATGATTTATAGCTTCACTGTAGCTCTAGAGAGGAGGAAAAAAGCTCTGTGGACAGGTACTATGAAAATATAATTTTACTGTTGTTATAAATGCTAGTTGTGGTGGGTTGACCTTGGCTGGACTCCAGGTGGCCACCGAGCTGCTCTATCAGTCCACTCTTCAGCAGGACAGGAGAGGGAGAAAATGAGATGAAAAAACCCTTATGGATCAAGATAAGGACAGTTTAATAAAGCAAAAGCAAAGGTCATGTGCAGAAGCAAAAGAAAACAAAATATTTATTTTCTACTTTCCATCAGCAGACGATGTCCAGTCCCTTCCTGGGAAGCAGAACTTCAGTGCATGTAGCAGTTGCTCCAGAAGACAAATCTTGTAAATAATGAATACCTCCCCTCCCATCTCCTTTTTTTTAGCTTTTATATCTGAGAAGATGCCATATGGTATGGACTATTCCTTTGGTCAGCTGTCCTGGCTATGTCCCATCCCAAGGTCTTGCCTACCGATAGCACACAGCAGGGAGTGGGAGAGAGGGCAGAATGTTGGAGAGACAGCAATGATGAGATACAAAAACACTGGTGTTTTACCAACATAATTCTAGCTACTAATGTAAAGCACAGTGCTACAAGGGGCTGTTGTGTGGAAAACTAACTCCACCTCAACCAGCCCAAATACACTGGTACTTATACTGATTTGTTTGGAAAAAACCTCAGCTTTTCAAAAATGTTTTTGTTCTATGCTTCCAGTCTGGATGGAAATCGTGGTTTCAAGAAAAGGAAAGTGTACTTTGTCATTCTCAGATTGCTGTATTATTAACATCACTGAATCAAGTAATTGACAGATGTGTATAAGTTTTTTTAAAATTATTAAAAGCTCTGGAAATCATAACCTGTCAGTGTTCCCTGGGAAACAAAGACCTTTCCATCTGTTAAGGGACTCTGTGAATGAATGTACTCAGTCACCTTTACAACGACAGCTGTCACCCATAGGATTTGAGCTTTGAAGGAAGTGCAAAAATATAATGAAATACATATAAACTGTCAATCGAAAATATCCTTAATTTGTTATTATTTATCACCTCACTCTGGGCAGAATGTGATAACTTATAATTTGTCTATGATCTCTAGTGTCTCAATAAGGTTCGAGTCAATAGGAAGACAAGTATGTTTAGTGATGTTACAGGTTGATAATGCACTATACACCTGCATAAGTCTTTGAATATTCTCTGTCCGAGTCTTCACAATGAATAAAATTTTAAAAGGATAGTGATAACAGCATTTTTGAAAATTACTTCTTCTGGGTTGTGAAAATGCAGTAAAACAGAAACCGAGTGGAGAACTGAGAAAGGTGAGGGAGGTTGGTGCACTTTTAGTTCACCTGCAAAGATGATCCACTCTTGATGATACAAAAAGGGTACAGAGGTACCTTTCCCCTTCATTATTAAAAATGGTTTTAGTAAAGGTAAATGATTTGTCACTTTTTTGCTTGTACTATTTTTTTCCCTTTCTGAACTAAGGCAGGTGGAGTCATAACATCTTCTGTGAAATAAAATGCAAATTCCACTATGCAAATGGACCACGAAGAATTGAATTAGATTAAGCAGTGGTGGTAAATCAGCAATTATACTGTTGGTTTGTTTTTTTTTTTAATAGCAAGATTCCAGCAGAAATAAAATCCAGTGCTAGTCACTACTAGAAGAGAAAGCCTAGGGCTGCTGATGTGCTTTACTGAATTTAGTATACATTTTACCACCATTCAGATGCAGTCTTTAAAACTAAGGATGCTGAGCAAAGTGCTACGAGTCAGCTGGTAACACAGTATATTAATTACAGCTCATAATAACTTCAGTTTTTACATAATTGTTGCATAGTTGTACATGTTATGCCAAATAAAATCCTCAGTCTGGACTGGTGATTGTGGTTAATATTTATGCTGCTTTTAAAAATGAACGTACTTTTAGCTTCACTGATGCTGAAAATTTTCTGGATTAATCATACAATGAAACAAACAAACAAAAAAATTAAAGAAATTCCCAAACTGAACAAACAGGTGGTTCTTCAAATATAGTTCTGATTTTTATCTGGCTGCAAAAAAGCATTCTGTGCTAACAAACACATGCATTGAACAAGGATTGGTTTTTCTCCAGACCACCCTTCAAGGCTTGGAAACATCGACTAGCATTTTCTAGTATACCTTATAAACACTCAGGATGAAGGAAATAAAGTGAATGAGGACAGCTGGCATCCATTTACAAGAAGCTATGGGATTCAAGATTTGGCAGCTGCACCTGGTGGCTCCTTGCAGTTTAGTGTTGTCATTGCCCATAGAAGCTTGGAATTATTCCAGGCAGGAGGTGATGTGAACATCACCTTAGACTATAGGAATTACTGGTTATCAGCAGAACTGTCTCAGGTTTACATGCTTCATCCCAGAGTAAGCTTGGCAAATCTCTATGAAATCCTTTTGAGTGAGAGTGCTTGATTCAGATGTTCTCCAATTGTTTCTACTTCTCTACTGTTGCAGTAATATGATAGGTCCCTGACACCTCACCTCAGCTAAAAGGATAAAAAGTAATAGGAACTGGAAGTCTGCCTAAAACATAACATTCCTTTTCCTTCTCCATCTTGATATCTACCTCCAGCCACATTAACTTTTGAATTGCAGCCATTTTATGACTTAGCAGACCATAGGAGGTTATTAGTAAGTGCAGAAGTATGAATCTTTTGGAAAAGGTGATCCATTTGGAAATTAAATACCTGAATGTGCTTGCTATCATCATACAGGCTTTACTTGGGTTTCTAAATCTTCCGTTCTTCTCTCCTATTTAGTCCACTGGAACAGGTGTATTTAGAAAAGATTGGTGGTAGATTTGTAGTCATCAACAGTGTTATTCAACTGAGTTGTGGAGGGAAAAGTGTCTACAAGCAAAACTATATTTGTTTTTCTGGTGGTTTTTTGTTCATTTTGATTTTGCTTTGTTCTTCTTTCTTTTTTTTTTTCTTTTTTTTTTTCTTTTTTTTTTTTTTTTTTCCCCCTGGGGGGATTCTGGAGACTACTTTTCAAAAACTCCTCCTTTATCAAAAGGTAGATGTTCTTTTTCTTTGAAATGATTGCTCTGCCTTACTTTGACAAGTACAAAAAGATTTACTAAAAAAAAAATCAACTTTCTATCCATACTGGATCCCTAAATGAGTCACCTAAACAGACTCTGCTAAGGTAACATTGGGGTGCTGAGTGGCAATGAGCTGGCACACATCAGGGAGCTTGGTTCATGTACCTACACTGTCCCATGGAAGTGTAAAAGTTACTATGGATACATAATTACCAACCTCTGGAGTCTCTTCTAGAAGACAGCATGAAAGAAACCCAGAGTCTGAACAGTACTCTTATTCTGGAGCTTTCCACTACTACTACAGACCTTAAACTGAGGCAAAGCCTCAATGCTTTTAAGAGGCTTATCTTATGGTCAAAGATAAAAGCTTATTAACAGTTGCTAATCTCTGTTCTAAATCTCTTATAATACAATGGTACTGTAAGGTTAAAATAGTTTCACATGTATTCTTTTCTGATATATTTACTATATTCACTTGGTATTATACAAATCCTTATTAAATGATATAGCAGTGCTTATATTAATTTTGTTCTCAATTTAGAATGAGGCATAAGGGAACAGAAAGTCATTCCTATAGCAAATACAGCTTCAAGCATGGAAACTCAAAGGGTATACACAGTAAATACAATTTCTCATGTGGTCTAAGACCATCCCTAAACATATACTCATGATGAAATACCACTAATATGAATCATATTATAGTTAGAGGATATTAAATGTTTTAGTTATCCAGAATAGCTGCATCAGATCTTTTTTCTCATAATTTCAGTACAAAAATATCCAAAAAGAAATAATTTGCACTAAATAAATAGCTATACGTGGAGTTATCAAGAAAACATCCTTATTTAGAACTGTCCAGTTTATTCAGTATGATTCTCTTCTTAACAGGATCTCCCACTGAACTCCCAACAGTGAAAAAGGAATTTGTTCACAAAAAGATAAGGATTTTAATTGGAAAATAAAAATATTTTAGAATATTTTAGAAGCTTTAATCAAATTTTAACCAAAGAATTGTAAGATATAAGTGGAGGTTTCATCTTCAAATACAATGATTAACATTTTTTATTATATGATATGAAGCATGAAATATCTTTGAAGAGAGAGAAAATCTACATTCTCTACATTAGATAACTTTTCAATGTAAAGAATTTTAAATTTACATATGTAAGGAGTGGTGACTAATAAAAGGGACACTTGAAGAAATCATTATAACATGCAGCATCATAATTGATGCCTGTTGTAAAAGTCTTAAAAAATATATGCATGGAACATTTTCCTATAGACAGTAATAACAGAAATAGATAAATGTCATTTTCTGATGGTCAGACAGATATGGTGTTTCCATTTCAATGTTAATGCCAGCCTGGTGATCCATTTTACTATCACTCTCAAATCAAACCTCTGAAAAGAGTTCTATAAGTGATTGCCCTTAAAAAGATAGAAAATATGCAGTTATTACAAAATGTAATTGTAAATTTGTTAAGGAGTATTTCTTTTTGCAAACACAGTGAAAGTATGTTTTCAGTTCTGCACTAGCAATCAATTGATTTCCAGAGGCAACTTCAATGTTGCTTTTAACTCGGAAAAAGTTGAGGATTACTGGCTGACTGTTCCCCTAGTTCTCTGGCAGCAGTTCAGGAGGTGCACTGTAACAGAATTCCCATAGACCTAGTGTTCAATATATTAAATAAAATATCTTTTCAGAAATGGAATTTTAATTATTCCATTCCCCAGTAGGTAAAAATCTGAATCTGTTGTCCAGTAATGTATGTTTTCAGCTGCACCTATACTATTAACTTTTACCAAGATAAATATCAGAATGTTTACAGATATTCTAGAATCTTGTCCAAATGAAAGGCATTATCTCTAGCGTAAAGAACCTAAACAAGGGAACCATGTCAGAACACTATTTTTGTTTTAAAAACTAACAAAGAGCCCAAAATTTGACTAGTATACATTTAGGAAAAAACAACCAACCAACCAACCAAAGCCCCCAAAAATATTAAAAATTATTGGTCTCCCAAAGAGAGAAAAATGTTTCCCCAAAATTTGAACTAAATGTTTTTGTGAGCCAGGCATTACCGGGAACAATCAGCAATAAATAAACCAAGATATTGTGCTCTTTTCCCTGAATCATAACATATGCATTATGGAATATACATCTCAGAAAATCCTTAGATGGCTCATTAATTCCCTGATCCATTTCTTCATGCACTACTGAAACTAAGGTGACCTTTCACAAATCAAGCTATGCATACAGCAGACAGTTGTCCTTTCTACTGGAGAAATTTCATTTTTAGGGAAACATTACTAACTGAAGAAATAAGCTTTCAGCTGCTTTCATGTCTTAGACTCAATAAAGGATAAAGATAGGGTATTTATCCCATGAGTGAACACCCTGAAGGAGTTATACGAGGTTGGCTTAGAGGAGATCTAAGAATCTCTGTTTGACAGACTGGCCACTTTCCAAATGGGAAATCAATGACACTGTATTCTGGGTAAAGAAAAGCCAGGATGGTTTATGACTTGTTCTACATATACTGTGGATCCAGCCAAGCTTTGAATTACACCAAGTTGAAGGCAGTAAGAGTAACATCCTATGTCCAGTGAGCCCATCAGCAACATAAGGCACATTTTGTCAGGACTCTGAGCAGAGAGTGGCTTCCTAGATTTTGGAATTAAGCCTATAGAAAGACAAATATATGTAGTGGGGAAAAGGAAAGAAAGTAATTTTGGATTTCTGTGCCTGGGATGGCCATCTAACTAGATGCAGGTGGGTTTTGTTACTGAATTGTAGAAAAAAATGCAACAGGCAAAAGATAATTCTGTCCATAGGACTAGCACCTATCTTTATAATACTTGTAGTATTCTGAACAAACTAAAATTCTATTTTGCTGTCAAAAGTGATGCCTATATACTCAATTATTGGTAAAAAACTGCAAACACACAAGAAAAAGCCAAACCAACTCCTCCCCAAAATCCCCCAAATTCTAGTGTACAGGCTTCACAGTATTTGATATGTCATTGCTACAATCACACAGGAGCAAACAGAGAAGGCCACATATTCTGAGGGATGGATCATAATGCTCAAACACAACAAAAAACCAATCATACAAAAGAGGTTAATGAAAGTGTTAAATTATAACCAAGAAACCCCCCCCAAAAAAAACCCCAACAAACACAAAAACCCACAAACAAGCAAACAACAAAATCCCCGAAAACAAACAAAAACCCCAAAGAAACCAGACATAAGTAACGTTTCCCCCACCAATTTGTCATGTTGTTTACAGCAACATGAATAAAATTACTCACACTCTTCAAAAAGACACATAGGGGAAAAAAAAACCACCAAAACAAAAACAACAAAAAACCAGACCAATCAGAAACCAACCCTTTGCATTCTTCAGGGTTTTTTCCTCCACTTGTGTACATAAGTAGTGTTTTGATCTCTCCTGTTGGGTTGACAGTCTTTGAGAACTTATACCCCTATTTATAATATTTTTGGTGAACTCAAACCAGTGTACTAAACCAAAATATCCTTTATTCAGCTCCGTCATTCTATGAGCAAATAACAGCCTGTAGGGATTCAGTGCATCAGCTGCTTGAAAGACAAACCTACCCAGCTTGATGAAAACTCTTTACCACTTTCCTGTTGAGAGAAAACAGTTACACATTTCTAATAAATGAAGCAGGAACTGTCATTTTTTTGGCAAACTGATAACTAGCTGTAACAGCCGCATTGCCACAAGTTGCTTTTCCAAAGTAATTACCATCAGGCTCCCTGTGGTATGCAGTGTTTAACACATTTCTTCTGTGTTAATGAATGCAAAAGCAGGCAACACCACTATTAGTAATTGCTTTTTATTCGTAGTCCTCATTTTCCAGATAGGTCACATTAAACACAGCCATTAAACAATAGCGGTTGAGAAAATCCATACAATGTATGCTGCTTTTGTTTGGGGTTTTTTTTTTTTTGTGTCATTCACCAGTCATTGGTGCAACTTTGAGCCATATGGGAAGACAGGGGCTGATAAATGAGAATGCCAACCTGTATTGTAATCGGGCCAGAGAAGTCAAAACCTTAATAAGATTTCATTCAATTACACTTCAAATCAACAAATCTTGATAGCCAAAACTCCCATTTAAATTAATGCAATAATAATCACTACCTGATGTCAAAACAAAGTAATCAAATAATAATGAGTAAGTATATGCTATGCTTGGCTTCAGACTCCTCCTTGACTTCACCAATTTCCCTTCCATTTGACAGCAAGCAGCATGAAAGCTTGTTTGAATGATGCATCTTGCTCCACTGTGAGCAATGTTTGTCTTCTGGGGTAACTTGGACTAGGAAACCTATATTCTTGGGTGGCAAATCACAGTTCAGGGGAATCTCTTTTCTGATAAATATACCAATTAAAAAAAAAAAAAAAAGAAAAAAAAAGAAAAAAAAGAGGGTCTGATTTTGACTTCTGATTTGATTGGCCAGTTTTATAAGGAACTCACAGTTTCTAGCTTTTGTTAATTAAAAAATATATAGAATGCCTTATTTGCTATTCACAGTGTACAGTACAAATTTATTACTTGCTTAACTTGCCTCTCTTAACTCCAATATTCTCCTTATCATCCTGCAGCAGATATTTTCAGCCAATCTTATAAACCATATATGCAAGAAATGAGAGAAATAACTCCTAAACTATATCTTTCATTGCTGCCTCTTTATCCAGTGGTGATACTAGAGATACTGTGGGAAAAAAAACCCCACTTTTTAAATTCTTTCATGTGCAGTATGTCCTTCACGTGCAATCATGTTTATTTTGACTAAACCAGCAAAGCTCCCGTTGTACAAGCTTTACTGGTTTATTGGTTCATTGTGCATCCATTCTAAATTTTGAAATAGATTTTTTAACCGGGAATATTCTTATTGAAGCAGTATGGCAGAGTTCTACAACACAAGGCTGTTGTAAGCCAAATTAAATAAAAGCAAGATTTCCTAAACTCTTCTATAAAGCTGTGAGTCATGAATTCTGAATTACCTCAGAGTGGTAAATAAATAATCACTACTAAATACAGATAATGTGTTAAACAGCTAAAGCTAGTAAATCACTAGTGACAGAGAGCCTTAAGGTAAATTCCTCTTACATTGGCACAGCCCTTTCTCAGAATGTTGTGGTTTTATGTCTTCAGAAACATACAATGAATTGTACAATTGGTTACTCAGTGTTAAAATCATTTATAAAATACACAAATCTCCATCACTTGACTGCATTTATATACTGGCTTAGATTTTGCTGAATAATGGATCTCACTGGCAGAGCTAAAGACTTGGTGCACTGACACTGAAGTGATGGGCACCACAGAAATACGTATAAAAGACTGATCAAACAATAAGAAATCCTCTCCACAATGGTATTTCAAGCTATCAAGCTATAAAGCAAAACCGATCTCGAGTCTCCTGGACAAAAAGAAAACAAAAAAAAGAAATATATAACACAGACAACACCACATTTTAGATACATAAATTGTCCAAAACATGGAGAGTAACTTGAATAGACATGTACAAGATCCTTTCTTCACATGTGATAGTAGGCTTTTTTTAACAGGAGGAGCTAAAAGCAAACTGTCAGAATGGTTGTCTCCCAAAGACAATTCATTGTAGGACTGACTAGCTGAACCCGCCATCTAAATGCAATCCGAAAATCAAAATAAGCTGTTGGGTCAACTTTCTTGACCTGATGCAAACTATGGCTTTTGGTATTTCAGACTGACAACCTGTTTTAAAAATACTTTTATAATACTGATTAAATGTAATAAACCAAATACGTAATTTTTAAAGAATGTGCCATATTGGTATTTCCATCAGAGTATTTGAAATATGTAAGCAACAAATCCTGAGCTAGTAATTTTATTCTTCTGTTTCTTCTTGTTCTGTGCAAGTTCATTTTGAATGTGGGTTGTTTTTTAAGTTATATCTGAAAGTAATTTTGAATTTTTCAAATGCAATAAAAACAGTCTTAGCAAAAACAATAAGAAGTAGAAACTATATCCCAAGTTATTCTGAAAATACTCTTCAGATCAAGTGGAAGTCAAACTAAAACCACAACCCAAAATAAGCAGTGTTTATCTAGAACTTCAGTAAGCAATTGCACATTCTGAAGAGTAACATAAATTACGCCTCATGCCACATTGGCATTGACATATTTTTCAGCTCTATAAATTTAATACCAAAGCTTTGAAAATGGTGTCATCTCCAAAGAAGTCAATCAAATACCCTACATTAAACAGGCTGGCTCCATGTGTTTTTGGAGAAAAAAAACCAACCAAAACCAAACCCAAGGAGGTTCTAGATGTTGGTTCAAGTGTAATTTTTGTTATTAAACATGGGTTGCAATAGAAACTTCTACAAGGACTTGCACATAACCATGACTGATGGATGTATTTGTAGGCTGTTCAGTTAGCTCCATCAGCTCACTCAAACACATTTTGAACAGATTATGTACTGCAGTACTTCGTAGACCATACATTAAACAAGAGACTTTGCTCTGAGGCGCTGCTTCCCATATTCCATGGGGAAAAGGAAGCAGGAAAAAACAAAACTCATAGAGTTCGACAGCTACTGAGGCAACACTTGCCATTTACAATATAAGCCCAAATATTTTTGCAACACAACTATATATTAATTTAATAAAATACACAATATAGCTCTTATACACTCAACAATTTGGCTCATATGCACTGAATCTGCATTAAATCAATAAAAATATGTCATTTGATGTAAACACACTGAATTTTCTTACATTTGCACATTTAAATGACCATGTGATTTTTGTGATGTCTAAGACATTTTCACTTTCCTGAGCTATTTTAGTGTCCCCAAATGAATAAAAAAGTGTTAATAATGTTAACTTCTTTTCTGTATTACCCTTAAGGTAGCTCTTTTTTAATAAAAAACAACTTTATTTTGTTTCCATTTTTTTTAAACTTATCACTAACTATTTATAGCTTTGTTGGACACTAAAATGCTAAATAGATAATTTTTTTTTGTTTGTTTTTTATCAAGTGAGTTAGCTTATGTGTGTGCACGACAAGATGGTCTATATCATTTTACATTTAACCTTAATATGATATGAAGTGTTTCATTAATGATCAGGATATGTTTTCTTGAATAATGTTCTGGAATGGATCTTTTTGTTTTATTGTTCTTTCTTTTTCTTTTTCTTTTTTTTCCCATATTTGTGGTAAATAACTTTGTACCACAAATGAATGTTAATGTTTGGTGTCACTTGGACTAGAACAAGAACTCTTTATAAGACTTTCAGTAGAAGCCTGTGGTGACTGCTGGAAATTCACCACAGAGCAGCATTATTCAACCCTGTTTTTCTTGGGGTTTATACGTAAACAGTAAAGTCAGCATCATCTATTTGAGGACAGTCTTAAAGTATCAGATGCATTTCCATTCCATTTTTCTCACACTTTACTATCAGATTGTCAAAATGGCACTGTCTTTCCTTCTTTCATTTTTTTCTTGGTGTGTACTTGACTCTGTCCTAATGGAAGTTTGGTCAAAATGAAACCAGTGTTATCTGTCAAAAAGAAAGAGCAGTGAAAAGAACATACTTGTGGGCACTTCAGATGTTCACTAAAAGCCTTAAAGCAGCATTGGTCTTCCTTCATTCCTGTTAATTCTGTTACAAGCAGGGGAATTATTTATTTATTTACTTTTAATCAGCAGAAGAGAAACACAACTGCCAGCCTGTCCTTATTTTCCCCCTCACTTTCTGATGGCCACAGGGTCACTTCCCCGACAGTCCTGCAAGAGCTTGTCTATTTCTCTCACAACTTCCTCAGCATCCACGGACTCCCTGCCTAGATCCCGGGCTGAACGGTCTAGCTGCTCCAGAACAGAGTCCATCTCACTCGAGTCTCGGCTCACTCGGGAATGCACATCTGCAAAGGCCCTAGCCATCTGATCTGATGCAATGAAGGAAGCGTCTTTCGACTGTTTACTGGGCGATAGATACTGACTGTCAGTTGACAAGTACTGGCTGCTTGGTTCAGCCAAGGCTCCTGATTTCACTTCACAACCATCCAGTGGTCCTTTTGTTGAGGTGCAAGGCTCAATGCATGTCTTGGTTGGGCTGCTCGATGCTGAGGGAACCTCCTGAAGCAGAGGACTCAGGGCACGTTTGGCTTTTAAGTAAGGTTTAACATTGGCAATGAGAATAGTGTGCTCTCGCTTGTCTTTCCCAAATGTACAAAAAGTCTTTTTCCCAGTGGGATTCACAGTTTCATATGTCTCAGTCTCAACATTAGCTTCAACTGTGGGTACAAAGAGATTTGTGCGATAATCTGCATTCTCAGCCTGACTGGCTGCAGGGAACTGTGGCATCCAACACCTGTCAGAATGACCAAGCACTCTGCATTCATCTGTGCAGTTAACACATTCTTCTTGCTCTGCAAAACAAAGAAGAAAGAGAAAAAAACCTCTAATTATAAGTGGATTTGTTTAAACTAATGGATAGGTTGTAATCAACACAGGATGGGCTTGACATCTGGTTTCTTAATTATGGAGAAAAATAAGAAGCTATAATTAAAATATTTCAGAAGGTTTGCATAAACCTGTTAGTTGAGACAATAGATTTATTTAACTCTGTTCTTTACATATTAAAAAAGCATTCACACAGCCCAATGGAAATATAAAGGGGTCATTACAGAATTGTTCTCAGTGGAATTGAGCTTCATCTGTAAACTAATCTGCTGCAGAAATCTGTTAGGCTTTGTTCTGTAAAACTCATCCTGAAAAAGAGTGAACAGTACTTAAGGAATTCTAAAGGAATTAGAAGGATTAATTTTTCAAATCAAATAACTGCAATGAATGCCTTTCTGGAAATACAAACACTTCATAAAAATCAGCAAGCTGTTTTTAAACTTTTGTCACCTCCATTTCATTTATAATGGTTATGTTGTGTGACAGTCACAAAATAAAAAGGTTTTCTTAAAAAGCCTATTTTTCCTGCTGAGAACAGAGAACTAGAATTTTCCATCAGTATGCATTAAATATAAGCTTGTCAGAAAGTGCATATTGCAATGTTATTAGACATGAGTATGGATCATGGAATCAGTTTTCCCCTTTTTTGTTTTGGTACAAGTAAGTGAAAATGAATTTGCTCAATACATACAATTCAGAAGAATGATAAACTGTGACACACTATTTGAACTGATAATGTTTCCAGATAGTATTTCTATAGTCCATTTCTTTCAAAGAATATAGTTAAGTGATATTTCTTTTCTTTGCCATATTTTTAGAACATAAATTTTGATAGTTCCTGTTCTACAATTCAAAGAAAACTTTCTGCTTTAAAAACCTTAACTTGCTTGTCATTTACATGAATGGATTATGTCTGGGCCAACATTTACTATTTTATAATTGTTCTCATGACTCTAACTGAATATCACGGATAAGAAAAATAATAAATATACCCTTTTGTCATCTCTAGGTTTCAGTTAGCTATACATTGGTCTTTAACTGTTAAGCATTTTTCTTTCACAAAATGGGCAGATAGGTTCAGTATTAATTTTATTTGAGTAATTTAGTATTAGAAGAAATGCCTGGAATTCCAGTTAGAGAAAAACATGTTAGTATATCTTTAAATGTAAAGATAAAACACACACACATAGACATACACAACAAGTCTTCAGAAAAGCAGAACAAACATGACCCAAAGATAACAAAAATTTAAGAAATCATCACCTTTCTAAATTAGAAAATTAAATCCTAGTATTCTTATATCACCACCAGATTAATGGATGATTGCACTGCAGAAACATGACACAAAACACCAAAGGTGATCTCAGAGAATCCAATAGTGTAAACAGTTTTGACTGTTCACATTTCTAAAAAAATATGAGTAAATTTAAGTAAATTACTTAAATTTAAGTGAAATTGTGTTATGTCATAATGATAAGTTAAATTGTGATGAGATAATTTACTCAGAACTGATATTTGTTAATAACACAGTTCTGCAGAAAAGTGTCATTCTGTATATGTGCTCCCTTCCTTAAAGACTTTAAAATCTAAGTACGGTGTAAGCCCTAAAAAAACCATCAAAAACAAGAGGGAATGTTGTACAGGGACACCAGAATGGAGCAATTTTTGAGGAAAAGAATGTAACATAAAGGCTTTAAATGTAGTCAGCCTCATGCACATACCTGAAAAGATCAATTAACAGACCTTCCTGGAAGATACATAAAAATTTATGGGAGACAGGAAGGTCATTAGGGATAGGCAACATGGCTTCACCAAGGGCAGATTGTGTCTAACTAATCTAGTGGCCCTCTATGATGGAGTGATTGCATCAGTGGACAAGCCTTTCATAACACCTTTGATATGGTCCTGTACCATATTTTTTGCTGCTAAATTGGAGATAGATAGATTTGATGATCGACTGTCAGATTGATAAGGAGCTGGCTGGATGGTCACATGCAAAGAGCTGCAGTCAATGGCTCAAGGTTCAAGTGGAAACCAGAAATGAATGGCATACCTCCAGGGTCTACATGGGGACCAACATTATTTAGTATCTGCATCAATGGGATACACAATGCAGAGATAGAGTGCACAAGCTGAGTGGTGCATCTGATTCACTAGAGGGAAGGGATTTCACCCAGAGGGACTATGATAGGCTTAAAAAGTGAGGATCATGTGAACCTCATGAGATTCAACAAGGCGAATTGCATGGTCATGCACCTAGGCTGAAGTATTTACCAGTACCAATACATACTGGGGCATGAATGGATTGAGAGCAGACCTGCAGAGAAAGACTTAGGGGTACTGGTGGATGAAAAATTGAACATA
The DNA here is from genome assembly GCA_035583235.1 of Hafferia zeledoni. Taxonomy (NCBI): domain Eukaryota; kingdom Metazoa; phylum Chordata; class Aves; order Passeriformes; family Thamnophilidae; genus Hafferia; species Hafferia zeledoni. The sequence continues at coordinate 60,410,556 of JAWWEV010000001.1, read as the reverse complement.
AGCCAGCAGTGTGTTCTCACAGCCCAGAAAGCCAATTGAGTTCTGGACTGCATAAACTGAAAGAAAGTAGATTTAGACTGTATGTGAGGTAGAAACTCATTATTATAAGGGCAGTGAGACACTTGAACAGATTTCACAAAGAAATTGTGGATGCCGTGTTACTGGAAGATTTCAAAGATTTCAGCAACCTGATCCAGTAAAAGGTATTTCTGCTCATGGCAGATCTTTCAAAGTCGATTCTGACCCAAACCATTCTATGAATCTTTGAGCTCCAAAGAGAAGTAATCCACATACTGGTTTAAGCATAAAATAAAAATGAGAACTATCATGATGAAAAGCAAAAGTTAAAGACAATCCCAACCTTAGGACTGTAACACAAAAGAGTTTAAGGTAGAGATTTAACTTTCTTGTGTTTGTTTTTACTTCACTTGAATGAGATAGCATCAGTATGCATAAACATGGAAACAACATATGTGTGGCAATTGCTTAATGAAATGGGAGCCATACAAATAAAGGATGCAGCTGTACATCTCATTCTACCCTTTAGTTCACCTCTCCTAAAGGTCCTTGTATCTAGTTTTCTGGAGCTTCTACAGTATAAAGAAACTGTTGCTTAAAACAGACAAGTGAAACTGCTACTCTCCCTCAAAAAAAAAAAAAAACAAACCCAAACCAACAAAAAAATAACTAAATCAAAACCAAGGAAAACAAAAAAATCCAAAACAAAGAAAGATACAAACAACCCCTTCAAAAAACAAAAACAAAACAAAAAAAGCCAAATGCATAAAACTCCACAAAACAAATCAAATCAAATCCATATATTTTAAAAACCACATGAGGCAAAAGCCTTGGAGGAGAAAGTTCTGAGCTGTAGCACACGATGGGCAATAGTTAATACTAGGCGGGTTTGATTAGGTTTTATCACAGAAATCCAGCAGAAATAAACAAAAAAAATGCCCCAATTCCAATGTTCCAATTTTAATTTAGAACTTTAGATTTTGCAAATGCTTTCTATTAAATAGTTTTGTTCTTTTTCTCATCCTCATAATCCTTCAGAGCAGATTTGTGGTAACTTCAGCCTCTAGCTTCAAAAGTGAACTTATATAGTAAGGACTAATAGTAGGTGTCTTCTTGAGGATTTTCCCTAAATGTATCTCAAATGATTCTGCGTATATGGAATTCATGACAATGCTGAGTAAAGTTTTCTGGCACTTTCGAAGGTGTCATGGGTTTGGCCAGGTGGGCTAAATTTAGGCTTTAAAGTTTAGATTAGGCTTGAAGTTGTCAGGTGACTTGAGCTAGGCTAGGCTAGCTAACAGCTGATCTCTTTTAGTTAATGATATTGTATTCTATACTACATTACATCATTTTAAAAGGGTAAAATTTAGTGTCTGTGGGAGTGGCTGGTCAGTTGTACCATGGCTACAGTAGAAGAAGGAGCTGCTGTAGCTTTTCTACTATTGCTAGGCCCCTGCCCCTGCTGCTGCCGCTACTTGCATTTTGTTTGAGTTCAGGGAAGTAGAAATATT
>JAWWEV010000001.1:60397033-60408927 GCA_035583235.1 Hafferia zeledoni | reverse complement strand
TTAGCTGGTTGGGGGGGAAGAACCCTTTTTCACTCTGTCTCGGACAGTTGGCATTTTGCCAGCTCAACCCAAGACAGAAGGTTTACCTAAACAACTAATCAGCTTTCCAGCTAAATCTTATTTTGTAGGTTTGACTATCCTTTTATGTAGCACTTCCTGTAAAAGTTTCTAATCATATTTAATGTGTCAAGACCTCACACTGTACTGGGAGACCACCACTGAAACACTGGAAGATTTCAACACATTACAGTCGATTTCATTATACAAAAAAAGGCCATTTGTAGAAGGGAAATTCTTACTGTTTTTCAGGTAGTATTTCTCTGCCATATTATCTTAAAATACATCAAATAATTGTTCATATATATTTATACACAATTCTCTTCTATCTACATTGAAAACATATATGTGCATATGAAATATAGAACTGGAAAACTCTATATTGACACTGACTCTTTTCCTAAAACTCAAATGAACTGTATTTCTTTTTTTTTTTTAAAATGTTTCCCTAAACTGAGATTGAAACAAACAAATTCAAGATGCAAGGTAAAGATCAGAGATGTACTCAGTCACTGGAAATAAGTTTACTATACTAAGTATTCAGTACTGTGCCAAAAGCTATGGTTTGAGATTTTTCAAGACTCCTTAGGTTAATTTTTTGCAACCAAGTTATGTTTGAAGATTAATATTTTTAGATCTAACACATGTACATACACTGGTATGAAGTGAAGCCTTACACAATGTTTACATTATTCATTACTGCCAACAAAAATATGAAGTTTTCTGGCAATCTCTAAGTAAAAGAGATATATATCATATAGCATATGTATGTTATGTATAAATTGCATGCCATATCTTCCTTCTCATTTCCTGCATTTGTTAAAGCAGTTTTTGTACTTGCATTTCTACTCACAGTATTGACTAACTTTCCATTTCTACTCCCTGGGTATCATAGCAGGGACTGAATTAAATATGAAGCCAAAAAAGAAGAAAAAATAAAATACTGATGACCTTGAATTGAAAAACATCTACATTGCATGAGCTTTGGAGTTCTAGCCCTGAAACTGTGTCTCTTCACTTCATGCTTTTATGTCACATCATAGGTAATGGATTTTGAGTATTGATTATCATACATTATAAGCTGCTTGTCTCACCATTAGCCTGTAATTTTGACTGCTACAGCTAGCAGACGGTGAAGAAAATTGAACAAGGACTTTTGTACTAGTAGCAGAAACTACAAACACAACATGAACTATCACCACCAAGGGCCAAATTAGTACATATGAGAAAACAGAATCAATTTAAAGGTTATATATATATATATATATATATGTATGTATATATATATATATATATATATATACACACACATATATATATATGTAAAAGAGGTCATACACTATGTTGTGTAGCAAGATGTGCTGGTAGAGTGATATGCATCATCACTCTTTATCTCTGTATTTGTCTTCCTCCTGTTGAAAATAAACCCTTAACAGTGCATGTGTGTACAATAAACAGAAGTAGTCTAGAGGTTTTCCTAACTCTCTAGAGATTTAAGGGTAAACAGTCAGAAGTGCTTTATGCTCTTTGGGGAGAACATACACTAAAATAGAACTGCTAAATTGTCAGCCGTAGAAAGAAAAGGAAACAAGCTATCTGTAAACAACAGTTGCCTAGATAGCAAATGTATTCTGGATAGAAATTTAAATATGGTACAGGATGAAAATTATTGGCAACTTATAAAATGCAATGCAAGGTAAGTATTCTATAGGAGCTACATTTACATCTGCTTTCCATAGCAAACTAAAAGAAATAGACACTTTTATTGTGATATCTATAATTTTCTATGATTTCCTTATAAATATTGTGAACAATTAATTATGGGTACTGATTTTTATTTGCACTATAAAGGTAATTAATTAATGCTATACACAGTTGTGTCCTTTCAATGGCTAAAATAGAGATATCTTATTTTGACTCATTAATTATATGAAATTTGAATAATGATAATAAAGAAGAAACTTAAGAATTTTTTTTTTTAAAACAGTGACTCAGCGTGGCCAAATGAAGTGAATAAATACAATATTTTCTGCAGTTTAATTGGATTCTAATTATTTATATTACACATTCACACAAAGCAGAAAAACAAATGAAAACTAAACATCAGCATGCAAACTTTGCCAGGAAATATTTCAGATACTATGCTTATAAGATGAAGAACACTACACACTGTATCAAAGTACTCCATATAACTCATTAGTAATGTCCAGACTTCTGTATATGGGAAATCAAACTATAAATATATGTATAGGCACATACGTGTATATATGCTTTTATATATATTTATGTAAATAATTACATTTACATATATTTGAAGTCTGATTTCCCCTATACATAAGCCTGGATAAATACCTAGACATAGACCTAAATCTTAACGTAGATCCCTCACAAAACCTGTAAATTATTTTTTTCAAATTTTATTTGAAGTTAAATTAAGACAGATTTTGGAATATTATAAGATTTGACCTCGTAAATAGTCATGCAAGTCCATGCCTTTTTAAGAACTTTTTACTCACAAAATATTAGAAAATGTAGATTTTTATTCACTGATAAAAGCTAGATAAGAATATGGCTAGATAAGTACACGAATAGCACTGAATATTTAAAATGTCAGTAGCTTTTGTTATTTTTTTTATTGCCCTAGGAAAGCTTATTTTTCAGATATCTGACTTATTTACTTCTTTTTTCTCTTTCAACAGGTGACGTATAGTTTTTACTATTCCATAAACATCTTCTTCTAACATTTTTTTTCTTCCTTTCTATAAATATGGAAACTAAAAAGTAAGCACTAATTTTCAGGGATGGTTTGTTGGTTGACTCAGTTGTTTGGGATGACTATCAACTAGAAGGTAAAAAAAAAACAAAACCAAACAAACATTGGAGAACCCATTTCAAAATGTATGCTCTGCCTTCTTTTTGAAAGCATGATGTTTCATAATACCTTCACTTTTGAAATACTCTATTCTTCTTTGCATTACAGAGGTTAACAGTAATGCACATATTTGATGCCCCTTGTTTCACATTACAAAGGAAAGGATCTGCCTATGAATGCATGCACAGAGTTCACACTGACTTGTCTAAGAGATCATTCTTTTCACTCTTGATGTTGAGAATTTGTGTTCATTATTGAAAATATTTCCATTTGGAATTCACTCTGTAATGAAACAAGGTGAAAAATTCTCTGTAGCTTTTATTTCTTTGGTCTAATCAAAACCACACTATTCTTGACTGTGAGGGTGGTGGTGCACTGAAACAGGTTGCCCTGAGAAGTTGTGGGTGCCCCGTCCCTAGAAGTGCTGAAGAGCAGGTCAGATGGGGCTTTGAGCAACTGAATCTGGTGGAAGGTGTCCCTGTACATGCATTGCAGCAGGGGTTGGAACGAGATGATCTTTAAGATCCCTTCCAACCCAACCCAATCTATGATTCTATGCAAAAAATAAAAAAGGACCACCAGTACTTGCTTTAGATTAATAAAATAATATTACATTTTATATTTTAATATCTTGAATAGATATGAAAGATCTTTATCTTCTGTACATATGTGTAAGCAGATGGACAATAAATGCCACATAATATCTAACAGAAAATGTAATTAACTCTGCTTTTCACAACTTTGGTAATTCCCGAAATATGACCAGGAAACCTCTCAGCATTTACATGAAATGGTGGCTTAATTTTTTTTTTTGTTTTCCAGTTTGTAAGGGGCAATTGCTTTTACTAAAGAACCAAAATGACTATAAAGAGATACTTATTACAGGAGAAAAATAATGTGTGCTTTGACATGTCCTAAACACTGGGTCTATATGACACTTCTATTGAGAACAATCAGCTAAAGTACTAGTTCTATGGTTGGATTTCTATTTAATTACAATTGATTTTGACATAAATGAGCAGAGGTAAACAAATACCTCTATACACATTCTGGCTGTTATTAAACAGAGCTGTCTCCAATCTGAGTATTTATATTGGCTTGTCTGTTTAAAGGCTCCTTTCAGTCAGGCAAAGCAATTATGTAGCTCAGATTAGCAAAATGACTGGCAGTAAAATGAGAGTGGACTGCTACATTTTTAAACCCCTTGGATCTCATGGTCTCTTCCTAATAATATAAATACAAGTTTCTGAGGTCTATAATCCCTACACAGTTTCCCTGTTGTTGGTTGTTGGGATTTTGTTTGCTCTATTTTTCTTGTGTTCTGAAGGAAGGATAAAGGCAATATATGTTTTATATTTACATAGCATAAAACACTTCAAAAGCCATAAAAATATGATGGCCAATGGATTTAATTCTAGTTCACATTTGTCTTAAACAATAAATATGGAAGAATATTTCAGGATTATGTGGACCACATGGAACATATAATATAGTTCTTACAGAAGTATGCTTTAATTTCATGCTTACAATTCAACGACAATAACAAACTATTTTTAGAGACAATGTAAGAGAAAAATGTGTTACCTGAAAATTTTCCATCCTCACAGCGGGCTGGTCCACAGATCCCAACAATGGGTCTTTGGCCTCTGCCTTGCTGTTCTGGAGGCAAATCAGACCTGTGAGTCACAGACATGGATAGGCTCTGCTTCCAAAATTCTCAACAATGTCAAAAGTTCCACAGCAGGAAACCAACTTCCGTTTGTGGCCCAGACACAGCTCACCACCCTCGAAATTTTTCCGGGCTTCTCAAATTTACCAACACACAAGTTCATAGTTTGGCAGTGAATTGAAAATGTCTGACTAGTAAAAAAAATGTCTCATTTACTCCTACCAGAGGAGAAAGAGGAGAATGAACACCCAGAAGTTGGTTTCCAATGTTTGTTTATAAGCTGACTGGCCCTGACTCTAATTTGCAGTGAAAAGACCATATGTCACCATGAACAGACACCTTGATCTCTTCCCCATCCCACCACAAGAAGCTCTCCCCAGCCCAGGACTGCAGTGAGCAAAATACACAAAGGCTGGCTGTGCCAGCACTGCACTTAGCTGAGAAGCTACTTGGAAACTTTAGTAACACAACAAATTTATAAACTGAAAATCTTTGTTGTAGAGCCCCAAATCTGTTTCCTGAGAAAGAAGGAAAACAAAACTGCAGTAATTAACAGATGAGAACAGGTTTGTGGATCTGTCAGAAAGTATACTTTTAATATAACATATTTTCCTACTCTTGATCAAGGCAGTGCTACAGATTTTTCAATGAGTTTGTTTAAGCACTAGAATCTAAAAATGCAATGACTCTTAAATTTGAAACTTATCAGAATTTGTGTAACAATTTGCATAATTTGCATGATATTAATATTTTTACTAACTTTATTGTCAGCTAGTCATAATTATAGTACCAATAATTTACATATCTAATTGGCAATATTTAGTAAATACTGCATATTGTACTGTGGCAATGTTTAGGAATCTAGTCATTAACCAGGACCACTGTGAGGCATTCTATACAAATATTAACAGATTGTATAGTCAGACACAAAAGGTAACAAGTCATTATGACAAACAAAAGCAATGAATGGAAAGGAAAGACAACATTAATGAAAATATAATCACGCTATTGACATTTCCTGAAAATACCAATATAAAAGCTCCATAATTTAAAGAAGTAATCCCCATCTGTCACACCATCAAGGCACCAACGATTAGCTGTATTTTGCACCACTGAACCTTCCTCACTGGTTGCCAATTATCTCAGCATACAAATTTTTAATTAGAAGGCACCAAGCTTTTTGCTTTGTAAGCTTGCCTCAAATTTGGATATGACAACTTGTTTACAGACATTGACTGAGGAGGGTGCTACTGAGGAGAGAGATGACAGGCTTTTGAAGAAAATTTTTTCTAGGTCCTTTTGATGGCTCTGTTTACATTCTGACTATAGGTAGGCTCTGTTAAATGCAAGTCTGTCCTCTTCAGCCTAGGAGCCTGATTTTGTCCAAAGCAAAACCAATGCAGTAAAGCTTTTCAAATACTATCTGCATTCCTTTGCAAAGTCTCATAAAAATAATTACAAAGGCTATGTGGGTGCTGAACCATTCAAAATCTGGCCACTTTGGTGAAAGAGAGCCTTTTTCTCCACATTCCTACCAATATGCCTGGATTTACATTCAAACTCTCCTTTAACAGCCGTAATGAGACCATGTCTGTTTTACACAGATAAATGGAAAAGCCTATTGGGTATGATTCTCTGCTCCAAAAGGCTGATGTCATAAGTGGGTCATATACTTTGGACTTCATGGGAGATACAATGCATCTGACAGAACAGGGGGAAGAACACTTTTCATGATGCTGCTCTCAGAAAAACCCTGAAGTTGTCTAGACATCTTAAGGAACTCTGACTTGGACATACAGATGCAGAAATATATTCTTAGGAAAAAAGAAATTATTTAAGAATTTCCTGTAGAATCTTCCCCATACTAAGTAACATATTCATTATTGTATGATTAGGTGGTCCCCTAGACAGATTGCTGGTATCGTGTTTTATTACTACCTTTGAGAGAGATTTGCAGAATGAGATTACCCTTATACCAATTTATGAAGAAGCCCCATTCTCTTAGAAATTTGAGTTTCATAATGCTATCCTACTTAAATTTCTGCCTGGATAGTGCTCCAATTAGATCAATCAGAAAGGTTAATTAAGGATGCCTTTTTCAAATCTGATTTTCTAAATATAACTAGTTTGGCAAAGAGAATTATACATGTAAACAGATACAACCCCGTATTTTCAGGTTTTTCATGAACAGTAAATTAATTTCTGAAAGACACTTACTGAAGATGACTTTGGAATATTCATATCTTCCTTTCCCCAGATCCTTCATCAAGAACTCTAAATTCCAGATCACTTTCTTATATTTCAAGTATTGAGGAGATTATAGATATTAACAACACTAATACTGAAAAATCTCTCCTGCTAGTGACATTTATGTGCAGCATTTCAACTGCTCAACTGAGACTCACTTTTTTACTTGTCATCTTTTCATTTGTTATGACTTTAACTTTTGAACTGATACCAGAGTATTCTGATATGACAAAAGATATCTTTAAGAAAAAATGTCAATTTTGGAACCATTTCTGAAGATGTCATCATTATGAGTTCATTGTTTTCATTAATATTTTCACTTTTTAAGCCTGCTAACTGTTAAGTTATTTTTATGGTGTCTAGCAACTCCTAATCTGAGCCATATTCTTCTAAAAAGTGTATTTTTGTCCTGGAGATGGACTTCAAGGCTAATTACTAACATCACTGCCAATTACGATGCAGATAGGGTAATTTCTGTTAGCTGTGCCCTCAGCTTACTTATCTGAACACCCTCTGAAGGAACAGCAGTGATGCATTAGATAAGTTAAAAACTGTTCTGGTAAAGCAAGTAAAAGATGCAGCTGCTACTTTTAAAACTGCTAAAGGATTCAAAATATGTCAGTCAGTATCAATCTATTGACATCCTCTAAGAAAATCTTTACTCTGTAGAGGCGATGAAGATACTACACCTCTAGAAATGGGGAAGACATGCGACAAAATGCAGAAAAAACTATTCTAGATGTGGATAATTGTCAACTTTCTCAGGGTATTTAAAGCAACCTCTTCATTTATTGGAACTTATCGCTATAATATTCACTTGATTTAGAATGCTTTACATCATGACTTGATTTTAATGGGTGCCCCTCCTCCCAGGCTTTGTTTTCTATTGAAAAGTAAAGCCAAGCAACCTATACAGTTATTATTGGCTTGAAGTCTGAGTATCACATATAATGGAAAGCAGAGAAATTTGAGCCCAAATATCTACTGCATGGTGCTTCAAATACAATCTCTGGGTTTCCAAATAAAAACATAGCTTTTCTTTGTTTTTCTTTAAGAAAAATTATTACTTTAATTCCCAAGGAGACTAAAATAAAGCACCCTATCTAAAAGTGATGTAGGGATCGAAATTCAGCAACCAGCAGAAAAAGAACAGACAAGCTTAAACAGTAAGCCATAGTCACAGAGACTGAGAGAAATCCTGTCACCAAAGACCAGACAAGGCCTGTTGATGTTCTACCACGAGGTTAAGCTGTCTCCTGCTGTAGAATAAGAAAAGACTCTTGAGATGAATGTTACCAGACCCTGTTGAAACCCTTTGTTTTGTTCCCCCCATGAAATCCCTGTTATAGAAAATATTAAGTAATTGTGCAACCTGGCAGAAACCTGTGTAATTCTCTAGTTAGCATAAGTTACCATAACCCGTCCTCCTTATTAGCATGTCTGGCCTGCAAGATCCTTAAAGTGCCTGTTGCATGTTCAAAAAAGATTCCAGTTTTCCCCCCATATCTGGGATCATTAGTTTTCAGACTCTTACAAAGTGAGGTTCAGCCTGACCTTGAACAAATTCTGTAAGGAATTAAGGTAAGAAAAAATTGTCTTAAGGGAAAAAAAAAATTAAACTCTTTTTTTTTGTTCTTTTTTTGTTTTTTTTTTTTGTCCAACCTGTTACACAGATTCCTGTGCACAGGCATGGTATATATACCACTTCTCAGGTACCTAAGAAACAGTCTAGCAGAGCTCTAAACTTATTTGTAAGCTCTCAAGTGACTCTCTGCAGTTCCAGCTGAAGACGGATACAAGGCAGCTAATTTGCTACCACCAAGGGAAAATGTTATAACATAAAAACATTCCCTCCCTTAGCTTCAAAACTGTTGAGTGCCTAGGGAGCCTGACTATTTGTAGAGCTGATACTATGCAGATGCTTCCTTTGTAGTGTTACATGCATACATCTGGCATCTGTCTCTGTGTTAAACAGACTTAATTGCCCCTAGTATTACCTATGTAAAAATCCTCTAACTTAGATGGCTGATGCAAAAGGAATAAATTTAAGGATATATGTGATTTGTTTCAGTAGCATTCTTTTTGCATTATTGGCAAGACGTGCAATGACCTCTGTTCTATGGCTATAATCAAAATATTTTAGCTCTGCCTTCTGAATAACTTTAGGTAGAGATTATGCTCTTCTCTTAGCGTGACATTAGACACTTTGTACAGCTTTTTAATCAAATTAGGTTGTTTTAGCTGTTATTCTTCTATTTATTTTTCTTTTATTATTTTTTTCCTTTCTTGATTGTTGGTGCCCCTTGTTTTATTAATATCAGACTTTGGAGTACATAATCATTTGCTAGACATAGCTGGACTGATTCTAAATTGATGTAATTTTTTTTTTTTTTTTTAGGTGTTATTAGGGGAACTCTATATGTTATTATATAGCTTACTGTTGCCAGCAAAGTCAAGACACAGGCAAGGCACTAGATTTCAGATTTAAATACATTTTTAAAAGATCAAGGAACATGGAAAATCTTGTTCTTTCGTTAGACAAACTATGTAGAACAGTAATACTCTGGAAGATGGAGGTAGCTGCATAGAACTAATAGTAAATTGAAGGCGTTTTGGAGTTATTTTAACACTTATGTCAATGTTCATCTCAATATTCCCCAACAAAATATATACCCAATTCTTTTAATCGGGAAAACACACTCTAATTTAGAGGTTTTTCTGTAAAATAAGTTTAAAAAAGAAAATTTGCTGATTTGACATCTGACTTATTCATGATAGCAAAGATGAAATATTCTCAATGTTTTACTATGATTTATTTCTTTAAGAAAGACTATAGCAAGCATAGTCTTTCCCAAGGCAACTGTACCTGCCTAAGTCTATTTAAGATTCAAAGTAAAGCTATTCCTACAGCTGAGATCCTGACTTCCACCCACCCTGTGCATTAAATCCTCATAAGCTGGAAGACAGGTTTTTCACCCCTCCTGTTAAAGCTTTGCAAACACGCAACAAGGGAAGCAAGCCAGAGAGAGCCTAAATCTAATCTCCTGTTTAAGGGAGAGTTCTTGTCAATCAAGGGACTGAATAAAAGACCACAGGATGTAGATTCAGATGCTAAATACTAGTTTCATCAGATAACTAACAGCAGCTATAAGACAAAGAATAATTTCATTCAACAAACAGTGATAGTTCTGACAGAAATTAGATCTAATTTCTGACAATTAAAAATAGACTAGAACTCTTATGTTGTCTCTAGAGGCAATGAAGAAGGATAGATTCATAGAGTCACTCAGTGTCACTTCACAGGTAGGTCTACCTATTCACTGAATGTGCATGGAATTGATGTCCTGAAGTTGTCTACCTCTGTGTTAGAGAGATATATCCATTGATCTGCCTTTTTCTATTAGCTGTTTTAAGCTTTTCAGCACTCAAATAATTGTCTGCTTTGAGTGTAAAAGCCCAGTATTCCTTAAACTAATGTAGATGGGTTTAAGGTTTGTACTTTGGCATCATGTGTCCCCTTTTTCACAATGTGCTTGCTCCTAAGGCACGTCGCCCTTCCATTGTTAGGAAAATTTTCCCTTTGCAAAGTAATAACTAAGTGATTGCATGCACATATAACTTCTGGGATATCCACAGAATACTCATTCAATATCTGGTCAGATTAAGTTTCATGGTATTTTTCCATCGAGCTCTTTTCCGGCAAAACCAGAAACTTTTCCTTCTTGCCTAACACTGTCCTATCAGGCTTATACAAAGCCACTACAATTTTTTACAGAATTAAAACTTCTACAAAAGTGCTGCATTTTGAATACCTGAAGAGACACATTGGGATCTGATGCTCTTCACTGAGGAGCTCTGATCCTACCTAAGTTCATGACAGAACCATGGCAGGGAGCAGTTTTGCTGATGTATGCAGGCTTCCACCATTATGAAAGCAAGATGTTTGGCATGGTGTGCAGTGGCATTTTATTTTGTTTTTATTCCAGAAATTTAGCAAGAGAAGTTCAGATCAGTTGATTAACTATATTTGGCCTACAGAACAAGCTGGCATGTTACCAACTTGACCGGAACATCACCCTGTGTCCTGAAGGAATTTGGAGGCAGAGACAGATGATAGCCAGTGGTCTTGCCAACTTTTCTGTCCAGCCATTCCTTGCTTTTGCAGCCCACTCTCTATTGGCTCAAGATCTAGCTCAATCCTAAACAGCTAGAGTACTGGACACCTTGCAAATTTATTGATATAAAGCAGCATACCTGGAATTCCCACCAGTCACTGATTCCATTCTCAGAAACAATTCTGATCTCAAAATTCTTATTTCAAAGGCTGAGTAGGACTCAGCTCTTTCACTCATTAAATCTGTTGCTTTCAAAATCAACCCAAACATTCCTACTTCAAATAAATTATTAGGTAAAATTTGGCATGTGCTTTTAAATGCCACGATGTTGAATTGGTATTTCTCAGAGAGTCAGACTATGATGATAAACAACTGTTAACGACTGTCAACAACTTTGTTCATAAAACATCAGTCACAGTCTTCTGAGAAGCTGACACACTTATTTAGCAGGGTTGGGTTTTTTTTAAAACATAATCAAGTGAAAAACCAATGATGGTAATCCCATAGAGTGCATCTGCATTATCAAATGATCTTGTGATATTTTACCACAGCTACATTTGGCCACTGCAGTCTACTGGTCTACATGACCTACAAATAAATCTAATTCCAGCTTGATGCTACAAAGTGACTTCAGCATTTTCATCTGCAGTTCACTGTACCTGCCTAATTTCAAGAGATATTTCAGAGTCATTACTAGACAGCATAGTCAGGCAGTTATTCACAACAAATATTGGGATACAATACATGGCAGAGCAGATATTTTCAGGTTCAGACCATGCTTTTTTTCAGTAGGTAAGGACTCATAAAAAGAAAACAATCATATTATATATATATATATACACACACACACACACACCTACATACATACTACTGCGGGAAAATAAAGGGTAATTCTGTATTTGGTTAACTACCTTGAATAAAAAAGAGGTTCTTA
>JAWWEV010000001.1:60345500-60396933 GCA_035583235.1 Hafferia zeledoni | reverse complement strand
TCTAAATTTCAAGCCAAAAAAAAAAAAAAAGAGAGAAGAAATCATATATTAAATCTAAATGTTTATGTAAACCATCTTTATTTAAAGTTTCCTATGACTGATTAATTAGAAATTAATTTGTTTGCAATCTTTCTTTGAAAAAATCATATCTAAAGTAATTTAGTTATTTTGCTTACTGTGAGAATCTGTTTTATAAAACAATCAGCAAATATTGTTCTGGAATATAATTGCCTATTAGATATCAAAGAGGAAATCAAACTGAGGTAAAAAGTACAGAATAAAACATTTCAGACAGAGAGAGACATGTATATTTTAGTCACATTTTGTATTTTCTAACCTTGGAGAGGAAAATATAGCATTTTCTATAAGCTTTCAGTGTCCCAGTTACCCTACTCTAACTATAATGACAACATGCATCTTTGATGACATGGATGAATACATCTAAAATTCAAGTCTTCCTTCTAGCAAAACTGTAATCCAGTACAGAAGGTCAATGATGATCTGCCTTTTAAGGCCAACTCTTTGTGAGTAGTAAGCAGCTTTTTCTTGTTAGGCTTTTTCTCTCTGCTTTGCTATCTGATTTCTGCAGGGACATGCATCTATTTACCATGCTGAATTCTGCTGTTCATCTTTTGCATCTAATGTATTTTTTTGTTCATTTCCTAGAAGGAGACAAACAGGACTGGCTTTATTGGTAGCATTCTCCAAAGGCACAGTCAACGAAGATGCAGCTAATCCCCTCCTACTTATTATTTGGCAATGTCTGCCAATAGGATTTAGGAATCCCAAAAGGCAATGTTTAAAGGGAAGGGTTAAATTCAGCTCCTGTAATGCCATTCCCTGTTCCTGGGATAATTCATCATATTCAAGGAATCTGATCCATGGAGGGACCTAAGGCTGCCAATTAAAATAAATTAAACTAGATGGACAACTGTCTGAGTGAATGAAATTGCTGTCATGATCTGAAGTAACTTTATTACAGTGAGAAGCTATGTTGGTACAGACAGTTCTTTTAATCAGCTCCAAAGGGCCACATATTCCTTGCAGGAACTTGTGCTTGGGAGGTATCACCTCTAGAACTAAGCTCCCTGAGAAGCAATGATATTAAGGGAAACCTACTAGGGCACTTGATTTAACATTAAAGTGAATTTATCAGCTACTCCCAACTTTTTGAGAGACTAATTGAATTATCAAAGCTGCAATGGGAAATGTAAAGCCTTCTGAGAACAGATTTTTAATATAGATAAAATCCTTAAATCATTCCATGTGATTATCTTAAAATGTAGAAATAGCCTGGGTGCTGAAATACACCTGAATTTAAGATTTCTTTTGCCTTTCTAAAGCCTCTGTCTACCCACCAAAATTATAGCAAACCATAAGTGTTTGGGATAGGAAAAAAGACTAAATTATTTTAAAACATCTATTCTGTGTTCTCTTTCAATGTCTTCAGGTATGCTGGGTGCTCACCAGGGTAAATTCTATTAAAATTGTTGCTCAACTCTTTACAGCAAAAATTTTAATCTTTCAATTTTTAAAGGCTTTCAAGAGAATATACAACTTTCCTCATTTTTGGTGAGACCATACATGATTAAAATCAAAGATCAATGCATCATCTGCATGAACTTGGACACCCAATAGTGAAAGAAATGCTACTATTAACCTAGACAGAAATTACATCTGTGAAAATTCAACCTTGCCCAAAATTTGAAAGATAATTATCTGACAATTTATTTTTAATTTTTAATTACGTCTCTTTGATGAACGTATTGCTGTCGAATTATAGAACAGATTCCATCAAAAGAGACTAGAGGAATGCGTGTCTGGCAAAGGCTATTTATTATGTCCCACCCACATTTTGCAAGAGAACACTTTCATACACATTCATAAACGTTAATGTTCATGGAAGATATTGTTGAATCCGTATTATAGAGACAAAGCTGTGTCTACAATACATTGTCATATTCTTGTTGACAAATGTATGACAAGTACTTAATGATTGTATTACAAATTGTAAAAATAATTGTAAAAGAAGAAAAAAGACATTAAAATTGAGAGTATGAGAGTAAAGCTTGCAAGGCTTGCATTGGCAGAACAAAAGATACAAGAGTAGCTTTGCCCCTGTAACCTCCTATGCTGCAATCAAGTGCAGTGACAACAATTGGAGGTGTTCACTACATGAAGAGGTGAAAAGAGGTAACTGTAAAGTGTGAATACAATTCTACCTCCATAATGCATTCATCCCAGAATGCAAGCACATATGTTAAAATGGTTTCTTCTTACCAAGCAGTTTTAGAGATATTTGAGTAAAAGCAGGTAAAGAATCACAGACACAGACTAATTTAATGGGATATTTATTACAAGGCATCAAGAAGGACTTATGCCATAATCTTATTCTATAACAGAAGTATATCCTGTCCAATAGTAAAACTGTTGATAACTGTAAATAATTAATAATTATAGCAAGAAACAACAACTTATCTCTTATACACAAAATAATCTGTAGTCTTCTCAACAGATGCTGCATTGTTTGCATTGTCCCTTTGCGTTATGGAAACCTTCCAGAGGCCTGCAGAATTGCCCAGTAAAGTGGACCTGGGAGCAGACCAGAAGCAGAGGCACTGTTGATTGCCTCTAATTTATTCCTCTACATAGAAAATGTCTATTTTTAAGAGAAGGGGGAAAAAAATGCAATTGCCTTCTTAATAAATTCATGTATATTCTTTCAGTATTTGCAAATCAAATGTGTTGCCAGACTTCCAAGGTTCTCAGAAGTCAGTTTGCTTGCCCCTGATTTTTTGAGGGTCATTTCACTGACAGTTACATTTTTTGATGTTCCACTGTGACCAAAGGAAAACTGAAGTTATTCAGAACTGAATATTTTTACACATTCACTGGCCTTCCATCAAGGCCTCTAAGCGACTTGGTCTAGTGAAAGGTGTCCTTGTCCATGGCCAGGGGAAAATAGATGATCTTTAAGGTCCTTTCCAACTGAAGCTATTCTATGACTCCCTGATTCTATGATCTTTGTTCCACTACTATTCCTATTCATGACAGTTTTGTCTTCCTTGAGCTACTCCAAGGAGTCATTAGTCTCCCCGTGCTTAGTTCTGTTCACTAGATCTGTTCCTGTTGCACTGTCTAAAAAGATAACATGGTTGCAATAACACATAGTTTCACAAGCAATGGAACTAATTAGAACCTATTGTCTGAAAAATTTTGTATTATTATTATTCACTAATGTGTTTTGGGAGGCACGGCCTACTTGAAGCTTTCTAAGTAACTGAGGCATTGTTAATGGCTCTTTTCAGTCAAGAGTCTTCAGTGTCTAATAATCTGTGACATCAGTTTTTAACTTACACTGAACACTTACATAGTCTATTACAGCTGTCTATACCCACAAAATTTGTGGAAACTTACTTTTAAGTCCTGCATCCTTGGATAGATACTGGTTCAGAAGTTCTGGGCAATTAGGGAACTGGACAGACACAGAATGTAATTTCATGGAGTTATTTCTAAAAAAAACTGAAAATGCATCATTAATGCTACTATAAACTACTTATTGGCTAAATTTTTGAAATACTGCTTTCTGACCAAACCATGTTTAAATGACTGCTCATTGAGAAGCAGATTATCCTGGTCAAAAAATTCACTTATACGTCCAGGTTAATTCTCTCACTAAATAACTCAGACTTTTCGACTTGATGTACAATAATGCTCTGTGAAGTTTACACAGACAGGTATATACATTTACACCTTGCTAAGGAATGTAAGAGAGACATAACCCCAGATACTTGCATGCCTCCAAGGAAGGTGTCCATATATGAAATAGGTGCCTAACTTCCCATTATAGCATATGGAGTCCTGCTGAAGAGAGTCACCATTATGTGTGTGCTTATGTAGAGATTTATAGTTGATCTGAATCCTTTGATAATGATGTGCATGAACAAGGATCAAAATTTCACTCCAAAAGTCTAAATATAGATGTAGGTAACCAATTTTTGGCAGAAATACTTGAAAATACTTGATTCCCTATCCTGAATACAGTCTTCTGTAATGAGATACTTTGCAAAGAATTTTGTCAGTGATTATGAGCAGAGCTGCAGAAGTGGCATCTAATTGATTTCATTTTGTTTCTGTGTTAGGAAAAGTCCTGATTAATCACTCTTGCTACAAAAATGTGCTATTTTTTCACAGCAGTTTTCAAGAAAGCTGTTTTGAAGTTTCTTGGAAGACACACTCCAGCTTGTTATGCCCAGCTGTGTAACATCACACAACAACACACTCACACATGATTAATGAAATCATATCATCCTACACCAGTCAATAAAAAATTAATTTAACTTCCTTGAAAATTCCTAACCCTCCCATAAGAACAAAAGATCTCCTAGTGCTACTTAAAAAAAAGGATCAGATTAGCTTCTGTACTCCTATACTTGAAGAAAAGGACAAGAAAGAAGTTTCAGGAAATTGCAGGACAAAAATTAATCACATGAGGCCAATAGATTTCTGTCAGATCAAAACATAAATATTAGGTGGGAGAAAAAGCCAAAAGCTGAGGAAATACTTCTGCTGAGAACTGCTTCTCTGAACCAGAACTGCAACTTCAGACTTTCCATCCTCTAGTATGAACTATATTATAACCTCCAGCCAACAATAAATATCACTTATTTGGATACAGTTTTAATTAAGTATCATCTAAGATCAGTCCACACATGGAAGGGATTTACCCTCATGAAGTACAGACTTAAGAAACTCATAATTTTATACTGACTGCAGTTACCTCACACCACATGAGGCATGGACTCAGACACATACGCTAACACAAGTAAAAAGCAGTAATACCATTTCAAGCTTTATAATTTTGGTCAGGTATAGAATTTGTCCCCACATGAACAGGAAGGTTATAAATTAAAAACTTTTTCATTCTCAGCTGAAATTTGTGTCTTGCAGTAAAGTAGGTAATAATAAGACAAAGTATTTCATGCTTTAGCAAAAACTGCCTTTTCAATAAATTTACACGAGGTAGTAATGAGCTACATTGTGCAGTTTTTAATCTGCTCTAAAAGAAAGTGGGAAGTCATTCCTCTGCCCAGCTCTCAGGTATTAAGTCTGTACATTTTTTATGTTGACAGCTCAGCTTCAGGCTATAAAATTGAAGAACCTGTTCTACATTTACTATTTAAAACAAGAGCAGAAAAACTAAACCTCCATCAATCTGATGCCTTAATTTTATGGCTTATCTTGTGGCAAAAAATGCATCATACGAAATATTTGCTCCGATTCTACAGACAGATCCATGAACTCACTGGTACCTGTGAACCATGCGTTCCTGTAGAGACTGGTGGTAACGATGTAGCTGGAGTTTTAAGCGTACTATAACATAGAGCTACTGCTATTCACTTGTAATTACACTAAGAATCTGTAATAAGAATGTATTTAGAAAATGTGTGTGCACACAGCACAAACCCAAAGTAATACAGGTTCACACAGTCTGTTTAACACACCTGTACCTCTTCCAAATTGCATGCTTTCTTTTAGAAACTCTATCAGGACAAAAGCATAGAATAAGACAGTGATAAAATTTTAAACAGTATTTTTCAGAGGAAATTTATATTCAAATCTCTTGAACACAAGATTAATACAAATATGCAGTTTCTTCAACAAATTACTTGTAAAGTCTTCAAGAGATAAAAGTCTATTATGTTTTGATATGTGACTTTTTAAGCTGCAAATGTTTAAAAAACAAACCCTATGCATTTTTAGAATCTCACATGTAAATTTTGGATCACAGGAGTAGACAGTATTTGCTCACCTGAAAGAAGTAGATCAACAGACTGAAGTCTAGTTGTGATGGTGTGTAGGGTGAGGATAGCAAAGGAAAGCAAAGTCGGGAATGCTTGAAAAATAAAATATTTTTAGTTAACGAGAAGAAAATGAAAACTTTGGAGAAAGGATTCATTTCATATCTGAATCCCTCTTCCAAAATAGTCTCTGATTTTATCTTACTCCTGTGAATAGCCATGTCTGAAAAAGGGTGGTAGCCTTTGCATTAAAGCACACAATACTTTTAGCTAAGGACCAATGCAGAGCATATTCAAGAATAACTATCAGGTAAACAATCTGCTCAGAGTAAAACAGAGTGTATGGTGTAGCAGTGATGTGAACGATTTAGTGTAGTGACTACATGTAGTTTCAGCTCCTTTTTTATATAGCTCTATCCAGACAGCAGTTTCATAATGCGTTCAAACTCAGAGACAGAAAACATCAACACACCAGACATAGAAAAAAAAAAAAAAAAAAAAAAAAAGAGATATATTCTTAAAGAACTATAGTTCAGTTTGCTTTAAAGCATGACACAAGTGTGAGAAACACAATAAAACAAACAAGTATAGCTTGGTGGCATTTATTTCATAAAGGTTGTGAAAAATGTGTCTTGTATGGATTATTTTGATATTTGCAATGGATGAAAATAATAGCTAATTACATAAGCTATCAACAACTTCCTAGGAAAAGAGCTTATACAGTTTCTGACCTGATATCATATTCATTTAATCTAATTTATGAAACTGCTTGAGGAAACATTCAGCTGCTTTCCTGAAACACTGACTTGGGGATTATTGGAGCTGTATAATTGTTCAACTGATCAGACTTAAAAAGAAACATTTTGTTTTACATTACTCTTGCAGAAATGGGCAATGAATTTGAGAAATAGATTGCTCTCTACAAGTCTTGCCAAAAATGTCTAGCTGAGAGGAACCACAGCTACATTTTTTTAAGCAGTCTCATTTTCTTATTTTCAGTCTTCATTCAACAGCTGTTTCCCGTCCCCTCCTCTGTAAGATAATTATGCAGAAATCCAGCATAAAACAGGTTGAGCAGTTAATAATAGGCAGCTTAAACATTTTTTCCTATTGATGCACTGCAGATGTTTCTGTCTCTTTCTTTTTTTCCTTTGGCTTCTCATTTAATTTGTATACATTTCTATCCTGATCTTGAAGTATGCTCTCGTAACATATGGAAGCATCTGAAAATAGGTCTGGAAAATGCACATGTTCATAAGTTTCTTACTGGATAGAGCAGTTTTTCCAGTAATATTGAAGGAATTTGACTGAGATAGGTGGTCTCTCACAACACTCACTCAAGAAAGACCTCCAGACCTTTTAAAGATATACTATGTAAATGTTGATAGTCTTTTAATATATGTCTATGTATATGTTTCCTCTTTCCAAAATAATTTCATGAATCCTAGCAAGCCCAGTAACAGTGAATGTTTTCTCTGTAGGTTTAATAATGTATAACTTCTGCTTGTAAACTGAGGACTGGATAATCTGTTTGGTTTGGGGGTGTTTTTTCTGGATTTTTTTTTTTTCCATAGTGTTGTAGATATAAGCTCTATATTCTTGGTATTTCAGAAAAACTATTGCATATTTGCCGTATTTTCTGGCTACTTGTGCAATAAATGCTGATTTTAACATTTTTTTCAGCCTATCTGCTGCATGATTTTTTTACATTTATTTGCACTCATCTATTACATTATATATAATATGGATGAGATACTACCCCTAATTAATGAGACACCACACAATCTGATGACTCCTGATGGAGGAAAAATATCTGTTTTCATTTACCTCACAAGTTGATAAATAGTAAATAAACAGCACAGCAGACACTTGTAAATTCCTAGTTTATCTATGAAATATTTGTTCTTTAAAATGGTCACAAAATTGCAACTTCTAATCTACTGGGTTTAAAGTAAAAGAGAAATTCTGCCATTGGTTAATGTTATACCTAGTAAAGCAAGTTTTACAAAGATGAATAAAAAAAAATTTTTTTAACTAAATACGAACTTTAAAGAAATCTGAAACTTTAATATCTTTTCCGTAGGCAAAATTACATGTAGGATAGTTACTGATTTTGAGGTTATTTAATTTTCCTTTTTTGCTCTGAAATATGGCTAGTTTCCCTCTCAGGTAAAAGGTTACAAATCATTTTCAAATTAAAATAAAAATCCAAACAAACCAAACCCCCCAAAAAATACCCAACCAAAACAGAACTCCAATTTCCATTCCCCTTTTGTCACACACAAAGTAAAAAAAAAAAATACTTGGTATTTTTTAAACAGGTAGCTAATGCTAGCAGCTGCTTTAATAATGAAAGATTACATGGATAGCTTTTATAATGTCCCCAGTCAAGTTAGCCATATATATGTGCATACAAAGCAGAAAAATTCTTTTGTAATGGAAAATATTACTTTACAAAAAATTATTATTTTCATAAAGGAATTCTTCAGCATATATTTGAAAGTTGCACTTTTAAATTATCGAAGTTGCAGAAAACTCTTGTTCCATATCATTCTCACCTGCTCCCAGCAAAAGAATTAAAGTAGAAAAGGCAGTTTATACATAGGCAAGAAAAGGTAAAGAATGTGAGAAGAAACTGAAAGACCCCCTGCATCTGGCATATCCCCAGATTACCCTGGAAATCTGCTTAGAACTACCTGCCAGGTCATGTGTTGACACTTACAGTGCACCCATGTGTGCCTAGAAAACTGGTGTTCTTGGAATTAATCCATTTGGACTGCAATTTAGTGAAGTGTATTAGGTTGTCGTGGGGTGAAAGAAAATAAATAAATTTTTAAAATGTAACAGTATCTTCAATACAAACACGAAGAGCTCTTTTATATAGGATTGATATATCTGTGCTACAGTTTATGATAGTTTTTCTATATACCATCATACCTAAATGGAGCCTACCAGAAAGATGGAGTGAGACTATTTTACAAGAACTTGTAGTGATAGGGCAAGGGGGAATGGCTTCAAACTGAAAGAGGGTAGTTTTATACTACATATTGGAAAGAAAATCTTACTGTGAGGGTGGTGAGGCACTGGAACAGGGTACCCAGGGAATTTGTGGACACCCTATCCCTGGAAGTGTTCAGGACCAGGCTGGATGAGGCTCTGAGCAACCTGGTGTAGTGAAAGGTGTCCCAGCCCATGCAAAGAGGGTTGAAACTAGATGATTTTTAAAGTCGCTTCCAACCCAAGCCATTCTATGATTCTATGAAAAGTGTATTTTGCACACGTTTAATTTGTCCATTCTCTTTCTATACATGAAATTCGATTTTTTTTTCCCCCTACTATTCATCAACAACAGAGATTTTGTGATTGTTGTTAAGTAATGTTTCTTGTACAACAGTAAAGATACAATTAATACATATACACAAGATCACTGCAAGGTTCTACCAAGACATGATAGCTCTCAGAAGAAAGTAATGTCCTCCTATCTTATGGAGGGATTTCTTCTGACTTTAAAATGCATTACTTACAACCTTGACAAGCCCCAAGTCAGGTTTTATGATATTTCATTCATATTCTTTTCTACTGTCAATATTTGTGCTATTCTATTCTGATAACTGTCTTCCTCTTTAGGAGACCTGATTTGTTTTCTTACCTCCAGATTTCACCACTTTAGAATTTTCTAACATTGTTGTCAAAGGTCTCAGGAAAAAAGTTTTATCTGGTATCTGTTGCTTGAACCTATAGTCTTCTAAACAGGCAATTCTGTGCAACTCTACATCTACAATGTTAATATTATAAAACATACATTTATGATGTTTCAAAATAATACTGCCCATTTACAAATCTTTTATTAAAGAATAGGAAAAAGTTTTAATTGATTCTTTGTTTATAATGGAATCGCACAAGCTATGTGTGCACCAAAAATCACAAACTTCAATACAGTGATTCACAAAAAGAGGTTCATATGTAAGAAAATGGTAATTCAAAAATCTGAATTATGCCCTTAGCAGCTCAAGAAGACAAGCAATGTTGACAGGAAGGTAGCTGGTACCAATCTTAACTGGAGCAGGCTGTCAAATAAGTCATCTTTACTTTCTTTGCAAAATCAGTATTTTAATAAATGCTAAGAGATTCACCAACTACACCAAAATGACATTCACTATCCAATCATCTAAATCCTGAGTAAGCCCAGGAAGATGTTAATTAATAAAAAAAATCCCAAACCCTAAGCAAGTTTAATACCCTTGAAAACTCAGTCTGGACATGGATCATGGCATATACTCAGCAGTATACTGGGAGTTGATCTAGAGAGAAAGATAAGACATTAATTATTCTTATAGTCCTGTACTGCTGTATTGTTAAATAGTGTGAACCATGAGATCTATCTAGATTGTTTGATCTAGGGAGAATGTCCTATACCTTTATGTGAGAAATAAGCAAAAATTGAGCCTATCCTCCACAACTAAGACCCACACTTGTGGCGAACAATATAATTATCAGTGTATCTTCAGGTCCTATCTATAAATATCATGATTAGATCATATGTCATATGTATTAAGTGATATAATTCATGTGATATGGAATAAAAAGTGAACAGCTTGCATGTAGCCAACAGCTTTACTTCTCTTTATTTCAGGAAAATGATGCTACCTTCACTAGGGAGATACTTGGAAAACATCAGCTTATGAAGGAATGTTTACTAGTTCAGCGGAGCAAATGGTCCTAAAAGACTCATAAATGTATTGTGATACACTCACAACTATACTTCAGCCTCCTGAGCTGAAATTCTACCAGTATAAAGAATAAAATAATCTGTGTTCTGGGAGGGTTACGTTGCTTAGAGATGTAAATTAAGAAGTTGACCTTTTTATGCTCTCTATCTATTCTGTGGAAGAAGAGAGACTCTGTCAGAGGGAATTTCAGTTTAAATTCTTCACATAGGTATTCAAATACTTTTGGAACAAGTTCTGTCTTTTTGACTACCAAAAAATCAGGAAGAAGAATCATTAACCTCATAAATTTCAACAAGGCCAAGTGCAAAGTCCTTAACCTGGGTTGGGCAATCCCCAGTATCAATACAGACTGGGAGATACACAGATTGAGAGCAGCCTTGCTGAGAAGGACTTCAGGTTTTTGGTGGATGAAAAGGTGGACATGACCCAGCAGTGTGTACTCACAGCCCAGAAAGTCAACCACTTCCGAGGTTACATCAAAGGCTGTGTGGCCAGCAGGTCAAAGGAGGTGATTCTAACCCTCTACCCAACTCTCATGTGACTTCACCTGGTGTGCTGCAGCCAGCTCTGGAATCCTTAGCATAAGAAAGACATGGATCTCTTAGAGACAGTTTAAAGGAAAGCCACAAAACACACCAGAGGGCTGTGAGGACAGGCAGAGAGAGTCACAGAAACACAGAATCTCAGAATACATCAAGTTGGAAGGGACTCACAGGGATCATTGAGTTCAACCCTTAGGCCTGCACAGGACCATCCCTAAAAGGCACACCATCTGCCTGAGAGTATTGTTCAAATGTTCCTTGAACTCTGTCAGGCTTGATGCTGTGACCACTTCCCTGCAGAACCTGATCCAGTGCCCAACCACCCCTCTGGGTGAAAAACCTTTTTCTAATATCCAACCTAAACCTGCCCTGACACAACTTCAGGCCATTCCCTTGGGTCCTGTAACTGGTCACCAGAAAGGAGAGACCAGTGCCTGTCTCCCCTCTTCCCCTTACCAGGAAGCTGTAGCTGCAATGAGGTCTCCCCTCAGTCTCTTCTCCAGGCTGAACAGACCAAGTGACCTCAGCCACTCCTCATATGGTTTCTTATCAAGGCCATTCACTATCTTCTTTGCCCTCCTTTGGACACTCTCTAGGAGCTTAATATCTTGTATTGCAGTGCCTAAAATGGCACACAATATTCAAGGTGAGGCCACACCAGTGCAGAGCAGAGTGGGACAACCACTTCCCTCAACTGGCTGGTGATGCTTTGCCTAATGGTCCCCCAGGACCCAGTTGGTCCTCCTGGCTGCCAGGGCACTGCTGACTCATATTGAACTTGCCATCGACCAGGACTTTCTGTGGCACTACTTTCCAGCATCTCATTCCCCAGTCAGTGCGAACATCCAGGGGTGCCCCACCTAAGGTGCAGAATCCATCACTTTGTCCTGTTGAACCTCATATGGTTGGCGATTGCTTGGCCCTCTGATTTGTCGAGGTCTCTCTGGAGAGCATCCCTACCTCTGAGGGAGTGAACAGCTTCTCCCAGTTTTATCTCATCTGCAAACTTGCTCAATATCCCTTCCAGTTCTGCATCCAAGTAATTTATGAAGATGTTGAAGAGCACAGGGCCTAAGATGGAGCCCTGTGGAACCCCGCTAGGGACAGATCTCGAGTTTGATGTTCCCCCATTCACTATTACCTTCTGTGCTCGATCCATGAGCCAATTGCACCCATGGTGTATTTATCCAGCTGAATGCTGGACATTTTGTCCAGAAGGATCCTGTGAAAGACAGTATCAAAAGCTTTACTGAAATCCAAAAATATTACATCTTTTACAACTGGCTTCCCTTGATCAACTGGGTGGGTTATCTTGCCATAAAAAGGAAATCAGGTTTGATAAGCAGGACTTTCCTCTCATGAAGCCATGCAGGCTGTGACTGAAGTCAGTATTGTCTTTCAGGTGTTTTTCAATACTTTCCAGCATAATCTTCCCCATAACTTTCCCAGGCACTGAAGTGACACTGACAGGTCTGTAGTGTTCGGGGCAAACACCTTCCTTTTTTGCCTTGTTTTCACAAGAAGATTCCTATTCAGCCAAGCTGGCCTTTTGCCTTGCCTGCTTGACTTTCAGCACTGGGGAATAGTCTGCTCCTGTGCCCTTAGGAGGTGATGTTTGAAAAGTGACCTGCACTGATGAACCCCAGAACCTGCATAAACATTTTCCCAGTGAACCTTGCTAATTCCCTGAGCAGCCTGAAGTCTGCTCTCCTTAAGTCCAGGGCTGAGGTTTTGCTGGCACCTTTGCTCCTGTCAACAGAGATTTTAAACTCAATCACTTTGTGGTTGCTGTGACCAAGAAGGCCACCAATCTCCACTCTGCTCATGATATTCGCTCTGTTGAAAAGGAGCAGATCAAGGAGAACACCTTTCCAAGTTGTCTCCCTTAGGATACGTTCCACAAATTTGTCATCCAGGATTTTTAGGAATCTTCTGGCCTAGGTTGTACCAGCTGTGTTATGCTACCAGTTAATTTCTGGAAAGGTGAAGTCCCCCATCAGGACAAGGGCAGTTGACGTGGAAGTGTCCCTTAGTTCCTCAAAGAACAATTTGTTGGCATCATCATCCTGGCTGGGAGGTCTATAAGACTCCCACGATGACATCCATATTATTTGTTTGCCTCTGGATAAGAATAAATGACAAATTTGTGGAACAGATCCTAAGGGAGACAACTTGGAAAGGTGTTCTCCTTGAGCTGCTCCTTTTCAACAGAGTGAATATCATAAGCAAAGTGGAGTTGTTCAGCCTAGAGAAGAGAAGGCTCTGAGGAGACCATATAGCAGCCTATCAGTATATTTATGGGTGTTTATAAGCAAGATGGAGAAAGACTTTACTAGGGCCTGTAGTGACAGAACAATGGGCAATGGTTTTAAACTGAAGGGGGGTATGTTTAGATTAGATATAAAGGAGAATATTTTAAGATGAACGTGTTAAATCCTGCTTTTGTTAGAGAGGTTGGACTAGATGATCTACAAATGTCCCTTCCTACCCAAACCTATGATTCTATGGCTACATAAATCATGTATCCTAATTTTTGTGTTCTTTATTAGTATGAAGTTGTCACAAACAGCTACCTGAAAGTAATATTTTCTGTTTCTGCTGGTTGTCTGCAAAACTGTCTCACCCAAGGAGAAAGTGATATGTCCTAGCTTCAGTTTTCACTTCCGTATATGACATTCCATAGTTCAACTAGAATTCAGATTTTAACTAGATGGGACACAGACTATCAAAAATGCATTAATTTAAAGTTGATGTACTCAGCTGTTTTTTCTTTCTAGAGAGAAAATGAAAGATCTTAATTCAAGATCTTAATACACCACTGGGAGGTACTTAGATACTGCTGTCATGAGAATCAACAGAATGAACAAAAATACCTAATACATAATAAAAGCAATGAAGTAAAGTGTAGTTCAGAGAACTATCTGCTTTTTCCATAATAGCTTGGCAGTATACATGGAAGGTGTGCATATATATTTATAGTCATTTTTTTCCTACTACACAGTGATTATAGCAATCTGCTCTTTTGCTCTATGTCCATTTGACAAGCACGATTTCTTCAGAAATAGATACATGCCTTTCACTTCCAAATGGACAAGATGGCTGAAAGGCCTGGATGCTTTTAAGTTACTACATTTTGCCAGAACAAACCAGAATACTAATCATGAGCATGAAATAACTAACATGAACAAAACTAGCAACAAACCATCCTGCTGGATGGCAGCATACTGGAATGAACACAATGTAAAGATTATTGCATAAAAGATAAATAGTAAGGTGGATCACAGAATGCAGTCATTATTACAATGTTTTCTTGTTGGAGTCTTGTTTTGATGAGCAAATTTAAGAAATAATCATAAAAGAAAACCCCAAAACATTAAAAGATGGTTAGGGCAGGAAGGATTTGAGGCCATTAACCTTTACAGCGCTTTCTTTGCCCTAAGCAATCTTTGTGCTTTCATAACATGAGTTACTGATGTTCATTTAGAGACTGAGATGAAAATAAAAGTGCATTTCACTCATGGACTAGTATTCATGTTTTGTTAAATGTACCCACTTAGTCACTGACATAGACTCACTTTCCTGGTGAACCTTAAGAGAAAATGCAATTATTCAAATGTGAAATTCTGTGTAATTTCTTTTTTTTTCCTCATGTATCTCAGCAATTTAGGCTGTGTCCAGGAAGATCACATAATCACCTTCAAATGTATTGCCTTAATCTATACAGAACTGCCAAAAAGTTGCAAACTTAGACTTCTATAAAAAGAAAATCACATTGCTGTAAACAAGGACAGTACAGTATACAAAATACTTACTAGAAATAAATAAAAAATAAGCTAAGAAGCAATGTTCCTGGTCAGAGGGGAGTGTTGTGGTTTAACCCCAGATGGCAACTAAGCATCACTCAACTCCATTCAGTCACTCCTCACCACAGTGGGATGAGAGAGAATTGTAAAAAAACCCCAAACAAACAAGTGATGCATAGTACAGTTGCTCACCACTCAGTGACCAATGACCATCCAGTTCCCAAGTAGTGACCCCCAGCCAGCTATCCCCGTGGTTTATATGCTGAGCATGATGCCACATGATATGGAATATCTCTTTTGCCAGTTTAGGTCACCTGTTCTCCCAGATTCTTGTACTTCCTCCAGCTTTCTCACTAGCAGGGCAAGAGAAGCTGAGAAGTCCTTAATTTAGTGCAAGCATGACTTAGCAACAACTGAAAATATCAGTGTGTTATCAACATTATTCTTGCACTAAATCCAAAACACAGCACGGTACTAGTCACTAGGATGATAATGAACTCTGTCCAAGCTGAAACTGGGACAAAGAGTCAAACTAACAGATTAGGTTAGACAGGGAAAAAGAATAAGAAAGGGAAAACTATGTAGGCAAAAGTGGTGAAAATATTAAAATTACATGCCTTACACAAAATAAGAAAAAAGATGAACAAAAGGTAAAATGCTAATTTTTAGATCAGAGATAGAAGCAACATACCCTAATGAAAAGCTAATAAGAAGAAAAATCAAATAGCAAGGTGAAAAACAGTATATGACTACCAGGGATGATTTAAATTATTCTATAAGAAAGATTGAAAAGTTGATATTGCAAGAAAAAATTATGCAACACCAACACCCATGGAACAGAGGGAAAGTTGAAATGCTGGGGGAGAAATGTAATGTAATAATTGGTTCAAAAGAGTGTGATAAAACTCACAGGAATGTTATTAATAACAGTAATGATGATGAAGATGATTGCACAGATTTAAAAAAAAAGTCAGGAGCTAAGAACTGTTATGATGAAATTAAATAAAAAAATTAAAAAAGGAACAATTTGATCCACTTGAAAATATCACTAATATCTGTGCAGTCTGATTAAATGTACTCTTCCTAATGCATATTTTAGTGCCCATCAACAGCAGATAAAGTATTACACTGAAATGCATGCATAATAATAACACAAGCCTAAACCATTCAGTTGCATCACAAATAATAATTATCTGGGACACTAAAAGATCATGGCAAAAGCTAATCTAATAAGTCTTCCATCATCCTTTAATACTTTAAAACTGTGCTGTGAGCTAAACAGTTGTCAAAATTGAGTTCTGTTTACACCGAGCTGAGTATCAGTGAAACAGAGATCACTGCTGAGCTCTAATTACAAAAACAAATTGTTCTCTTTGTAATCGAGCCGAAAAGGTTAGTCTGCTTCTCATCCTGCCCTGCCACAGACTTTATGCTTATTGGAGGCACAAAGGTGGATGAAAGATCATATGTCTTTTGTTGAACAGATATGAATTGTATGAGAGGAGACATAATACAAAGACCCCACCAGGTAACACCAATTAGCTGCTGCCTTGCAGGGATGAGATCACAGAGAGCCAGTGACTACTTCATACCAAATATTGTATTTAATTTTAACTGAGCTAATGGCATACTCCCTTCTCTGCAAAGTGCAGTGGCTAAAGTGTGACCTGCCAGATAAGTGCAGTCCATGACTATCTTCCTTCTTAAGGAAGGTATAGATGGTAGAGGTTATCCAGAGATGCACGGGGAATTTGTTTTCTCCTCAAGATCACATTGACTTACATCCTTCATAATGTATAAGAGTGTATATAAGAACTGCAGTTGTGTACACTCCACCTTATATAAATATGAGCTGGTGGATGCATTTGTGGAATCTTGACTGCATATGAATTCAGGAACCATACTATGAGCAAGCTTACATCCTAAGACTGAATTCAGATTTCATATTGCAAAGTACTGCCCATATGAATGTTCAACATGAAGAGAAGTAGGAGAGATCACTACTTGTCTTCTAAGGTTTTATTCATTCCTACTGAGGAAAGATAGGGTTCCATTAATTTTGCTGCAATGAAGTCTTACATTGATAGTCACTTTGATGTCCAGCTCCCCACTTCCCAGATCTCTTGACAATAAATTCCTCTATCACAATCATGGATTAGCTGGTGTCTGGCACCAATAGAGATAAAATGTTGATTGCGTACTAAAAGCCATGGTTGCCTGTACCATCACTTCTCTACAGATATGTAATTCATTTCTTGAAAGAAATGCTATTACAATGTAACTAAATATAACACTGGTCCTCAGCAGGTATCACTGTGATGAGAATAGCCTGTCACAGTCAGAGGGAAAAATTTGTTTTACACAGGACAGTCTCTGCTTATTCACTGCGAGTGAAAATACAGTTTGCATCATCTCTTACGTTGTTTTCCTTATCTGGCATGATAGCTACAATCTATATTTCTCAGCTCTGTGCCCCAGGGACTGAAACTACCAAAGTAGAAGGAAAACACATATGCTAATAAAAATGCAGTACCAACCCATATCATGAACAGAACCAGAGTCATCTTTGATTTTCAATGCGCTTAGAGCCCTTTCCAAGACAGCTGCTAAATTACTACTTTAAAACACTGAAAGTCAGCATAAGAAAAGGTCTTATTTTATGAATAACTGCTACCTCATACATGCAGTCTAGCTCAAATAAGAATACTGATTCATTATAGCTAGCACAGAGTTTTGCATCTAGAACTCAAATCAAAGGTTACTGAGAAACTTCATTACAATGGCAAAGCAGACTGTTCCTTTGAATAATGAATTACTAAAACGAAAACAAAAACTGAAAAAAGGCAATTAAATCTACTTAATTTCAACATTCTACAAAACTCACCAGATCTAAAAATCTAAGGCTCATTTAAAGCAAATGGAGTGGGTCATTAACAGCTTATTGAAGATGTCAATCAACTGGAGATGTGGAAAGAATTTAAACACTTGTAAGTACTGGCAGTCCTCATGACTAATTTTTTCTTTTTGTTCTACTAAGGGGAAAATTTCAGTCTTGCACCCCTATTGGAATTAGAAATTCCTCCCGATGTAGATTTCTATTTACAATTTTTTTATAAGGTATCTCTTCTAAAACTAAAGATGTTAAAAAACTTCATGCCTTAGGAGCAGAATGTCTACCTTCTTTATCTAGGCTAGTTAAACAACAATAATTTTGAAGTTTGTTATTATCAGCCTGTGTGCAGGTGCATTGAAATGGTACATATATTTCATTTGCCAAATGCGACTTCAATAGATTTAGGAATCTTTAAAATTCTTTTGAATTTGTTTGTGTGTAGAACGAGTCTGAACTTTCTCTTGGGAAATTATTTCACAGTAATCACTCATGGTTTGCAAAGAAAATGCATTATTCTTTGATATCCTTCTCATAATTTTCTGATTTAAAAGGGGAGAATATAAAGACATTACTCTAAACAGAAGTAAAAGTTGAATAGAAATCTGCACTATTTTCTCAGCCCAGAATGATAAAGTATACATTTGCTTGGGTATAGCAAAACAGGACTTGTAATCTGATTAAGTCTGTAACACAAGCATAAAACAGTATATAATGAATAAAAGTGGAATTTTTAAGCTCTTATCTGTAAATAAGTTTTATAATTAAGACATCTTCCTCTAAATGCAAAAAAAAAAATGTATTCAGCTTAAGGGTTTTATATCTCATCCTTTACCCAATGATATTTTAGCTACAATTCTAGCTTGGTAACTTGAAAAATTAACCAAGTGCTGAAACTTGAAGGCCTATTTTTTTTTTTTTTTTTTTGCATATGCAGAATGAACATTCATTCATGCCCATTCATTCACTTCAAGTATCTTACATGAAAAAGACATATGAAGATAAAATTGCCGGTATTGGTAAATGGTTGGAGATTGTCTTGCAACATCTTGCTTATATGTAGCAGAACTGTTTTTCAAAGGATGTGATTATTCTAAAAGACATAGGAAGGTCTTTTATTATTTTTATTTTTTTTTCATTCTGCTGCAGTATCTGTGAAAAGACTCACAAAAACCTCTGTGTCAAGTGTGCCTAGTTTCAGAAAATTGTATAAACTGCAACAGGCTAAAGTAACTGCCCACTTCTTCATTTGGTCAAAAATAATTTTACTCAGATGAAGTAAGAAACCATGACATTTGCCATAGTTGTGTTTTGCTTTAAGCAGCTTTGCACTGCGGATTCATGATGTTTCAGGCTAGGAAACATCAGCAGAGAAGACCTAGTTCTGACAGAAGAAGGTTCTCCTTTCTTTAGTCTGTGATTCCACAATATGTAAAACTAAGCTAGATCATTCCTCCCTGGCGTCCACTCTGTGTTTCTATTATATTTCAATATTATGGTGAGTAGGTTCAAGAGCTTAAAAACACATTAAAAAAAAAGAACAAACAAAACCCAAATAAGTTTCTGTCAGTTTACCTTCCTGAACTGGTTTGCTAAAGGTTCACAAGGACTCTCTCCTTTAAAATGCCCATGTGGACAAATGGGGCTGTATCATATTGATGGAACTAGGACTGTTTAACCGATTTAAACAAGTTAAAATTGTGACAGTAACTTTCAAATATTGGAGAGACTGTTATAGACCTCATGCATCCTCATCAGCATCTAATACTTATGGACAGTCACTCATAGTGTTATTCTCTCCTTTTAATGTTAAAAGTTTCCTTCTTGTTGTGAACACATTCATGACTTCCTAGGAATTGTCCTTTCAGGCAACACCTGCTTCAATAGCCAAAGAAAGATGGTCACAACAGAGAGGTTGTGAACTCCTCACAGTGGGGGCGAGTCTTCCCATGCAACCTGGGACTACAAGTCACACACTTGCCACATGCATTACAAAGGTTGTGTAAATGGAGCTGCTATGAGTCACAAATGGATGGATCCCAGCCTTACATCTCCTTCTGAAGTAGTGTTGTCACAAAAATGTCATAAGATTTGACAGGTAAAGAACAGCTGATTCAAGGTCAGCCAGCTGAAGAAGGATGTGATAATGGATGAAAAAAAGAGAACATTCTGAATATCTGTATGTTAGGAATGTCTTCTGTTTAATTATATACTGTATGCTTACTCAAGGAGTGCAAAGTCTCAAGACCTCATTAGACATACAGGAACTGGATTTCCTTGCTGTTACCTCAGTAAGTGTTGTTCTTTTTTTTAATGTCAGATTGGATAGCAACCATCAATGTCATAATCATGCTGTTGTACTTAGAATTATGTAGAAATCAGTCAGGCATACAAACATAATATGTTGCTACAGAAAAATGGAGAGTGATCAATTCAGACCTATACAGACCCTGTGAGACTGGGGTAGCTATAAGCTAAGAAGCAGCAAGGAGCACAGCTGCTGCTAGGTGGTAGGGAGGAGGTTACTCCATAGCAATTCACACAGTAGTTTCTCACAGGACTCTGCAGGTGCTTGAAAACAGCATGGATGAGATAATATAAACATTGGACTTGTGAGATATGGATTATAACCAATTAAATTTGTGGCCTGATGGTGTGAGGTTCAACTTTGCCAATGGTGTGTAGCTTTAACCCTATATAAATCATGTGTGGCATGTAATAAATTGACATTCACTCGATCACATTGATCTGTGTGTGGTGTCCAGTTCCTCTGCTGTATATATATTTATTTATTTTCTTTAATAATATGTAAAGAACAAGAAAAATGATTGTTTAAGAGGACAAGCTACCTCAACATGTAATATAAAAAAATCATATTTTCCATTGATTCTCAATTTATTTTCAATGCCAGTTCAAGAACCTGGCAATAATATTTAAGGTTTTGATAAGCAGGATGCATCTGAGAATAATTCTCTGTTCACTGCACAATGAGACAGCTGTGTCCCTCTAGATCACTCTCATGAGTGTGAAGCTTTCAAGACTAGAAATAAAATGTTCTCAGTTGATGGATGTCATTAGATGGAAAAGATACATCACAAGAAATAAACAGGGGCTCCAGTAAGATTCCCTACACTGAGCAAGTAATCAAAGAATAATAACAAAAGTAAACAAAACGAGACGTTTAAATACAGTAAACAAAAGCTGCCACATTTAAGGGTTGGAAAGCCAAGCCTCCCATTAACACCTCCATGGCTACATCAAACTTGTATGGTGTGGATCTACTGGGATTTACATTGTCTCCAGCTCCTCAATCAACATACCGAATTCCCAGTTTTCTAATGAAAATCAGGGTGGAATGAGATAAAAATTAATCCAACAGAGTTGTGAGGTTCCATGCAGGATATTCTCCCAGTAAACAGTTGAGCACAAGCGTCACAGATTGGTCACATCAGTATCTAATTGATTGAGGTTGTTGATTCTCACAGGCTGTGATGAGACACCTGGAAATGTGATTAAGGGTAAAGTAAGATCTGAATCCTAGCATACTGTATGTAATAATATGAACATCCTGTATCTTTCTTTGTCTTTTCACAGAAAATTTTTTACATCCTCACACTTTTTACAAGGTAACAGGATTCCTTTTGTTTCCGTTCATATAATACTACTGTCAATTTCTATTTTGTACTTGCCCAAACTCACGCTCCTTGCACACTATCCCCACAAAGTAGCTGGAAATGCTACTTTGGAATCAACCCTGTTTCTGCTGGATAGAAAAAGTGGTAGGATATACTTGAAGAGTTACATGGCTGGCAGTCACCACTGAGAATAAAGTGTATAATGCTAGCTCTCAGCATGTATCAGGGTGAAATTCAGGCTCAGCTGAACAGAGTTGCAGGTATCCTTGCCTACCTTTCAGCAGTTCAACCTGACAGAGCAGTGTACCACAGCTTTACATTCAGGCATGTATTGTTCTTTTCAGTAAGGAAATCCTGAATACAGCATTGATGGCATCGCTCGTTTGAATCAGCAAGCAAGCTATTAACAGGACACGGCTAGGTCAAATATTCCACAGGTTCAGGTGTTACTGTTACCCCTATTTAAAACTAAAATAGAAAGAAATTATCTTTTCCTAAGATTCCAGATGAAGGAAAGTTAAATAAATATATATTGTAATTGAATGAGAATCTGAGGAAAAAAATGTTAAACCTCTTAGATAAACTGAGAGCCTCCTATTCTTGTCTAAAAACATGTGAGTGACACTCAGTGGAACTCAAAAGGCTGATTCTTTTTCTACGGTTTCCCTGGCTGGATCTGAGTTAATACCTGTAAAAGTATCACTGCAGAAAACTATCTATTTTGTGTAACTGGTCTACCTATACTGTCCATGCAGCTGGAATGATACTGAATATACCTTTGGCCTGGGCCAGCTCTCATCCTGTCTGTCTGTTTCCAACATGATTCAGAAGTCACCATAGTCAGGATTCATGGCTGTGTGATCCTTCCCATTAACATAATGCTCTTTCTGGATTTTACCTAGAACCTTTGGAAAAATTCTGTGTGAAAAGGACCCTTGGGAATTACAAAAATAGGTGACTTTTCTGGTCTGCAGGATAAAAGAGACTTCAAGAGTGACTGTGGCCAGACCACAGAGTCAATTTCAGGGTCAGAGAAGCCTTGATATTAGAGTGCCTGTGGTTTATTTGCACTAAGTAAGGCTATGAGGGTGTTTTCTGAAAGGATCTGAGCAACGGTGAATGAAGATGCATTACATATGTGCTCCTTTCATGTCTTATGACTCTGTGTTTACCAGACCCAGACAGGAAGATGCAGCAAACTCCACACAGCTCTAGCAGTCTAGTCAGGAGCCACAGCAACCCAAACAGGTCCCATAGTCCACTGGGTGGACTGCACTGGGTGGAAAGCAGCCTAAGGCAAGGCACTGCTTTAATGAAAGACCTCCAAAGCACAAAGGTGAACACCAGAGCATGTAAAAGCACGTGTGCTTCTGTCAGAGACTACAATGCAATACTCTGAAAAATTCATTCTTCTCAATTAAACAGGCAAATGTAAAGATTGGCTTAATTGCATTAAACCACTAAGTGGATATTCTTACATTCTTCTTGTACTCTTATTCTTGTCATATAAATAATTAGATTAAAAGTGATTGGACTAATTCACCTGTAATATTAATTTGAACAAGTTCTTACAGCTGCCTCAGTGTAGAAAAAGATGAAAATATTAAGATTTTTGCTGGATTGAGGAAAAGTGGTAGTAGTAGTGGATGTTTTCATCCCTGAGTGGAATTCTACAACAATACATTGTGAAAGATCTCTAAAAGTATTTTTGCAAGGGTGAGGAAAGTCAAAATGAGAAAAAGGTAAGGAAGAAGCCTAAAACGGGCATTTGGCAAATTGTGTAACAACAGAACAATAAAAATACCATTAAAATTTTGTCTTTGATATCTACAGTGCATTACTAATATACCAAGCAAAAATGGACATGGCCATGTACTTACTACATGTACTTAAAACTGTTATTATTTTCCAAAACTCCCAGGAAGTGTGAGAAGAAAAATCAGAAGGAGCTGAAAACAGGAAATTGGTGCCAGTCATTGGAGAATACCAATATAATGTGTGGGAGGTTTTCCAGTCAAAAGGAAGCACAACATTGAATTTTTAGTTGAACATTAGTTACAGGTATAACTATTAAGTCTCTCTCTCATAAAAAATCAGTATGAAGAGGCAGACTTGAGTTAACTGAATCACAAGCAAAAGATAAAATTCAAGATGAGACTGCTAAGGGTCTCTCTAAAATTTAGTTGGAATAAATGTGTCTTATTTTTTTGTTCTTTTTTTTTTTTTTTTCCTGTCATTCTGTTATGGCATAAGAAAGAACAGAAAATGAAATCACATTTCTGCAGCATTCCCACATTTCTGCAGAGATCCTGTTTCTGCTTTTTGCATTTTAGACACTCATATAGTTTTTGATATGGTTTTTGAGGTCAAAAATTGACTTAGATAGAGTCAACTTTAATTAGTAAATAACGAGATATTTGTAATGAATGGAACACATCTAAGAAGAGTAAGAATCATGCAAGTAAGCACGAAAAAAAGGCTGGTGACATTGAATTGGCTATTTTTTTATATTAAAGGCAAATCACAGGTATAAAAAAGCACATAATCTCAGATAATTGTCAGCTAGAGTGAAGTCACAAACTGTAAAGTGAAAAAGAAAAAAAAAATAAGTTAAAGTTAACCATATTTGGAAAGGTAGTAGCAAAGAAAAACTTCAACAAACAAAATCCTAATTGAACAGGACACATAAAATTTGGTAGCTAGACCAAAACCAAGTATTTACTTGATTCTATACTATTTTTTGTTGTCTGAAAAGCAAGAACTCCAGTAACTGGTTCTCTTTGAGGAATGTAATGCAACAGATACCTCACAAGGGCAATAGAAAAAAATGCCCAGCAGAAATCACTAAAATTATAATTCCAAGATACAAATTATGCAGGAATGATGAAGTACCATGGAACTTACAACTAGACAAATTCACAAGAGGATGAACTGTGCTTACTTGGTTTACTTTTTAGCATTCAATGGGCCAAGTGGAAAAAGAAATTATCTATAAGCTACACTGTAATGCTGGCCATGAAGCTCTCAAATTCAATGTCTCTAGAGAAAAGAGAAAAGGAGAAGGAAAAAAAAAAGGCTACAGAAATATTAAATTTAAAAAATCTGAACTACCTGAACATAACAAAGCTTTTTGAAAGGAAATTGAAAGGACAACTAGAAGACTAAATGCTTGCAGATTGCATGACAGAGTTCTCAAAGATACTATATTAGGAGTACAGAGAAACTGTATTCCACTTATCAAAAACACTTTTAAAGGACAGAAAAACAGCCAGCATGTTGACACAGCAGACTAAATGATGCCATTAGAAGTAAAAAGATACTCTTAAAAAAAAAAAAAAAAAAAGTGGAAATTGTGAGCAGATTACGATGAGAAAAATGAATAAATTCAAACAAATAAAGTTCACAATATTGTAGGGAAGTATGAAAAAAAGTTTTCAAAACTATTTTCATGACATAGAAAGTAATGAAAATTTTTACAAAAAAAGTCAGACAAAAATGAAAACCTGCCAGAGCATCAGTGGCTCAGTGAGGCTGACAGAGAATCAGCATATAATACAATGCTGAAAGAAGATAAGGTCACAAAAAAAAAAAAAAAAAAAAAAAAAAAAAAAAAAAAAATTTTTTAAAATAAGGAGCCTAGAAAGATTTCTACAATGCAGATATTTTGGAGATAGAAATGAGTCATAAAATCTGCCTGCAACTAAAAGATTAATAGACAAAATTCTAGAGAAAATGGGCAAAATTACTCCTAAAAAGTCAGTAGACCATATGGAACCCAAATATAAAATTGGAGCATTGTAACACTATCACCTAAATTAGCTTTAGTATCCAACAAGTGTGAGCAGTAAAATCTGAGAGTATGAAAAGCTGCAGACAGACGTCATGCTACTGAATGACTACAGTAAAGTGGCACATGAGATTCAGTCTCAACAAATGCAGGTAATGTACAGGATAATAAACAGTAACAAATCTCAATACACAGTATGGACAATTAGGTGATATCAGCTCATAGTTCATAAAGAGAGGAATTAGAAGATATCTTGGAAAAAAAAATAGATATTAAACCACAAAACATTATTCTTTTAATCCATAGCTGCTGTGTCTAGACTTCTGTATGCAGTTCTGTTCATGCCATGTTCAAAAGAATATAATAGAACTGAAAAGACAAAAAAGAGCAGCAAAGATGATCAAAGTTATGAAAAGGCTTTCATAACAGAAGAGATTAAATAGACTAAGATTTTTCAGCTTGCAGAAAACACAGCAAAGGGAAATATATTAAAAGACTTTTGAATCGTGATTGTCAATGAGAAGACTAATAGGAAACAGTTATTTACTGTTTCTCCTGAAGCAAGAAAAGCAGTGTGTTTGTGCACACACCTAAGTAAGTTGTGGAGATCATTGTGCAGGACATTTTGGAAGCTAAGTGTCTGTAATATTACACAATTCTATGGAACAAAAATACATAAAGTTTTGGTGAAAAATGTCTTTTTTTGTTTTTTTCCTTGTATTCTTTTCTCTATCCTTAATTTCACCGGGGTGTAATTGTCCTAAAGTCTTTGTGCAAATGCTGGAGTAACAGGAAATTCCACAAGGTGACTCAGATGTTACATCTAGGTAGGTGATTGAATTACCTTCAGCTGCTAAAAGTGAAGGGCATACATATAGTACAGTTGCCCTAGACTGCATGATGAGTTGTAGGTTTTACCTCACATGTAACTTCCATGTCTCAACTCTTACAATAAAGGGTTGTTTTCATATGTTTTTAAACCCCCACAGATTAATATTGTATGTACTGAAGAAAATGTTTGAATCAGTGTGGTAGTTGCTGAATCAGTGCTTGCACTGCGCCTTTCCGGCAATTTTTATTACTCTTCCTTTCATATCTATTATTTTGAATGTCAGGGAGCTATTTTAAAGTACTAGCTTAGTTGAGTTTAGTAAAAGATATTAAATTATCTGTTAAAAAAAAAAAAAAAGGAAGAAAGAAAGAAAGAATTCCTTATTAAGAACTTAATTTCATAAAAACAAATGCATATATAGCTACCAGCATGACTGCTCCAGATAAGATACATTTTACAGGAGCAACATTTTACAGTCTATGCTGGAATAGTGAGATGGAAGAACACAGATTAGACCAGAATTAAGAAAAGTCACAGAAAGTATACAGTTAAAAATTTCAAATGTCCCACTGAAATCTGTCTTGCTCTTTCAATATTTTTATATCATTACCATCATTACTAACTTATTGCTTTAAGCTCAAAGTTCCTTCCTTTTCAAAATCTGTTCTATTGTTTTCAGCAATAAAGTCATCATAATATTGAATTCTCACATTTGTTAGAATGCAGTTTTCTGATGATTTTCTATGAAAGGAAATAAAAAAACTTAGTTGACTTTCAAAAAGGTGAGGGATCTAAGCCCCAGTAAGGAACAATATTAAGGGACTAAATTGGCTCTATTGATGCATAATGACACAAGACAACAAATAGAGAAATCAAAAGCTGTGTAAAGATGTAAATTGAAGATATTTTGACACTACTTTCAGCAATGCACACTTTTGCTTTCCCTTTCTGCACACTAAATAAACTTAGAGCATTTTATGAATTATAACTGTGAATAGAAATTTACATTTGCCATTATTTCTGAATGCAGAAATTTGCAGTTATTAAAAACTGCCTACCTAAGTGTTTCACAAAAAAACTTGGGTTTTTTTTCTATTTTAGAATGGGTGGGGTTTGTTCATTTGTTTTATAAAGGTCTTCTCCATTTTCTCTTCCTCTGTAAAAATAATTAAATATTTAAAAACCCAACCAAACAAACCCAAATCAAATATTTTGTTGTGAGTAGGAAAAAAGTAAACTAAACCATCAGAAGAAATTATTCAAATTTCCCAAAGCACACTGGGAGAGGAGACAAAAAAACCCAGATGAGATGTTTACTCTGCTAGTTGTTTATCAGCTAACAAATCTGAAAGAGCAAACACAAAAGCAAAAGACAGTCGAAGATATTTGAGTGGTGTACAATACACAAGATTTACTCTCTGAGATAGTTCTGAGGGACTTACAGATCTAAATAGTTGTTATTAGGGTTATCCTGTACATGAGAACATAGGTAATGTATTCTTGACAATACTGTTCAATTTGCCAAAAATGCAGTTCAATTTTTATCTGTGTGAGCCTTGAAAGAAAGCAGACTATGTTCATTATGAATAACACTGATGCTGAATAGCAGCTTGTGAGACCAGATCTATATTGTGAAGCATTGCTGGCAAAGCTATGTCATCTAGAAGTGTGAAAAAATATGACAACCCCAGTTCACACAGATATTTGGCAGAAAACTCTTGACATTCACATAGCTATATGAATATATATTTAGTTTAGTTTATCTCTTTCAGGGCCATAGTGCAGAAAGGTTAGAAGGAGGCTTCTTTGTGTCAGCATGTGCAACATATGCAGCACCTGGCTCTGATGATCCTGTTGAGAGGAGAGTGGCAGGTGTACTCATGGAGATAAACCTCACCTTACCATCAATAATGGCACATACTACAGTGGGTGTGATAAAACAGGATAGACCTGAAGTATCTTACACAAATATTTACTTAGATTTAACAGGATTGTTACTGTATGTTTATGAAATGCCAGTTGATTCTTATATGTATTTGCCAGGGATTAACAACTATTCCAGAACCCATTGCTATTTAATGAACATACAAGAACTGTCTTAGATGTAATAATGAGCGAGGTTTAACAAGATCATGAATTACTTCCACTCACCAAACGAGAAAAATTTACTAAAGATTAACACTATGTAAGGTACAGATATCTTACATAGAGATTAATCCTAAAATTAAGATTTTTATTCTTCCCTTGGTATTTAATTAACTGAAATTAAAACAGTTTCAGCAGTCAGATAAATATATTAATTTATTTTGATTTTAAGAAGTCCATGTAATCCAAGATCATGCCTTTCCTTTCTTGTGAGTCATTTCAGTAAAGCATTTCAGCACATAGGGCTTTTTAGAAGGTTGAGCTCAGATTCTAATTTTAAACCTCCAACACACTATTCTTCATTGCTTCTGGCACCATCAATTTGGCCCTGAGAATTTGAAACAAAAGCCAAGTAGATAAATATTTAAGCAAAGCAGAGAACTATGCACCTTACACAGGCACCCAATTTTGTGAGTGAAGAAACAGTTCCCAACTGTAAATATATGGAAGAGGGAACAATAGCCATGCAAACAGAAATTTTATTTCTGCTATGGAAGAGAGATTCACCACCTCCACATCATGACAGATGAAATGGGAAAGATTTGCTGAATAAATTAATGATGATGCCTCCCAAATAAACTTGGGCTAGAAGCATTAAAACCCATAACAAAAATAAGAAACACAGAACAAAGCTTGTAATGAAAAAAAGGCCAGTATGCAAAAAGCTAGTTCCCTCCAAACCTGAGTAGCAATTCATATTTCATAGGTTTAGATATCTACAATTATTTAACTATATCTCAGTTAGTCACCTTTTCTGACAGTAGAGATGATGTGATTAATCTTAAACAGGTCAAAGGAGTCATGCTCCAGAGTACCTCTTGCTTTCCTAGGTAATGCTAGAGAGTTCATCAACTAATTAACTAGAAAGAATTAGGGTAACTACCTCAGAGGTCAGTGAGATGGTAGGTGAAATGGTAGGGACAAGGTACCTAAGAATTTGTAGAGGTTTGGAATGTCAAATCTTTTTTTTTTTTTTTTTTTTTTAGGTGTATGTTTTACATTTTGCTTGTACTTATAGAGGACTAAATATCTAGGAAAAAAATGAGCCTTAGTTTTGAATCTATTTTGCAAATGTAAAATTCAGCCTCAATGAAGATACCATTAACTTGAATTTCCTGGATTTCACTAAGATTTTGAAGAGTATTTTTAGCTGTGTTAAGCTGATTAATTTTTTTCTTTTTCTTACATTTTCCAGAATACTATGTTCATACATCTAAAGTTAAAATATCATCTCTATTTTGAGGAAACATTTTATTTT
Organism: Hafferia zeledoni; assembly: GCA_035583235.1. Classification (NCBI taxonomy): domain Eukaryota; kingdom Metazoa; phylum Chordata; class Aves; order Passeriformes; family Thamnophilidae; genus Hafferia; species Hafferia zeledoni. The sequence goes on along the minus strand of JAWWEV010000001.1, from coordinate 60,367,510 downwards.
TATTAACTACAAAAGCTTAAGCAAAAGAATTATATTAGCTGATACTGGATTAAAAATAGAAAGTTATGTTTTGTTGATTTATAACAACAACAAAAAATAGTATAATGTGTTGTTTTAAAATGGGCAAGGTGATACAACTCTGCTGACTCTGATGAACTTATACTGCAAAATAACAAGCATCTGTCTGATATGAAATATAGTCTAGTTTAGGATTATTTAAATGTAGCTAGTGTCTGGGAAAATTAAAATCTTGATCACTTTTGGTAGAGAATTAAATTCAACAAAAGCAGATCACCTCTAATAGTAGGGCAGTTTCTTTTTTCTTAGGAAATCTGAGTGTATTTTGAGTACTTGTTTGTTGTTTTTTTTTTTTTCTCCTCTGTTGCAAGATATCTTCCCACACCTTTAACTTCTAAGCAAGTATTTTTTTCTCTTTCTTCTTTCTCTATCCCTCTGTCTTTCTATACCTCTGCATGGCAGAAAAAGAATCAGTTTTACAAAAAGGAAAGCAGCTTTATGGTACTTATCTTTCAAATGTCCTTGTAAAACTTTAAATATAAGAGTCTTCTCTTTAATAAAAAATGAACCAGCCACTGTTGTCAAGTATACCTGTGAAAAGCTGCAGACAATAAATTTACAAGAAATTCTACTGACAACTGAATCTGTGTCTTTAAAGAATTGGAAAAAAAAAAAAAAAAAAAAAAGTCTTTACCTTTTAAGTAACAAAGAAGTTTTCAGGCTTTAAATAGTGGCTGATTTTGTCAAACTTAAGGAGATAACACATCTCCTGGAATCACTGTAAAATAATGGTAAATTAGCAATTGGGGTAAGACTTCTCAACAGATGAAAGGTGACTAACCTGCCTTTGAGAGACTCATTTCTTGTGTCAAACTTTTAGCAACATAAATATTTCTGCTATTCTCCTTATACTAAGAAAAAAAGGTGAATGCACACAAAATGTATAAAAATAAAAATAAAGAAATTCAAATAAACATTAATAATAGAGATAAAACAGATTCAGAATGTAACATAAATATGGCTATTATCAATGCTTCTGTAGAAAGAAAATATATCCATAGGAAAAAAAAATCACTATTTTGTAAGTGCATGTCAGAGGCTTAAATATCTCAAGGGATTTCATTTTCACAGTAAATATAATGAAGACAGAAAGTTTTGAGAGAAGATTTATTTTGGAAGTCAAAACTATTTAAATTCTCTTCTTACTGTGGAATAACCATACTATGGTAACAGATACTTTTTACTACATGCCTCAAAGTTTTTGATATTTCTGCTAAAAATTTACTTTTAATTATTGTTGTTTGGAAATTGTAATAAATGCTAAATTTAAGTATGCCAATTTAATATAATAGTGCTTGATTTGGGGACATTTGCAAGCCATAATATATTTTACTATATGTTACTAAGTGAAATTTCCAATATAATTCCAACCAAATGTACATGTTGAGAATATCCTTTTTTGTTTATTATAAACATGAATACCAAAGACAAAATATTTTATGTTACTAGATTTTTTTTAATTTTTATCATTCAATTCAGCAGCAAACCCTGGCTACTCTGGTACTCTTTTGAGAAGCAAAAAGCTGCCATAGCACACTGGCAAGTTAAGCTGAGTTTAAAGCTTTCCTCACAGCAGTAGCTTCAGTATTCAATCTAGATTTCTTTCTCCGTCTTGCTCTACTTCACGCATTTCCCGTGGAACAGAAGTAATTTATGTGAACTTTGTTTGCAACAATCAAACATCGTAAGGATAAGGGACAGAATCCTCACTTCAAATCAAAGTAACAATGTCGAAAAGAAGTATCACTTTTTAAAACTAATCACACACATGAAGTGTAGGTATAATGATATTCAAGAATGCACACAGATCCAATATATGCTTCCCTAAGACATGACAGATGTGCTGCAAAAATCTCCTCACGGGGTCAGAACAGACACAGTTCCTCTTCTGTGTTTCTGTTGGGTTTTGTATATTTGATTTGGACCTTCGAAGGTTGTTTGGGCTGTAGCTGCTTAGAGATCTTTTCAATGTGCAACATAAACAGCACTTTTTACCTAAGAACTGCTTTGTTTGTTCAAACAAAAATTAGGTCAGAAAGTAAAATCTGGTATAAAGAATTTAATTCAAAAGTCTGAGAAACAGTTATGCTGACAGGCTACCCTCTAAAAATCCAGTGTGCACATCCCTATAATATTTAACTAGACATTGCAATTATATTATATATAAAAAATTATATATGTATACATATATATGTGCATTATATGTGAAGTCCTACAATTATTATATATATATTAAAAAACTTTGTGTTTAAAGTACTGTTTTTCAACTATCTATTCTAAATTGACAGCTTTTGACTCAGAATTTCTTTCTCAAAACAAGTTTTATAATGTAAATAGAATGTTTTATGAAAAAAATTGTGCATTGTTTTCATATCTGGAGATTTAAAACAAACATAAAATGTTTTAAAGCATTACATTTTCTATACTGTTAAGATACAGATTTATATAGGTTACTAAATCACATTTTCAAGGACATCAGTTAACGATGTCTTATTTTTTCCTTTATGCATATGCATGTGGACATATATAGACACATGTACTACACATACATATACAGTATTAATAACACTGCATTACTAATAGTCAAAGAAATAATAAAAGATTGGGCAGTTTTTGACATGTAGTCACATGAACATCCACACTAATTTATATGAGATAAGTTATGTGTAAAAAGCTGGAATTTAAAATATTTCAAAAATACATGTACTTGTCCTAAATAAAGGGGTTTTATGCCACAGGATGACTTGGTTTATACTGGGCATATGCTCTTCTCCATTTAATTTTGCACAGGGGAGCAGATGGAATTAAATATAACTTGGCATGCAACATGGGGGCACAGCCATGGAGCAGTACTTTTAGTACCATCCAGGCACTACCACCTCTATATACATTACAGATGAAGCACAAAAAAGGGCATGTCACCTTCAGGAAAAGGTAGCAGTCAGGGAACATCTGTTATACATGCAGTGTTCCCTGTAGAAAGAACTGAAACAAGATGAAATATGCATCAAAAGTTCCCTATGCACTGAGGTACATTAAGTCCCTTTCAAACCATATGAAGCCCACTTGGGGAAGGGAGGTTATTTGAGTGCAGCATCTGGAGTAGGAGAAAGAACCAGCAGGGAATGGAAACCAGATGTTCTGACATTCTGGAAACCAGGATGGGCAGTAGGTGTACAGAAACTGCTACATAGTATGCGTGCATCACTGATGTACAGAGACCAGACAAAGTTACACTAAGCAGTAATTAGTTAAACATGCTGCAGCTCTGTCTCTAAGCAAAGTTCATGTTAAATTCTATGTACTACCATATTGTATTAGGAATTCTTGTTGTGAAGCACAACATAATTCATGTTCCCTGCAATATTCTAATATGGTGAGCTCTTTGAGATAAAGAAGATGTTCACAGAGAAAGGACTGCAAAACAGGTCAGTGTAAATGTTTCCTTTCAGTATGTTTTACTCGGGATTAGACAGTATAATGCATCACCACTTTTCATTATGGCATCATAAAGAACAAGGTTGAATGGATCCTTTCACCCTGGGTAGGTCAAGAAAAATGTGTATTTAACCTTTTTTAAAAATCTCTAGAAAAGGATCTTCTTTAACTTACATGGGTAGCTTGCTCCAGTACATAGAGATCTTTATAGCAAATTTCTGCCTCATATATAACCTAAACACCCCTTCCAGAAAATTAAACAAGAAAAAGCAATCACCACACTATTTATAACAATTTAATATACACAAAGACTTTTATTATGTTTCACTCCAGTTCCTGTTCATTTAAACACACACAGATGCTAAACAAACGGTTCTTTCAAACTTCACCTACAGGCAATATTTTGTAAACCTCTATTTTCTGATGTTATTCTACCTCTTTTTATTTTGAAATTTTTTCAGATCTTTCTTTAAAATATGCCTACAAAGTGCATACAGTGGATGTGTCACTAATTAGAGTGTGCTGCAACTCTGGCCCAAATTCAATTAAACCACTTTTCTCCCTGTGGAAACCACAGCATAGGAGAAAAGTAGTATGTAAACAGAAAAAGGGCCATGAAAAGGACTTTGCACAAACATTAGGAGATACTCTTTGTTCCATAAGAACAAAATACAGTTAAGTAGTATTCCAAATGAAACAATGCTGAATGGAATAATTAACTCTTGTGTCTGATTTAAGACACTTCTCTTTTGTCTGCTCCAGCTGGACAATTGATAAATACAGTTCGAGTTCAGATTTCCAACTAATATATATCAGCTTTATGGTAACTTCATCTGCAGAACATTCTTCCTTTTTGCTAACAAGAATGTGGCTGGAATATGCAATGGGATTTTGTTAAAACTTGTCTACTGTTGTTGCTTATCTTATCTGTATTTTCTGCTGACTCAATAAGAGGAGAGACAATCATACAATGATGATTTAAAATGAGAAAGAGAGAAGATGTATTTATTTTAATTGTCTCCTCTGTATAACTGAATAAACACATACACTCTCATATATATGCTTTTTTAAACTCTGATTCTGTGTAAACTTAATTAAAAGTACATCATACAAGGACATTTTCAGACACAGAGTAAGAGGCAGGAATAGACTCTCTAGTCCTGTTACAATAGTTTCCTTGATATTAAACAACCATACAATATATGAATATATACCCTAAAATATTCATTAACAAAAGTGAGCACAAGCAGAGAACATCCATTTACCACCTAAGGGAAATGCATAAAACCTGAAACAATGAAAACTGTCTATTTTCTGATTTCCTTGTTTCAAAAGTTGTTGATCTTTCTATGCCCCCACTTTTCTTTCAATTTATAAAAAGAATCTGAAAAGAAGAAATGTTAGCTGAAGATAATGATTTTGACATAGAAGGACCTCATCTTACTGAGAACTGCAAATCCTTCTCTTGTTCTTCTAGTGGGAATAAAGTGAAAAGATAACTTATGGATTCTAAGCCTTCCAAGAACAAACTGCAGTACAATAACTGTGCTCAGCCCCAGGAAAGACAGTGTCAAAACAGAGAGTACGAAAAGGATGTAATGAGATTTGCACTAGTGACAGGGGAGGGATATTCTGCTTTGCTGCCTCTGAAGTAAAGCACAAAGAGATGCGCTCCAACAGCTACAGCACCCAAATATTAGAATCTCAGATATGAGACTTATGGTAATAGACTTGTGATCTTAGAGTGCATGGTATGCATTAATTTGCAAATAAGCTCATCAAAGAAAACTCTTCTGAAATTTATGAATAGTTTTACTGGTGCAGTCTCTAACTTTTAAGATGTTAGTCATGACATATCTAAGTTGATTCGAAGCTTCCAACGAAAACAAAATACAGGTCAAAAATACACATAATTTTCCACCACTGAAATTTATAATTTTTAGTTATAAAATAAGTAGAAATAATGTAGGGAAAAATGAAGTTACCTGAAAAATGTTGCATAACACACCAAATGGTACATAGATGAAGTTGTGTTGAATGGCTACAATCCCGTCTTTGAGTCACAGTGACATGTTTTGTGTGTGTACAGATGCAGAAAGCATTTCCTGGGTGTTTTGAAAGTCAGTTATAGAAATTTCAGTCCTAATTTATGGATAAATACATTAATTAGATGTGGAATATGCTGTTCACAAAATTTCACTGCTACTAGATACATGATGGCAATAATCTGCCAGATGCTGAAATGTGCTCCTGATTAGAAACCTGGTTTGGCAGAACAGAACTCCAACTGAAATGCAGGATAATGGGCAATAATAGGCAGCAATAATAGGCTAAGGTAATCTGATGCAAACTATTCAGTGTCACTTGAGCAGCCAGAATGTTTGCAACACTTCTCTAATTTGTATCAGCGAAGGCAGATAAGTAGTGAGGCATTAAGTTAATCTATGCCTTCTCCATTAGGATGTCACTTCACTTCTTTTTCTGACTTCTTTTAGGGCAAACATCTGCATCCTCAAACTTCTCATTCATTATCTGGATAGCCTTGCGTGAAAACCAAAGCTGCTTGTACACTTATGAGAAGAGCACACTGCAGAGTGAAGCTGTGCCTGAGAACACTCTCACGAGGAAGCATCAAACTGGACTCAGCCTCAAAGCAACCACACAGCGTTGACCACAAATCTAGACAGGGTATTAAAATAATGGAGATCTAAAGGGAGAACCTAAATTGACTGATAGACTAGTAGATGGTCTAAAAGTAGAACTTAAAACCTGAAAGATATTTTACTAGCTTCAGCAGAGAAAAAGAAAATCTTTAATACTCTGAGTAAATAAAAGTTGGAGATATGAGAGTTTTCTCTTTATTTTGCCTAAATCCATCATAGAATTTGCTCAATACATAATGCACTAAAGGATACGTCATGGATTACTGGGTATTAACACGAGAAGGGTTATGACAGTCATCTCTACAGCAAAGGAAACTGACCTGTATTCCTCTCTATAATTCATAGCTTAGGTTAAAAGGGAGAATATTATTCTAACATCTCAGAAAAGGGCATTACAGAACATTTGCATAGCCTAGCTCAGCCCAGATAAGGAAGTCTTCCAAAAGTGTTACCTAGATCATGTTTAAATGAGTTTCTGAGATCAAGGCACTTGGAACATCTGAAACTTTTATGAGTACTCCTCTCACTAAAAGTCAAATATATCAATTTAAAAGTTTAATAACAATAGAAGTTTCAGTATCATCATTCACAAGAACTTCATAAGAAGGATGAGACCAATAATATTACTGTTAATTCTCTTACATTTAGAAGTACTGTTTCTCTTAGCGATGTACTCACAGCAGAAAAGTAGCAAAGAAGTACTGTCAGTGACTTAATTGTCATATTGAACTTGTTATACACACTAAAATGGATCAAAAAAATCTGAATGTGGTCTTATTCTTCATAAAAGTCTGCAATTCTGCATACATTTTTAGTTTTAAATTAAAAATCCCATTATTAAAATAAGGCCAAAATTAAATACCTTCAGCTTGTCAATAACAAATTTGGTCAATCAGAAACAGTTACAGAATAGGTAAGTCAGTCTTTGACCTATGCTATTCTTCATCTGGGATCATATATGTGCTTGCATAAAGCACAGAAACAAAATAAAGAAACAAATAAACCCCCCCCAAAAAAAAAATTGAGAAAAAAATACTATAGAAAAGAACAAACAAAAGCAGAAAACCCAAAACCTCATTTTGTGTGGGCTTCACCTAACCACTTTGAAAATTTAGGGTTCCAGAAACAGATACTGCTATGACATGGTAAAAAAAGGAAAGAGACTCTCATTACAGTGAAGTTGCTCTTGTAGCTTTCCTGGCGAACAATCAGACGAAAGTGAAGAATGGGTACTGCGTGCAAGTCAACAGCAAGTGAGCATCTTACCTGACTGTGCTAGGGGTAAGCGAGTTGAAAGGGATGATAGTGCTGGACATAAACACTCTTAGGTGGCATCAGAACAAGAAGTGAAGTCTGACAGCCATTCACATTCTGGGCACAGAGAGAATGTGATAGGAGATTTTCTGTCCAGGGGAAAAAACCTACGGGAGGAAGCAATGTTGAACAAACGATTTCACAGGTTTTGTTAGCTCTTGGGGGCTCCCAGTTTGGATCAGTCTTTCAGTAAGGCAATCACCAGTTCTGAAAACTTTGAAAATATGTATTTCTGCACAATCTTCTTTTTCCATTATCTCATTAGGCTGATGTAGTCATAAAAGAACCCATCATCCCCAATGGCATGGAAAGCACTGGTGATGATGTCAGACAGCAGAAATTTGCTTGATGAACTTTCTGCACTTGTCAGTCTAGACTGATTCTCACTCAGTTAAACAGAATAGATTTTAATTATCCTACAGACTCAAGAAAGATTATGGCAAGAAAATCAATGGATAGTTCAGAGAAAATCTTGGTAAAAAATTTGATAATTTCTACTTTGCTGCAGATAGATAATGCAGGATACTTGATTTCTAGGATAACTCTTGTTCAGAAATGGAGACTATAAATGTACAAGTCACTACAGATTTGTTATGTGAATGTGTTCAGTGGCAAACATAGGAGTTAACAGTATTTGGAGAGATTCTTAACAATGTAATATTTATTCCTAAGACTTGCCTGCAGGACTGCATCACTTGTGATGCAAATGTATTTTTGTTGTGATGCTGAGGAAAGAACTATTGTCTTTTCCAGTTATATTTAGTATCACTTTTTTTTTTTTTTTTTTTAATTAGAAGATACATTAGATTCCTTTTATACTATTAATCTATATCCTAGATTAAATCAGCACTGTTCTACAGAGAAGCCTGGTGGGCAATATTGGTCCTAAAGGAGACTCACACAACAATGCTGGAGTTTCCTTTTACCTTCCTCAAAGGAGGTGACTTCTTGTTTATTTTCAGGACCCATGCTATAGTTAATGAGGCAACAGTATATGCAGAAATGGGATGCAGGTGTGAACAGCAAGCAAATGTGTAGAAAGAAAGATGCAATGCATAGTCATAAAGCAAAAACTCAATAAAGCTACTGAATTTGGAGATACTTAATCCCTTGAAGTTTTTTTTATAATGACATGAAAGTGTAGATTTACATAAAGCATGAAAATGTCAACAGAAAAAAAAAAGAAATTAAAAATTCCCAGGAAAATCTAACCAAGACAATAATTTCTAACTATAGAAAAGTCCACAACGCTGCATTTTTTTACTGATTATAAGGTAAACATATGGAGGATTCACTAAAAAAAGTGTAAAACGTATATCTTGCTGTTTTACTGCTCTCTTGTAGATATTATTGGCTATGGTTTATGGTATCATTTTCACCTTTGGATACGTTTTAAAGAAATACAGATTATTGCTGTTATTCTTAAATCATATGAAACAAAACAATTATTCTGTTATTTAAATTTTTAAAATGTGAATAATGCATGCTACTACTCTATTACTTTAGATGAAATAAACAGGTAACTTGACAGATGTATTCAAAACTACTAATTCTTGTACAATTTCTAAATAGGGTGATCTCAAACTGTCCAGCCTAGTGATAGGATTTAAAGTATCAGCAACAAAAGTTAAAAAAAAAACCTAAAAAAACCCACACCAAACCAAAACCAAACCAAACAAAAAACAGAGAGGTAAACAAAACAAATCTATCTAAAACCATTCTATCAAAACAGTAGCAAGCATATGGAACAAGCTGCTTAGTAAGACAGCTGATTCAGATGGGCATAAGTAAGCTTAAGAGACAGCTAGATATATTTATGCAAAAAGTGTCTTGGGAATAACAGCAAGAGAATACAAGGTTGAGATAACTAGAATGGGACATACTTATTTTAACACAAGACTTACTGTCATGGTAACTTTATAGTTTGGGTTTTTGTTTTTTTTTTCTACTTTCTTTCCATTAAGGCCATTCCATAAGCATTTCATTAATTATGAAATTAAATATATCTAATTTGAATTATCTTTCTCATTTGTGTAAATGTTTAAAATCACTGGCATACAAAATTTTCTCTCTGAATATATTTTCCTTGAAATCATATCTTTTAATAGTAAATTGACTAAGGCTCTATATTTCATTGTTTTCATTAATTTAATGAAAATCATAAACTAAGCTTGATTGCTTCCTATCCCATGCTGAAATCGGATGACACTTTGCCTACAAAAATTAATTTGTCATAAAATTTCCAACTTCTCTATTACTGAGAGAAGTAAAATTGCTGTAGGGCTACCAACAAATTTTTTTTAATATTTCTTTTTTTTTTTTTTTAATTTTCAAGCTGTCTGGGCTAGGGTTGCTCAAAACTGTAGTTAAACTACTGGTATGAATAGCATTCTTATTACTGCCATGGGTAGAATTGGACTATAGTGTTTGGAATTACATGAAACATATCTAAACTTAAATTTAACTCATTTTTAAATTAGGATTCTCAAGTCAAGCTCCTGAATTCACAGTTAATCCAGTAATTTTTTAAAATGTCAGAAAATTTAATAATTAACATTGTTCTAAGAGCAGAAGCTAAAGGATTATAAATATCTTTAAACAACAATAATCAAGCCTGGAACTTGGATTCAAAATAGTGAATTTCCACCCTGCACACAACCCAGAATGATACAGAACCGTAACTTCTGATATTGCCTCAGGTGTTGCTGGAGACAATTGCTTCTAGTAAGCTTTCCATCTCCTTTTCTCAGAAAACATTTTTTTGCTAAAGAGAAATTAAATTATTTTTCTATCCTAATCAATCATATTTCTTACCCACCTTTAAATTGCTTATGAGTAGAGAAAGCAATTTTTTTAATCCTCTTTCGAAAGAGAAAAGTTATGTTGGGTTAAGAACCCTAATCATACTAAGCTCAAAGAGAAATAGTCATGAACATCACTTAACACCACATTTGTTACTTCAACGATCTGAAATGCCATAAGGTACTCGATGCACATTCAGTTTTCATAATATGTCAAAGATTTTACTACAGCATTCTGGGACAGAAGAGTTCATTCCAGTAAACAAATTGATATCGTTACCATTTGTAGTTATAGTTTGGGGAAACAAACAAACAAAAAACAACAAAAAACAACAAAAAAGTAGTTTCCTCTCTCTCTATCATCATTCTTTTTTTTTTTTCCTCAGTAAAAAAAAACTCAAAAAAAAATACCCAATGCTGCAGTTCAATGGCTGACAGTACTAACTATTCACAGTTCAATATGAATTTGAGGAATTCATGTGAGCCACTGGAATACATTGTTTCTTGATGAATAGGGCTCCTCATTTAGATAAAATGATGAACACAAACCTGCACATATAACTCCTTGTATTATAATGAAAATAAGCAACAGGACTGGTTGGCTTAATATGCTTACTATATTGCATATATTTTGACCAGAATTGAGTTTGCTGCTGCTGGACAAACTGCTATATTATGAAACTGGTCATACAGTCCTTTTCTAAAAAAACACATATTTTTAATTTGAGTAGAAAACAGTTTTCTAGTGACACTTTAAAAAAATTAGAGTTCTTTCATGGCTATACACAATAGATAGAAAACCAAAGTATTTCTCTTTGTTTCACACAAAACTGAGAGAATAAGATACACACTCAAACAGCTGCTTTAAAAAAAAAAAAAATCCTGTACTGCATCTTTATACAGATCAATGTCCAATTATAAGCAGAGAGTTGCTGTGGCAAAAGGTCAGGAAAAAATAATCTTTCTGGCATTTATTACTTGGAAAATAAGGTCACATATGAGGTCAACCTTCAAATATATACAGAATAAATTATACTGCAGCATTCTAAATATTCCACACAGCAAAAATTATACTGCAATCTCAACATAATCAGAAAAATGAAGTTGAACATGTATTTCCTGGTGACTGTACTACAGATCAGACTAAGCTGAGAGGCAAAAAACCTAGGTCAAATTAATCAACAAATAAAAATCTTATCATACATTCCTGCTTAATTGTAAATATAATTTCTTATTAAGGTTGACTAATTTAATAATCTCTTAACTGTCTCTAACACTGAGTCACCTTCCCCACAATGAAGTAACATCATGGCAAACACACAAACCATTAAAAACAATTCAGTGGTGTACTTTCTTACTGCTTCCAACCTAGAAGCAAAACATAAATACACACAATGCTGGACTGCTCAGTCTGTCTGAGACTTTAAAAAAAAAAAAGAAAAAGAAAAAAAAAAGTGCCTCTTTTGAAATAAAAGACCTTCTAATTAGGTAAAACACATCTGGAAAAAAAAATGAATTGGACACAGTTTGAGGAAATAAACATGGGGGGCTTTTGTCAGAATGAATGGTAGTAGAATGTCCAGATATAAGTCATTGTCCTTATATAAGTCATTTTAGCTGTTTCACGGACACTCATCTTCGGTAGCACGGGATGTGAATAAAAGTATATTGAAAATCAAATTACACTATTATTTGACACTTCTCACCCTACTGTTAATTGGGAAATCAACATTACAAATAGGAAAATGCATCCATGAAATGAAAACAACTTCTGATTAATTTTTACTCTTGTTCGATATCTGCAGCCCCTTTTCTTTTCCTCTTCTATAAACTACATGAGGAATGTAAATAACTGGCATTCTTTTATCTGCTGCAGTCATGTCTAGTTTGAATTTCTAAATCATGCTTTGGCAGAAGGACTGTATATAATATATCACAGGCAATGCCAGTGGAGATAAAGTATATTCTAATAATTTTTAAAAAGTACTAATTTTTTTAATCTACTTTCAACATTTGTGGTTTCATTTCATGTTCATTCTGAAAGATACTGAGTGTTCTTTGCTGTGGGCTAGTGGCAAGATTTGCTGTTTTCTCTGATAGTATTATCAATGGGCTATTCCACCCTGATAACCCACAACTGCCATACTAATAGGTTTATAATGATGGTTTAAACTTTATGCTTTTGCAAGCATTGGAGGCTCCACTCACCTTGTTCAAGTGGCTGGCTTTTAGTTGAAGTAGTTTTCATCTTGAGTGCCTCCCTAACAGACATGTCACAGCAGGAGCCTTTGTTAGTGTCTTGGTCACTGTCAGCCTGATCACTGTCCCCATGCCCGCTGTCCCTCAAGCTGGCTCTTTCTGGATCCTTGAAGGTGGAGCTACTGAAATACATATTTAAAAAAAAAAAAAAAAAAAAAAAAAAAAAAAGAGAGAGAGAGAGAGAGAGAGAGCTGTATTTACTTGTTCTAAGTTGAATTGTACTCTCTGGCAAAGCAATTTTGACAAGAATGCAAATGGGGAAGCCGAGAAAGTTATTTAATAGGCCTTACCTTTGAACAAACTGCTGCCTGCTGCCCATGTAATTGGGCTCTGCGGGAAAATTGTCTGTCTGTGAAAGAGAAGGAAAAAAATACGTATAGTTGTACACTGGACAAATCTCCTGCAGAGCAACAAGATTTCCTAGAGGAGAAATGATTAATAATTCAAAAATTCCCTTAATCTTCAGATTTGTACATTTTAATTAAATTGGAAAATGCTGGCATGTAATTATGTGCTCAGAACAATTAAATGATTCCGGTCCACAAATTACCTGCTAAAGTAAACAATGAGGCTCCAATAAGTGGCATTCTCTGTTAGTACCCTGACAGATGACACTGTTTATGTTTTTTCATTACTTAGATATTAAGACTGATGGTTATTGAAAATGAGAGAAAAAATTACTTTTGCATATTACAAATGTGAATTATTCAATAATACTAATTTTTAATCATGATTACATTATCTACTGGGATTCTGAAGCTCTTACTGCTGTAATGCAATTTCATATACTGCTATATTACTCTGGAATTGAAAAAAATAAACAAAAAATCGAGAAAATTTAAAGCTGATTAGCTGTGGAGTTTCTTAGATGCTACTGGAAAAATGAAAGCATAAAAATATTTGGATTTTCTCTCTAATTTTCATCAGTATTAATAGCTATGTCAGAATCATGAGAGTCACACATGCAAACAAGAACATTAAATGATCATTGTTGACAAGTAGTTTTTAAAAGAAGATACTTTCATTAAGTCTGTCATCAGTATATTTTTAGTAGCATGAACCAAGTAACTGTAGAAGCAGAAGTATTAAAAGCATCCAGACCAACACGGAGTCCTGCCAAAGTGTACTGAATTCCCCTTGTATCATTAGCTGAAGTTCTTTAGGAGAAAGAGAGACTGTATCATTCAGAAAACTCCATATACTGTACATTCACAGACGTCACCTCCTCTTGCAGCTGACCTAGCAACAGACCTTCTACTGTTTTCTGCATCACTTCATATCACCCCGCTATGCTTTGCAGCAGCTCTGAGTTTTTCAACAGCATCCAGTGTATCAGTATCGGTAACATGGGCAGCACTCAATTAATGGAGCAGAAGGCCCAAGGTAAGGTTTAATGTCACGCAACAAGTGTTTACCCAAGTGACTGATCTCAGATATTTGGGTTTCCCAGCTGCTCCTCCCTCTCCCCTTCACTATATTACCTTTGATTTGGTTTTATCAGTAGGAGATAGATAGAAATATTTGTTACTTCTTGCATGGCTGTAATACTGGAACTTGGAAAAGAGGCACGAAGTTTCATCCAAAATTTAAGTCACTGTTGTTTGCAGCACAATACAGGCAGACACCTGCCACTCTCAAGGGACTTGTGAAACAGATGTGTTTGTATACCATGGATATCTTTAGTGATTTAGGCAAGGCACATCCGTATAGCATGTATGTCAATGTACACCATACTTTCTTCTTGTTCCTAAATCCTTTAGCTCAAAAAATGGAATTATAGCACATGTTATGTTCACATCCTGATGAGAAGAGCCTGGCTTTAATACGCACAACTAGAATAGAAGTTTGTCTTTACAATCATTATGTGTCATGTTAGAAAAACAAACACTGGAAATATAAAAGTAAAACAAACAAAAAAAACAAAACCCACCATGTTGTAAAATTAAATATTTCAGCATTCTTTTGTCTAATCTCTCAAACACAGCACATGATATTTTTGAAGGAGCTTTACTTCTGAGATTTATTATTTTCTTCTCGCAAATTTTAAGCTAGTATCTTTCTCATCTGCAGCAAAGCTACTTCATATAAATACATATATAATCATTATGATACTGACAGAGCCAATACTTCTCAACCCAAATAAACCTTTACAGCTGCAGAACTCATGTCGGTTTTCTAGGTCTTGTATCTCAAATAGAGATATCCAGGAAAACTGACCTTATGCTTTTACTTACCTAAGACATCTGTCTCCTCCTAAACACAGCTGCTACTAAGATCAACATTTCCATTTTTCGTTACATTGGCAGTCAAAATACCTGCTATAAAATGCCTTTTCATCAATTCTCTGTCATTAGAAAAGTCAAAATTTTGCCCCAGAAATAATTATAGCTCCTACTTTCTGATGCTGCTAGGAGCATAGTTATAAATTGGACCACAGTAAGAACTAGCAATGATTTTTTTCTCTGCTTTTTTTTCTTAACAAAAAAGCATTTCACACATCCTGGACTAGCCAATACATAGATTTTAAAATAGAATTTATGACCACATCTTAGTTGTTGTCCTAAAAATTTGAGATCCTTTTGAGAAATTCTGTATTTATTGTAGTCATTAATGATCTTTACTAGATAATAATTTGACCAATTTCCTTCATATTGTATTTTGTAACAATACAATGAGTTGGGTGCAATGTTACAGCAAGTTCATTACTGCAAAAGAACAAATGTAAATACTTGATAATCAGATACAGACACAGAGCTCAGAGATGAATACTTTTCTTTCTGCTCTAAATGCATTAGCCCTTCTATGAATTATGAAAGTATGATGCTTGTGCTGAGCTGTAACAGAGCACTCTGAGATACAGGCAGCAAAGGAAGAATGCTTCGTGTATAACAAAATCTATCAAAAATCATGATAATAAGAAAACATTTAATTTTAAGGCTAGGCAGTTTGGAAGAATCTTAGAAACGTAAGCATCTGTTTTACAATGGAATAGAGAGAGATATGAATGTATAACTTCCTTAAACTTTTTTTTTTTTTTTTTTTTTTTGTAATCCCAGTTGAAGTAAGAGGTCATATACTTAAAATTTTTACACTTTAACATCTGTGGAAGTGATATTACACATTTCAACTCATGCATTAATCATACCTCTTTACACTGCATAGCTGTAACTCTAAGAAATGAGTTCTACTTTAAAAATTTACTGATAACAAAAACCTCTTGTTCTTCCCTGGATGTATAGCCCTTTCTGGGGTAACAGAACCATCAAACCTCTGTATCTCCAGTTCTAAGGTAGGCTTGAGTTCACCTGCAGAAAACCATTTAAAAGCTAGTCAACTACTCTAAGCAAATCAGGCAACATCCCTCAATGTGCATTAGAGACATACAAGATAATTCATCACATTTTAGTCATCTGTCTTTAGGTACATCTTGCTCCTGGAAATTACTTTCACCAATAACCATGGCAGAGTCAAGACAACCAGAAAGATGTTCAGTAAGTTACAGTAAGATGCATCGTATCAGAAGTGAATTGTACGGAATTACAATCTCCAGAAAAACAACCAAAAATTCTTCAAATGCCAGCACCATTAACCTCCTGAAGAATAACATCAAAAAACTTCATCCTTCCTTTTCCCCTTGCTCCAGAAAATCTCCAGGAACAATCCAACTCTGAAAGTCACTGAAGTTTAACAGTAAATGTTTTCTATCCATGTGATTCAAGGTTGAGGGCTAGGGTATTAATTAGATCACCAGCTATTAAAGCACAAATTCTCCAGTACTAGGCAATCATACTAGGGCAAATGTCCTCTAAAATTAAGCAAAAGGAGAAAGATCCCTGGCCCCAGGTAGATACTGGAGCATTAAAGTCCATGACTTAACTGTCCAAAGATACCGTAGAGGAGTGGCCCTGTTTTTATGGCTCATTTTCAGAGATTAGTGAAACCATCTCATTTCCAGTATGCTGTTAAACCATTCAACAGAGAGCCTTTTTTGACAGTTGCTACAACAGATCTTTTAAAAATATTTTCTTTCATCTCTTCTAATATGTGACTTTTGAGTAAATATGAAATCTTAGGAACACTGGTGTCAGTACGATGTTGCAGAAAAGCCTGGAGATTTCTATACACATATTTAGTACAGCTTTCTCAGAAGGATGGCACTTTTTTAAAAAAGCCATTTTAAAAGAGGTCAGAATGCATATGAACCTTTCAAAAGCTGCCAAAATTTATAAGAAAAGAGGGTTACTACCTTTCAGAAAATGTCTTACAGGTTGATTTTGTTACCTGTTTCATCAGTGAGTTGAGGAGAAGGAAAATAGAAGAACAGGCAAATTAAACCTGAACAGAATACACTTTTCTTAGAATCATAGAATGGTTTGGAACCTTAAATATCACCTAGTTCCAATCCATCCTGCCATAGACTGGGGCACTTTCCACTAGCCCAGGTGACTCAGAGACCCATCCAACTTGGCCTTGAACACCTCCAGATATGGGGGCATCCACAACCTCTCTGGGCAACCTGAATTGGTTGAAGTTACTGGTATGGAGTTTCAAATGTGAAGATATAATTGCTAAAGTCTCATAATGTGACACTAAAAAAAACATCAACTAGACAGCATTTGTATGAACAATATCCTTTAACTGTCATTGTTTAATGCCTACACACCATTCATTCTATTGCATATTAGCGCTTGTGTATTATGACCACACAGGGACCTAGATAAAATAAAATTAGTGAATTTGGAATACTGAATTTTAGAGACTTAAGTATAAAACCATTCAAAAATTTGCAAGTCAAGTCATAAGTTTCTACTAATTAATTCTAGAATGGCTATGGTTTCCAAAAGTTTCATTTAGAGAAAGGAAAATGAAAAATTATGGTCAATAACAGAGTAGGAGGAACAAATTCTTCACGGAATCCATGAACGGTAAAGAAACCCATAAGAAACAAAAAATAAAGACCTCATCACTGGAAACAGTTTGAACCAGACTGGGTCAAGCATTATACCACAAATTATGGGAAATCTTTTCAGCAGTAGGCTACATTCATCTCTTGTCCCTTTTTTATCTTTTCACAAATTCATGTTCACAAGGTATATGTGTTTATTTCCATTGAAACATGATGATCTTTTTATAAATAAAAAGGAGGTCTACTATGGCTCTGCACATACTGTTTATTTCTTGTTTTTTCAAAAAAAGTCAGGATTAAAATTCCTGAATCATACTAATCCATGAGATTCAAGAATCCTACTATTACTCAGTAAGACAACAGTAGAGGACTTAACAAGGCTTTTGTTTGTAAGAATTCTTGGAAAAGAAGACTGTCTATTAAAAATTAGAGGTTCCTAGCTATTTTTTTTTCCTTTTTAATAGAAGTCTTTGTTGCACAATAATTCTGAAGATTTCTAGTAATCTTTATGGTATTCCATACTGTTTGAATTAGAGAAAAATGAGAGAAAGTGTGTTCAATTCAACAGGTCTCTATAATAAAAAAAAATACAGAAATGAGAGAAAGAAGGGGGCAGTGAGAGAAATGTAATATTTAAGTATTCTTGACAAATTATGCCCAGAAATAATTGTCACATAAGGGAAAGATGTGCTCTAAAATATATAAAAAATAGGACTTAGACATTAATCAAATTTGAATATTGCACTACTAGAATATTAATAATTTTTTCTCAGAATGACAAGAAGAAGTATCGCATTTTCAGAAATGATTCAATGCAACTCCGTTTTATGTAGGTGTTCATACCTGGAACTAAAATAAAATAAAAAGCCTTTGCTGACTCTAACTTCTTTTTAATTAAACATTAAATGTAAAAATGAAATGAAACATTTCTCCCACTTATCAGACTGCCACAATATCTAACTCAAGCATCTTCTGTGTCTTTTCTTGAAAAGCTGAATTCCAAGTATTCATCCCCCCTCTCCAAGAAACAAAGATCTTATATAATGGCAATCTCTTCTGGAGACAGAAGAATTGTATTCTGCCAAATCACATTTTGAATGAGCAGACAATTGTCTTCATTTTGTTAGGAACAGTGTGGGTTCAACATAGTACAATTTTTCACAAAGACTCTGCAGTATAAAAGTGCCAGTGAGTGTGTATACTTAGCCTGCAGAAGCATTTTTTGGTTTAACAAGACTTACTTCATTAAGAAAATTCATTAGCCCATTAGCAAAATAAACAAATAAAAAAACCCCAAAACACAGGTATAAACATGGCATAAATTATTCCACCCTTTTCAAGAACAAAATTAAATAGGCTAGTTTAACAAGTATTGTCCTACTATGTGCTCTCCACTCTCATTCTTTTAAAAATGCTTTTGAGATATAATTTATATGACATGTACATATTTGGGAAGTTTCACACTTGCTGCAAAATGTGTATTTTGGTGTTAAAAGGCCTACAGTGTGTTTATGTGAATTTCTGACATACGCAGCATTCTTCAAAAGCACATTAAAAATACAGGGCAATAAAAACAGACAAATGCACAAGGCAATACCGTTAACCAGGCTGCTGTACTCTTTATTGAACAGTGTTGGATTGTGGCTCATGTTTTCTCTTTCTCTTGAATGAGAAAAACAAAACTGTGAGAGGTCCCAAGCTCTCTGGTCAATTATACAGTGACTTCTGGAAAGTGAAGCTCTGGTGACAGACACTACCATCCTTTTCTGTAGGCAAAAGAATGTAGATTCACCCTGTATAAATGCCTAATCCATGCCCTATTTTCTCTTAGTAAGTAATATATTTTTTTACCAAAGAAATTATTGTTGATTTATTGGTTAAATTGTCACAGTAAGGTATTGAAGGAATAATGAAAACAATTATTTGTTAAATTTTTACTTGAGTTTATTTTGCAATGCAAAAGACACAAAACAAAACAGAAGCCTGGACTGTGAGGATTTAAAATGGTGCAAGGATTAGAAATCACAAGGTCCAGTCAAGCTTCTTCTCATCTGATTGATGATTGCACTGAGTCTGAAAACTGAAGAAGCTAAAAAGGTCACTACGCGGAGACATTTTCAAGTGATACTGGTAAAAAAAAAGTAGACTTGAAAGACACTGAAAAGATGAAGCAACAGCAGATCCTGATCAGATTTTTTTATATGAAATAAAAGATTGAAGGATTTCACGACCGTGTTTGCCTCTTTGTCAGCAGAAAAGTCAGCTCAACAGAAGCCTTCAGCTCCTCTACCAGAGCAGACACAGGATATGTGTTTAGGGTCAGCCTTCTCTCTCTAAAATGGGATTAGGAAAAAGTGTGGAAGCTGAACCCAAAACTTTCTCTTACTCAGAAAGGAATCAGGAAGATATTCTGGACAAAGCTTAATTTGCTGTTTCTTTCACCACAGTTTCAGGTTTCTGAGCCTCATTTTATTTTGCACTGGAGAAATGGGAAATCTAATGAAATTAGCATGGTCTCAAAAGGAAATGTGAAAAGTTGTCAAATGGGACTAGGAAAAAGGAATTCCAATATGAGCTTTTAATTTGAACTACTTTTTGGTGAAGATGCAAGCTAAGAATGTAGGAAGAGGTGCCAAACGTCACACGACATAAAGAGCTCAAGCTGAAAGTACAATAGTGCTATCACAGCATCAATAAATAAACATAATGAAATTCATGACACATTATTGCATTGCTCTGCACTGCCGCTATTCATTTAAAAATGTTGAACACATTTAAAAGAATTTGCAACTTGTCAAATGCCTGTGAGTGGTGCAGGTATACTGGTGTCTTAGGAGGCATATGTAAAGGTCTTACAAGAGAGCTTTGCATGACTTATGTCAAAGAAAAATGGAGGTATGGGAAAACAGAACAATAACTACTTCACGTGAATGTGCTAGTACAGTTGCATCCAATATATTTACACTGTTCACCAATGATATGTACTTACTGAAGCTACTCTGTCAATAAAAAACACATTAAGAACCTTTTGAAAGAGCTTCCCTGTCAATTAGTTTGTAGATACATTCTATTGCTCCAGTTTTCCTGTCAATTTAATATACTGGATCATATTAACAGTACTGGCTTGTCAATAAGGCAAATCTGGATCCTATTAAAGAGTTACAGTGTCAATATAATCGGCTTCCCATTTATCAAGCTCCCCAGATTTGAGGAAAGCTGTGAAACGTGATTATAACATTAGGATACCTACATCTGGCTCTATATTACATGAGTATTTCAGGAATTGTATCCTGTTGTGTAAAGAAACATATTTAATCACTCTTTTCAGTTAATAAAACCTCAGATGATAGAATAGTATAATTGTTTGCTATTGCTGAGAAACACATTAAATCATCCTCATTTATCACATTGTTTCCTGCTTTCTCTAAGTAACACTGCCATTTTATAAGACAGTCTACTCATGTCTACACATACAGAACTTCTAAGAGATACATGTGCTTCACCTCACCTGCACAAGAGAATATGTCCTCTAGAAAATAAAAGAGATAAAACACATTTTAGGAACAAAACACGAAGCACTCCACAGTTTCAATGTGTATTTAGCCCTTGTACTGTGCTGTATAATCTCGGCAGAACTGAAACATGGAAGTGTAATTCTAGCGTTACAGAAACTCCCAGAAATAATTAATAAGAGGTAGTAGTTTATGCATTAAAAAAAAAAAATAGCAGAACTTCAGCTGATTTTCTATTTAATAGAAGCCTCATTGAAGTTGAACAGTAGTTGGTTTTAACCACATTCAATATTAAATAACTACTTGGACTGGATTAGCAGAATATACAACAGACCGTTAAACCTGATTATATTTTAAAAAACAGAAAAAAAGAAACAAAAGTAATTACATTAAAACATACTGGGTATTCTCTTATCAAATTAACTGTCCAGGTCTAACTTAAAAATATGGATTTAAAAATCATGGTTCAAAATGACAGTTAAAGGTCAATGAATCAAGCTGCCCATTATATTTTCTGGTAGCAGATGGGTGCAATGAAACCTCATGATTGAATTTGAAACGCTTTAATGCACCTTTTATCTATGGCTCCCACCATGTTGAGTCTACCTTAGTATTCCTAACAGATACTATTTTTACTGCATAACAGACTCAACTACAATTAGCTAACTAGAATGAAATCTGCACTTAGCACAATATCCAGCTTATTCTGAGAATATCATACCATGAACTCAAAATAACAATACATTTGGGAGTGTGTCTTTGGCAGCATTTGGGGTTGTTTGTTTGTTAGGGGTTTTTTTCATGTTAAATATTAAGTCTAGAAATTAATATATCAAAATTAAAGAGAAACTTTAAAAATAGTGCCTTGAAATTTAAGGAGATGAACAAATTATTTGTTATAATTTCAAAAATGTTTTCCTCTTCTTGTCTTTAGAACTCTTTTTTCCTGCATGAAAACAACCACTTTTTCTTTCTTTCTTTCTTTCTTTCTTTCTTTCTTTCTTTCTTTCTTTCTTTCTTTCTTTCTTTCTTTCTTTCT
>JAWWEV010000001.1:60313788-60345400 GCA_035583235.1 Hafferia zeledoni | reverse complement strand
TCCTTCCTTCCTTCCTTCCTTCCTTCCTTCCTTCCTTCCTTCCTTCCTTCCTTCCTTCCTTCCTTCCTTTTTTTTTTTTACATGGATACCACAGCTCAATTTTGACCTCCTGGCATTTTATTTTTAATTTTGAGACATGTCTGAAAACTCTTACTCATAAGGAAATACCAATGAAGCCAGTGAGTGTTGTAAAATTTGTCCTATTCTTCCCACTGCTGTTTTCCTGTTACTAAGAGCAAAGTAACACAAATGCTTTCTGAACAGATAAAAACATATAAACACTGCAAGTACTGTGGAGATGGTGGAGAAGTAGAACAAATTATGGCCTTTTAACGCTGTCAAACTGTTTTGTACTTATGATATTTAGTAAGAGGAAAACAGATACACTGGATATTTTAAACCTGTTAACTTTGTGTTAACATCTATTTGCTATGCTTACCTTTTTCTGTCCAACCCATACTCTTACTAAAGGCAACAATAAAACTCCCACAAGCCATGACCTAAGGTCCAGTGAAATCAATGGATGTTTTCAAATTGGTTTCAATAGCCCTTGGATCAGTCTGCTTACTTCAATTTCAGGCTAAGCAAGTCTTTACATAGCATGCTACATTCCCACAGATACATATGTTGTACGCTGAAGAAAGTTGCACTGAAACAGATTTCTAATGGCAGTGACAGGGAAAGGTGATTAGCCAAACAGCAAATACTTTATGAGGCACAAAATTCCACTTCTGTGTTCCTTCACCACAAAATGAAAAAAAAATTAGCAACAAAGATAGGGCACGACTTGGTTCTGAAGCCACACTGCCTGCACGGAAAACACAGACAAAGAGGAACACTGAAGCTTTCTTCCTAGGTGACGATCAGAACAGGGGTAAATCTAGACCACCTCCTTTCCTTCCAAGCTGCCACTTTATCCTGTTTCTTTGTCTAAATTCCTTTCCACAAAAAGGCAATGATTCCCTTAAATTCCCTAGAAACTAGGAAGAAAATCAGATGCTAAAACTTACATTATTACTTTCTGTCTAATTTCTTATTTAGGTCATGCAACTCTTAAATTCAACTTTTTGTTAAAAATACCCAACAAGGTATACTATAAACATTTTGTGACAGGATCCAAAGCCCTACTTTCACACAAATATGTTTGCAGAATTATTTCCTCTAAGCACTAGAAAAAAACACCACTAAATATGCTGCCAAAATAACAGCTGAATTTATGACAGAATAGTCGATCATCAATCTTTACAGACTCCCATGGCCATGCAAGGAGATTTTCAACTGTAAAATGGTGATGAGTTGATTTATTATTTGTGACATAAGATAAATAATTTAGGCTTGCACAAATTTAGCAAAAGGTTCTGTCCCTAAATATATTTTAAAGGCATAAGTCATGTGACTATGATGAGGTACCTCATAAAATGGAAAGTTTGATCTATACACCATTACACCTCGAGTATAGCAGCAGTGGTCAAGTAGACTTGGACATCAAAAAATAAGGTCTTTCCACTACAGGGCTTTGTATATCCATCCGCAACTCTGTCACTGTTAACCTACTGCAGTGTCTTACTATATTAAGTTGATTCAGAAAAAGCAAAACAAAAATAGTTACCCTTCTTGATAGGATCACGTCATTTAGGACACAACATCCAGTTATCTAGGGATTTCTACAGGTAACCTCTAATTTCATAGGTATTTAAAGGCTGACTTTCATCTGTAAATTCTTAAAAGACTGGGAAAAAAGTCTTCTGGATTGCCGCTCTCATTACAGCTTGCCATATCAAGACACTGAAATCAAATTTTGCTGTAAAATTAAGAAGTTCCATATAATACATGGTCTCTGCACAGATTCCAGTACTAGGTGAAGTCGTCTTTCTGTTCCAAATCAGTGTTGGTTTGTCAGCATCTAGGACACTGCTGCAGGTTTCACCAGGAGTAGAGTGACTGAATATGAATGCTAATATTTGACTGAGGGGTTAGTTAGAATACAGGGATTGACATATGGATTTCCTCTCTATCTAATGAGTAGGATTCCTACCCAATGTGTGATCACTGTTTTCCAAGTGGAATGCATTGAGTATCAACTGAAGGATGCCTATATATAGTTTTTTTTTCAAATTTTATTTATGATCTTTCAAAGGAAGTAGTTAATGCAACCTTCTCTAAATAATGTCCACATCACAAAAGTACCCAAGGCAACATTCTGTAGAAGTTTTTATATGTGTTAGCCTTTCAAATTGGGAAATAAATGAAAACACAACAGGTATAGTGCAAGAAATTCCAAATAAAAACTCAAAATCACAGAAGCACAGAACACGCTGAGTCAGAAGGGACCCACAAGGATCATCCAGTCCAACTCTTGGCCCTGCACAGGACCATCCTCAAGAGTCACACCACGTGCCTGAAAGTATCATCCAAACACATCTCGAACTGTCAGTCTTGGTGCTGTGACCACTTCCCTGGGGAGCCTGTTCCAGTGCCCAATCACCTTCTGGTTGCGGAACCTTTTTCTAATATCCAACCTAAACCTCCTCAGACACAACTTCAGGCCATTCACTTGGGTCCTGTCACTTTTCACCACAGAGAAGAGGTGAGTGCCTGCCCCTGTTTTTCCTCTCATGAGGAAGCTGAAGACTGCAACGAGGTCTCCCCTCAGTCTCCTCTTCTTCAGCAAAACTCATGCAAAAGGGAAAAAATAACATGTTAAGACTATTCACACTGCTCTTCCTGAATAATCAAACCAGATCATGTGTAACACAGACTAATGCTGCTCTCTGCAGGTTGATCAAGAGCCCACACGAAGCCACACCAACTTCCAACCTCACTGGAATTCAACATGGAGTTAGGTGCTTGGCTGCAGAGTTATCCACCACAGCACAGCCTTGGCATGCAATTCTTTTACATATATGCTCTCAAAACTTGTTTTCAGGTAGAAAAACCTATTAGGAGACAAATTAAGTTATTTCCATGAGAAGTTTTCATTTACATCATTTCAGGGACATCTTAATTTTATGGGTGTTTCATGCCATTGTGCTATTGGAGATAAAAAAAAAAAAAAAAAAAAAAAAAAAAAGCAGGCTATAAAATACTAAGGGACTACCATAGTCTTCAGTTCACATGCAACTCTTATCAACATCGTGATAAATTCTTCAGAATGATTACAGTTGGGTTTGTTTGGTGTTTTGATTTAAATCTTCTGAGGCATAAAGTAACAAAAACAAAACATACTTCTAAAATATGCTAAGATCAACAGCAAGCTCATTCACTTTCCATGGAAATAGAACTAGTGTCTTACTCATATGATGCTGTATCACACTTTGGCATAGAGACTTTACAAGGCAGTGGCATACTTTCTATTCCTAAAGGTTTATAGTAGCATTGCTGCTTTAACCTTAACCACAGGATAATAAGCAGCACCCATACAATGATAATCCAAGCTACCAGTAACCTTAAGAATGTACAAGGAATAGACTGACAGGAATTAATCTGTCATTTTCACACATCTCCCCAAGGGAAGTATTGTAATTGCGAAAATTTACTCTTAGACTGCTGAGACTCGTAATAATTATGTTTCTTTTTTAATAGAAATAGCCACAGGTAGTAACAAATTGGGTTTTGAGATGGGGAACTGGGCATGCATTCTAACCCAAATTACTGTGTAATTGTCTTTATTATAAAACACTATAGAAAACCCAAAACTTAAACTGGAACAAAACCTTTCCCTTAAATTAAGTCTTCTCCCACAGCTATTCAACATGTATGCCTATTTCTTCATTCAATGATATCAGTAAGACCAGCATGACTGCAAGTAATTGATCTTTGTCTAAATATCTTTTCCAAAGCAAACCAAAATTTCTGAAGCTTACATTTACTTAATAGAAAAAGCTTCCTCTTGCTTTACTTTCACTTGTGTAAAGTACACTAACAAGTAGGTCAAAACCTGGAAAGCCAGATACTCATCCCTAAAGTTCCTTTTCCTCCTGCCAGTATTAGAGGATGAAGTAAAAACTATATATGGTCGACATATATTTTAAATTAACTGAAATTAAATTTTTCTTCAAACTTCTGGAAGCCTGCTTGAAACAAAAGAAGCCAGGAAAGTACTTAAATTGAGTTTTTTCACACTTGAAGGAATTATTATTTTGTTACCACCACACTGTTGCAATAATGAGAAGTATACTTTCAGGAAAGACAGCCAACAGATAAACTAAATAATCCAGTTACTTCTGCCCCTTGCATTACTATAGCCTGTTAGATGTGAAAAGAAGCTACATGTGGTTTAAATACACAAAACACATTTGAAGTTTTAGACAAAAATGAAGACTATACATTGCAAGAAATAATATAAAACATCTTGTTTTCACCTCTTTTTTACCCAATGGCTACAGAGCTGACTGATACATTTCTTGCCTTGGAGCCATGAGGTGCAAATTATTGTGTGCTTTTTAATATCTAATGCAGTCCATGGAATCAGTTAAGTGCTTTTTATTTTCACATGTTGCATGACTTATACCTACTTTTAATCATCACTCTCAATTCTGAGGTCTCATAGCAGGATTCTATCACAAAGCAGAAAATTAGGTCCTTCCTTACCTATGCTCTTGCCTCAGGAAAAAAAATGGCATTTTCTCTACACTTGATGTTTTCTTGTTGGCAGCAAAAGATGCAGGTTGACATCCTCTTCCAAATACTACACAGCTACACACAGATCATACATAATATACATAAAAAAATTAGATGCATATTGCCCATTAGTAACACCTTTTATCCAACTATATGGCTATTTTGATTCCATTCTGCTTTCTTTTCTATGCACCTCAACGTATGGATTTATACAGACAGTTATGTTATCTGGCCTATAGCCTAGAAATCTAAATAGTTACTAAGGCTTCGTGGCTGTAATTTTAAAGAGGCTTTTAATTTCATTATTTCCCAAGCAGTCTAAATTCCACTATATTCTTATTGTCATCTGATCCTCTGAATTGATGAAGAGATCAGAAGAGAACACATTTGGTACTTTACAGCTGTGGCTGGATAATCTTGCTCATGATCATCAAAGCAGGATTGTTTCTATGATCTTCAAATCTGCATATCAAATTACACAAGTCTGTGCAAAGAAGCAAGACATCAGGACTATCTCAATAGAATACTAGAAAATATAGCTGGAAGCTAAGTGAAAGGAAGAGCTTTTGCAGCTTTGCAATGCTAAGGCAAAGGAGAGAAGCAACAGGAAGCTGTTCAGGTAATACAGACTAACATTCTGGGCTGAATTCTACACTTGCTGATGCACATCAGCAACCCCACTCCTGTAAACAAGATATTTATTTCAATGGTTCTGTTGACTCAAATTAAAATGTTCACTGATTAGGTGGTTAAGGATCATACCCTGAAAGGAATAATATTAATTTAATTATACGTAGGCCTTTAAATTACTTATGCACTGATTAAGGACATGAACCTGGTTTTTGCTAGATTTGTACAAAAAGAGTATTTTTGACTCTGCTGGTAGTAGCTGAAGTGCTGAATCTGAAGTACATTGTTAAAACAATGTTCTTTTCTTTGTCTCCTTTAAAATTTTATAGAATTTAAATATTTTCATTAAGAATTAATGAACATTTGTTTAGCCCATTTCAGCTCACCTTTTTTGTAAAACCGAGTTGTAGCTAAACAATCATAAGTGGTTGCTTAGCAATCAGCAAAGAACAAGACAGAAATATAGTAAGTAAGAAAACTGACATGTTCTGTGTTTGAATCATGGCATTCATTAAAAACAACAGAATAACACCAATAGAAGTTTAAAGCAAAATTCTCTTAATAAAAGAATACATATAGCTGTCTTTAGGAACAACTTATTCATTTAAAAGCTACAAATTGTGATTCACGTCTGTCTCTATAGAAAAAATCCTGTAGCTCTTATTAAAAATACATTAAAATTCTTCAAATTTTCATGAAACCATTATTTACCTTTTGTTTTAATTCAATTGTCAAGTGTGCTTCCAATGATTTTAAAAACAGTATATATCTACAAAGCAAGCAAGAGTTTCCAGCTTTGAAGACTTGAAATTGATTTTTAATGCACCAGCTTTCAAACACTACAAAGGCTGCTCTCTGCTGATAAAGACAGTAAACAAGAAATTGTCCTTTAAATGTTCCCTTTAATGTTTTTCTTTAATTAAAAATCAATCAAAAAACATTGCCACATTAAAAAAAAATTAAAATTAAGACATTAAAAAATGTTTTAGGTTTTTGACATACAACGCATTCAAACTAGAATGAAAACTTATGATGTTATTTTTGTTTACTTGTATTAGTTTAGACTTCCTTTGCACTGTAAACGTAGTTAATCAAAAGAGAAAAACGTGTAAAAGTAGTTTATCCCTAAAGTCATCTATTTTTACTGAGTGAAAATTAAAGTGAAATAAAGTGAAATAAAATTAGAAATTATAAAAGTACTAACGTAAAATGCTTTTTCAATACCTTTAGATTATTTTAAGATATTCCTTCCCTCTAATCAGGCGAAAGCTTATTTATGTAGATTAGTTACATCTAGAGTCTCATTTATCTAACCTGTATTTATTCTTTGATCACAAAGCTTGTTAACTTAAATGGTCTTTCATTGTTATGATACATTTTCCCCTAATTATGCAGCTTAACTCCCTGATTTTTTTTTAATAAATATATGGAAATGCACCAATCATATTCAACACTGTTATGCTGGATGCTCAATGAACTGTAAGAGCCATTTGAATACAATAAAACTGCTTGGAAGTGTTCCAGGGCAAGGACTGCGAAACAGGAGTAATCATAGTGTCACTGCAACTAGTACAGGCAAATACACACATGTTGTACATATATCAGTAGATGGTCTGAGACTAATTTTGTAAGTCTATCACTGCAAGAACTTACAATGCATTGATCAGATCCTACTCACACAGCTGAAATTATGCATTTGTATCTCATAACAAGACTTTTCCCTTCCCTTTTGGAGTCTTCCTTTGGCAAACCAGGGCGACTACAGCACAAAGCCGCCCAGCAGGGAACAGGATGAGATTAAAATCTTTTCTATTGCGGGTCAAAGTATTTTATGAACCCAAGAAACTCTACTCTGATCTATATGCCACAAAGCCAGTAAAAAGGTTGATGGATAAAATGAAAGACTGTTAACTTGAAGGATTTAACTTGTCCATATTGCTTATAGCTTACTAAATTGGAAACAGATCAGTATGAAACTGATTGTCTTGAGGGCTTAAAAAGTGGATACTCCCTCACTGCACCAAAGTGAGATACAAATTGATTTTTATGCTATCTCTCTGTACAAATAACACTAATAATTGGCTGAAACTAAGCAATTATATCTTTATATGCAGAGGGACTCCTCAATTTTGAGGACATATCACCCAATAAAAAAAGGAGATATCTACTCATCTCAAGCACATGAGATAATTATCTGCTATCCTTTCTGTACAGGTAATACCACTACCTAGTGGAAGCAAACCAGCTGGAGAAGGAGATGGTTTCTGTGTGACCTTAGTAAGCAAGAATTTTAACACCAGCCTTTGAGATTTAGCTAGAAAATATATGACTGCTCAAGGAAGTTATTTAAAGAAATGTCTAATATCCTAATTAACAGGGACATTTATACGAATTTGCTTGTTCTTGAATGTAGTACTTTTGAGCATTTTATCTAAAACGCTTAATAATTCACATTTTTCCTTTCTCATAGGATTTACAGTAATTAATCCAGAATTTTCTTCTGTTAAAAAGAAATGTCTACAGCAGACTGAAAAAACAAAAGTTGCACTAAAAAGACTGTGACAAATATATTAATAGGGCTTAGAACGCACCCTGGCTAAGGCTTATGCCAAGCTGCGCACTACCCCATTTCATCTCATATCAACAAAAGCAGTAACTAGCTAATCTCCTTGATGCCCCCTTAAAAACACAAAGAATAGAACACTTAAACTTTTTCCCCAAATCATGCTACTCTCTTCTTAGTACTTCTTTCTATTTCTTTTCTTTCCTTTTTTTTTTTTTTTTTCATATTAAGGCAAGAGTCTGCAGTCCCCTGAGAGTTTTACTTCTTTCCTGTAGTTTTGAACCCGTTAGCATCTATTTCACCACTTCTCTTAGAGATGAAGTAGAGATACAATTGAAAGCATAAAGCTCTCAGGCTATCTGCTACAAAAATTTGTCCCAACTGCTGTACACTGACCTTTTGACATGAAAGGAATGCTTCTATACTTTTAGAGATAAAAACAGAGCTGTGTTTCTGCTCCGGTCAACAAATCATTGCTTAAGTTCTCATCACAGATGTTTTTTTTACCTATTGGAAAATATCAGTAGTAGTGTCAAAATGTCCCTTCTTTATATGTGTATGCACTCCTCAGTCTTGAAGAGGTATCTCAAGATCTCTGCCATGCAACCTAGATGTTTTCTCTGGGGAAAAACCCCAAACAAACAACAACAACAAAACAAAACACCAAACCAAACAAACACAAAATGTCCTCCCACCACAACAACCAAAAAACCCCAACCCAACCCAATCCACATACATTAAATTTTTGTATTTATAATAAGTGCCTTGCATAGTGAAACCTAAAATTAATTTGACAAGATATTTTTAACAACTAAATAAATAGACATTGAGATTGATGCTTAGAAACATATATGTGAATATTAGCCTGTATGTTACTGTTTCCTGGGGAACAGGGTAGTGAAGAGAAAGAAAAATTTCTGGGGAAAAAAGAAGAAGAAAAAATTTTTTAAAAAAATCTCTTTAAAAAAATCCCAGCTGGTTTGCAACGAAATGTTGTGACTTGGAAAGAATTTTTTATTTATTTTTAAATGGACATTTTTGTCTTATCAGAGAAACCAGGTTGTATTTATCCTGATAAATACCAACTGATGTTTGTGAATATTTCACACAAATCTAATTATAATTTTTCATGTAACTATATTTGCTGAATTTTTAACAATAATGCTATGTTGCACAGTTTCAAAAATATGTGAAAACATGCAGAATCATATATATGTTCAATATTCTCTTTGATTTCTTCTTTCAGTGGCACACATTTATGCTGGGTTAACCACTGGACTTGATCGTTTTAAAGGTATTTTTCAACCTAAACAATTCTATGATTCTGTGTAACAACTCATATCACAGTTACAAAAACATCTACATTCCAGTTTCCTTAATTGTTTGTAAAGTTCTGTAAGAAAAAAAAAATCACAAAAAGCTTAAATCTCAAAATAAAGGGCCCAAATATATTATTCTTAGCTGTACTCCATAGAGCTCTTAGTCCCAATTCACTCTTGAACAATTGAAATAATTTATGAAGTCAAAATTATGCTATTGACTGAAACATGAGTTAAGAACAGGCTTCTTCATCAGCGTAAGGATAACAGAAACCTCACAAAATCTGTTGTTAAAAGATAACTCTTCAAAGGATTGATTAGTCACTGAAATTGCACTGATAATCACAAATTTCTATGAATCTTCCCACTTAAGCTTAGGTAATGACAGTGAGCACCAGGATATGGAAAGCTCAGACAACTTTAAGAGCAGTTGAGAGCTGTGATACAGTAAATCTTGCATAACTTGCTTCATGTCTTTTATTTTATAAAACAGCAAGTTCTACAGAGATATTATTATTCTTAATTTATCAGTTGACAAGAATTTATGTTCTGGAAATACCATTTTCTTTTTCATAATTCCTATATTCAACTTCAGACTGTTAAATTGGGGGTTTTTCCTCTATTTTTTCATATTGACCTATATTTCAAGAGTGATCCTTTTGAAATAATAGTTCTATAAACAATATCAGCAAGGAGACTCGACCAGAACAGAACAAAAACCAGGAGCTCAATTCTGCTTCCTGTGTCTATTTCAGCAGCCAGGGCAGATGTCACAGTGAGAGGTGTGCTGCCAGATCTGGCCCTAAAATAAATGTGCTTTGTGTCACTATCCCATGCAGTGCATCTTGATGAAAAATTAGCTTCATGGAAGTATAAAAGATCCTGTCCCAGAATTCTTACAGAGCCAACTTGGAATTGCCATCACTGAATGAATGAAACTAAAGGTAGAGAACAATATTAGACAAACTCACACTAACTGTAGAGTATATTTACACAATGCAAACATTCAAATGAGTTATTTTGCAAGATATCTAGCCTTGTAGTACACTGTAAAAACTACCAAAATGCAACTTTGGCTGGTAGTTTCATCTGATGATAATTTAGTGTCCTTTGATACAATTCTAGAATATGAAGCTGTGAAACGTTAGAGTACAAACCTGCAAATATTTACATTTGCCACAGTATGCTCTAGCTGCAAAATCTTCCCTTGTACTAGTTCTAGTGAAAAAGAATAATATTCATCATTTACAATAGAAGATACAAAAATAAAAAGTTAATACCTCTGTTTTCATATAGGAATTTAAATCATTGAGAATGAATACAACTTCTCCCATGAAAGCTACTTTTTATATGCAGCAGCTGCAGACTTCTTTTTGCAGTCTTGAAATTTCTGCTCAGGAGTTTCTCAAAGTAAAGCATGAAATAGCATATTTAAAGAGAGAGCAGCACCAATATGGATCATGGGGGTTTTTTCCCCCCTGAAGACTCTATCTTCTTAGATACTACTAGACACCTGGTGATGAAGCTGCACTGGGACTTGACATTAATCTGTTGCCACATCAGGAACAGGTGACTGAAGCAATAAGAATGATCAGTATTTAAAATGCTACAAGCACTGCCCAGTACAGCAGCTATGGCAATCCCTATCTTGAGAGCTTCTTTCAGTACACTCATTCATTTTTAGCTGTTGTTTAGGAAAAGGTTTCCTTATTCACACTCATTTTATTCCTGATATATTTACAAAATTCTCCAAGTGGCACCACCAGTATAGCAATAATTAATCTTTAGGATGATTAGCACTACTTGTATACATAGATAGTTTTCTACACTACTGTTATGTCACTTTAAGGAACTTATTACCAGAATCTACTTGTGTAAAGAAACTATTTCTTTGCTTTTATACACCCACTCTTTCATCTATTGGAAACCTGCAAGAAAAAATTGTGACTAGTTCACCGAGAGAAAGGTAAACTGACAAACTTAAAATTTTTGGTAGGAGAGATACAAACATATATATGTGTATGTTCGTGTATGTTATTACTTTTACTGATGTATGGACTTCAAAATAAAACAAAATTCTGTTTCACTTAGTCAGGTGAGTAGGTCACAAGAATGAAATTATCTAAATTTTCCCAGTAGTCTGTAAGTTTTGGAGGGAATAGAAATCTTTCAGCCATGTAGAGTTTCCATTTTCTCCTGCTTTTTTTCTCCCCAATGAAAGTTAATAGTGTGGACCTTAAGTGATTCAAAAGTCACATGGAATTTTGACTCTGGCAATGAGAATTGCATACCACTGCCTTATATTTAAATATTTTTAACAGACTTCTGTTTGAAAACACAGTTTCTAAAGTATGTTTAGAAAATGACTGCTGAAGTTAAAACCAATGAAGCATGCTGAAGTGTAGATGTGTAACTTCCCACTATGTTACTAAATACTGTTCTACATACACATCAACCTCAGGTGCACATCAAATCACAAATGTTCAATTTTTGGAGGCTCTAAGCACTAGCATGTCTCTTGCACCAATACAATCTAAGGTCTTTAGCATCCTTGTCTGTATATCCAAAAAGTTATATATACATGTATGTATGTGTGTTTAAATTATTTAAATTTTATGGTACTGAAGAAGTTCATCAATTCATATATAAGTAACACATGCAACCATGGCACATAGGGGATGCTACAAAGTAGTGAGCAAACATCCAAGCTGTTAAACTATGTGACTAGTGTATAACAGAAGTCACTTAAAGAGAGACAAGATTACACCACTCATGCATATCAGAAGTATTTTATTCAGCTGCTGGTCATTTTGGGTGATGTGAAACCCATAGTCACTAAGTAACACTTTACTCCACAGGTATTTGTTGATATAAATTGGGCTATCTGTAGAGTAAAATACTGTTAATGAGAAATAAGGGAACCATAAAGCCCATTGACTTTACTAGGTATTACTAGTAAGCAAGGCAAAAAAAAAAAAAAAAATATTATGCACTCCTAATAAGAGTGACAAAATTTGGATCTTACTCAGAAAGACACTGTTTATTCACTCTTAAATATTTGTAGAAATAACTGTATGTATTAAGTAATAATATTTAGCATGTATATATATATCCATAGATATATAAGTATGTACATATATACAAAAACTTCTAATTAACAGGTTCTTGTTAGAGAATTCTGCCATTAAACAGTTGCTGAGAAAATGAGAGCAAAGAAACATAGTTCCATTGTATGAATTACATAGTGTGAGATTATCA
Source organism: Hafferia zeledoni (assembly GCA_035583235.1). Taxonomy (NCBI): domain Eukaryota; kingdom Metazoa; phylum Chordata; class Aves; order Passeriformes; family Thamnophilidae; genus Hafferia; species Hafferia zeledoni. The sequence continues at coordinate 60,333,010 of JAWWEV010000001.1, read as the reverse complement.
TGGTTCAGTAATGTATCTGTAAATCTAAAGGGAGTATTTGTTATAGAACCCTTATACAATTGTTTACCTTTCTCTTACTGAGATAATGAAGAAAACCACTTATCTGGACTGGCTAACGAAAAGAGATGATATAGTAACTGTTTGGATTCTGTTTCTTTTCTTTTTTCCCCACTGATTACACCTTTGATTCCTAACTGTGCAATCTACATATGCAGACACAGATTAGGTGTGATTAGGGATATAGTAGATCCAGAGAGAGAGCTGATACTTTCCTATTTCTCCTTAAGTCTGTTGTTTAACTTTTACTTGAGGCAGAAGTAGAGGACCAAACACAAAACAGTGTCTACATTCTAAATGGAAATTTTGTATAAAATTTACTCCAGGGAGGTGGAGATGAGGAATACAAGATGTGTTTTAGTAATGCAAAACTACAGTGAAGATGATCAGTTTTCTGGTCTACTTTAAATCTGAGCCTTTTCTAAATAGAAACCAACTACACCATTTCATACTGTGTATGTTTTCCCAATACAACTACAAAATATAGTATCAATAAGTATGTTTGAACAGATTGTTCACTAGGTAAAACTGAATGCTTTCTAATCTACTGACTAGACCATCTAAACATTCAAACACTCCATGTAGATATTGAGGGAAAGCAAAACCAATATTAGATATATCAGTATGTGCTATGAGGAGTTACCATTAACATTTTCCACAGCTGTCAATGAAAAGTCTTATAGAAACCACAATACACTTTTTAAAGGAAGGAAATTCTTCTTTTTGCTTTATATAGATTCCAGGGGGGAAAAAAAAAAAAAAATCATGATTGATATTATACATGGAACACTGTGGAAAAAAAAAAGGAGTAATATTTTCCATAGGGGATTTTAGACTGAAATTGAAACTTTACTATTCAGTAGCATCAATACATTAATTAATTGCTTTATACAGACATTACATGGTTGTAGGAAAGTATAATTTTTTGTCTTTTAGTAACTATTACACTTGTCAGTAAGGAAAAATTGTGGATATTTTTTAGCATTCTCACAACTTCATTTTACAGTAAAAAAAAAGCTAACATTTTTTAAACAAGTGTCATTGAAAGTTATTTGGTTTTTAAAGCATAAATAATAAATCAAATTATCTCTGGTTGTGCCCTGACCTAAACTCTTTCCTAAAGTGTCACTTTTTGTTAAAATCAATTTCAGATTTTAAGTATTGCTCCACTCACCTAATTGATAGCAACACAAATTCATGATAGGCATAAAATGGAATTGTTTTTGTGACACAGCTCAGTAGTGGGCTGAGGATTAGTTTGCAGTGACCTTGTACAGGCAGCTTTTCTTTTTTTTTTTTTTTCTTCTTTTCCCCTCCAGTTATAAATGTTCAATTCACAGGCCACCAGTTACCTGAATTTTGGTTCTTTAACCTGCCAATTACTGATAGCCATTACTATTCAGTTTAGACTATTAGCCATAGCTGGCAACTATAACACTTGGTGTTCTCAGATCACAGGGTATGATAACTCCAAGGCATTATGAATCTTCTTTAGGTACATCAAGTGACTACAGTGCAACTTCTTTCCCACTAGCTGCATACACAAAATGAGTCTGTGTCACTTCTGATACACTCAGCTCATTCCCCTATGACTCAGAACAGCGTATTAGGAGAACCACAGAATAAAACAGATATGACATTTCAAATGTATTTAATAGTCATTATCCAGAGCCTGCTTTCAATCCAAATGTTAAAAATCACTTTGGAACATACCTGTAGTGTTTGAAAATTAAGCTGCATTAATCATGAAGTAATACTTTAAGTTAAATCAACTGGAGCCAAATTCTGCCCTCACCTTCACTCTGCAAGTTCACTGCTCTGAAATAAATCTTCTGAGTTTGGACTTTAAACTACCTGCTAAAAATTAAGTCATTATTTGATTAGCACCCTATATCCAATGGTCCAAATTCTGCCATTTCTCACATTCACAAAAGTCAGTAGAGGACAGTGTGGATATAACTGGCAGCAGAATGCAGCCCAGCTATAATTTCTAAATGAGCTTTGGTAGAAGACAGCATGTAAGCCTTTTGCTATAAAGCAATAATCAATATTGACTCAGGCTACTGGAAATCTGACTAGTTGTTTTGCTGGTTTATGACAGGATATGTGTTTTGTTAACATTTGGGGTAGGAGGGTATCACCACATACATTTTCCTTCTACTTGACTAAGCAGAATTTTCAGCACTGAAGATTGTTTTGGGGAAGAGGAGGAGGCAATGGGGACCCTATTATACTGTCAATTATGGACATATATTCCATTAAGAAGGAAATAAAAAAAATAAAGCATACATGTTGGAAAGAGATCTTGTATTTATATACAGGATTGGAGACCTGTAATACACTGTTGCAACAGATGTCCTCAGTGTGTAGAGTTTCTCCTGTCCTGTTAGTTACTGCAGATCATATGACCAGTTCAGAAATGCCCTCCCTCTTCTCACCCCCTCACCAAAGAGAAGTGAAACCTGTGGAAGTATCCACCTCTGTCTGACAATCTTGTGGGAAAATACCCCAGTGTGTCCCAAATGTACTAAAAGGCTGCCCACACTCTCACAAGCATCTCTTTGGCACTGCCATCACTATGTGTGTTTCAGTGGGCATTTTCTTTTGAATCACAAGGGAAACATCAGTGTGACAGTAGAGCCAGACCCGCCAGATGTGGTCTGGTTCCACCTTCATTAAGTCCACCACTTTTTAGTCCCTTGTGTTGGTCCCTTCAGTGGTGCCTTACAGCAGATTTCACTGCAGACAAAAGGGAAAGTTAAACCAGTGTCTAAAGTGAGGTCCAGGGTATTCTAAAAGTCTCCTACCTGAATTATGGACATCCGGCTCGGGGGAGCCTCGCTGGCGTTAGTCCCTTGCCCTGTGAAGCTGGTGTGGCAGCCCACATGTCCCTGGGGTACAGTCAGGTTGTTGGAGGCGGGCTTCAGGTACATCACCTCGGACCTGGGAGAGCTGAGGGGCAGGCGGGTCTGGTAGTCAAAGTACATGGGTGAGGTGGCCAGGGATGGGCTGCTCACCACGTTCATGACATTGAGGGGACCCCGGCTGTCCTCGCCCTCACTGGGCACCAGCATAATGTCATTCTTGCTGATCTTCTTCTTCTTGCCCTTGCCCCCTCCACTGCCACTGCCTCCTCCTCCCCCACCACTGCCTCCCCCTCCTCCCAGCTGAGGGTGGCTATACTCGGCAATGCGACAATTATAGGTGCGGATCTCCTTGTTCTCTCGCTTGCACTTCACAGCAATAGTGATCATGGCAGCCAGCAAGATGATGGAGACAGTGCTCAGAGTCACGATCAGGGGAAGCGACAAGTCCCAGTGAGGTCGACGGTGCTGCTCACCATTCACTTGGGGCTCACCAGCCTCAGGCAGGGGCCCTGCCAAGGCCCTGACTATGAGCTTGGCCACTGCAGAGAGACTGGGCTTGCCATGGTCACTGACTTTTACCACCAGTTCAGCCACAGGGCTGAGCTCCTCCCAGTAGGGATGCAAGGTGCGTATCTCACCACTAGTGGGGTCCATCTCAAAGAGGTGCTCCTCATTGCCTTCCACAATTTCATATGTGAGGCGCCCACTCTCCCCAAAGTCACTGTCCAGGGCACGGACGGTGCCCACAGGGTAGCCCACCCCAGCATTGCGTGGCACCTGCAGCTCAGCGGTGTCATTGATGAGAGCAGGGAGGACAATGAGGGGTGCGTTATCATTGACATCGAGCACAGTGACGCGCACTGTGGCATTGCTTTCACGGTGGGGTGAACCCGAGTCTTTGGCCAGCACACGGAATTCAAAGTGCTTTGTCTGCTCGTAGTTGAAGCTCCTCAGGGCATAGATAGCACCATTTGTGGGGTTGACAGAGACATAGGTGTAGATGGAGACATCTCCCACGTGCCCAGGCAAAATGGAGTAAGACACTGTCCCATTTTGGCCCAGGTCAGGGTCCTGGGCCAAGACTGAACCCAGGTACTCTCCAGGGATGTTGTTCTCAGGCACCTGTAACACATAAAGGTTCTTGCTGAAGTGAGGTGGGTTGTCATTCTCATCAAGGATCCGGACAGAAAATGACTTGGTGGAGTTAAGTGGGGGGTTGCCCCCATCACGTGCCACAATGGTAACATTGTATTCATCCTGTGCCTCACGGTCTAGGGGTCGGTCAGTGACCACAGTGTAGAAGTTGTCATAGTTCTCCTCCAGGGTGAAAGGAACGGCACCAGGCCCGCCGCCACCGCCCAGCACCCGACACTGGAGCTGCCCGTTCTTGCCTGAGTCACGGTCAGTGACCCGCACCAAGGCAATGACAGTGCCAGGTGGGGCAGCCTCACTCAGTGCTCCCTGGCGAACAGAGACAAAACCAATGGTGGGAGCATTGTCATTGCGGTCAATAAGGCGGACAGTTACTTTGCAGTGAGCAGGGATGGGATTGGGCCCCAGGTCCCGTGCCTGGACATCAATCTCAATGAGGCCGTTCTCCTCATAGTCCAGGTTGCCCTTGACACGGATGAGGCCACTCTGTGGGTCAATGCTAAACAAGTCACGGACACGTTCAGGTGCATAGCCACTGAAGGAGTAGAGCACCTCTCCGTTGGTACCCTCATCAGCATCAGTGGCATTGAGGTCGATGACAGCAGTGCCTAGTGGTGCATTCTCTGGCAGCTCTACCACATAGGAGGCTGCCTCAAAGATGGGGCTGTTGTCATTGGAGTCAATGAGGCGCACATTGATCTGCACCGTGCCTGAGCGTGGTGGGTCGCCGCCGTCCAGTGCCGTCAGTACCAGAGTGTGGTGACTCTGCTCCTCACGGTCTAATGGCTTCTGGATGACCAGCTCTGGAAACTTTGTGCCATCACCACGGGACTTCACATCGAGGGAGAAGAGGCCATAGTCATCACGGGTGAGCAGGTAGGTGCGCAGACCGTTGTCCCCAGCATCTGGGTCATGGGCACTGGTGAGGGGGAAACGGGTGCCTGGTGCAGCATTTTCCGAGATGTCCATATCCACTTGGTCAGAAGGGAACGATGGTGCATTGTCGTTCAGGTCCTGAATCTCCACTTTGATCATGCAGATCTCCTGATCGTTGGCAAACACCTCAAGGGACAACTGGCATTTGGTGCTGCGCCGGCACAGTGCCTCACGGTCAATGCGCTGCTTGGTGTAGAGCAGCCCGCTCTCCCCGTCCACGTCCAGGAGGTGCGGGGCCGAGTTCTCCAGCACTCGGAAGGTGGACTTGGGGCTGCGGCCGCCACTGGGGCTGCCACCCGGAATGCCACGCTCCGCAGGTAACATCCCGCCTCCCGTCGCGCCTGCCGCCAACCTCGCATCACGCCCGATGTTCCCGATGACCGTGCCCGCTCCCTGCTCCTCCGGCACTGAGTAGTTCAGGTTCTTCAGCGACAGGGCGGGAGCCCAGCAGAAGAAGAAACAACAAATGGAAAGGTACATCCCGGAGCAGGGGGCAGGGGCTGCAGCGGCGACCAAGGCAATCCACGTCTACTTTGCCTCCCGGGCTGGGGTTGTTCTTTCTCCTCCGACGGCTAGTTTTTTTCTTCGTGGTTTTTTTTTTTTTTTTTTTTTCCCTATATTTCAAGTTCCTGAACCTGTTGCTCTAAAACATCTGCAGAGACACAGGATGGGAGGCAGCAAATAGACCATGTAGCTCAGAGGGAGGGAGCAACCGGGGCGCTGGGAGGGAGGGAGGGAGCAGTTTCGGCAGCGTTTCCCCAAGCGCTTGCTGTGCTTGCAGTCCCCTCGCAGTTACTTCGGCTGTCCAACTTCAGCAGTGGGAGGGCTTCAAAAATCAGAAAATTTGCAAAAGATCTTCTCCTCCGGGCAGGCGATGTGTTCCCGATCCTTGAATCCCCGCAGATGTACAAAGGATAATAAAAATAATAACAATAATAAAAAAATCGGCGGCAGTAGTTGTTTTTGGTTTTTTTTTTAAATTATCAAAAAGCTTTTTCTTAAATATGTGTATTTCTATATCTATAGAAAAGGGGGTGGTCACAGGTCTGTAGCAAGAGATAAAAAAGCTTATTTGCTACTCATCGCTTGTGGTGCGATTGATGGAGTGGAGGGTAGGGGAGAGACAGAAGGGAGAAAAAAAAAAGTCACAGCTTGTTGTTGAAGCCCTTTTCGCGTGCAGTGAGAGGTAGTGAAATGTCTGATTGCACCGCGGGGTTGTTGGTTTTCAGGGAGTGTTTTGCTGCATTTAGAGATCTAATCTTGCATTGCTTGCGGCGGAGAGCTGCATCTCGCTGCCATCGGTAGTTCCCCCCCTCTCTCTCCCGTACACCCTCACTGTTTCCTTCCCGAATCAAACGCAGTGGGAATGAGGACTGCAGGGCAGGAAGGGAAAACAAAACACATGGGGGGAGAAAAGAAAAAAAAAAACCAACAACAAAAAAACCCACCCAAACCCCAGCAAAAACTAAAGTCCGAATTTGTAGTTTCCTTTCTCTCCCTCTACTACCAGCCTCTCACTCGTCCTTTTGGGTCTAAAAAATTAAGAAACCCACCAGATGACCTTCATCATTTAAAGTAAATATGTATTTTGAGAGAAAGCTCCGGCCATGCTCTATCAGCAGCACATTTGGGTTTCTTTAAGACAGGCCAGTAGCCGCCGCCACCACCACATCCGTTCTCTGTGTGTTATCTATGCGTGTGTGCGTATGCGTGTCTGAGGAAGCTGCACTTTTCTCGATGCAGTTTAATGCCAGTTTGCTTTTCTCTCCAGTCGAGAGGAAAGCAACAGGCAACCCATGGCTGGAGGCATAGATTAAAAAAAAAAAAAAAAAAAAAAAAAAAAAAGAGCCAGAGCGAAGGGGGGGGCGGCTGCGAGGGGAGAAAGAAAAGCCACCACACACACACAGACACACACACTCACTCTCTTAGTCTCTCGCTAAAAGGGAAACAGTCTCTGTATTCACAGGGCTGCGCTATCAAGTGCCTCTCTTTTCTTTCTATTCAGCGTCTCCTTCCAATGACACTGCTGCCTAGTCCTCTTCATTTACGGGAGGGGAGAAGAGGAAAAACAATCCTGGCGATGAATAAAGTGGGAGATCTTTCAATCGACTAATTGCTTACATTAAAACCTATGCCGTTCCGCGATCTGTGTGATGCATTTTTTGCAGTCCTTTCAAAGCTTTACAGTCTATCCCAGCATGTTGGTATAGGGGAGAAGAGCGGCGGTAACGCCAGATGCGTTCCCCCTCTCAGATACACACCTTTCCCAACGATATGGTGTGTAAGTAAATACTGGGGAAGGGTAACAAAATTTTATTTCACATTCTTTTAACAACCTGAAATAAATGAATGTCAAATCCAGAAATGCAGGTGTTTCAATCTGCTTGGATGAGTCAGATACAGCGGAACAAATCACATTCACTATCGCCTCATGTTCCTCCCTTCACAGGCATTAGTTGCAGCTTCTTCCTAACGCTTCTCTGCCTCACTCTATAGACAGGAAAATAATTAATCAGATTTATATTTTGGAGAGGGAGGGAGGGAAGAAAGGAGAAAAAAAAAAAACAAGAAAGAAAAAAAAAAGAAGGTTGAGGGGGTTGTCGGATCCAGCTACACTTTTACTATACCTCTTTCTCCGGGAGACTGAGGATCAGGAAAACAAGGCTGTTATCCACTCATTGGCACAGAGGCGCGTCTGTCTCCTGCTTTGCTGAGTGTTTTTAACCACCTTTCCTCAGTGTTATGTGTGAAATAAATCAGAAATCTTTCATATTAAAAGAAAAAAAAAAAACCAATAAAAACATAGGTTCCCAATACATAGCTCACAGATCTAGTTCCGAGTCTCAGTTCTGCACCGTTTTTTTCTCCTTTATTTGAGTCCGGACCCAAAGTACATAGTTAATTCTGCAACGTGTGGTAGGGAGGCTTTCAAACGAAAAACAAAATATTCTTCTTTGCCTCATTGATGGGTGGCCCCTTGCACACAGACGGTCGCCAGTCTTAGCCAGGCAGCACGCGGAGCGAACGCCGATCCCAGATAAACCAGATCCATTTCACCAGCCGCCCGCAGGTAAGCGGAGAATTCAGAGAAAATTCAACAGTTGGAGCCGCGCTTTGCTTTGCCTCGCTCTCCCCCGCTCTCTCTCTCCCCCCCGCCCCTCTCCGCCTCGCCTCCCTCACTGCAGCACTCGCGGGGCCGCCGCGCCGCGCCGCGCTCGCCCAGCGCCGCTCGCCGACTGCCTCTATTCACCTCACGCCGCGGCTTAAACATTGATACGGATTCACCGCCAGCCAATCGGCGGCGGCGGCGGCGACCGGCCCCGGCGCCGACCCACCAATGGCGGGAGGAGGGCGGGTGGGGGGCGTGGCCGCGGCGGGCGCTGGGTGTCATTGATTAGCTCGGATCGGTGGGAGACGCGCAGCGAGCGAGCGGCGCGGGCGGGAGGGATGCGCCGTCTCCTCGCCGCGCCCCGCAGCGCCGCGCCACTGGCCCCCCCGGCTGCTCCCGGCTTCGCGTTAGTTATTTGTATATCTCCCCCTCCCTTGTTTATTTATTTTTAAGACGTATTAACAAGTCCTCCGTGATGATGGTTGGGAGAGGAGGGAGGACGCGACACCCCGGACCTCTCCCAAAGCACCGCGAGGGCGAGGACTTGACTCCCCTGCGCGGTCCTTGAGTACCCTGGGGACCCGCCGTCCCAGAGATGCATGGCGGGAGGGGTATGCTTGTGTGGATGGGGACACCTTCCCCCGCCACCTCCGCCACGGCCCTGCGGAGCAGCCTCGAGTGGGTCTCGCCCTCCCCGAGGTGTAGGTCCCGATCGCGGGAGCATCCCCCGCCTGCCGTGGCCCCGCGGTGAGGAGCTGGGGCCGCAGCAGCATCCCCCGCGCATCTCCCCGCCCGATCTGCGCGGCGGGAGGCTCCTGGCCGGGGGCGGTGGTTGCGGGGGGAGGACTGAGATGGAAAGGTGCGTGCTCGGATTGCCGGAGCGCCGGTCTCGACCTGTGCGTACCGAAATGAAGCTGCCATTTGTGACCAGCGTGTAAGTAGCAAGAATCATTTAGAGGGAAAGGAACAAAAAGAGGGAAAAATAAAATTAAAAAAGGAAAATAAACTCTGGAGCACTTACAAGACGCTCCTGAATTATTTTAGAAGCGTCTCTTAAAAGATTCAGTTAAGGCAGCTGCTTCTTTGCCTTGCTCAATAGGATAACCTTCAACCCTGAGTTATTATGTCCATAAATATAATTTGACTTGGAAAAAGTCTTGCAGATTTATAAATTCAAATGAGTGTTTTTTCCAGACCCATCTAGTTTTGAGAATCTTTTTGTAGCTGTGAAACGGATAGTTTGCTATACAGAGCAAGTCTGCTGTTAACCGTCATAGAACTAATGCTGTGTTAAAATACAGTGTATAAATAAACTATACATACATTAGTGACAGGGGGAAACCACTGCTCTCAGACGTGCCAACATTCTGGGTGAGAGTGACAGACAGACGACATAAAACATATATTTACAAAATGGGCTTTGCTTTCTGCACAACGGCCTCAGATTGGCTGATGAAAACTGGCATATTTGGCTAAGGCACATATTTTGAGAAGTTCCTTATAAAAGCAGCACAGTATTTAAAGTTTAACAAACAGCAGCATAAGCCCCTGAGCTATCAGGAGACCTCGTCTGACTGCAACTCGAGTCCTCTCCTTTCCTCTCCTTATTCTGTAACCTATGCCAAACCTTCAAGATGTATCAGGATGTCCAGAAATTTTCCCACGCCAGTTCTGCTAACTTGGGGGGCGGGGAAAAGGGTCATTGCAATTATGTAATGGCTCCCTCTAGCGTGCTAGAGATACTGCTGCATCTGGGGTATGTACCTTGTGCGTATGCATGCTGTTGTGTGTGTGTGTGCATGTATGTATGAATATATGTATATATATATACACATACACACACACACTGTGGGGTATACAGTGTACTTAAGTGTGTACACATTAGGTAAGTCTAGTTTCCTTAGTTTCCTTTCAGTGTAGAATAGCACCAGTAGGAATAAAAAATAAAATATTTTGTATTACAGTGACATATGCTATGTAATATATTTCTGGTAATGTTCCTTATGGTTAACTTAGTTGGAAAAAAAAAAAAAAGCGCCTCAAAAACCCAGGATAAATTTGATTTTTTTATTTGAGGAGACTAGTATCTTGATCACTTTTTTCCTCCAACTTAGTGAATACCTTTCTTTTTTTTTTCTTTTTTTCTCTTTTTTTCTTTTTTCTTTTTTTCTTTTCTTTTTTTTTTTTTTTTAATATGACTCAGCATTACACAAAAAATACTCTGACTCCACAATGAAATCAATACATTTGAGGACACTCTGCAGTTTGTAAAACAAGTGCTCAGAACTCTGAATTAAGGAAAAACTATATAAGCCTTTATACAAGTAACTGGAGTCTTTGCTTGTAAAATTTGCCTTTTTTATCAAACATCTTGCAGCTTACAACATCCCATTTATACGAACAATATGTATGATATACTTAGAGGAAAAATAAAATCTGAAACACTAGGACTGGATCTTCACACATATGATTGACTGCCAGGTGATGATGATGAATGAAACTCTCACTCCTTGCTCTACAAGTTACTGTTGTTTTTGGTGTTAACTTCAGCAGAGCTGCATTTTAATACTCATTTTTAGGTATGGCTGATTATTAGCTATTTCTAATGATTGCCCAGCAATCATATCATCTTGACATCTTTAAAAATTGTGGGTCTTAAGCCCAATAGAGACTTCAGTGTCTTGCTGGAAAAAGCCACATAAAAAAGTGCCTGCATATGAGTACATGCCTCTGTCAGGCTGATGTTTGTTACATCAGACAGTTTTTAACTACAAAATGGCATTTATTGATTTTAATCCACCTGTGCAATTAGTATTTATATGATGATTTTACAGTATATGTGAAATACTTTTTCTATCAAATGTTTGTTTATTGGAAGCTGTAGTTTGATATCAGCCAAAATAACAGATAGTAACAGGAAACATCTCCAAACTAAATTTCTTTTTAATTAATTATTTATTGAAAACATAACACACCAGTGTTCAGGGGTTTTTTTGGGGAAGTGTTCATGATGAAATCCAGTTCTTTATTATTCTATCCTCAGCAAAGACAGGCAGGTAAACCTTTCTACTTTCAGAAAAACAAAAATAAAGAAGAAACACCCTCAATCAGAAGTGTTGAAATGAAAATCTTTAGTCTCAGTGTGGAGGGTGCTTAAGCATAGTGCACAAGTCTCAGAACAAATATCCCTAAACAACTAAAATAAAATAGGAAGGCAAGGAAAAGATCAATATAGTTAAATGTCAAGGTTCAGTATTTAAGTTATTTAAGCCTAAAATGTATCATTGAGAAAGCCCAAATCCAATCACCTTGAAAACAACAGAAAGAAGTAAAATGAGGAAGACCAAAGAGCAAATTTGAGGAGCAAAGTGTCTGTATATAATAGAATGCATCACCTGCTAATAAACAAACATATGCTTCTGAAGAAGCCATGAAAAACTGTTTGGTCTATGGGTTAACCAGCTATAAAAGAAAGAATATTGCATAGAAATTATATTGCTGTACTCTAGTGCTCATAAAAAATGAAGGCATTTCCTCAGGTCAACTTTTTTTTAGTAACAAAGTTGAGATGTGGGTGTATACTGGAGTGTCAGTGGTGAGATTCTTAAAGAGCAAAAAGCATCTAACTAAATGGTGGTCATCAAGCATTCCTACAGAATCTGAAAAAGAGGTAAATGAACTGTTAAAAATATGCAGTCATTAAGATCAGTTGCTATGTCTGAGGATCAAACATACAAAATTGTTTCTCTTTTAAAAAGACTAAAAGGGTGTTCAAGGAATTATGGTGTGGCAAACTTTACTTTTAGTAGCAGTAGTATAAAATTTGTTCAAATAGTATTTAAAAATAGAAATTATATGGAATCGAGAGAAATGTAAGAGAAGTACGGTCCAGAATCTCAATGAAATAAATAGAAACCTTGCCATTGACTTTATCCTATAATAGCAAAGTAGTAAAACTTACATAGATTAAAAGGACATTTCTTCTGTTTATTAGTAAATTGTTTCAAAGTAGTAATAGAACAACAGGTAAAATTTTGTCACTCTGTATGTGAGCAGTTTTATGTCAATTTAATTGTGAGTTCACACCAGCAAGACATGTAGAAGAGACAGTTGCTGATAATCGGAATACAAAATAACAATGCAGTAGATAAAGGCAAGAGGTGGTGTCTGCAAATGATGTTAGTCTACTAATGAGAAGGCAGGGGCCAAGAAGATAGAGGAGTAGGAAAAGGGTGCTGAAGCAGGGCACAGGGCTATTTAAAAGACTTCAGGAAAAGGGAATTAGTAAGTAGGAGCTAAGCCTGAGATTGTCACTGAAAGAGTTGATACCTAAAGCTTCTATCTAGCTATGTTTAGTTGTACCCGTGTCATTCTGGAAACAAACAAACACACACAAAGATTCATTAGGCTTACAGAAAGGTTTACGTTTAGGTCACAGGTAAGGTATTAGGACTTATATTCTCATTCCTCTTTTCAGCCACATTATTTTATGACTGTTTATCACAAAACACAGAAACATTTTTTGCCTTTTTTATTACAGTGAAAACACGACACACTGAAATCAAACCTAGTGTGTTTCAAACAGACTAATTACAAGTTTTCTTAATGAGGTTTTTTTTAAAGCAATTTCTTTAAGAGTAATTGAAATATTTAAAACCAGTTTCCTACAGGTGTGTCTTTTAATTTTTCCTTTGCCAGTAGTACCAGATTCCTCCTGTGTCTGATAGTTACCCTGCAGATACAAGTGGCTGGCTGAGAGGGACATGCTGCTGGGCCAGGCAGCAGCTGCCTAGAAAGGTACAACAGCTACTTTTCCTTCTCACAGGGTATTGATTTATCTCACATACACACCCACTCACTGAAATGAAAATTAAACTACAACCACCTTTGAAATGTTTATTCCACTTGCAAATTTGATTGAAATTGTCCAGTAAGCCACAGAGTTGCTGGGCAGAATGATGGAGAGACAGATGCACGCAGATAATGATCAAAGGGGCTGTTTTTTACTTTCGTAGCCTCCGTTAAAAAACTAAAATGTTAATAAAACATTTCAGCCATTTCATTATAACATAATGGCAATTCTGGGGTTATCATGTGGCACAGTAGTATAATCATATGATATCACTTGGCATGTTAACATAATGCATGCACTGCTAGTACCAGTGAGATAGGAATATGCTGTGTAAATATAGACATTAGATTTTTGTAACATATAATAGGAAATATTTGCATTTTCAAATAAAGGATATTCTCTGAAGCATTTGGAATTTTTTGCGAAGCAAATACTGTATGGATTTTTCTTAAACTTGGCAAATTTTTTTTCATGGTAAATTGCATTAAACCCTATAGAGATCAACAATGTTTTGCTTCACTGAATAATTAAGTCATTTACTGATTAAAATCTGTTTTGTGAGTTATTTGTGACAATTTCGTTAGAGATTAGAACACATACACCCATCATTAAAATAATGATTGAAATACTTTTTAAATTTATAAACATAGTTAAATTTTGTTAAATGATTTAGCAGATGGGATTTAGTTTGTCAGCGGTCATTGTGGGTTAATATTTCCTATGTCCTTTAAAATTATATGGCAGGACATGACAGGTATCTTCTTCACCTTTGGCTTAAGCTGCACTCTGTAAAGGCGGAGATTGTGCCATCCCTGAGAATGCTCAAGTGAAGAAATTTATAGAAATGCAGGATGAAAAAGGATAAAGAGGAAGGGAAAAAAACCAAACCAAACCAAAACCAAGAGTGAGGATAAACTCCAATAAGTGCTAATAAAAGCAGGGAACAGAACTACTATTTCAGTCTCAGAGTGGAAGGAAAGAGAATGTAATCTTGGGTTTGAGGAGGGGACTGTGTGTAATCCTGAAACCTGCAGATCTGCTGGGCAGGGACCATATATGTACAAGCAGACCTGCTGTCTCACATCAGTGTGAGCCAGTGGCTGCTCATCTACACCTTTTCTAAACACTTTGCATGTTTTATGATTTTGGGGTTTTTGAGAGTGCCTAAAGTCTTACCTTTGGAGTTTAAAATTTTCCTGGGTGTGCTGACATTGCTTGCTTTAAGGATAACATAGAAACAGATCCAGACTCGAAGATCTGGCTAAGTGACATACATTGTGCAGATAGAAGTATTGATGGAGAACAGAATTGGAGAAACCCAAATCACAAAATCACAGAATTATTGGAGCTGAAAGGGACCTTAAAGATCATCTAGTTCCAATGCCCCTGCCATGGGGAGGGACACCTTCCACTAGACCAGGTTGCTCCAAAACCTGTCCAGCCTGGCAATGAACTCTTCCAGGGATGAGGCATCCACAGCTTCTCTGCGCAACCTGTGCCAGTGTCCCAGTGCCCTCACAGTAAAGAACTTCTTCCTAATATCTAATCTGAACCTTTCCTCTTCCAGTTTAAAGCCATTTCCCCTTGTTGTATGACTACAGGCCTTTGTAATTAAAGTAACATTTCAAGAACATATGATACAAAAGGTCAGGAAAATCAAAGAAAATGGAGACCCTCACAAAAGTCTTGATAAATGTATTTCATGATAGCAGGCTAAGGGCAAAAGCATGTGCTGTAAAAACTGTAAATAAAATGCCCTACCTAGTAGACTTTAGGGTTATTCTCAGTGAGACTGAGAATAGAACAAATATTTTCCTTCTCTTCCTTAAAACAAACACATAAACAAACAAAATCACTGACCCAACAGAGTCTGAGAAAGGTACTTGATATTTCTCATATTTCTTATACAGGAATGGAATGTCCCTAATATTATTATATATTGTATTAATAATATTAATTAATAATTTGGAATTCACTGAAATCTCAATACTGTGTTTAATTGAATCTCTTCTTTCTTCTAGTATTTCAATATTACAATTTTTCAGAGCTAATGTTTACTGGCAGTGGGCAAGGAATTGTGTAGAGTTCAGTACATCACTTCTTCCTCTCAAAGCGTTACTTAGAGGTTGAAAGACTGTAACATCAGTCATACAGATCAGCAATTTTCTTGTGAAGGAAGACCAGTATCTTCAGAGCTGATGCTGCTACCTTCAAGTATTGGTAGAAAGCAGAGAATTGAGGAAAACTGCAAAATAATTTACATCTAAAGTACGACATAGTCCTGAGCCAGAGCAATTCCCCTCTGCTAATATTCTTACAATTACTCCCCAGGTGGGATGAAGATAGTATCTTGTAAGTTTTGATTTCCAAGTGCAGCTGGAAATCAAGTTCCAGTTTCCTGAGGAAAATAAGCCTGAACTGTAAGTGCCAAGTAATCTGTGTGTATAAGTCTGCAGGAGATAAAGTTCATACTGTCAACAAAACCAATAATAATAACAACAACAAAGGAATTAAGCCAGATTTCTGGTAGTTAGTTATTTCCATATTTTTCTCATTTTAGTTTTTCTAAGCTAGCATTTTGCACCCACTGACAAAATTGCAAGCTCTCCCAATGGTGTATGAAATTTCTTATACATTGCATGCTAAAGATTCTACAAGCTAAATTTACCTGTTATGCAACCCTTTTGTTTCCAAAGTATTCCCTTATTTAGTTAAGCAGTTAGTAGCTCTACTTTAAACATGACTGATTGCAGCACTGTAAACAATTCTGTTGCTAAATCTCTCAGAGAAATGGAATCCCATTTACACTCTCCTAGCTGCAATTTCAGAAGATTAGAAAGAAAAAGAAAAAGAAAAAGAAAAAGAAAAAGAAAAAGAAAAAGAAAAAGAAAAAAAACAACAAAAACAACCCCAAACAAAAAGACCCCTCATCAAACCCAAAACAGGTAATGAAACTCTCTCTGTTCCCCACCAAAAATTCAGGGACACAATGAGGAATAAATGATGATAATAAAAAAATCTGTTGAGTGAAGTGTTACATTTGTACAGTTGCCTTTTAAAAGGGAGCAGCATCTTTAGACTTTCTGTAGGTGAAAACCTTTCTTTGCTACATTACACATCTATTTGAAACCAACCATCTAGTTTTGTTCCTGCTAACCCTTTTCGTTTGTATACTTCTGTGTGAGCTCTAACATAAACAAGACTCGTAAACAGCAGACTACAGATAAGCTTTCAAAATGTTATGTGGCATTTTGCCCACATATCTGTCAAGTAAAAGGTTAGAATCTTCACCTTTTAAAGAAAAACATACCAATTAGCAGCAAGGCAAGGCTGTCTAGAGCATGAGGTTTTCAAAGTTTGACATGTCTGTAGGTGCAACACAAGCCATGTATTTGTGCAAAGTTTCCTTTCCTCTCCTGATGGCAAAGGAGAATCCACGGAGGGTCCCACCTCTGGTGAATTTCCTCACAGGAATTACAAAATGAGGTTCTTTGGCCAGTGTGTCCTGCATAGCTGCAACTCAGTAACAGATTAAATATTTTGCATTGTTTGACTATCGAATTGAGGACTCTATACTGATTTCAGGGGCAAATCACCAAATAGGATTGTCAAATGCTCTTATCCCCACTGTGCAGGAAAATAAGGAAGACTTGAGGGCTTGCTTCCTGGCTAGTGTGACTGCAGGTCACAGCAAAAGCTGGAGAGTGATGACAGCAGCCTGTGAGGGACCACTGGTCCCTGTCCTGATGGGGCATTGGCAGCCGATGCTCAGGGCCATACAGGACTTTGGCTTCATCCCCTCAACACATTGGCCATCTGAGATAAGCTGACCTGACAGTTGGCTGCCATCACATAGCAGTAGGGGTTTGTGCTCCCCTTAGAGCCAGGAGCAAGCAAGAGAGGAAATAATGTTTCTAAAAGTCATAATTCCCTTCTCTGTTTGCTCCTGGGATGGTGCTGCTATACATCCCCTTATCTGCAGGCAAATTGTTGTCTTACAGTCTTGTCATAACTGATTAGTCAGAATACAGCGCTATAAAAAACCCAGAACAAATTGTAATAAGCAAGGTGCAAAATTAATGTTTAAAAAATCCCATAACCTGCTGCAAAAACAAAAACAGATCCTAAAATTAAAATATGAAATACTGTATCTCTGAGACCACTAAAAACGCTTAGTGAATTTATCTGTCTTTATAAAAGACATTTTGAACAGGCTTGACTTCCTAAGTTTGTGAAGTGGCCATTTCCTTAGGTCCTTTAGGGCATCTTAATGATGAGTACATAAGATCACTTTTTTACTCTGAAAATTGTTTTTAAAGGGCACATGTTGTTGCATAATCTATGTAAAAATAGAAGAAAATAGGAGAAACAAAAAACCAACCAAACAAAAATCCATGCAAATATAAATCCTAGTTAGTATTTCTGTCATTAACTTTGATCTGTTAGGTACCAAAATAGGTTTTAGTTTTATGCAAGAAAGTGTATTCATGGCTGCTGCCCTGAGGAATTTATAGTGTCAGTAAATTAACATAAATGAATTGCTACAGTTTTCTGTTTTATTATAATTTCTAAAATTGTTAGCAGACTTAACAGTTTTACATACATCTAGAGATAACATCTGAATTGCAAATAAATCACTACAAAATATATGTTGCAGACAGTTTTATTTTATGTGGAGAGGCATTAAATGTTTAAATGGCTAACTTCTGCCATTTGCCTATTCCACTAAATGTGACCACCGTAGTGCATAAATGAGGTGTACTATATTAAAATGGGTAATATTTTAAGTTGAGATTTGTTTTACACTACAGGTATTTAATTTAGATGTAATGAGTCAGTTATGTTACTAAAATAACATAGTTCTTTTAAATACTTTTATTTAGAAGTAGAGAATATATAATTGGGTTTTTTATATTTTTTCTACTCCTGTACCTCTTAATAGCTAGTTCCTACTTAACATGTACTAACTCCTATCAAGCCTAAATGGAGTGCTTTTTGGAGGATTGCTCTTTAAAGTTTTACCAAGTAAGATTTGCTTTTTTAATTAAAAAACTTACTTTAAATGACAAATTAAGAGTATGTAAACATCTCTGAGGCACAAGTACATGCCCTTTGGTTATGGTGGATTATGATCTAGCCTCAGTTATATACTCATTTCTGTAATAGCAAGGCCCTACACCCTCATTGCATGGGAAAACTAGCTGACAAGGTGCTGCAGTGCAACTCTTCCCTAATGCTGGCTGCACCTGATGTGTGAAAGTACAAAGCCTGTCTCAGAGTGCAGCCATCAGGTTCAACATCTCACTTTTATCTGAAGGTGCTTAATGACTAAGGGTATCAAAAAGACCAAGTTCTTAGTGAGGATGGGTTGATAATTCTGCTTTTTCGTCCCAGTACAGAAGTCTGCCACAAATATAGTTAATCTGGAGAGGGACCGGACATCTTTAGTGGATAGACCTGATACAGTGGAATGAAATCTCACAGGAAACAATGACCATTTTACACCGCAGCAAGTTTTGCTTCAGGTGCAAAGCTTTGCCCTTTACTTAGCTTGCTTTAATGGAAATACATAACAAAATTTATTTGTACATATCTTTATTAGGATAAAACAGGTCACACATTTTCTCTTTGAAGCAAGGGTAGCAGAACAAAATAAAAATAGGTTAATTTGTACCACTTGGTATGCTAATACTAGATGTTCTTATCCTACAGTGATGAATGTTTATCAAAAACCTGTGTATTGGAGAAGAGAGGACCAGATACAACCAGAAAAAAGATAAAATCACTGCTAATATGTGGTGTCACGGCCCCAAGCTGTATGAAATCTATTAGGTCACAAAAATGTCTAAATTCAGACACTATTGAGCTCTTATTACAAGACATAATCATATAGAAAAACTGCTGAAGAAGTGCATTTTAAATTGCTTTGCTATTTTCTTCTCTAAGAAAATGTGGCGTTCCTGATCATTGTCTCTGATCTTTAAAGGCTGTAGTCATGTTAGTACAGCATTCACTTCTTCAGCAGAAGTAAATTGTCTCTATGGTATTATGACTGCAATCCTGATTCTCTGGCAGAACTTTGGCTGCTTGTTGTGTTTTCCTACTAAATGCTCATCAAAGCATAGCGAGATTTAAGCCTTCACCTACATGATCATCCTGTTATCCTTAGGCCTGTGTGACACAAAAATCGCAGAAGTGCCCAAATAATTGAAGTTATAGAAAAACACATTCAGTGAATTAATGAACTTT
>JAWWEV010000001.1:60260226-60313688 GCA_035583235.1 Hafferia zeledoni | reverse complement strand
CCCCCCCCCCGCCCCCCCCCCCCCCCCCCCCCCCCCGCGCCAGGCTGGGTTTTTTTAACCAATGAGTAAGGAGAATTCTAAATTTTTTCTCTTGAGTATTAAGGTTTATATAACAAGCTCTTTGGTTTACAGACTTTGTGGGAAAACATTCACAAACAGGGGCCATTTGTTTATTGTCTGGTAGTAAACAGCAACACTCTCTAACAACTGGCTGCAGTACCCTGGGAATTGGGACCAAACCTCTGAAAAACAACTTATCTTACAGTAAGTGCATGAAAGAAAAATGGTAAAAAATCACAGGAAGATTTTGAAAGACCTCAAATAGATCAAATTGTTGTCTATGTGGTCTAGCTCAAAGAGTTTGAAACAAGCTATAATACAAAATTACAGCTGCCAGACCTAAGCAATAGATCACCAAATATCCACATACAAAAAGAGTGTGGCCTCTACTAAGTAACTAAAGTAAATTTGCAGATTAATATTTAATCTCTGTGTTCTATTTAGAGACATTATTCTTTTTCAGTATGTTCATGTAGAGTTGAAACTGTGGATGCTCCCTAGTAGATTCTAATACATGTCCTCCTTCCAGTCACTGGACCAAAAAAATGAAATGACAATAAATTATGTTCACACCTGATCATGTAAAGGGAAGAAAGATGGTTAATAAATACTAATACTTTGGGGAACTTCCTGTTGTGTATAACTGGCATGAATTTAAAATCATTAAGTTGCATCAGAGTTGGCTACAGTATAACCAAAGTCTAACACTTACCCTTGTGAAAAGAAGAACAAATTTTTATTGTGTTTAACAGGTCTTTTCTGGTACTAAGAATAATTATGCAATTAACTAGGAAGAAAAATATGATAAAAAACATGTCCTTTTTTCCTTTTGTGGGGTAAATAGCAGGTATCAATAGTAGTGCAACTAACATTTCTAATGCATCAGGACACTTATTTGGAATATTGACCGGCAGAATAAACAAGTATTAAGGTTTTTTCATCCCTTCTAAATGCCACAGCACTGAAGGTCTCACAGGTAGAAAATTATAATGTTAAATGGAAAGATCCTGTGTTCCACAACAAAAAGGAAACAGACCCATGAGCTAAACACCAGTGATGACTATTGTCATAATGTAAACAAAGGCATCTTCCTTCCTGCCTGCCTTCCTGCCTTCCTTCTTTCCTTCCTTCCTTCATTCATTCATTCCTGCCTTCCTCCTTTCCTTCCTGTCTTTCAAGTGGAAGTTTTGGAATCTCTCTACATAATTTCTTGTGTCCATATAAAATATTTTGTGAAAGCATAAATGAGAATTTAATCTCAATTATATGTTGTTTATTTGCAGACATATAAACAACTTTGCATAGTTTGCATTGAATAAATGCATTCAATTAATTAGAAATGAAAACGCTAGTGGACAGCCAATTTTAAATATGGAGAGTTGTCTTCATACCTCTGAAATCAGATAGAATTTTGCCATTCATTAACATGGTAGAAAATGTACCCACTGTGATACTGAAAATAGGGTTTTGTGTTTTTTTAATATTAGTATAGGTGACTATAGAAGATAATGTAAATTATTTCAAATTAAGTATGAAAAGATACTTGGCTGCCACATTGAAATTCTGCTTTAATTCGTTTCAGAGATATGTTGAAAAATAAAAGGTAGTCTATTTCCATGAAATTTGAATTTTTAATTTATTTTTTTCTGATTACGGTAATTGCAATCAGAACATTCGGATTAAGTCATTATCAACACTAACTCACCAGAACTACAAATGGGAGTCTCTGGTACATTTTT
Source organism: Hafferia zeledoni (assembly GCA_035583235.1). Lineage (NCBI taxonomy): Eukaryota > Metazoa > Chordata > Aves > Passeriformes > Thamnophilidae > Hafferia > Hafferia zeledoni. The sequence continues at coordinate 60,311,889 of JAWWEV010000001.1, read as the reverse complement.
ACCAAGACCAGTGCAATTACACATGACATTAACATGTGTGTGGTTCAATTTAACAAGATGATTTAATTGTAGATGCCAATATTTCTAGCATTTTTGGTGTATTTCAAAGAAAGGGTAATAAGCAAACTTCTAGCAGCATTGTTAGAGCAGGCAGATGAACGGTTGGCCTAAGCCTCCAGGTGTGTGGAATATGTGTCACAAATAATGTGAAAACATATTTGAGTTTAAGCATCTAGTGATCAGTGTAACATGTTGAGCTCTCAAGCAGATTAATTTCTGTATCACTTTATGATGACACATTTTTATCTCTTTTGCTGTTTCAATTACTTTGATAAATTGGGGAGGGGGATTGTTTTCCCACAGTAGCATCAAATACTGAAATTTTAGTGGATGTTTTTTGTCATTTATCTACATGTTAGAGTTTAAGAAGCATACAAGTCATTAATCAAACTAATTTCATACCAAGATTCAAAGCTTTTGTGGCCAGATTTTTTGTTATATTATCTGTTTTGTTAATTTCATAGCTAAGCTAAAAGGAATGTAGCACATAGACCACATTTGCTTCAGAAAGAGTTACTGATTTGCCGCTGTAATTTTTTGCTTCCATTTCCCACTGCTTCTCTCAATCAAACTGATAGCGGTTGCCCTTAGACACTTATGGTATTATAGTATCAACAGCAGTAAAGATTTACAAACATTAATTTAACTGACTATAGATTACAGAATCTTGTTGCTTAATAGCTGAATTATGGGAAAGATTTGTGTGGTAAACAAACTGACATACCCCTTTACCCCTTGCCTGAGGAAACTTCTAGGAATAAATGGTTCTGTTGTGTCTGTGTGTCTGTGACTTTTTTCTTTCCCAAATTTTTTTTTTTTTTTGAGGGAGAAGAGAGGTCTAATTGCTGCCACAAACTTTTGTCCAACATTTTTGTTATTTTCCTTGCCTCTGATTTCCTTCCATGATCCACTCTCCTCTTTTATTTTTTCTTTATTTTTTTTGGTTTTGGTTTTGTTTTACAGATTTAGGTGTACCTATCTTTTTTCAGTAGGAGCTTTTTTGTAGAAAGGTAGCATATTTATTTCAAAATTAACTGTGGCTCAAGACTCTTTCAAGAAAGCCACAGAGCTAGGTAGCATGCTGCCAAGGGTCATGTCTTGAAGAGAATCAAAAGTATAATTTGCTCCATGTTAAAGTCCAAACTGTGGTTTAAATATGTATCAGCCTTCAAAGGAAAGGCAATCTGGTGAAGTAATAACATTTGCTAAGTATGTCTGACTCACACTTTCCTTTGCTTGACTGTAAACCTGGAGGAGAAGAGAACTGAAAACATTTCTGTTGTTACTTAGTATGACTATATTTAAATGCTACTTTGTATGTTTGTTTACAGAGTGATGCAAGATGATGATGTAAGTTTCATAATTATTATTTCTTCAACATCACTGTTATACCTGCAGCTTCACAAATGCCTCGTATTTTCTGAAACAAGACTCTTGCTTCAAAGCACACATAAACAAATTTACACAGAATGTGCAAAGTGACATGAAATGAAAATTAAGTTTGTTGGCAGGTTAGAGCAGAGAGGATATTTTAGGCTCTGTAAACAGTTTTGGGAATAGAAATAGAAAGTCATGCGTGAGATATGGATACACACAGTAGGCAGGCCCGTATCAAAGCCAGGAAAGAGTAAGGACTGAGTCCAAGGGTAGTCTAAGGCAGGCTCTTGCAAAGCCTTGAAATTGCAGAGGAGAAATTTGACCTTGTAGTGTAGTGAGATGGAAAACCACCTAAGGGATTGAGAGAGGAACCACCTGAGGGACTAAGAGAGGACTTGCCATGATCGGAGTGGTGAACAAGATAACCTAACAAGATAACCTTGGCCGCAGTGTTTGAAGTGGACTGGAGGAGGGAGATTAGAGAGGAGAAGGTTACAGTGGCTAAGAGGTCACTGCAGGTGAGAGATAATGAAGGTATGAAGCAGGGAGGAAAAGATAGAGAAAATACATGATTTGGCCAAGGAGCACAAATTCAGGTATTTGAAATTTGATAATCATATTGGAAAAAAAAACATATTCAAGGCTCCTATTGTGTTTATTTACTATTCTATTGGCATGATGCAGGCAACTTTAGTAAAATTCACAAAGCTTTCTAGATCATCTGTATCATTATCTGTCTCTATACATTCATGTGTATTGATAGGTAGCTATTTTTATATTTTGACTGTACAGCAGCATAATGAAAATCAGGTGACATAAGTTTATTTTGCTGACTCTACCACTGTATAGCCCTAAGATCTTGTACAGGTTATTTCTGTTTGCTGTGCTACAGTTTCTCTGTCTGTAAAGAAATGAAAGCAATTCTTTCTTTCTTTGTAAATTTACAGATGAAAAAGGATATATACTGTTCAGTTGACTTAGAATTCTCTTGTAGAGCTCAGTTAGAAGATGCCATCAAGCCACTCCACATGGACACCTTCACAGCCACCACTTGATCCTTTTTAGTGGCAGCATACAAGTTCCTGATGCTAGGGTGCCTCCAGGTGTGTTTGGGGTCACAAGAAAGCTGAAAATTACTGTGCCCAAATAGGTCATTTTTACTGGAGATGTGAGAGCTCAGCTGTGTCAGAAGCCATCAAAACCAAAAGATTTGCAGACACACTTCACCTGTCAGTTGGCTTGACTTTGAAACATGTGCTTTCAAAAAACAGTGGTGGTATTCTTCCCTGTGAATGCTTCATTCAACATGTCAAAGAACTTCTTAAAATATTGGTAAAATAAGACATAAAGCAGACAAAATTCTTGTTGGGAATTTTGTTTCGGAGTACTAATATGTTTGAAGTGTCACAATACTAATTCAGAAAGAAACTATAGACACCAAATGGTCATGCCATAGAAGACAGAAAGAAAAAAATATAGCTAGCAGATTAACCATAAACCTAGAAAGACAGAGCACCTCAGCAGTAAATGACATGATACTGACTATATTTTTTGCTAAAACACAGTTAGACTCTGCAATGATGAGCTGAAAAAAAAGGGAAATGGTGGAAGCTGGTAAAGAATGTTCTTTCCTCTGAGGCACTTTGGTCTTCCTAGTGTTTGTACTACAGGTGCTGAAGCTAAGATCCCAAGTGCATGAGGAAGAGGGGAAAGGTCCTTCAGTCCTTCTCTATAGCACTGAAGGTGGCTATAGCTGTCAGTTTTTCACCAGCTGAAATTCTAAATTAGTCAGAATTCCTGTGGCAGTAGTTTCTGTGGCTTATTCCTCCTGGTTTTCTCCTTGTAAGCTGTTTGCAATGTCTCCTGTGCCTATAAGTCAGTGTTTAGAAAAAAATAGAGATTAATAGCATTTAAAACATTAACTGCATATTAAAAAATTGGTCCAGTGAATCATATATTTTGAGTTTACTGTAGGAGAGCATGTTGTTAGAGAGAAGAAAATTCTTAGAGGGATAAAGTCAGGAAGAAATCTTCCCAAGGTAGTAAAAGAATATCATATAGAAAAAAATTCAATATGTTCAAAAGGTAAGATACACTTTTTGACTTTCTAAATTAAATTGTTGCCATTTCCTGCTGAGACAATTAGCAGGTGTCAGTTAGAAGACACAATAGATTATGTATCCAATTACTTTCTCTTTTTAGACAACACTTTGCAGTCACAAGAACATGTGAGGAGTTTTAATCAAAGATTAGAACTTTTTAATTAAATAGGATCGTATGTGACTAGTCATTTGACATTAGTTACTGTTTTAGTTGGATTCCTTTTGATTTGTAAAAGGCCCTGAGCACTGGAAAAAATATGTCACATCATAGAAACTGCTGATTATTAAAACAAAAAGTTTTCTTCATCAACCCATCATTCTCCTGAAACGTAATTTCAAGAGTGAAACAGCAAGCTTAGAGGAGAACAGCAAGTTTTAAAAGCAAAAAAGCAGATGGTACTTCAGTTGACTCTCCTTAGAAGGGACAGTCTGAAAGCACTTAATTGTAATGATTGATAAAGTCTTCTGTCAATGCTCAGCAAAACTTTCAAGGGGCTAAACAGCTGGCATGAGGTTCATTTGGAGTTTTAACTAGCTGACTACCCTTTGGGGTGTCTTAAAGCTAACTAACATCACTGATATTAATAGAGGACATCAATCAAAATGAAATGCTGTAGCAGAAACTGATATAAAACTTTAAGTAATATTTTAATTTGTTGGCCTACAGAGAGGAGGATAAATGTTAACAGTGTCCTTGTGAGATAACTTTAAATTCAAGTCCAATAGTGGCTTCAGTATTTGTGAGTTGTCCTTTTGTAATTTTGGCTTCTTCACACACTCCACTTATTCAGAGTACAGTGGGAACAATGACAATGAAAATCCTTATCTGAACAGCCTACAGAAAGGGAACAAAAAAAAAAAAAAAAAAGAGAGAGAAAGTTATAAAGGGAGCAGGAATAATTCTTAGCTCATGTAAAGATTAGGGGTGAACTTCACACAAACACACGCTCAGAGTCATTGTGCCTTTTGTGGTAAACTTTCAGAGAGATTTGTCTATCTGAAGGTGAATTAAAGCCAAATCCATCCCTAACCTGCAGTGCCACCATGCAGTTTCTGCACATGGTCCTTCAGTATATGTGTCCGCATCTCTTTTCTTGGTCTACCAAAATGGCATTCAGTGCCAACCTAATGGGCCTGTCTGCTATAGAGCTTGTTCCTGGAGATGATGGGATGCCTGACACTCAGGGTGGGTAATTAATATCTCACAGAGAAAGTTTGGAAATGTTTGCACTAGTGATAGTCAGATTGCCAGCAATGGTTAAGTACAAATCTGGACCCTGTATGTCTCTGTTTTGCCACAGGCTAATAACACTAGTAAGTTTTAAATTGGCAAAGCAATTAAAAGCCTGTTTTGCACACCAAATTAACAAATGACATTTCACTGTGAGTCTTTTGTGGGGAGAAGTATTGACATGATAGAAAGAAATACTATTACTTGGAATTAGCTAATCTCCACAAATTGACACCTGATTTACATGAAAGTCAGCTGCTTCCAGCCATCAGCACAACAGGTTAATCTGCAGTTTGAATAATAGTTAAATGAAGTAAATTTACTCGATGGAAAACTGAAGTCTGGTTTATAACCTGAATTGAAACTCAAGAGACCTGGGTTCATTGCTGTGACAGTCTTCCTATATGACTGTAAAAGAAATGTATTTCAGTTTCTCTGTTACTCAATTTCCTAACTATAGAAAGATGGCAGTACCTTTCTGCTTCACTTAGTAGACAGTAAGACTTTGAAAAGAGAAGTTATCTGCTATTGGTATTGGTGCAGTGCCTGGGACAAACAGGTGATCCCACATGCTGTTGTTATTTCTAGCATAAATTGTATTTATACGTATTTTTCTACTTTAGCCTCCAGCCTGCTACTGTCTGAAAATCACTATGGAAACTGTGGTAGTAAATGTGGTATTTAGCAACCAGTCTTTATACCACATCTAGGTTAAATCTTTTCCTAAAATGATCTGAATCACTGTGTTTTTCCTATAGGATTGCAGCCTCTCCTGAAACGGATGGAACAGTTTACTCCATTCAGACAAAAAGTTTCCATTTAAAGTGAAAAAAGCTATCACTTGTATATGAAGACAAGCACTGTAGGAAACTTTAGTTCTAGAATTAATGGGAAAATGTAGGTTTTATTATTGAAGAGATATTGTTTTTCAAGAGAAAAAAAACACTGAGGAGAATCACAAAATTATCATAGCATTTTGTATTCATTGCATCAGTTATTTTCCAAAGAAAGCCTATCAGTTAAAATGATGAATTTTAACCTTTACGGATTCTTCTGGAGAATATTCAATTTATATTCTTCAGGCACTTTGCTACTAGTTCACCATACTGATGCAAAATTATTGTTTTTGTAATATTTATAAGGATCTAGATACAAGTTTTCAAGGACATATTTCACCTTTTTTTTTTTTTTTTTCCCCCCAAATCTAAACCCTGTAGTAAAAGTTAAGACAGAAATGGAACAAAAAGTTAACATATGGTACACTTATATGCTTTAATACATTAATATTTAAATAATGTATCATATTGCATACAAGTCTGGTGGTCAATAGAAAATAAAAAGGTCATGTTATCACAGAATATGGAAAGCTTTAGGCAATGAATACTAATGGTAAACATTTCTGCATAGAATTTTTTTTTTTTTTTCATTGCTCCCATGATATCAAATAATGCCCATATGAAATCAATGGCTTCAAACACCCTTTATGAAACCAATCCTGTAACTGCTCTTGGCAGAACTAAACTTGGAAAAATAAACAAGCAAACAAGTAAGCAAACAAAAATCCCAATTTGAATATAGGTTCAAATATTGATTGTTGCTTGATTTCTGTCTCAAAAAATTTCTGTATCCATGGTGTTGAATTCCTTTAGCCACTTTAGGGCTCTGGGCATCCTCCTAAGTGCAACACTGTTACAAATTAATATTGTAGCCATTGACTACTACTGAAGCGTTGCAGTATCAGATGCTATCCTTCCTCTGCGGTCTGAGGGTGTATTGGGTGATAGGCCTGGGATGCAAAACTGACAGCACACTGAACAACAAGATGGTCTGTAAGAGTGCCATGAAGAAATGGGATGACTCAGATGTTTACTTGCATGCTGTAAAGATCACTTTCTTAGAGTAAAGGTAACAACTGTAAATTCTTCAGAGATATTTTTTTCTCCTAATTTTCTCTTAATTCCCTTTTCAAAATTATGTTCCTTCAGAATGAGTGGGCCACGTGGATTCTCTCTGTAGGGGAATTTTGACCTTTTTTGGAGAGGATTCTGAGCATGCACTGAGATAGGAAGTGCAGGGGATTGCCAAGGGTGAGAGGGGAATAGGAGGCAGGGAGACATATAGCAATGAATTGGTATCCTGCAGGTCAGGGAAACTGAAAACAGTGTTAAAGGCTTCAGTGAAGCAATGTCCTTACTAACTACAGAGAGCTGAAATAAAGTGTAAAAGCAAGGACCTACCTTTAAGATCATGGAGGAACTGAGGTGGGGGAAAATGGTTTTGTTTATAATTTAATTATTAATTAAATTATTTGTTATCATCCTAGTCACTTTCAGTTTTCTGTCTAAAAGATTAGCTATCCTAGTTGAAAGACTAAAAAAAGTCTGGATTTTCAGTCTCTTTCAGAGAGGCCACTCTAGGGAAAAGATCTAGACCTATCCACCTCAAAGATTTGGCTGACATGGGGTCCTGCCCAAGTCCTCGTAGATACTACAGTATAGCTGAAATACTCATAATGTGTTTCAGGTTTTGCTATGGAGTACACTGAGTAATGTCTATATTATGAAATTTTAATCTAATGATCTAGACACCTACTAGTTTAATGCTGTGGGAGGTTTGGTGTTAATATGCATGGCCTCTGGCAATAGCTTAGTTATAAGGGGGATATTACCAGTGGAAATGTTAGACACCTCCTAAGTGATAGAGATTTGCAAATGTCACTAGTACAAAACATTTACTTGTAGATACATAAAGCAGTAGTTGTAGCCAAAGAATAAGCTCCAAAGGAAAGATTGTATGTTAGGATATGTTATTTGTCAGATTCCAGGGACTGAATTTTTCTGAATTAGACACCTAAGAACAGAATATATAGATGTTGGAGTACTGAGCAGAGAGATTTCAAGATCAGTCAACTTGAAGTTATGAAAATAGATGTCTAAATTCCTTTTGCCTTCAAATTTGAGAAGCTAACTGAGACATACGTAACTGCCTGAATGAGGCTGGACTTCACTCAGGAGTCTCCCTTTCACACAAGTATCTTTGTTTGGAGCAATTGCCACAGTAGCTGGAGGTTTGGAATATGATCTATTCTCCTATTTCATAGGGTACTGCACTGAGTGGAGAAGAGCCACATTTGCATTCTGGTCCATACTCTTGCTGTCACCATAACTTTTTTATCTAATGGCAGTTTAATGTAAATTGGGTAGGGAAGTCAGTGCCCAGTTCCCTCTGCTATTGAGTACTTGAAGCACTGTGCTGTATTCTTCCACAGCTGTTGTACGTGAATGTAGAATTCTTGCTTGGCACTCACCTTTTGAATTCACTCCAAGCCCTTCTGAAGAAAAATGTTTGATTTAAATATGTGCTCAGTTATTTCCTAAAGTTAGTCTGTATTAAGTTTGAGAACCTGGCTTAGAAAGAACAGCAGTTGATTTGACTATCAATCATTTAAATAAATTTTTGAAAAAAGTGTGTGTTTTTTCTACATTTCATTATTGTGCAGTGGGGAAAAAAATAAACCTTTCTGTGGCAATGACAAAAGTGCACAGATCCATTTTAAGCTTGGCTAACTGACACAGGAAATATTCTATATCTGTAAGTAGATAGCCAGCAATTTATTCTTCCACATTAGTAATGAACAAGAAAATGAAATAAAAGTTCCCCTGCAGAATTAAAAAAAAAGTTCTTAGTTTGACAGAAGGAATGAAACTGTAAGACAATAACATTGAACATAGTGATTTTCTACTGCATTTACCTCAGGCAATAGCACAGTGATATTTAAACAAGGCAGTAATTATATGAAAGATGTCAAATAAAAAACATTCGAAATTCAAATTTATATAAGACTCTGTGAGATATGTTAGTTCTTCTAGCTTATGTAAGCAGGTAACACAAATCCAAAGACAATTCTTTTTCAGGATGTCATAAGAGTTGTGGGTGTAACTGGTATATCTTTGGTAGAAACAAAGAGTTCTTAGACGTGGATTTACTTTCATATCTCTCATTACATGTCAAAGTGAGTAAAGTGAGTACACAGTAAATCACTTTATCTCTAGGGAGATTTTTCACCCTATATTTTTCACTGACAGAATCACAGACTATTCTGTGTTGGAAGGGACCCACAAGGATCATCGAGTCCAACTCTTAAGTCAATGGCCCATACAGGGGTTTGAACTCAAGACCCTGGCATTATTACAGCCAAGTTTGAACCAGCTGAGCTAATCTCAGGGTCACAGGCGAGTCTTTGTAATTATTGAAAGGATGGCTGAAGAATACCTTTTCAGCTGCTGACTGAAATAATTTAAAACTGTAATACAAAATAAACATATATATGCTGGTTACATGTAGGAGGCAACCACCAAAAATTAATATAAACAGTGGTTAGGTCTTATCTCATGTTTGCCTTTCTCTTCTCTCTTCGCCCTTAGACCAGAAAACCCCTGAATGCCATCTATGAACAAACAAAAGAAACAGACAAAAATACCTGGTTGAAGGAATAAATTATCCAATTAGAGCTCCCATTTTTCATTTGTAAACAAAAGACTTGGAGTCAAAAAGAGCTAGTGTTTGTACTTCAGTAATGAGGATACATTAAGTAGGAATGACATCTTTCACCTACACAGCCTTGTCAGCCTTGGCCCATCTAGAATATATGTAATTCAGAGCTCCGTAATAACATTTCTGTTCAATGAGTCTCTAGTCTGTCTAGTATCTAACCCATATCAAGAGGTTAGTAGCTACTGTGATGCACGAGATGAGTCATTTACTGCTGACAACTTGGCTAGTCATTAACACATATTTTTTGGCAGTCTAAACTGTTCCTGTATCACAATCCAGAACTCAAGGAGATGGAAACTCTCCACTTGCCTAGCATAAACTTTACCATTCCCTGCACACTGTGGCATTCCTCACAAGACAGAATGAATTTTGTTTGTTTGATACAGTAAAGCCTTCAGGCCAGCACAAATTTTCAGTGTCTCAGAGAAACCTCTGGAGTCATCTTGCCAAGAACATTAATCTTTTTTTAAGGATGGGGGACTTTCCCTCTTGTGAACAGGTCTTATTGTTCCCTGATTTTGGCCAACAAGGTTCACAAAGGGAATGTGTTTCAAAGAGCTGCAGCCTGCAAGCAAGTGGACAAGCAATAAAACTCTGCTTATTCCTACCCCAACAGCTGTTAACACTAGTTGAAGTCAGGCAGACATCTACCCTAAGTGATTAATTTTTAGAGTATAATGTTTTATGCAAATGATAGAGCATTAGAGAACTGCTACAAAACCTGGAAAAAGTTTTCACTGCTAATGTGAATAGATGACCAGAGAATCATAGCATTGTTTGGGTTGGAAAGGACCTTGAAGTTAAGCTGGTTCCAACTCCCCTGCTGTGGGTAGGGACACCTTCCTCTAGACCAGTTGCTCAAAGTCTCATCCAACCTGGTGTTACTCAGTTTGTAAAACACATTTGTCATTTTATGTCTCTTTCTGTTTGCAGTTCTTTCTTCCCAGAATTAAAACATCATAAAGTAGTCCAAAGGAGGTTAAGTGAGCATTAGAAATACTATTAAAAAAATATTTCCAATTTGAGCAAAAATATTTTCTAGCTTTGAAATTATATGAACATATATCTACTAACAATACATTGTCAAATATGTGATGGAGTAGAAAAAATTGAATAAAAGAAACATTTTGTTTGAGCTCAAATGTTGTGATCTTTAAGACATTCCACATCACAATTTATTTTATTTTGTTCTAAAATTGTCTAATACATTATTTCGCAAGCATTAACATAAAACTGTTATTGGAAACTACTAATTACTCTATTCTAAAAACCACATAGGGCCTTAATTAAAAATTGTAATCCACTTCAAAATGTACATGCATATAATGAAAACACAATTCAAATATGTTGTCAGATAACTGGATTTTATTACTTAAGCTTAAGGAAATAGATACATTTTCTAAAAAGAATGCTCAGAAAGCATGATGTTTCTCGATGTTGCAGTTGTTCTCTGCTATCCAGCAGTGAAAACAATAATTATTATCAGTTCTTCATGTTCTTAGGGTTGGCATCGGTATTTGTTTGCATGAAGAAAGCAACCATGCAAAAGCACAGTAGCACTTTAGAGGAAGAGAGGCTGCCAAAGTCTCTGGTGAGGCTTGCCAAAAAGCCACTCACAGTAGGGTTTCTCTACCAGCCCTCTATCAGAGTGTATATAGGTCGTGCTCTTAAGCATAATCACCTGCTGCTGAATAGAACTATTCATTGAGACTGAGGGAGTGTCTGAAACAGTCTCAAATGTTTCAAAATTGCAAAGTTGCCAGTGGTCTTGTTTTCTCAGGAGTCTCCTGATTCTGGAAAACTTGGTCTTAGTGCCATGTTAACACTACCACCCAATGTTGGAACTGGAGTCAGCTTATAACCAGACAGCTAAAATTTGGGATAGTTTATCATATATCTCCTCTTTACATCTACCTTGGAGCCATGTCCTCAGTCTTTCACTGTATCTTAAAAACAAAACAAAACAAAACAAAACAAAAAAAACAAAACAAAAAAAAAAAAAACCAAAAAAACAAACGAAGAAAACCCCAAACTTTACAGAAAATTCTGTTCTGCTCATGCTATCATCCTTATTTTTCATTTTACATGAGATGTTAATTGAGCCCAGAATGAAAATTTTATGGTGAACTGGTATGGTAAACTCAGATATATGTCACTTAGCTGAGAGTAAGAAGCTAGTTCCCATTAATAAAATTCTTTCTGATGTGAAAGAATTCAGATTAAAAGAGTGAGATGCTGATTTTGAGGACCTGCACACCTTCAGGGAATAAACACCAAAGGGAATGATTTTGAAAAATGGTGATAAATTGCACTCCTTGTCTTTTGAACTGCATTGGTCTAGTAAGTAGATTTTCAAATCTTGAAGCAATTGATGCTTCCTCTATACTGTGGTGGCCTAAATCACCAAGCTCTTTGACAACCTGAGAAACAATCAGCCATTTGGTGAGGAGAGCTGCTGATAAATGTTTGGTTTTGCTCTTGAAACTAAGGCATTGTAACCAGCAAAGTTAAGTGACTGTAGAAAGGGTTCTTTGACTGTCTTTTGAGTAGGGCAGCAATTATATTATTCCTGTATGTCAGAATAGATATGTACTTCCTATGCTATTTGGTTATGAGGACAATAGTCCTGGGAGTAAAGACCTGAAAAAATATCTTATTTACCTCTTTCCTGCTAAATGCCATAAAAGCTAGGAAAGAGTCACTCATAAACCTTCTATCTATACTAATATCATGCTTTCTTCTTCATGAGGCCCCACCTCTACAGAGAGGTGGAATGTGCCTTTCCTGTGACTGCCATAAAATCTGTGGCCAGTGCTGGCTCAGGGCTGATAACAGGCCTTCAGTTTTTGTGAAGAACAGTTCTGAGTGTTAAGTAGATCTGAAAAAAATACATGGTGATAGCTTCAGATTTTTCTGGAGAAGTAGATAAGTCACTGACTTACTGTCTTATGATTAAGCTTGGAATTCATCTGGGCAATGGGCATACATCCTCAGTAGCCAGGGCTGAACAACTGTGGCTACTTTTAGCAACAGCAAACTTTAAGTCACACAGGAAGGCATTTTATAGGTTTAGGTATTGTAAGGATTAACCAGTGCTGAAAAGAGATGACCTAGATAATGATTTAGGCTGTAGTCAAGTTTGGGCTTCTAAATCCTAATTTGGGATAACCTTAAGTGATCCCTAAATTCTCTTAGTTTCATTTTCAGTCTGAATCTTTTATTGAATCTGGCCCATAAGGCCTTTTTTCGGAGCTGGCATGTGATGTTAGGTACTTAAAAAGAGTTTTTTCCTTTGAGTTTTGAACTTTTTTTTTTCCCAAATAAAATGTTTCTGCATGGAACACATCTGTGATGATTTATATATTTTGGTAGTAATCCCCTAATTCAGTAGGAGCTGTATCTCCATTCAGAGGATTACTATGTAAATATATGTGCATAAATCTAGGAAAGTTAACTTTTAAAAAGGACAGACACTGGGATTTTAGAAGTGTTTTTATTTGTAGTTTTGTTTCCAGCTATGATAAATAAAAGTCTGAATTGCATCGGGAAATGTAGAAATCGAGACCCTGATCCTGCACTGAATTCCAAGTGAGCATGAGGTTTGCCAACACATAGTTCAGTGAACAATCAGGGCCCTAAAATCTGAACTTACAAGGGCTGACTTTTTTTTATTCTGCAGTGTTCAAATGGACTGCTTAAAAACCCTATAAATGCTTCATCTAGACAGCAGGGCACCATTTCAGGAACTGATTGCCCATTATAGTACTGACAATAAAATAGGAAAATACCCCAAGGGAGAAGGAGCAGGGCCTTCTGACTTTCCCATTGAACTGAATGTGAAACTTATAATTTCCTGGCCCCACTTTACAGAATGTGTCAGTTCTCAGTGGCCATTGCATTATGCTCCTAAGTTTCTTTCAAGGAAATCTGAAATGAGGGGACTTAATACAGTGGAAAACCAGAAGAAATCATAGCAGAAATCTGACTTCACATATACAAAAGATTATATATTGTTTTCTTTATATTGTCTTCACTTTTCCCCAGAATTAATCAGCTAGAAGCAATACTGCTTTGGTTTCCATTTTCTGTGCTAGATTGTGAAAATGTGCTTGCCATACATAGAATTGAGCATGTCTGTTTAAGAGATCTTTTAAGATTATTTTTGCAGAGATATTTTTAAAGCATCTCTGAAACAATATTCAGGGAGAACAAATCAGATTCATACACAGACTCATACATTCTCTTTTCCTGCATGACAAACAAGATATCAATATATATCCCCCTCCTCCCTACACTGAATCTCCTCCATGGAACTTCCAACAGTCTTTGGTAGCAGAGAGCACCTGTCTGGATAATGCGAAGGGATAAGAGAGTATGTTAAACAAGGGCAGAGGGAATTGGGGAGGGATGCAAGAGACACAGAGCTAATTGAAGCAAAGCATTTTATTAATCTAGAGTGCTGTCTCCAGGCATGCCTAAAATCTAAATAATGATACTGAACTTCAAAGGCCCTATTCTCCTTTCCTTGTGCACTCACTACTCCTATTTAAGTCAATGGAACTTATAAGTATATAAAAATGCAGAATCATACTGTGAATAAGCTGTTAAGAATCAATTAGCAATAAAATCTTATGCTGCTTACAAGAAGAAAAAAAAAAAAGACAAAACTCCAACCTCTATTTGGTCAATTCTTTCCTGTCTATTAGTAGTATGAGTAGCTTGATCATCAAGGTATGTGAGTTTGGCCCTCGGGAGAATCACCTAAAAACCTGGATCTCCTCTGAGACTTTATTGTTTTCCAGATGATTTATTCCGCTGATCTATTCTGCTGCCATTGGACACTGTGAATGCAAAGCACATCAAGAGTTGTTTAAAATCTGACTACAAAGTTGTGCAGCTTCTCAGGTGGGCTCAGGGATTTAGCCTTGTGTATTTTAAAACTCTTCTGTTGTCTCAGCATCTTTGCATATTGAATTATGTTAATTTTACTAAGTAAACATTAATTACTTGATGGTTTCGTAGTGCTTTGAAGCTGTAAGGTATTCTGGAAGTGATCACTATTAATTATAATATGTACTATTGTTATTTTGCCTTTATTTTTTAAAAGGCAAAGAATCACTTACCCTCTTCCTTAAAAGAGTCCACTTACAGGGAGGCCCAGTCCTCCATATGCCTCTTCAAGGTGTGTGCGAGGATGTCATTTACGTAGACAGGGAACATGGTGGGAAATACTGTTGCACCAAAAACCCAGTTATTACTTTCAGAACCCTGAATCCCAGGGCATTTCTCATTTTCTGCCTTTCTCTAGCATAAAAATGGACAAGCTAACACTCAGCTCTCCCTGAACAGTGGAGCAAAGGTTCTTCTCCACTTTCAAGTGTTTCATGTATTAGGTAGGAGGTAATCACTAAGTATACTACAGGCCACCATAGTGAGCATAATGTCATATGGTCTGGGATAATCCTTTGGTCAGTTTGGGTCATCTGTTCTGGCTGGGTCTCCTCCCAGTCTTCCATGCACCCCCAACTTCCTTGCCAGCATAGCAGTATGTAAAGCAGAAATGCCTTGGCTCTGTGTAAGCCCTGCTCAGCAATAACTAAAACATCTCTATATTATTGACCTTGTGTTCAGCACAAATCCAAAACAACCCCATACTATCCACTAGGAAGAAAATTACCTCTACCCCAGCCAAACCAGTACAATTTCTTTCTTACTTGCATTTTTTTACACACCAGGTAATTTATTACTAGGTCAGAAACACCTTGTGGGGATGCATGTGTGTATATGGACGGGAAAAGGTGTGGTTGAACCTCAAAGAGGTGGGGTCATATTCTTCATGGCAGGACATTGGAGCCCACATGGGAGTCCCAGAGCAGCTGCCAGCCTTGGAAATCTCTAATACCCCACAGCCCCCAGAGCTTCTGATTGGCTGTGACACCCTTCAGTTTGGCTAGAAGGACAGTGACTGGTCAGTGAAGCAGGGGTCCCACCTGGAGGGCATGGTCACAGTGACCAAAGGCTATAAAGAGGCATGCATGGGATCTCAGTCTTACCTTTTGACCTGCTCTCCTGACCTATCAGCATATGACCTTCTAAGTGATAACTATTTTTCTGTCCCTGTTTATTCTCTCTTCTCTTAATCTCTGTTCCCTTATTTGTTTCTTCCTTTTGTGGCTAACTTAAACACTTTTTTTCTGTAAATTGTGGGTACTTCACCTAAGTGGCACAGAGGTTGTGTTTGCTTGGTGTAACAAAAGTTCCTTACTATAACAATGCTTGTTAGTCCTGGTAATATGTTATAATGCTTTTGTGAAGTTGCATGTTATTTCTGTAAAACTCTTTTTGCCAAAATGACTATATTCTCACCAAATTAAAGGAAATCTCCTAGAGAAAAATGCATAGTTGTTCTCCAGACATGAATTCAAGATATCAGAGAATCAAAAGGCTTTGCAAGAGTTTGCCTAGACAAAATCTCTTGAAGCCTGAAATTAAAATGTACACCCAGTAAAACTTGGGGCTTTGGGATCGGGTTGTAACACATTTAAATATTAAAATTCATATGAAAATTTTGTGGTTGATTTCAATTTTAAAATATCTCTGGCAGATTGTATTATAAACCTTTTTCTTATTAAAGAAGCTTAGTTAGCCTGCTGAGGTTGGCTTAATGCATTACTAATAATTGGTTTGTTGATTTTTTTAAATAAGAATAGTATTTCATGGAGAAATGGGAGTTCATCCAAATCAATAGAATTTGTGAGAAAAAATCTGTTTTAATTAAATTGATTAGATATTGTACTTGCAACATACAGCAGGATGTATTAAGATTTATTTGATTTGTTTTATAAATCAACCAAATTTAACCAAATTATTTTCTATATCATATAATATATTCAGTGTCCATGATGAGGTGCTCTCAGTGGGGGCTGCAGAGAGGGATCTCTGTGAGGATTGTCCAGGGTCATGCCATGCTGGACACAGCCAGTTCCAGGAGAGTTCATCCACCCCACTGCAGGGCACAGTGGGGCCCTGCAGCCAAGAGAGTGGGTGGTGCCTTGGGGAAAACATATTTAAGAAAGGGCAAAAAGGTGTTGCCCAGCAGCTCTGTGAGAAAGGAGTGAGAATATGTGGAAGAAACAGTCATGCAGACACCAAGGTCAGTGGAGAAGGAGGTATTCCAGGCACCAGAGCAGAGATTCCCCTGCAACCCCTGGTGAAGACCGTGATGAAGCAGGGTGTCCCCTTGCAGCCCATGGAAGTCCACAGTAAGGCAGATATCCACACAATAGCCAATAGAGGACCCCACACCAGGTGTATATGCCTTGGAGGAAGCTGCAACTGGTGGAGAGTCATACAGGAGTAGCGGAAAAGTAGGAGGAGGAAGGAGTGATAGACAGGAGCTGTAGGGGACCAACCCCATTCTTCCATTTCCTGTCCTTATGCACTGCTCAGCATGAGGAGGAAGTCAACTAGTTTGGAATGAATCTAGAAAGTTGACCCTAGGGGAAAAAGGGAAGTGGAGGGAAGGGGGATTGTTTTTTGTTTTGTTTCTGAATACCCCATTTTTAATTTTCAATAAATTAATCTTCCTTCAGTAAAGTCTGTGTTGGCTGTGATGGCAATTGGTGGGTGATCTTGTCTTCATCTCAACGCATGAGACTTTTCATCTTATTATTTCACTCATGGGTGTGTGGAAACTTGGAAGCCAGCCAAGATGAACCCATTCCAATATCGCTCAATGTTTTTATTAAAAAAACAAACAAAAAAAACCCCCCAAAACAGGTTTGTACTGCTGTGGTTCTATCATTCTATGAAAGTCTTTTCTTTAAATGTTGTAATAGAAGATAAAAGCTAAATCATCCTTTTTTCTTTTTTTTTTTTTTCTTTTGCTTTTTCTGAATATTTCTTCAGCATTCTTTGAACAGCTTGTTATTCAATTGCCCATATGCCTGCACTTGGAGGGTTTCACCCTGGTTTCAAACCTCTGTTGCCTCCTTCAGGTTAGAGAGCAGAGAATCACATCTCCAATTTTCTAATTTCAGTAGTCTTTCTATATGCCACTTCAAAGGCTGAAAATTTAAAAAAAAAAATTCCCTTTGTTCTCTATCTTCAGTGATAAAAGAGCAGTTATTATTTTACCGATCTGACTTTCCTTATTGTAAAACACACTGGAAAGATATTGGAAAGTGCTTCTTTACCAAATGCTCTTCTCTGCAAATTTTTTCTCAAGGGAGATGAGAGAAGTAGAGAAGCTGTTAATGCTAAGCTTCTGAAATATTTCTGTAATCAAAACATCTAAGAATAGTATAGCAATATTTGTTAGCCAAAAAGGCAATGTGGAATGTAGAGACTAGAACAGCCTCCTACAACTGAATGTGTTACTTTAATAGCACACTTGGCATTTGTATGGATGATGTTTTTTGGGTACGACCTGACCAAAAATTTTTAAGTAGTAATTAATATAATTTGCATGGGTAAACAGTCCCCTGAAGCAAATGAGTCCATTTCAATGAAAGAACACATACTTAGGTCTATACTGCAGCTGAACCTTATTTAATAAAAAAGACACCTCTTTATTTAAGGATCATTTCGGCACCACTAATGGATGCTTGTTGTTATCAGAGGGTAGAAAAATGGGAAGGAGTAAGCAAACAAATTATCATTACAGTTTAAACTACAAAGAAGATAGAAGGAATGCCAGCAGGGATGGGGCGGAGCTAATGCAACACATGGAACCAACCAGTGCATCCAAAACATTTTGGCAACAGTGATGAATAACCTGGCTATGTGGAGATTATAGCACAGAGGGAAGTTCCTGGGGGGGTAAATTGGAGAAGACTGTATGCTGGGAAAGAAGTTCCATCAGAGAAAAGTTGCCTGGGATAGGTAAAATGTGTAAAGCAGAAACTAGTGTAATGAAAAGCTCTCTTTAAGGTCAGCAGTGGGATTTTTTGAAAAGATGTTTGAGGTTTCTCTCATGCAGCAATAAGTCACCAAAATTGAGACCAAGGCTGCTGAGGTCTGGTTCTGGGGGATAAAGTGGTGAGAGATTTTCACCAAGCTGGGAAATTCTTTTAACATCTTTCTGAGCCATGAAGAATTTGAAATAGTCAGTACTGTTGTTTGGCTGAAATATTCACTGCAAAAACAAAAAACAAAGAACTATGAGACTACAACACTTTTCCAATCCATTAAAATTTCTCTAGTTTTGCTGTTTGCTTCATGTATACTAGCAAAGTAGACGTATCGCAAAGTAACCAGTACTTCAATTATAAGACATAATAGACTATCACTAATGGAGTTCCTAATGATATTTTTATGTTAGTATTTAGATATATGAAGAAGTAATACTTTTATAGTTCCTTTATGGACATCAGACTAAATGACAATAAATAAGAAAATAACTAATTAAAGCTGTCAGTCTGTTGATTTTGCTGTGCATTTTTTTTATTAGTTTTCCTCACTGACTTCTGACTCAGAACTTTTTTCACAGATTACCAGTCTGAAACAAGCATCTGCCTGGGGAGTGTGGAGAAGCAGATAGACAGCAAAAAGGGGGAAGGAATTTCATTGCACCCAATGATACAAGGCACTAGTTGCCTTAGTCCATATTCCCAATTCTTTAAGTTAATGAAAACTTGCTTCCCAGGTTCTTCGAGTAGTTGGAGATGTACTCTGACTGTCCAGCGCTGAGCACATTAACACTGAGTTTGATTCTGATTGTGGTTTTGATCCAGAAGTAAGAAGTTTTTCTTGCAAGATCCTTTTAGATACTTAAGAGGAGAAACTGTGATAGTATACCCTAGTACCAGCATGGATAAATTGACACATTATACAGGTATTCTCCAATTAGTACTGAATATTTGATGCAGATGATCTGCCTGGTATTGTCTGGGACTTCTCACCCCACAGCAGAACATCCTAACACTTGGATACAGAAACATATTCTAGTTCAAAATACTTTTAACTCTGCATTATTTGGAAAAATGAAGAATACCTCTCTTCAGAAATTATATTAAAGAATGCTGTTAGAGAAATTTGTTCTATTTTTGTCTGTTCCATGTTCTGAACTTGTAAAATATTTAATATTCAGTTTTTGTGGATGTCTTTTCTACTTACAAGTTGCACAGAATTCCTGACATTAAGACAGCTATAAAGAGCATTTATTTCCTCATTGACCCAACACACGCCCTGAGACTGAAGAGCTCTGCATTTTTCTATAGCATGTTGAAACAATGTGCAACCAAAGGTGAATTTCAAACGCAGGAGTTTCTATGACTACTTTCAATGGTTCACTCAGATAGCTGTTTGAGCAGTTCTTGTAGATTTGTTGGATTACTTTGCTATAGAATCCATATACTGTTACAGATAGAGTAACAGGTTCCTTAATCTTTTCACAGCAAAGAACTAGTTCTTTTTAGAAAAATAGAATTGTGATAACTTGATCTTTTCAAAGACAAGCTAGCAGTAAATGTGAATTTTAATTATTGGCATTTCTAGAACTGGAGGTAGTGGCTCGATCAATTATAATGATTGAACATGAGAATGTATGCAATATGTTTGAAGTTCTACACGTAAGCATTGTGTACTGACAAATACTATTACAAAACATGCAATAAAGTACTCTTTAAAGAATAGTGTTTCAATTATTTTCTTTTGTCATACAAAATAAATATTAAAAATACCATTATTATTAATATTTCAGCCTGCTTAAATGCCTTTCCCATTTATTATTAGAGCTGCTCTGAAAAGGAATTCTAGATGATAAAAAATTTCTTTACTTTTTATAAGAAATTTTTAATTTAGAACAGCTCTTATTCTACCCAGTTTTGAACTAATACAAGTCTAAAAATAATGCTCTATAGTGCCTTGTTAAGTTTTGTCACATCAGTGGTAAATATTTGACTTTTTTTCTTGTACCTTTAATTATTTATTTTCCCTTGCAAGCCCCAAAAGTTATTGAAGATCATCCGTAGTTGAAAAATATGAGCAGATGCTTTTCCTTTGTCCATGCACATCAACTTACTGCATAGGAACTTTTGCCTTAGAAAATCAGCTGGGGATAGTTTATGATTCCAGAGGTGATTCCATATGACTATTTGTGATACATTGCTGTTAAATGTTGAACCACTTAATCTACTTTGTTTTATCAATAATTAGGAGTATTTTTTCTATAATGAAGCCTTTGCAACAACATCCATTATGATATTGTTTGAATAAATGCATCTGTCTTTCATTCTGGTTTGTATCAGCCTTTCATATTTATTGATATATTCTCTGCTTTAGTCTTTCCTTCCCTTACACTTCTCATTTGTCAGAAAAGACAACACTACCTTTTCAGTAACATCAGTGTTTATGTCAGCATTTAAGTGTTACTATTTATTGTGTTGCCATAATTGCAGTTGGAAGATAATCTTCATTAAACCTCTCATTCCAAACTTGCTAAACTTTCTGATACATTGAGGAGTGTAATTTTCCATTAATAATTGTTGTTAAATAACCATATCTGGATCTGTGGCATGTCTGTATCTCATTCTGTGTATTATCTAACACAACCAAGCTTTTATTGCAGTAACAAGTAACTTCTGAAAAGCTTGGCATTACTGGCAAGTCGTTATATAATCTCGATGTTCTTGTGTGAATTTTCCTGTAAAACATAGGTTCAAAATAACATTGAGAGTAACTGTATATTGCGGCATCTCTTAGTAATAAGATTTAGCATAACATAGGTTTTCTCTGTTGCCATACAAATATGAAATATGTGCTTTCAATGATAACTCTTGTAAATAATCCACCATCTGAGTTTATTGTAATGGAAAACTAGTCATTGGAACCATACAGGGGAAAGAAAATAGTAAACAGCAGTGAGTCTTTTAATATACCTTTCCGCCTATATTAAGCAGACACCTGCAAATGAGCTATTTGTTAGGCCCCTTTTATTATTAGTGGAGAGAAACAGGTGCTCAGTGTGTGCTTCATGGAGTCTTAAAGTAGATGTCTATAGCTGGTCTCCTAAATTCTGTCCTCTACTGCCTATTGATCTCAACTGGATATAAAAAAATTGAAAGCGTCTAGTAAATAAGCAGTGATCTTTCAGACTTCTAAAGTTAGGTGAGATGTCTCCTGAAAACTTACTTAAGTGCTGTGGTATAAATATGTCACTGAAATTTTTAGTGCTATTTATTTTCAGCTATTACAATACTTTTATTCAGTGCAAAATGCATCTCTATTATACGCTGTACAAGACTACATAGCTGAACTATTTTTCTTTCCACAAAACTGGTTATTTTTATAGTTCAGTCATATTAATTTGTAAAATATATTCATTTAAACACTTCATAGTTTGCATTATTTTGCATAACAAAACAAAAACTATAAAAATGAAGTATTTTTAACATCAAAATATTTCAAGAATTTGTGAATACTGAGAAAATATTAGTTCCATGTGAATGTAAATTACTTAAAAGCTGGATGAAATGCAAATATAATTTCAAGAAGTTTTTCATTAGTAGAAAATTACTAGAAAATATATATTTTAGATATAATTTACTTTCGATAGAAATTGTAACATGATGAGATATTTTTATTAATGATCATCTAGAAAAAGAAGAAATTAACTTTGAAAGTATTGAAGCAAAATGAAAAATAGTAAGTTTTCTGGGATATCAAAGTATATTTGCTTTTTCAGTAACCTGTCATCAGTCTTTTTAATACTCTGTTTTCATTTACTCCCCCCACCCCCTCATTCTGTAGCTCCTTTTTTCCTTGTTTTCCATCTTATTTAAATTTCTCTGAATCACAGAATCAGAGTGAACAAAAGAATTACCCTGTTCTGTCTCAGCTGGGACAGTATCTGCAGCAGGCATTACAAATGTGAGAGTAGAGCTTGTAAGGAGATATTTTTCTGTTCCTTTATAAACACCATGTAAGCTCATCAGTGGAAATAAAATCTTTAAGAGGAAAGTACAATTTTTAGCCAACCTCATTTAATTGCAGTAGACTTTTCAGTACTGTCCTATTATATTTGTGCCAGTATCTTAAGCCATAAATCTTGACAGCTGTTGTGATTTAAATGCAAATCTTTCAATAGGAAATTACAAAATCATGTAAAAAAAGGAAGTGGCAAGAACTGTACAAAATTAACAGAATTTTAAGTAAAGACTGTTTTCTCTAAAAAACATTTTCCTTTAATAGACTTTCAGATTTCCAAGTGGAAAAAAAAATAGGCCTTGGGTGTTTGTTTGACATAAGTGAAATTTACTGTGGGTAATTAATTAGAGAAACCTCTCTATTGTCAAGAAAGATTCTAATAATCTTATTTTGTGTTTGCAAAGAAAAATAAAAATATGTATTTTAAGCACATATTTTTGTGCTCCTTTCTAGTTATTATACAAGAACAGTCAAAAACCATCTGATAAATGAGTACTTAAAGTAAATTAAATAAGACATGAAATATACATATTAATGATGGAGTGATTTTTAACTTCCCTTGTGGAAGAGCTTTTTGTTACTAATCTACCCTATTTTCCAGTCCTGATACAAACCATCTAGATGAAGCAAGTAGGAGAGACCATAATATGACACAGTAAAACCAATTGCAGTTATAAATCAATATCAATATTTTCTATTTTTTGGGCTCTAAATACATGTTTTCTTGTTACAATTTGAAAATGACTAATCAGAGAAGAATTTACCAAAATTACCAGGCCATATCTACTCTCAATTAATTTAAGAATAAGCGAGGCATTAACTTTATTGTAACTCACTCCTGGCACCAAAAGCAATACAACATAACATATGATTATATGCATTGAACTATATTGATATATACTCCAAAATTATAAACAAATTATGTTGATTTATGTAATTAAAAGTTAATTTTTATTTTGATTTTGCCCTTTTCTTTACATTTTAGTCTAACTTTTGTCATCTTCACATTTAGCTAGTCATTAGTTTTCAAAATGTCAAAACCAAGAAGCCTTCTTTGAGCATAGAAATAAGACTGTTGTAACTCTTTATGATTGCACACTAAAAATATTTTTATTCACAATACTGTTCTGATTCAGAAAAGTGTTTTAAATACTTTGTTATTGAAGGATTTGTTAGTTGTTGTCTTATACAGTTTTCCTGATTGGTGCATAAATTAAACTGGTTTTCTAAGGGAGATCTAAAACTCAAACTAAGGTAATTTTTTTTTTTTTTTTTTGACCACTGGCACTTCCCTCGGGGGAAAAAAAAAAAAAAAAAAAAGAAAAGATAATTGCTTAGTTATTTTTTCATTGTTTTCCTCCCAGTGTATCTATATATGTTAGTAGCCTCAGTGAATTAAATGGATTCTTCATGTGCACATACCTCAGAGTCTGACCTTTAAATGGAATCTTAGATCACAACGTTACTGATGACCTACAGATAGAAAAAGGTGTGACATAATGAAGAGGAAAGAGGAAAGGTGAGGCAAAGTGTAGAGAAATGAAGTGGAGAGAGAAGAGAACGTTCTTCTTAGTTGTATAAGCTTTGCAGAAACAGACATAGAAACCCATTTTTGCCTTAAACTTGTGGATATACTTAACTATTATTATTAAACTACTTTTCTTCCTTTTTTTTTTTTTTTTTTTTTTTTCCCTATACATTCTAACTTGCGTATTTTATGACACTATTCTAGAATTGAGCAATGAGACTATATTAAAATGAGCTGTCATTCCACTTAAGACAGGAAAACAACCTTCAGTTTTATAAAATTTTCATGCATGACAGTAGAGCAGAAGCACAGCAACCCCCAAACTTTTCCCATATTAAAGGACATACCCCCCACAAACACTGCATTTATATTTCTTACTTTTATCCTGGAGAGGGCCTTTACTTTTCAGGACCTGGCCCTTACAGTATAGTTTGGACATCATAATTTACTGAGAGTGCAAATATTATCACCCTCTAAGGTTACTTGCATTTGCATGCCCAAGTTATATTGTAAAATGACATTTAGCAGCATTTGCTTTTTTGGCTGTCATTTCTTCATCTTGCATAATACATTTTTCTTACATTAGAAGATGAGGCCCAGGAAAATTTTAAAGTTGGAGTGCACCTGTGGGATGACAGTGGGATAGACATCTGTGAAATAAATAAATGCAAACTTATGGTGAGCAGGTTCAGCTGCAACCCCTTAAAATGACATTTTAAAATACAGCAGGCTTAAATGGTAGACTGTTCAACAATCACAGAAAAACATTACATCATGTAAAACTGTGATACAAGAGGAAAAATGACAACAGCGTGCAAAGCTGCTGCTGATCCTGCTTGCCATATGGTATGTCACTCACTGTAATAACACATTCCCTCAGTAAGTGCCCTTAAATATCAGGGAGTGAATAAGGCATTACACAGATTGCAAAAAGAATCTGTAATAATATACATTAAGGTCTTTTTACTTTCAGTATTTTTTTTACTCTTATATTAACAGAATACTCTTGTGCACATGGTTAAAAGCAAGGCTTCCTTAGTCGATGTAAAACATAAAAAGGTCCCAAACCATAAACAAATAGCTGCTATAATTTACCTCCCTTTCTCCTTTCAGGATACTCTGATTGTCACAAAAATAAAATTTCCATATGTTTATGTACTTTTTGAGAGTATTCTGTTCTTAGTGATCCTGATGAAAAACCAGATAGCTCAAGTTGTTTGAAAGATGATAATCTGATCTTTATTGCAGATGTTTGGTAAACTGTTTGTTCATTATTTCTCAAAAGGCAAAATCTAGAGAGCCCTCAATGCAAGTTTCATGGAACAGTTTTGGAATAAACAGAGGAAGTACTTTGTCATATCACGCCTGTTATTAAGTTGTGGAACTCATTGCCACAAGATGTTCCTGGAGCCAACAGTGTAATTAGATTCTTAAAAGGACTGAGGTCAGCCCCATTTTCTCTATTGAACACAGAAGTCTGGAGCCTTCATCTCATGTAGTCCCTCAGGCTCTTATGCTGCAAGAGCATGCAAGGAGGAAGGACCACTACAGGTATGCCTGTCCCCCGTGCTCATAACTGTTGAAGGAGAGATGCTGAGCCTGGTGAATCCTTGTCCTGATTCAATCTGCTATTTTATGGTATTAATTACATTTGAACAAATTCAGATTCAGCATTGCATTAGTTATTTCCTGTGACTTTTACTGAATACCAAAACATGGAAAAAAAATGAGAAAACAAAATCCATTTATGATTTTTGGTTGATTTTTCTTATTTTTTCTTAATTTTTTTTTCCCCTGTCCCTGAAAAAAAACACAAAAGCAAGCTGAATGTGAGGCAAATATGCATCATGAGATTATTTATTCTTTTAAGAATGGGGGAGTTTTTAGAGATAAGCAAGTCACTTTCTATTCTGACAGGCTATAAGGGATAAATTCAGTTCTTTATTCATTATGTGAATAAAGGACTGTTTTGACATTGCTTTCTGATTTTAATATCTTCTTCATATACTGTGCTCTTTGTTTGTGTGCTGGAACTGTCCCTGTCCTATGGAAACCAAAACAGATGATAGGAAGGTAAATATATTTTTTTACCATTTGCAATTTCTAAGATCTTCTCTGACAGGAAAGTAACTATATGAGAAAGCCACCCTTCTCCTAATTTTATAGGTAGTGTTTCTGGATGTACATTATTACTGGAGCAAAAATCTGGTTTATATGTAGAATTCTTTAGTAGCTCTGTGACATAGCAAGTGTGGCAAATCAGTTAAAATATGCACCACTAAGAAAAATCCTGTTGTGACAGAAAAAAGCAACTTGACTATACAAGTTTCTTCTCTTTATAAATTATAGAGAATAATTATTCTCTATGTATCACTTAAGGAAGCAAAAGTGGGTTGAGGTTAAGATCTGAGATCTTATGAAGTCATCTGAGGTGAGATGTGTTCCGCACATATGTCATCACCTGTACCATGGTGGTTCCTATACCATGATGTCTACTATATTTTCTTTTCAGCTCTTTGGTAGCTTTTTCATGTTTGTTTTTTAACTTTGTGAAAAAGTGGAATATACACCAGTAAAGTAGATCTCTGTGGGAAAATTGGTAAGCCTTCCATGTTATTTTTCCAACAACTTTGACCTTACGCACATGAGCCAAGACACTGGGATTTTTTCTGCTGACTGACGGATCCAATTTTTGATGAGACTTCTCATAGTCAGTAAATGTCCTAATTCCTCTCTTCCCACTTTTCACGTCCTTATTCACCATGTGGCTTATGGGAACTTCACTTATTTGTACATTTTCCCACAGCTTTTTTGACCCTAAGAATTTAATCAGTTTGTAGGATTATATCTTTCTACAAGCTATTTCCTCTGAAATGACAGGTCTCTTCTGCAAACATTTCTGTCATCACTAATAAAGCATAACATTGGAGAATGCCCTTCTGATTTTTCCTGTTGTCCTTTTCCACAGTTTACTACAGTATCATTTATTGCCTCTCTCTCTTCTTCCTCAGTAATGCACTGGCTGAGCAAGAACAACTGACCTGATGGTTTCATCATCTGGGATTGCAGACTTGTCTTTTCAGTCAGAGTATTTGTTATATCTGGGCATCAGGGTCAATATCAGTCCTTGGCAGAGTTTTACATTTCAGGGTACTATCTTGTCTTCCTGATTTGCTGATAGTTTCTCAGGAGCTGACAACAGTGAGCTTCAAGTACAGTTTCTTCAGCTATAACATTGGAAGAAAATGTTAGTCGGAGAAAGCAGATTATCTAAACAGAGCCTGATGAGTCTGTGTCCCTGCTCATTGATCTTTCTTAATCCATGTTTGCTTAATTCATTCTAATCCATGACCTTTGATCCCACTCTAGCTTTGCAGTGCCCCACATTCAGCAGCACATCATGCCTCAGCAGAGCGTCAGTGCATTCTCCAGGATATTATCATCCTTGGTCATTGTCAAAAAGAGGGGACCTGGATAGCAGTCAGGATAACTGGCATTTCTTTGCAAAAGCTTATAACAGCTGTAAAAGGATTATATCTCATTAAGATTAACATTTTGTCCACACCTGGGGGTGCCAATGCTTTCTTGTGTTTTAGACATCATCTTTAAAATGATAAAATAAATGGCAATTGAACAGTAGAACATAGTTAATGTGTCAGCTATTATATTTTAGTATCCTACAGTGGCTTTGTGATAGCAATATCATCACAAGTGAGATATTCAGTTCATAGGTTGTAATGGAGAAGTTTGTGAAACACATAGTGAAAGCTGGATGCTTCGATGACATGAAAATATAATTTTCCTGAAAAAGTAGAATACATATATATAACTTTAAATTTTTTTTCTAGATTCCATCAATTAACATAAAGTAGCTTTTCCATTACAAAGTGTCTCCCATATTAGGATGCAATATCAAGATATTGAGTGATATTATATTAAAGCTTTCCAGCTGACCTTTCAGCCTGGCAATGGAGATAATTTTCAGTCCAGAGTATAACTGTGAGTCAGTATATACAGATGACTTAAAGCCAGAGAAATTTCTCTTTTTTTTTTTTTTTTTTTTTTTTTTTTTTTTTTTTTTTTTACTTTATAGACATGCTTTGTATGCTTTATCGTGCATTTGATATAGACTCCATGGAATCACATTTATAAATTATATACTCTCCTTCCTGTCTTCATTTGCAACAGTGTATCATATACAAAATGATTGTGCAGCTTTGAGTCTCTCCAATGTACTTAAACATGTATTAACTTATGTATCTTTAAGTACACTGAACTGATTTAGAATGAGACAAGGCCAACATAAATTGAAATAGAGCACTAGAAGAAACATAGGTAAAGCCAGAACAAAGGAACAGCAAAACTAGATAAAAATGTTAGACAAAATGGTTCTGAAAAGTTACATGCAAGGACTCTGCAAGCCCTTGGGTAGTTGCACAGTAACCTGAACACATTGTACTCCATGTAGCAAATAGAAAACGACACTTGCCAGACTCTGACCTTGAGAGAAATATTTGAGTAATATTTCTAGTATGATCAAACAACCTCTTCATTATTTTAGGCAGCAAAAGGTTTTCTGGAAAGCTCTGTCTGCTAGTTCCTATTATCAGCTCTGTTTTCATAAATGGAAGGCGTATTGGAAATATATTGCATTTAATTTTTAAACTTTTTGTCTAGGTACTTGTTTGGTCTGCACTACATGAGTATCTGAGCAGCTTACAAATGTGGATTCCTTTATTTTTCCAGGGAAACAAAAACATGGTTGTAAGAGAGAAAATATAGAAAACTGAGGCACAAAGAAACTGAAAGTAAGATCTGTAAAACTATTTAGGGATCTAGAAGGAAAACTTGGCAGAACTGAGATGTTTCAATCTCAGAAAATAGCAGGATAGCAGACTGGAAGTTTTCTCCACTTAAGATTTTTTTTTTTTTTTTTTTTTTTTTTTTTTTTTTTTTTTTTGTTATCCTGTTACTGCCTATGCCAAGCAGATTCACCAGATTGCTTGCACTGGACAGAAAGCATATGCAAGATTTACAACTAATATTTAATCTGGCACAGATCACAGTAGTCAGACATGTAAATGCTTGTGTACTGTATCCTAACGGTTAAATCACTTTTTCCTTTCTCATGTTATCCAAGAGAACCCCTAACCCTGACTCATGGAAGAGGAGGAGCTAGTTGATCAATGCAGGGGTCCCTTACCACTAAGCTTCTTTTGTATTTCATACTCAGGCATAGAAGTATCATGGGACCAGAAGAAAAGGGAGAAGAAACATTGGCATGCATTCTTATTTCTATCCTCCTAGGCACTATGAAGACAAACCTGGCTTTTAGCTTCTTTTCCCTGGACTGCTTCAGCATTCAATTCATTGAGATCTAATGTAAAATTCATAAAACCGAGCAAAATTAGGTTTTATAATTACCGTCTCTCAGGTCTGTGCTCTGGCCCTTAAACTGCAGTATCAGATTTCCCCTTGACTCATTTCCTTCCCCTATGATTCTTGTAATTTTGGCCAAGTACTGGCGGTATTTCAGAACACATGTGGTGGAGTCCTTTTCTTCTTTTGCATTGCCACATGGTCTGTAATCTGAAAGGTAGCATCTATACGGCTTGGATAAAAGGTATATGACCCCTTTCCTCTATTTTCTTCTATGGCTGTTGCAGTGCTTACTAACTCTGCTTTGGTTGTTTTTTGTTGGTTTTTTTTTTTTTTTCTTGGTTGGGGTTTTGTTCATTTTTATTTCACCTGAAACACCTGTCATTGCTATAAACTGCAATTGGCATGGTTACCCCTGAGATGCAAAGGGAAATGAGAGTGAGAGTTGTAGCACCTTATCACCTCACTTAGGTACCCATTCATAGATAGATATTTAAAATGTAGAACTTATTTAGTAAGACTGGAGTTGCTTTAGATTTTTTCCATAGTTAGTGCAGCAAAAAAAGATTTCTCTAAGAGGCAATTTCTCTCTCTGGAGAGAGGGAAAGAGTCTCCTGAGACTATATTCAGCCTCTTAAATCATATTTTAAAATTCTAAAAATAAAAATGATAATTTTGAATTTTATTAGATATTTTAATCTAAGTGAGGTGAATTCTACACATATTAAAAAAGACACTTGACTTTGTTTCATAGTTATAGAGTATTAATTATCCTACTATTGATCCTTTTAGAAATGTCTGATTTCAATGGGTTTCTTGGAGTTCATTAATGTTATTTAGGTATCAAGTAATTTCTTTCTCTTGCTCAGTTTTAGTCTTAGTGTACTGACTGCCCATAGTTTATGAATGTTTGTTCTGAAGTTCTCTTCTGACCCAAGTGCTTCCCTCCTAAATTAAATCCAAGCATGGTTCAGTGGATAGCACACTCCAACAAATGTTTTTAGTAGACTTTACAAATTAGAGGGATTTTCTGCCTTGAGCAGTCCATTATTGTCTATGAGACTGGGGAACTTCCTATAGTCCTCTATGTCCTCTGTCACTGACTTAAAGTATGTGACATATGGTCACATTTTCAGGCTAAAAAAAAACTTTCAGGTGAGCTGAAACACAATTCTATTGTTCTTTCAGACAAATTAATTTAAACTCCTTTCTTCAACTGTCCCATCAATAATTATATATACACAGACATATACACAGATTTAAAAAAAAAAAAATTATATATACATTATATTGATATATTTAAAAATGGACTGTTGTATAAACCATACAAGGCCCAGAAGGGATCTAAACTCAAGAACTGCTCATGGAAACACAACTAATCTACCCTAGAGGAGACTGTCTGAGGCTGACTGCCAAGCTTCCCTCCCTGGGGTGGAAGCAGTTAGAGGACCAGGTCTAGTCTGATTTACTACAGATTGTACCAACAAGTTTTCTCATCATGGCTAGGCTTCGCAAACGAAGATTTGGGAAGAGCACTACCCACGCTTGCTGCAAGTGTGCTGGTGGCTAAAAAGGCCAATGCGGGATAGGCAAGTGCCCACATTTGGAGTTAAAGTTGTCTTTCTCCTAGGATGGTTGCCAGAGGGCTAGCGAGCCCATCCTGCCCGTGGACACACTTTGTCTGACTCTTCAGCTGAGACCTGTCTGGCATGGGAGACCCTACCAGAGGCACAAACCACCGCCAGCATAGCACACAACCTCCTGAGGGCACTCAAGCTTCTCCCTCGCAGAAGAGGATGCCTCCAGAGAACAAGAACTTTTTTATACTAGAATATATTGCATGTCACCAGGCTATTCTTTTATCCTTCTTTTTATTTCATGTAGCTTTCTCATTATTTTATTGTAAACTTTTGCGGGAGGACTTATTTTTTCAATAGGCTTGTAGAGACCCTTTCCATTATATGAAAGTAATGCATTTCAGTGGCCCAACTAAATAATCTGCTTTAATTAGCCACAAGAAATAGATGTGTAGCGTGTTATGCATAATGTAGTTGAGGGGAAAAGTTTTTTTAAGAGATACAAAGGCTAGAAAGTACCTTTTTTAATATATATATATAAGCTCAGAAAAAAATTATAATGTAATAAGTAATTGTACACAATCTAATTCACAATTATTTCCCTTAAAAGATCTTTATGGATATGTGCATACACTGGACTTTAATCTCCTTAGGGTTCAGGAAATTCAATTTTTTAATGGATTTCTTTTGAGTGTGCTGGAGCCATAATTTAAAATTTTTGTATTCTGAGAGCAAGAAAAAATGAATGTAAACAATGAAATTTGCAACGAAGTTAAAAATATGAGATACCTCTTCCATCTGCATATCCTTTGGAAAATATTTTCTAATTATATTTAACACAGAATGAGAACATAATTCCCACTGTTTTGACAAGTAACAAATTGCATATTATCACCTTGTAAATAATATTATTAAAAACAGTTGTCTTTGTCTGTAGTTTTTCTTTGTAAGAACAAAATTAATTTGAGGCCTGTCATTCACAGATGTACATTAGAATATCAAAGCAGCAGTTTGAAGATACTGAAAACTGTACACCCTCTGCACAGAGGAAGAAATACGGTGCTATAATATGAAGATAAAAGGAAAGGTATGTGAAGTCTATGGTAGCAGCATGATCCCTGTTATAATCAGATTTTCAGTCATGATTAATTTGATTCAGTCATTAATATTATCCTGACTATAAGCATAATATTGGTTTCCATTTAGAAATATAAATTGTACATTATTAAGCATTTTTAATGTTTTTATTAGTTGACTAATTAAACTGAATTGCTCACTTTTTTTTTTAAATTCCATGCAGAGATTAATTTTGATGCTTTGCATTTAAACACATCATCTTTCATTTGAAGATCCAAAGGTGCTTCAGAGTACAAATATTAATTTGTACTCTATGAATGATCTCACAGCAGTCCAATGAGCTGTTATTTTTTAAAGTAAAATGTTCACATCCTTCAGCAGGTTATAATCACATGAACATCTAC
This sequence comes from Hafferia zeledoni, assembly GCA_035583235.1. Taxonomy (NCBI): domain Eukaryota; kingdom Metazoa; phylum Chordata; class Aves; order Passeriformes; family Thamnophilidae; genus Hafferia; species Hafferia zeledoni. The sequence continues at coordinate 60,279,673 of JAWWEV010000001.1, read as the reverse complement.
GTGTTTGCAGAGTCTTTTTTTCAAGTCAAGGGACACCACTTGCTGGTAGCACAGAGATTATATCCATGCAGTAAGCTTACGAAAAGATCACAACTCACATTAAAAGTAGTAAGGCTTTTTTCCATTAACTTCAAAGGGGTCAGGTTTTCACTTAATAATGCATAATGATAGCACCATCAGAGGCACATGTAGAAAGGGAATGGTCAAAATCATCAGATATTCTATACACCAGTGAGATGCAGAATATACTCGCACAGAAGTTTGAGATATATGTTTAGTTCTTAAATATTGTTTTCTGTTTGAAGAATTAAGTGTGTAAGAATATTGCTTCCTTCAAATGTGAGGTCAAACCAAATGCTGAATCAGTTTTGTTCCTTAAAACTAAGGTGCAACACAGAAGTAAGAACCTACTTTCATTGGAATGATGCAGTGAAGATTTCTCTTGATTACATGGCATCATTGTAACCACACTTCAGAACTAAAGAGCAGTCAAATGAATCACAACAACAAATGTGACTACAGGAAGTTATACACTGCTATCATACATGGCATTTACCTTATTATGTTCACGGTCTTGAAAAAAATCAAGGCTAAATTTTACTTTTCTTTAAACAAAAAGGAATTCCAGAGTAATTTATCTTTTACTTTTTAATCCAGATTTAAACTCAGATAACAAACCAAAATGTGAACTTTGTAGTTAACGGCAAAACTCTTTAAAAATGTGCTATAATTGTTAAAGATACAATAAACCCAAATACATTGGTCTTAGAAATGCTATAGCAAGATTTTGTATTAATTAGATTTATGCACAGAGACAGAGCATGCCTTCAGGGCTATGATCTTATTGGCATCATGGAGACATGGTCAAATGGCTTCTGTGACAGGATTGTTGAAATGGAAGAATACAGGCTCTTTTAGGCAGGCAAGTGAGACAAGGAGGCAGTGTGGCCCTCTATGTCAATGACCAGCTGAAGTGCATGGAGCTCCTTCTGGGAGTAGATTCAAAGCTGTCTGAAAGTTTATGGGTGAGGATTAAAGGGAGAGAAGGGAAAAATGAGGTTATGCTGGGGGTCTGCTACAGGCCAACTGACTAAGTAGAGTGAGCAGATGAGCCCCTCTGTAGATACATGGGAGCATCCCCATATTCCTGGTCCACATGGGGAACTTCAACAACTCCCGATGTCTGTTGGAGGGACAACACAGAAGGGTGTAAGCAATCCAGTAGGTTCCAAAATGCATTGACAACTCCCTTCTCCAAGTGATAGAGGAGCTAGCTAAGAGAAGTGCTATGTGGGATCTTATTCTTACCATCAAGGAGGAGCTAGTGGGGAATGTAGAGCTCAAGGGAAGCCTTGGCTGGAGTGACCATGAAATGCTGGAGTTCAAGATCCTTAGGGCATTGAAGAGGACGTGCAGCCAGCTGACTGACTGTCAGCCTCATCTCCATCCCTGGTAAGGTGATGGAACAACTTGTCCTGAATATGATCTCTAAGCAAGGAAAAGAAGGTTAGATGAGTAGACATTGAGGTGGATTGAGAACTGGCTGAATGTCAGAGCTCAGAGGGTTATGTTCAGTAACAGAGAGTCTAGTTGGAGGCCTATAACTAGCAGTGTTCTCCAGGATTCAGTACTGGGTCAGTATAGTTCAACTGATTCATCAAAGACCTGGATGAATGGACTGAGAGCTGGACAGGCTGGAGAGTTGGGTGGAGAGGAACCTAAAGAAGTTCAACACAGGCAGGTTCAAGATTCTGTACCTGGTGAGGAATAATCCCATTCACCAATACCAGCTGAGGGCTGACCTGATGGAAAGCAGCTTGGGGGAGAAGGATATGGGGATCCTGGTGGACAACAAGCTGTCCACAAGCCTGCAGTGTGCCCTTGAGGCCAAGAAGGCAAATATTGTCTAGGGTGTATTAGCAAGAGCATTGCCAGCAGGTTGTGGGAGGTGATCCTACTGCTCTACTCAGCCCTGATGAGGCCACATCTGGAGTACTGTGTCCATCCAGGCTCCCCAGTTCAAGAAGGACAAGGAACTATTGTAGACGGTCCAGCAGAGGGCTCTGAAGATGATTAGGGGGTTGGAGTATCTCCCTCAGACTGAGGGGGCTGGGCCTGTTTAGCCTGGAGAAGAGACAACTGAAAAGGAATCTTATCAATGCATATAAACATCCTAAGGGCAGGTGTCAAGAGAATTGGACAGACTCTCTTCAATGGTGCTCAGTGACAGGGCAAGGGGCAACAGGCACAAAATGAAACACAGGAGGTATCATCTGAATATAAGATAAAAATTGTTTACTGTGAGGGTGACAGAGCACTGGAACGTGGTTGTGGATTCTCCTTCTCTGGAGGTATTCAAAACTGTCCTGGACACAATCCTGTGCAACCTGCTGTAGGATGACCTTGCTTTATCAGGGAAGCTAGACTAGGTCATCTACAGAGGCTCCTTCAAATCCCAACCATTCTGTATGAACCTGTGTGAGATACATGACTTAAAAGAGAAGCATATATACCTGAAACAAGGTCCTTGGATACAGTGTTTACCTTAGGGTATTGCTTAAGGCTCTTTCACTGAAATCAGGGATAAGGTGCTTGGCAACTCCAAAGACTGAGTCGATTATGTTAAAAGAAAGGCAGCTGAACAGTCATAAAGTGCATGTAACAGCTGCATGAAATGGCAATTTGCTATTATTACAAGGAAAATAAAATGAATCTTTATAAATGAAACACGCAGAGGATTGTTATCAGCAGAACAATTGTTATGTATTGAGCAATCAGAAACACCCACTTGGAAATCCTTAACAAAATGCTTAACATTTTATAAATAGAATTTCCAGGGAATTTAGAGATCAATACAACTGTCTAGCCACCTTCCACCTGTCTGGAACTGCCTTCCAATAAGAGTAACAGAGGGAAACAATTTAAATAGCTTTAAAGTGGATCTTAATACATTTTTGAATGGGATTATAGGATGCGGGAAATGCTTGTTAGAGTGGGGGATATGAATCAATGGCCTGGGAGGCCTTTCAGTATCATATCTTTCTCTGTTGCCTTGTCTCCAGTAAGCATAGATTCATCACAAAAGACGAATTTCAACAAAACACCCTGTTGTTGAGGTACTTCTAGTTAATAGTGATGCTTCATGAACATTTACTCTTCAAGTAATTCTAATATTAACCCTGTGTTAGTGGAGTAGGAATCCATGCTTCATGAGTCAGTATTTATAATGAACAGCACAAGTGTCTAAAATCAATAGCTAACCTGAAGCAGGGCCTACAGTGAATTAGGGGCAGTGTGAGAAAACAGCAGTTGCTCTTCGGTGTGCCTGTGCCAACTGAGACCCCATGAAATTTAAATATTTTTTTTTCTTTGATCACAACTTGAATTTATACATACACGCAATAGCAATGCCTATTGGAAGATGAATCAATTTAGGGTTTAAATCCCTGTTTATGCATTTCCCTTACATACATTTCTAAGGAATATCTACACATAGAAAGAGGAGAAGAAGCCCTCAAGGTCAAGTGAGGATCCATGGGAATTCTTCCTATTCTTGCTAAAGAATGAGGAAAAAGCGATCAATGCAAATTCTTGGCTGATGTGCCGCAAGTTTCTCATTATGGTAATTAGTGACGCATGAACACTGCTAGACTTTGCTGCATGTTATATCCCTTAATGCTCACTATTTACTGTAGTGCCCAGAGGCCCTAATAGGAACATCGAGCCAATGCAGCACAGCTCAGAGACTGACAGGGTTGCCATAAGGAGGAAATGCCACTGATGGTCTTACAAAGGAAATCAAGAATTTCTTGCTCCACTCCTTCTCTTGTAAGGGCTGTAACTACTAAGATGGAGCGAGGGAGCAAAGCTACCAGCCTTGCTGGGCTCAAGGGCTGTGTGGATATGGTTCTGCACCTGAGAACTTTGATCTGTCTGTGGCATGGGAGTCCTTTTCTTGCACTGTCCATAAAAAATAAGGACTCATTCTTGAAATGGACCTTATAAAGGATGACTACGATATCGTGTGGAGTACTGTGAAAACCACTTTTTTTTTAATGTCTAATTCTAAATGTTTCAGTTGTCATTCTGAAGCAGGTTACCTACATGTAAATGGAACCTTATTATATTGCCAAGGACAGAGAGACTTAGGACAATCTGTGATGTAAAATCTGATTGCACAAGTTGAAGCTGCCTCATGGCTGCTGTAACTTTACCTTACCAATTTTTCTAAAACTTGGAGGAAGAGAAGACTGTGTACTAAAACTGAGTCATTCTACTTGTCTTAGTTTTCTCTTTACACTTTCTGACCAGTCACTGAAATCTCTGTCCATTGTTTGGTAGCTATTAAAAGTATTTTACCATATTCACCACAATATTATTCTGAAATAATTGATGTATACATCATATAGGTTAGATCAACTATGGATCAAATGCTCGGCTGAAGATTAGAAAATTGTTTATCTCTCAGTCTTACTTAATGGAGAATTCGCATCTAGGCTGCTTGGTACTCCAATACAAGTGTTAGAAGTTAATCTTTTAAGTCTAACTATTCAAATAGTCTTTCCTTATGTCAAGGAGACAGAAGGTCTTATCAAAGATTTATCTCATTCTGTAATAGACATTTAAGATGTTTCAGATAAACTATGCTCATGAGGTTCCTTTTTCTTCTTGAAGGTCTGGGCTCAGTAGGTTACTGTATATAATGTTAAAATGTGTAGGTTAGATGAAATGAGTTGCACAGGATAGAGAGGTGGAATGTGATTTACACGCATCATCCAATAAGGGATTACAAATAAAATGCTGGGATTTAAAAAAAAGAGTTGCCTAGATGCTGTCATCCACAAGCAGATGGTTGGCATTTTAATGTAAATGTAATATAAAGAAATAGTAGTCAAAAATACTGGTGTGTAGCATGTACAAACTGTGTTTCAGCAGAAAGACATAATGAGTCAGTAATAAGAAATTATGATATTTATCCATTATCTGATAAAATGGTCGATATATTAAATAAGGCAGAATGAAAATTTCTGTATGCATAAAAATTGCTATTTCTATAATTACATGTTGGTTGCACAGCTACTGTTGCTGCAATTGTAAACTACAAAAAATCCACAAAAACCAAAAGCAACCAAACAACTCAAGCCCAAACCCAGCAAATAAATAAATATCTTATAGTAGGTAATTTTTACACTTTTCGTATTTAGACTTTTATTTAAAATGTACTTATTTTATTGTCACATGCCTTTATGCTGTCAATTCAGAACTGATCATTCAAACCCAGAAAATTCTCCTTGAAATGTGCATGCCACATGGTAAACTTATCTGAACATATTTAATGAAGAAAAATGTTCAATTTTGAATGTATGCTGTGCAGTTAGCTGCTTTTTCTGTGCTGTATAATACCTTAAAAATGCACCTTACCACTTCTATCTGATTAGTATGAATGATTCAATAAAAACACCTTAACTGCATTGAAACTGGAGATGATATAGCCTAACCCAGCTGTCATGCAATTTATAAATACAGAAGCAACTACCCACATCTGTTCTCCTATTTTCTTTTTTCAATTTAAGAGGGAAATTGACCTTACAATCTTCAACGTGACTTCAGGTCATTGTTATTAGTGATGAGAAAATGCTGTGTTCTTCTTTTGACTGAGTCTGGCAAACCTCCCAGATATTTTACAATCACAGTATAAAAGCTCTGAAATGCTGTGCAATATTTTATTTTTTTTTCAGGTTTAGACACTTGTTGTAGTAGCCTGTACAGCTGGCAAATAAAAATCTTTTTGCAGGAGGTCTGTGGGCTTTTTTTCTGTTAAAATGATACTTCTCCTTTGAAACCCTGAATTCTAAAATAACTTGGCTGAAATAAATATGTTTCTGAGTGCTTTTTTTAGACAAAGCAGTTAGTAATTTCCATTTAAGGAGCATTGGTAAGGGAACAGTATTATTATTTTTCAGGTTTCAGGGAGAACAAATATTTGTGTGTAAAATTAGAGTTGGCTTGAGGCTCTTTCTCAAGAAAGCATGGATGCATAAACATGGAAATATGGAACTTTCCATTCTCCCTACATGAAGGAAAGAGAAAATCCAGCTTTTTGCAGCATAATCTCCATTAACTACAGAATTATTCATGCATAATCTTGTTTAAATTATTTGATGTCTAAGTTAAAAAAAATCAACAATTTATGTGCCCCAATAAAATAATTTTATCATAATTTAGCAGCATCCAACGGATCTCTGTAGGAACTTGTTTGACTTCTTATCTTCTATCTGCAGGAATTTGGGACCCATGCAATAAGTTCTGATGTTTAATATAATAAGCAGCCTAAAAAGCTGAAATAAAAAATGATAAATGTGTTTGTATTCAGATGGGATACAAGGATGCTGGTCCTGGGGGCTATGTTCTTATCTCCACTTTTTGAAACTGTTCTGTTTCTCACAGTATTAAGAGAGAAAGATATTCCTCCTGTAATAACTGGTTAATATAGCACATACAGATGATTTTTGAACTGGGACTTGGATAGAGTTTTCCACATTCTCTCAACACCTAGGCAAGAGAATCATGCTTTGAAACTTTCTTGAGTAAAATGAATATTTAGTGAAGATGAAAGAAGACAAACAACCCTTGTAAGAGGAAGGGTACTCTTTATCTTTCCATTAAAACAGATTGTTGTTTAATGAGAAATCTTGGTAATTTTGAACAGAAATATTAAAATAAATTTTGATTTAGTGGTAAACATCAGAAATTTTACAATACAAAAAAGTGTGGTATCTAAAAAGATTATGTTACAAAATCTCACCGATTTCTTTAGAAAACAACATAAACTACTTAGGATGTCACAGCATTCCTCCATTTGTCCCTCCTAGGAAAAGGGGAGAAGAGTAAGACATACTGCAGATATTGAGGAAAGCAGATTCTTTTGTTCTTCTTTAACCAAGCTCCTTGGAGAAAGGCTGGATAAACATATAGGCTTCGTGGCATGATTTTAAGACTTGGCAAATTCAGTGCTGTTGAACAGTAAAGGCAGCAAGATCAAGGAGTCGTTGAAAAAATTCTGCAAAGAGTCATCACAACTGGTCATCTCCTGTTCTAAAATAGAATTACTATCTATCTAAAATACGGAGTTAATACCAGGAAGCAGAAGATTTCATGGTGTCATCCAAAAACTTAATCATATGTGTTTACTAAGGGGTTGGAGAAAGAATATTTAATACCCAGTTATTTACTGGGAAATGTTTAATATTTTTAAATATGTTAAATATTACTTGAATGTTTAATATGAAATGCAGTCTTAATTTAAAAGACCCTAAAAATCTACAATGAGGCTTTATTTTGCAAAGTTAATAGATGTTTGGATATGCAGTGCACAGGACCTTTATTACTTTTCCCACCATTATTACTTTTCCTGCCATTAGCTGTTAGTTGATAAACCCTGCTATTAATAAGCAAAGACAAGGTCTGACTTAAGCTTTACTTTGGTTTATCTGCCATAGAAATTTTTCTTATTGACTAAGTATCTGCAACTAATTTGTTTTACTTTTGTTGTCTGTGTATAGTGAAACCATTGTTTTCTACAAGTAGCAGAAACAAGTAGTTCTATGCAGAAAGTAATGACATAAGGTAGAGAAATAGAGGCCTGGTACAACAGCAGAGGTCTGCAGAAGTGGGGGTACAGGACTTGGCGTAGGGATGGGCATAAGACGATAGTGGATGGGTCACAGGATGGCACTTCAAATCCCATGATAATAAACTCACTCATGGTCAGTTACAGAAATGCAGATCTGGACAAAACTGGTTTTAGGGTTAAAAAAAATAAAACAAATAGTATCTAGCTATGTGTAAGAGTTATCAGACAGTAAATTGGGATGCAAGGTGGAGATCCAGTCCAGTAAAACAACCACAGAGTTGTAAAAACAGGTTAGCAAATACAAAAATGGCACTAAGTGAACCATTAAGTGAAGAAGAAGAAACCATCAACACAAACATCATATTGTTCCCACTGAAGGACTTCAGATGCTGATAATTCACCATAACAAAGCCCCCATACATCCTCCAAGAAATTAAGTATCAACTCTAAGATCCAAGGAGCGGGGGAAGAATGAGCATAACACCAGAAAAAGGAATGGAAATAAAGTATAAGTAGAGAATTTTTAATTGCATTATTACTTTTTCTATTACAGTTAAATATGGACTAATAATGACTAGACTGGTAAGATTTCAATTATAGTAAGTTCTTGGGATTTATATTTATGTAAGGTTTGCCTACTCTTCAGCCATAAAAAGATTTTGAATGTAACAGACACAGACTATAGTGAAGTAGAAGGAGGTAAAGCAACAAGTTAGCAAAGTCAGAACCAGACCTATTCCATTTGGTCTTCATTGTGCTACTACTGTTTTAGGTAGCCAGCTTAAATATTCAGAGTCAGTGGTAATGTTTCTAAAATGTTTTACTTGCATACTAATTTTTCCTCTTATCATTCTTTCACTGGAAAGCAATGGGAAAACCCCCATCATAACATAAAAAGTGTGGTGATATCACATAGCATTTTTCATAGAGTCATAGATATGTAGGTTTCAAGCATTTAGCCACAGAGGGCTGGTTGCTTGGGCAACACAATGAGTTTGAAATTCAGATTCCTTGATTTTGCAACAAATATTATTTGTAATCCAGAAATTGTCAGAAGTATTTAATTGTCCATCTGTTAACTTTATTTCATACCAGGCCTGCCAGAGTTCAAGAAGTGTTTGGATAATATTCTCAGGCATGTGGTGAAAATCTTGGGGATGGTACTGTTCAGGGCCAGGAGTTGGACTCAGTGATCCTTATGGGTCCCTTCTAACTCAGGAGGTTCTGTGATTCTGTAACCCCACCTTTGTTGCTGTTATTTTTTTTTTTTCCTTCAGATCTGTGGCAATGGATTTTTTGTTTGTTTGTTTGGGGTTTTTGTTTGGTTTTGTTTGGTTGGTTTTGGTTATGCGGTTTTGTGGGCTTGGTTTGTTTTGGGGGGGTTTTGGGTACAAGAATGATCAGGCGAAAGATCTGCTCTTGATTAGCTTTAGAAAGTGCACGGAAGAATAGTATAGATGTCTGCTTGATTATCATCAGGTGTTTCAGCAATATTGCTCAACATCCTATTCAGCAACCATTCTCAAATATTTTTGCTAGTGAACAAAGTTTTCAAAAGGTAGTATTTCAAGGTAACACCTCTATTTTTCTTACATCTATCTTGATAAGGATATGTTTCACCTTGAATCCAGGACCTGAGGTTGCTGTTTCATTAAGGATGAGGACAGTGAACTGAAATATGATAAAATTTGCAGCTAAAGTATTTAATACTGAAGTATATCAGGACAAAGAAATAGATTCTTAAAAAAAAAAAATAGGAAAAAATTATGGTTCTTATTTTAACACATCTCCTAAAACAATCCAAACAAAAGAGTATTTTTTTACAATGCAGGTGTTCATAAGATTTTTATAGTATTTAAGACATAATTAACGTCTACTTTTTATTACCAAAAAGAAAAGCAAATGTAATGCCTTCAAAGGAACTAGAATGAAGGATCCATCATTAAGTGAATGAGACACTTTGATTATCCATGGGTCATTAGTTCAATATGCTTTAATGGCTCTGAAAGAGTTGTTCAAATTCTGAGCATACTCACTGGCTGACTTAGATTATAAATGCATCAATACAGAGGAAAAAAAATATCAATTTCAGAAAATCATCCTGGTAGGTTTATAGCTGATTCAGAATATTTATGTCAACTTTTCAGTTAGTGTGATCATGAAATACCTATGTTTTATTCATGGCAACAGCTATTGCTCATAGTGACAGGACACAATCATTGTTTGAAATTGTTACTCTTTCTGCATTTTTTGAAATCTATACGACATAAAGTCTAAGTTGTCAACTTTCAGAAATCATATTGGCTCTTTTAATGTGCAGGTTAGGTGGATTGTAGATAGCCATGGTGAAAGATTACTTAGACATTAACACTGCTACCACTGCAATACATGCCAATTTCTTTCTACAGTCTTGTGTTTCTTCACATGAAAATGGAATATATTTAATTTTGGAGCTTCACTCTATTAATTTTTTTTCATCCATTCTGACTAACCTTTACTTACACAGTTACTTGCTATGGTACCTGCAAGTGATGCCTATGCCCTGTGAACACAGACACTTTGGAAACAGATTAATGGAGAAAGATATACAGGTTACCTTTATTAGAAGCTTCTAAGGTGCAAACCACAGAGGTCTGACCCCGTGACCAGGAATGTTACAACTTGTATACAAGATATTAACAACCAATCATCATTCTCATTTCCCTTGTGGGCCCACCTGTAGGGGCCTTCAGAACTGCCCCCTTCCAGGGGCTGTTAGGCCTTCTTCTTATGTTTTGTCTTCTGTTATCTGCGGGTGGCTCCTCACAAGCACCATGGCCTTGGCAAAGCCTGAGAAAGCACCCAATCTTGTGGGAAAGACATTTAATAACTGCATTTAGGATTTGAGCAGCCTAGAAGAACTTATGTGATTTTAAAATCTATCAAAATACATTAAATCCTTAGGCATCACAAGCTCACTGATTTTCTTTTTTCTTTCCAGTTCCTTTTTGTCCATTCATGCCCTAAAACTTATTAAATAGGATATGTCATGAAAGAACACACCTTAGTTGCTGCAAACTCACATAGCCACATACCTTCATGATATAAAAAAGGTAGTATCAGCATTTTTCCAAGGTAAAAGAAGGCAGCAATTGCACATTGAAGTAGTGAAAATCTTTTCATGGGATCATGGAATAATATGATTTAATTTAGAAGGAGCCTCAGGAAGTCATTTATTCAAATCTCCTGCTCAAAGCAGGATCAGCTCTGAGATCAGACCAAGTTATTCAAAACTAGGCCTAGCTGAGCCTTGACGATCTCCCAAGGATGGATACATGACTTCACTGGAAAAACTGTTTCCCCACTTGACTGTCTCTGTCATGAAAAAAACTTTTCCTGGCATGAAGCCTGAACCTCTCTTTCAAATTATGCTTACTCCTTATTGTCCTCCCACCTTGCGCAGCTGTGAAGAGCCTGGCTCCATCCTCTTCAGTACCTTCCTTATGGGAAAAGGGGGGCTGCTGTTAGCTCTCCCCAAAGGCATTACTTCTCCAGGAGGAACAAGCATGGTTCCCTCAGCCTAAATAATTTTGATACTATGAACTGAATTTTGAAAATTTGTAAATCTGTTCTGTACACCTTACATTGAAAATCATTGGATTAACATGCAACAGCCTTAGGCTTAGATTCAACAAATGATTTACGAGCTTACCTGTTGTGAAAGCTATTACCATCTAATGTTAGCAGTTAGAAGTTGAAAGCATAAATATTTTGTTGGATCTGGGCCATGGCATTTTCCTTCCTTGTTCTCACTTTGCTTTTAGTCATACATCTACCCCAATTACTGTTAATTCTATATTATATGCTATTCATGCAATCTTTTTTCCCGTATGTCCTTTTTATTCAAACCAAGTAATGCATTGGCTCCTTAAAATGTGTGTTGTCTCAATAAGCAATACATGATTTGGCCTCGGCATAATAGACACCCAAAGGATACCTATAAATTCCTTAGTATATCTCTTCTCTCCAAGGTCTGTCAACTTCTTCCTTTTCTTCTTCAGCAATTCATTAGTGCCTTGTTCCTTTCTCAAAGGTACTATACTTTTTATCATTAACACTTCTTCAATTCTATTGTCTCTTACCCCTAGGACTATTTTCCTCAAATCTATAAATCACGGAGTTGTTATTACTTCTACTTTTTACCTGTCTACTCATCACAGCAAGATCTAGTTGATTTCTCAACCTTGGATCTTACACAGCTTTCTCTAGGACAACTTATCAAAAATCAGCAAGAGTAAATGGTCTACATCGTCATCTTCTATGCTTGTCCAGCATGATGGCCTTTCAGAAAGTGTGCTTTATATCCCTGTTTCCTGCTGGAGGAAGAGAACTTAGTGCCTCAGCCAAGAAAAAGGGATTGTCTGCAATAGCAGTGTGGAATTGGTGTCAGTAGGACTCTACTTTCTTTTTCCCACAAATGAAAAGAAGGTATTAGTTAGAAGAGGCAGGGTAGAAATCTGATTGATGCAGGCAGACAGTATAAAGATCCTGGGTCATTAAGGAAGAAAATGTAGAACTGGGGCATTTGTGGTTTTGGTTTTTTATTTTAAGCATGGAGTATTTGTAATTCGACAATGTGCTTTGCATGTCTGAACATAAAAACACATTATGGTACTAGCAGCAGCACATCCTCCCTTTTTGATATTAATGCTGTCTTCCTTTTTCTCCCTGCATGCTTGCACAGTCTAACATCTGAATGTTCTCTTCCAGTATTTACTTAGTTTTAACTTCTGTTCTGACATAGAACAGGAAATTGTCCACATTATTCTAGGTATCAACTGAATTGATGTAGTAGTCAATATCTGTCCTGCTAGTCTGAATTGGTTGCCGGTTACCAGACTGAAATTAGACATGTGTGTCTTGGGATAGCTAGTCTTTATCTCATCAAAATATGTAACAGTTGCCTTCTGTGGCATTGCATGCTTCTCATTTCCCTAAGTTTCTGGCAGGGGTTCTCTACACACAAAGGATGTATGAAGTAAGATATCCATGAAGTAATGTCATGCCCTCTTGCTTAGATATTCAGGAGCAACTGAGAAACGACCAGAGATGGGAAGAATCCCAACTATCCCAAGACATACTTTGGACAAGTAAAGATACAATGTCATTTAAATTCTCAGAAAAATGTGGAGACAAGGAAGAGTAATAGGGTGTTATCCATAGCAAAGAACAAAGGTTCAATTCACAAGCTAACTTTCCAGCTTTTCATTCATTTATTTCCCAGTACATTTTTCATGTAATTTCAGACCGCATAATTAAAAGTGTATGCTTTTGTCACTCTGACCTGTGTTTTCATCCAGGCTTTGTATTGTACAATTGATACTAGCCCAGTGTGAACTGCTGTTGGGTCTACTAAAGAGACACAGCATAGTGTGATGATGTTTGTTGCTGCTGAGATTTAATGGCTATTTGACTTGGCAGCTGCTTTCTAAGACATGGTTCTCACAGGGGATCTCTCCATTTCAACAGCCACAGTATAGGCTTCCTCTCTGGTACTGAGTGTCAAACATCTGCTCTCCTCTTATCTTTGCCTTCCAGTTTTCCCTGTCTCTGGCATAGTTTACTGCGGGCCAGAAGTCCTCTATTTACCCCTTCAGGATTGTGGCAGCGGCTTTTTCTTGCTCAAGCCCACTGTGACTGGGAATTTGTAGATATTTCAGGAAATACGGGAAACTACTGTGTCATGCACTTTTCATCTTTACCACTATTGCATTGCTACTATTGCATTGCTACTATGGCATTGCCCTCCACAATGATCATTCAAGTGCCAGGAGTGATCCTGGCGGGGCCACAGGCACTATTACCTGCTGAAGTGATGCGTCAGCTCCAGCATTCAAATTGTACTTATTTTTGCACCCATTTGGCTGCATTTTCAAACCAGTCCTCTTCCCCATTTCCCAACACATTGTATTGCTCTGCTGTAATTCTGCCTTCCTCAGCTACACAACATGAAAATGGAGCCCAGGACAAATAGTTGTGTGTTTAGTTTTTAATTTTTGCTAGTTCAACACAGAATTTAATAGAAAGAGATGTCAACTTAAACTACTATTTCTCTTCTCTAAGGGTCAATGTTACATTGTTATTGATAATTTTCTCTCAACTGGTCTATCCTATTTTTTGAGAAGGAGTTCTTTCTATATATCTTAACTTTTGAAGCAAGCCTCTAAATGGAAACGTGTCTGTCTATTTTATGAGGAGAAAAATGGGTTCAGCAGTATGCAGAGATTTTAGTTTCATGTTTCTTCAGGAATTATTACAATTGCTTTCATAGCCCACACTTAATCTCCTTGTCACTCTTTTAAGTCATCAGAAGAACCTGTAAGGAAATAAAATACCTTATTTTCTTGCAATTTATGACCTTATCAGAGGACTTGTATAAATATATGAGACTCCATTACATCCTATTAGCAGAATGAACTTTACCCTCTGCTAGTTATGTTTAGGAAGAGAATTTGGATAGATGGCTGTTGTCCAGTAAACCAATATCTGTGAAGGCTCCCATCTTTAACAGGCTCAGGCATCTAAGCTTTCAGTAAAGCATTAGACACAGATTTTCAGATCTTGAGTTTTTGCAAATAAATAACTGTATTCAGGGAAAAAAATCTGAGTAGGAGGTTTGAGATACTTAAATTCTGCTATGTATGGAAAATCCAATCATACAGTTAGACACAGACATTGGAGGTAATGGTGAAATGCTGAGCAGATGGGAGAAGAGGACATATGTGCCTAAGTGGGTTGTGCAGAAGGGGTTTAAGAAGTGTGTCATGGGCCAAGAGTTGATTTCAGAATAGTGGGGCATCATGCTGGTTTATTGTTTCTTCATGTCAAATTATAGTCTTGACTGATGGATGCAGCAACACCTTCCAGTATTTGGCATTTATTTTGCTGACATTTTAGTGTGTAGGTATAGATCTAATGTGTTGTCTAAACTTTTGATGAGGAATGTCATAAATCTTCAGAAGATTTCCGGAAAGGACCTCAGATAAAGGAATCCACTTCAGCTGAATTATTCTGAGATGCAAACAATTGGCTCTGCAGGGTAAAAAAGAAACAAAAAAACAAACAAAACAAAAACACCCCCCACAAAAAAAAATCCACACTCTTTTACACTTTTCTGATTTTCTTCCTTTTTTGTATTGGGTTTTCCTCCTGAAAAAAAGAGATGCCAGGCCTCTACAGTGACTGTTGCTCTATGTCTTTCACAGGAAAGAGCTGATGCCACCTCCTTACTAAAATTCAGATATTTCAAGTAGAGAAATTATAATCTAGGAAAAGAATGCAGTGAAGCTATGCCTCTGCTAACTAGCCAGAGTTGGGGTAGAAACAATAGTTAGGAAATTACTGCTTTAATTTTATATCAGCACTTATAACCAATATTTTATATGTTAAATTCATATGCTTTTTTCTTGGATCACCTGAAAGAGAAACTTGCAGAGACTACCATATGTTGGAGGAATGTTTAAATACAGACAGAGAGAATGGTCACCATGATTACAAAGGAAAGCATTTCCCAGATGTTTTATCTTGTGGAAAGTTAAGGCTTGATTGTGGAGGAAGATCAATATTAGAATAAATGCATATGTGATATTAATCATAAGAAAAGGCTGAACTCAACCATAGATTTTGCATGTACTTTTAAAATTATTTTTTTTCTGTTTATGCTGTTCTGAAGGCAGCTTAGCAAATGAGTGGGTTCACCAGCACTCT
Organism: Hafferia zeledoni; assembly: GCA_035583235.1. NCBI lineage: Eukaryota > Metazoa > Chordata > Aves > Passeriformes > Thamnophilidae > Hafferia > Hafferia zeledoni. The sequence continues at coordinate 60,264,294 of JAWWEV010000001.1, read as the reverse complement.
AAACTTGCAGGAAATGCTTTACAGAATCTTGCACTATGCTTATCCAGAGACAAGGACTGCCTTTGGACTTAACTGAAGTGCTCTATAGTGTCTTTAGAGGCCAGCACATGGAAATTTTCTCTTTTATCTGAAGAAGACACAGAGATGGTACTCAAAACAAAGTTTGTGGAAAGATCCACCAAGATCTGCTTAGAAAGAATCTCAGCAAAGAATCAGACAACAGGGAAATGCCTCTCTGCATTTGCTGGCCAGATTGCATGTAAAATTCACATAGAGAGGCACAGCATATAAATAAGGCAAGGGACACACATTTACTGCAGAAGTTGGTTTGTCTATTGATGTTGCCTCTCTAGCAGTCTCATCCTGACTGTATGCCAAATAGCTCCTGGCAGATGCTCAGCACAGTGAGCCTACCTTCCTTACCAGCTACAGTTTAACAAATACTTGGAAGAGACAGAGTCAGACTGTGAAGTTATTGATTCAGAAGGGATCTTGCTTCAGAGGTAGATGATGATTCCATTAAGAAAGGTGATGCCAGCTACAGGTTCAAACAAGCAAAGGCAGTCTTGTGCAAACCATATGCACGATCTTTGGCATAGGAGACAACTCATTAAGTAACTAAAACAATGGTATGGCTTTCAAAAATATTGTCCCAATGGGAATTCTGAAGGTTGTAGGAGGAGGAGCAAGTTCTCTAAAAATTCAGATACTCCTAAATCTTCACTAAAATTTAGGAATATTGAATGTTACAGACAGTAATTTGAAAAGTGATACAATGTCATATAAGATGGTGCTCTGGTTCTGGTTGTTGTCTGTGTAATACCTAAGATATAATAAATTGTTAGTATATGGAACATAATGAATGCCCTGGTTCCAGCCAGGACATGGTTAATGTTTGTAGTAGCCAGAAGGGGGCGTGGCTAAGACCCAGAGGTTGTTCTGTAACACTTGGCCTCATTTTCAGGGTAAGGTGTCCAGGTCAGGTATTGTCAGGCTCTGGGCTGAGTATTTGCATAACAATTGCTTGCCTCTTTTTGTACAATTTTGTTATTAATATTGTTGCTGTTACAGTTTATTTTCTTACATAATTGCTGTTTCCAGTAGTTGTTCTTATCACAAGCTATCATCTTTACCTTTTGTGCCTCCAATTCTCTCCAAGCCTGCTGCAAGGGGAAGGGAAGATGAAGGGGAGAGTGATCAAGCAGCACTTGGTTCGGAGTAGTTTCTGTTGGAACACTTAATTGGAGAATACCATTCCTAAACCACAGCAATATTTTTACACGCGATCCAGGTGGTTTTTTTTAGGTAGACAGCTGATTCTTGTAATGTCAGGCTATTCTACAAGATGTCAACTAGTGTCACTACAATTTTTTTTTTTTTTTCCAGAACAGACAAATTTTCATACTCAATCTAGAAAAGGAAGTTGAAAATTTTATTTGAGGAAGACAAAATATTAACTTGAGCTACTCAGAAATTATTTGTGGTCTTCTTAAGGACCCTGTCTGAGGCAGCCCATAGGGAGAAGTTAGAAGGGAAGACACTTGACAGAGAAGAAACTGAAGAATAACTGATCACAGGAAAACAGTGGTAAAGTCTGACAACCAAGGGTTAATGTGGAAACCAGCAAGAACCATCAGGATGGAAGAACTTGGCCCAAAGTGCAGCTTTTGTTTGTTGGATGAATTTTTTTTGAGTGTGGAGTGATGGAAAAGTGCCCTAAATATGCTCCTCAGGATATAAGACTAGACTTAAGTTTCATCCAATCAGACATCTTCAGACATCCTGCCAGATATTTGCTTCACCATAGAGTCAGCCTTTTGGAAGACAGGGGATTACATCCTTATAATGAGCCAATGTTAGCATCACTGTAATGTCCCATCAGTTTTCCATGTGCAGAAATGTACCCTTGGTGCATGGTGGGAGACGTTGCTGTTACAGACTGCCAAAATCCTTGTGAATCCAAGGAAGAAAGGGAAAAGTAACAGTGGACTATAAAATTATGAGATGGGAAGTGACACAGTAAAAACTAATAATTTTCCTAACTTGAGCATGATTTAATATAAATGCTTAGGAAAAAAAAAATGCAGTGGAAATGTGTCTCCTGTACTTTCTTTTATTTTTTCTTTACAAACCTCCTGTTGAGGTCTCTTATCTTTAAGGTTTTCAGAATAACATTGTAGTCTCACATTTCCAGTAGTCTTTCTCTGAATTTATCCAGTTGAGTAATTCAAAATGTATTTTTGCAGTAGTTCACACTCACACATTTATCTTCAAGAAAGCCTAAGTTAGGTCTGTCCTGCCAATGTCTATTTGGTTGTTTTTTCTTTCTTTGTTTATTTTTTAAATAGGCTTAAATTTGGTTATTTCCTCTTTCGCATGATTTGAAAATATCTGTGCAGCTATAATTACTGCCATTAGATGTGGAAGACCTGCCTCCTGAACCATCCCCTACTCCCACTAATGATGTTTAGATTCTTCCTCTGTCAAACTGATAAAAGTAGAGTTGTGAAGTGGTTTTTGTTTGGCTATGACCATCCCTAAGTACAACTGTAAGAGGTATGACTTGTCATATTTTAGTTAGAATAGTAACAAAAAATATAAATGATGATAATTTAAATGTCAACAATATCAAGACCAAAGCATGAAAGAAGGAAGACAAATGATCCTAATTATACTTTAAGATTATAGAGTCACAGAATCAAATTGAAAAGCATTTTGAGATGTCTAGTAGTTTGTCCTTTATACAGGATAAATTAGATTTAAATCACTCATCTTAGCTATTTCTCTAACTTGTTTTCGGAAACTTCCACTGATAGAAATTCCACAACCTTCCAAGACAAATTTCATCCTCGGTACAGATCAAAAGTTATGCATAAAATCTAAACCTTCTACAGTTAGAAGCAGTACTTGTTGTCCTTGCTACATGGACAAGGAAATCAGCCTTTGCTTACAATATATCCTATATTTTGGGTCTGAAACTCCTTTGTATAACAAATTTCTCTAGATTCCTCTCTTATTATACATTTGCTCAGTTCTGATGAGATAGCCAAATGGAGTCTTTTCATCCTGTCAGAATGAAATTCTTAAACTGTATAAACCTAATTGTGTAAATTTGTCTGTCACACACACAGTTCTGAAATTCTGTTTTTATAAACAAAGTCATGTGAAAACGTAGGAGCCACTGGAAATGTAAGGCCTGATTTAGCTGCCCACACATAGGTGCCCAACATGGTCTGAAATACCCAATATGTCTGAAAGATCCAGATGGGACTGCCAGGTATGACACAACACTAGTGAGAAACCTGTGCTTTCCTGAAATGGCATCTGGAGGTCACTGAATCAAGCCCAGTGTAGCCTGGAGAGCTATTCCTTTGATGGTGTGTATATCCCTGCTTTCAGGTGAGCTGAATAGCCCTCTGGGCTCCATTGGCTGCATATATTTAAGACTCAGTTCTGTTACCCACACACAAAGATGTCAAGGGCTGTTTGCGATGCTCCAGTATACCTGAGACATGCAGATGTGACCTCAGGGTATGACACAATGCCAATGGTGACATACTCTTTACTGGAGGGGCCCCTGGAGAGCAGGCACAATACCACAGGGTATATCAAATTGTGTTAGACTCTCACTATGAGTAGCTAAGCCAGACAGTACTTTAGAATTTTTCAGCAGCACTTCTGTCTAACTCATTGATTTCAAGATTGTACATGTGGTTATTTCTATCTACTTTAAAGTGATATTTTGATCTTGTCCCATTTTGAATTGCAGTCTATTTACTTTTTACTATATTCTCCTCTTATAAATAATTTTGAATTCTAACCCTGTGCTTCAATGTGCTTCCATCTGTTCTGAGTTTCATATAATTTGTAAATTTAATAAACATTGCCTCTATTTCACTGTCTGTATAATTAATGAAAATATTAACAAATGCCAGCTTCAGAAAAAAAACTTCTGTGGAACACCACTAGACACAACTTTCTGTTTTGACACTTGTTGTAGTTTGGAATTATTATGTAAATTCTCTCCCCTGCCACTCTTAACGACCCTAGCCAACCGTTAACAAAGAG
>JAWWEV010000001.1:60207038-60256749 GCA_035583235.1 Hafferia zeledoni | reverse complement strand
GAGTAATCAGGCATTGGAATGGCCTGCCCAGAGAGGTGGTGGATTCACCGTCCCTGGAGGTTTTTAAACTGAGATTGAACGTGGCGCTGAGTGCCATGATCTGGTAAATGGACTGGAGTTGGACCAAGGGTAGGACTTGATGATCTCGGAGGTCTTTTCCAACCCAATCAATTCTAGGATTCTATGATTCTATGAATATTTTCATCTCACTGTATTTCTTCATAATACATTCTTTCATTTGAGATATAACATAGGTGGGGAGAAAAATAGTATGGGAAAGTTTTTATAATAAGAGCTTCAGTTCCCAAGCTTTTCAGTAATTTATGGCAAAATGATGAGGAAAAGATAGAAACCAGCTCATGGAAGACAGGGAAAGAAAGAGCAGGAGGCAAAGCTAAACTGATACTTTGTTCTTTAAAAACATGTAGTTGGGCACATTTTTGTTTAGAAAAAAACAAACAAACAAAATATCTAGTTTTCTGTCCAGTGTTAAAAATTTTTGTAAAAGAGAATTGTCATTCTTCATCTTGCTATGTTAGTGAGATTAGAAAATTTATTCAATCACTATAACATAGCTCTTGTCCTAATATAAACTGTGCTCTAAGAATGAATGCAGGTATGCCAAGAATAAAGTTTTTCGGATAAGGAGTTATTTTTTGCAGCCCACAAGATAAATACTTTTGCAGAGAAAGAAGCTTAAAAGTAGGATTTATATAGTACAATATTATTGTTTTATCATTTTGCTAGGATAGCATAAAAATTGTTTGTAAATCAAAAAGAGGATTACACATTATCTGTGTTTATACCATCAGGGGATTTCAATACAAATTAAAAAGAGTTTAGTTTTAAGAACACATTTTTTCTTTTTTTTTTTAAATTTTTTTTCTTTTTTTAAAAAATATTTTATGTCTGTTTATGGCACAAGTGAAAAAAAATAACAGTAAGATGTCATTCATTTTAATAAAATTGGCATTTAAGTAATTCAATAGCTACTTATATGTCTATCTTATTGGTGGTTGAACTCTGCCACACTTCTGATTGATGTTCTTTGATTATTTTGATCAGCATAAAACTGGAGTTAATGATTAATGAAGACATACAAAGGAAGCACAATTTCCTGTTGGGATTCAAGATTAACTGCACTAGAAATTTTGAATAAATATAGTACCTTATATAAATTGGATTCATTATTATTTGATTTATTATTTCTTGGTACATTTTAGCATAATGATCTAAATTCATCAATTAACCTTAGCTAGGCCTAATAGGCTTCATTTAAATTTTGTAATTTCTTATTTGTCTTGAAATTGCATGCTCGTAAATATGTTGAAGTTTATGATTTATCTAAATTAGCAGAAATTAATGATTTCAGAAGATGCATGCAGCAGTTAACCGATGCACTACCTTTATTTAGAGTATGTATTTTATACTTTACTCAGTCTAGTGTTCACAGACCTTGCTGTGTTTTCACACTACCTAGTTTATCTGCTTTATTTGACTGCTGACAAAGTATGGAATTTTAATCTGTTATTGTAACAGTTTGAAATGAAGAGAAATTTGTGTTATACTTTTATTGCTGCCTAAGTTGCTTCCAGAAAAATCTGATTGAAAGTACTGAGAAAGCAGCCATGAAGAGAAAAGCACAAGCAATCTTCCATCCTCTATATTATGGCCTGACACATAGTAGATCAGTGTCTTTTTGTGCAACATGCAGTCTGGGGTAATGAATACCAATTTCATGCATGTTACACACTGGCAAATCTTATTGCTCACCTTTTTCCTACAGTTTTCTTAAAATTTGAACTGGATTATGAAGTCTACTTCAGTTGCCACATTCTTAGCATGAAATAAAAAGACATTTTTCCTAAACCTTCCATGGAAAAAGCTTAAATTTAAAAGTATATTCTTTTGAAAAAATGAACAATTTCTTTTATGGAAAGGAAACTCAGGTGTGCAGGCTGGAAACCTGCCACTCTGCACTGCTAACAGGTCTCTGACTTGAATGATAAGGACCAGAACTTGCCAGCCTGCCTCAGAGACACTTACCAAGCAATTTAGATGCAGCTTTACTTACTGAGCTCCACATTAAATGTAGATAGATTTTTTTGCTCCATATATTTTGACTGCATGTTCTCCAGGGCTCTGCACAGATATCTGAGAAACAATTCACGTGCCTAACATGGGTGACTGGTGTCCTTTTAGATGCCGTACAGTGTATAAAACATTCACATAGGAGTGACAGGTATGATACAGGACCTAGCTGTGACTCCCATCTTTTGGAAAGGCATCAGGAGGACAGATGAAATTTTTAGGGTGGCTGAAAGAGCATCAAGCACCTATGTTCAGTCTTATGTATCTCCTCATCCATTCAGAGTTTTAGGTGATATCTTCCCTGGGCAGATTTGACTGCTTCTGATTCTGGCTACATATGTTTGTGATGTTTGCTGTAGAGGTGATCATCCTGTCACATTAGGTCACACTATGATCCTTCTGTGATCAGTAGTCACACAACATGTAAGTGGAGTTGTATTACCTCCAGCCCACATATTTTATATAAATTTGTCTATTGCCAAATAATTTGATTAGCTGAATGGAAGTTACACACCTCCCCCCTCCCTGCCCCCATGACCAAGAAGAAAATAGAAAATACTTTGTAGCTAAGAGCCTTATTGCAGAGGTAGAGCAGCTTTTTCCACAGAAACATTTTCTCCCAAGATGCTCAGTACATGGCATGTAAGTCTGAATTGAAGCTGATCTGAGCTAAGCTTTCTCCCCATGGTTTTAAATAGATCCATATTTATGGAGATGTTCAGAAAAAGCAGTATGTGTTGCACATATATTCTGATTCTTATGTTTATCCTTACAAAGGAGAAGTCCCAGTTTGTGTCACTATGTTTTCCACATTATGTTGCCTAAGTGACACAGAGTATACATAAGTATAGTGACTTGTCTATATAAGCATAGTAACTACTGACTTACTTTGCAAAACAAAGAATTTTAAACAGTTACCTAAACAGCTGTTCCACCTTCACCTTCTTCATGACCATGAAATTACCTCTAGGAACCTAATTTTTCTTCTCTGGTAACTGTACCCATTCCTGTGTAACTCTGTTGTAACTGAAGTGCACTGAAATAAATATTTCTTAACAAATATGTCTAATTTTCATTACAGGGTTGAAAGTTCATGTTTGATAGGACAACTTCATCCTCTGATCAAAGAAGAATCTTTAATTAAATATCCCAGAGGAGCCGGATTCAGGAGGTCTGATGTCTAGGAATGTTCCTGGTGTGTGTCTGTCTGTTACCTTGGCATGTCATTTCACCATCCTGTGCCTCAGTTTCTTCATTTGTAAAAAGAGGGACACACGTTTTTTTTTTTTTTTTTTTTTTTTAAAGCTTTGACAAAGAGCTAGCTTTTGTTATTCTGCAGACCAATAGTAGGTCAAGACCAGTTTTATTTGTACCAGAGAGAGGTACTAAGCATTTTCTGGTTGATTATATCTTTACAGCCTGTTATATTGAATTCTACAAAATTGCAAAAAAAAAAATGGAGATCACTGTTTTTCTCTTTTACCCTGAAGGTGAGAAAAATAACTTATTTCTCAGCAGTGAGAGAAAACACAAAGCTAATTAACCAGAATGGTTATAATTTTGACGAGTTGAAAAAGTACCTCAATTAAAAGGATAAATTAACTGGATTTCTAGAATCTGACTTACAACACAACTTATTCAAAGAAAAAGTGTGTGGAAATCCTAGCTTTCAGCATCATTTCAGTTTTGAGATTTTTGCAGGTTATCAACATAGCATTTTTATGCTGCTATTGCTTTTGCCATATTTATAAGAAATCCCAGGAAGTCATTGTTTTATAATGAGTGTAAGCGAAAAATGTGCATAGACCTGAAATCCTTTGTGTTTTATGTGGCTTCTCCATAGCTATTTTGAATTTTAGTGTTTTTCTACAAGTTTTATGCAAAAGTCTAAATTTAAGACATAAAGTCAAGCAAACTAAAATTAAAACAATCTCTCTTTTAACATTTTCTTCTAGGTAAAATAGTGCATTTTTCAAGGAAAAATACTCTACACTCTTATTCTCACTAATGTGTTTAACTGTCTCACCCATAACTAAATTTAGATGTCACTGCTAAGCCTGGTTATTCTAGATCACAGTCACTATGCAAAGGAGTAATTTTAGTACTGCCTTCACCTAATGTTTTAGCAGAAGCTCACTCCACAGGACATGTAACCAACTGCATTAAATTAAAGTTTACACAGGATACAAGTAATTCCTTCTTGACTGCAGCATGGTATCAGAGTATACTCTTCAACAAGAGATCTGATTAGCCTTATCATCTTCTTAGCTCCTATAGTTACATATGTTATTAATGGGTATAAAGCTGCCTTTCCTTTTAAGACCTAGTTGAAATGTATTTTGTCATTTTCTGCAGTACTAACTCTCTTTGCTAAGACTAATTGGTATAGATGCATATTTTATAAAACGCTGCATATTTATCATCTATTTACTTTATATGATAAGATTGTGGTATTTTAATGTACTGTAAGACAAGACAGATTACAGTAACTTTTTTCTTCTTTTTTTTAATTATGTTTTTAATTGTATTGATAACCTGGTTCAGCTACCTTTCAATATTTCTCTTGTCCTGACTAAATAATATAACCATTTGCATGGAGTTATAACATACAAATTCTGTCATACATCTCAGACACCTTTGCTGGCCCTAACTGGACCTATTTCACTTCCAAGTGTGTCTTAATGCCTTTATGTGTAAACTACTTTAGCAGAAAGAGCATAATGATTTTTGAGTGGCTGTTACAGGCCATGCAGTCAATGGTCTGTGAACTCAAGTTTCTCTTAAGCAAACTAGAAACAGTTAGGTCGTGGTAGCTGTGAAATAAAATACTAGGACATCTGAATTGCAATAGGACTGTAATTATATATGTATTCCTTTCAGTAAAACACTTTGAACTTTTAAATTTTTGCATTATTTCCTGTAAGGTCTCTGACAAAGTTGTCACCATCTGCTGGTTCCATGATCTCGAAATTAAAAATTTAAAAGTGAGTACTGACTTGGTAATTCCTAAAGCCTCCTTTCTTCAGTGCTGTTTGGAGGGGAGGGTATTTCAGAAGAACTTGCAAATGAAAAGCAGTAAGCCTTAAATCAGAGATGCAAGAGAGCTTCCAAAAATGTATGTTGTTTTGGAAAAGATGAAATCAGTTTTACCTTGTCTTGCAGTTAAAGAATGGCTTTATGGATTCTGTGATCAGGTTTCTTGTGAGCAAATAAAAGGTATGTAGAATGAAAGACTTTTCTGTCTAAAATGAGAATTGACTAGTCTGAAGGCCTCTAACTCAGAAGCCATGAACTGTCAGAAACCATCTGAGTCAGTTGCTGTCTGAATTGTACAGGTTCTTCTAGTCTTGATTCTGCTCACATCAAAGCCTTGGCATCCTTCTGCTAAAGAACCAGCTCCAGAAGCCAGGGCTGGGGATTGTCCTATTTACAGATGTAGACATTCAGAGACATGCACAGAGAACCCTGTGATATGTGACGTCTTTAAAATGAATTGAGGGAGTAAAAAACACAACAAACCAAAACCACTCTCAGGATGTTCTTAAGCTGAGTTACAGCTGATCTGTATATCTGCCTTAGAACATCATGAATTAGGCTTTAAAAGTGAATGTTTCTTCCAAAAGGCTAAACAAGGGAGCTTTTGAAGGTTAGTTAAGATGTAGATATCTTCCATTGACCAAATGAATCCTATGTGCTAGAGACAGATGTGGCTCACTAGAATTCTTTGGCATGCATGCTGGCACTGTGGGCCTCAGGGATCAGACCTGGAAAGAACTCCTAGATATACCTACCATGCACTAACAGATAGGGACTTCACTACAAAATTTAGCAGACTCCATTTCTTTCAAAGCAATGAAAACATAATTGTGGTGGTTTCTCCCATTTCCCATGTAATGGATTAATATTTTCTTCAGCCCTAACGGCTATGAGAATGTATTCTCCAGACAACTAGAAAGTTTCCTCAGTATTAGACATAGGAGAGTACGCAACAGGAAGTGTTGGGAAAAGGAGTAAGTAAAAGTGATAAAATAATGCCACACTGCAAAATACAAAGGCATTTTGAAAGATTCATTTTACTTGATAGGAAAAGTAAAAAAATATTACAAGAATCATGAGCAAACACAGCATTAAAGCCTTAAAACCTACTTTTATTGTCCTGAGTTTATTTTTGAGTATAAAAGTAATAAAAATAATCCCTAGGGCAGGATATAGAAGTTAAAGAGAGTACCATTTCCTAAATAGGTGCTTTTAGTAGGCCTCCACGTTATTCTTTTGCTCTGGTCATTGTATGACAGCTTCTGAAGAGGCTTCTAGGCCTTAGATACTGAAAATCATTTCCAGAAAGAAGTAGGATCACAGATTCTCCCCTTGTCCTGGCTTTCATTATTTCCTTTTGATCAGTGGGTAGCTCACAAGGCGGATTTTTGGATTGCCCCTCCAATGTTCCTCATGCTGATGTTCAACAATATAGGCATGACAGGTGGATTCAAAATACCTTGAAAATATATATTGCAATTGAAAAAGCTGGCCCTAAAATGACATCTCAGCATGATAAAAATTATATTCTTGACTTCCAAAATAGTTGCATAATTAGTATCTCTTGATACTTTTCTGTGCAGGATTATCAAAGGAATGGATTTGTTTTCTTGTTAAATATCGAAGCTGGGAAAGTCATATATAGATATTCAGCAACTTCAACTAATTTGCTTGAATTTTGGAAAAAAAAAAAAAAAAGAAAAGAAAAAAAGAAAAAGTATCAGCCTTGGGGAAAGACTTTAGAAAAATTCTTTGGCGTGGTTTAATTCTGCCTTCCCTCTCTTGTATGTTTGTGTAGCAGTCTGTGCAAAATAAAAAAATATTAATGTAATAAAGTACTTCATTTAAGTTATATCACTGAAATGACAATTATGAGAATGAGAGTCACCTAATGCCATAATTAATATTACTAGTTAGACTGCCTTACATTCTGAGAGAGTATAAAGAAACAAACAAATTATGTCTACAGAAATAATAGCTAATAATTCATAAGAGGTAGAACTCGCAACGTGAAGACAGTTATAAGGCTGATCTTCTTCCACCTTTTTCTTAAAGGCAATATATCAGGAAAAGCCTTTCCTCTATTTCCAAGATTTTGCCAAATACTTTTTTATCTTATCTTCTTTAAAACCTTTTTCATGCTTGATGGGCCATGTTTGGCTGTCAGACTCTCTTTTGCATTTTCTTTGTACTCCAGAATAATTTCCAAACTAATTGTGCCACACTGCTCATTGGGAATATTCACACTCTCTTTTCGTATAATTTTGTCTGGTCCAGAGTGTCACTGCCCACTAGTGAATTAAAGCTGTGTTTGAGTGTTCTCTGGAAAAAAGGGATAACTGCCTTGGAAATGCTCAGGTCTGAACTGCTAAGCTTTTATTCTCCAAACTGAGATATTATGGCCAGTGCTTATTAAGAATGACCTCAGATCCCTTCTAACTTCCAAATATGAGCCTCACATGAATGTCCCAGGCTACACTGTTCAAGGGACTACCAGACCAAGGATAAGTTCTGTGGATTCTTTTAATTCATTAGTATAGACAGAATTGCTGCTGATTCTCCCTACTGCTCAGCTCAATACTTTGTGAAAAACCAACAGACATAGTTCTAACGAACTATATAAAAGCAATAGTGATGTTTCTTAAGGCACCAAGATTTTTCATGGTGCCATGGAGGCTGGGAGACTGCAAAAGAGGAAACACCTTAGGGAGTTATACATTAAAGACTGTTGTCCAGTTTGAAATGTGAGTGAACTATGTTATTTGTGCAAATTTCTATTGAACTAAGAGTTCTGGGAGTCTGTTGAACTCAGGGACATGAGGACTGTAGCTGCTGCTTTTAAACTAAATTCTAATATATGCTCTCTTCTTCTCATTGTAAAGATGAGAGCAGAAAGGAAGAATAAGATTTACTTTTCTTCTTTTTGGAGTAGATAGTTTCACGGAAGTTAACTTCTCAGTCAAATTCATGGTATATGCAGGCAAGAAAATTAACAATATGCCACACAACACACTACTTTGCTTCATCTTGAACATCCCCTCCACACAAGCTAGAAAAGTGCTGTGTTTTCATACATATGAAATCATCAAGAAGGGTTTTGTTTGTGTGGTGTTTGTGTGGGGGTAAGGTCAGTTATGGCGGTCAGAAGAGGTCAAGACAGACTCAGGCAGCAGCCAGAACAAAAGGCTTTATTTTTAGATACAGCTCTATTTTTATCTACTACTTTCTACACAGTGTCATCACATAATTGGTTAATCAGTTCTCTAAGCACAGATGGAAACATTCTACTGGCCACAAAGTCTGCTACATTCTTCAGGTGGCTCCCTCCTCCTTAAGGGTGCACTCCAAACTGCTCTTCTTTTCAAGGATATACTTTGAACTGTTCAAGATCAATTTCCACATCAATTACCTCAGACATTAAAGGATCCACAGACCCTCTGTCAACCCCCACATTTTTGTACTCTTTTTTTTCCTTGTGTTTTTGGTGGGTTTGTTTGTTTGTTTGTTTGTTTGTTTTCCCAGTAAGAATGGAGTGGAAAGAAATAAGTCTTTCAGGATTATGATACTTCATTTCAGCAGCATTATGAGTTGATGAATGCAAAGAGGACAGCTAGATTTAATAAATCAGACTGATATGAAAGATATGGAAAAATTAAACCCCCAAAGTCTTAAAAACTCTTAAAATATACTTAAAAACTCAGTGCAACTGAAATCCAATCAAACAGGAAAACATGAACACAAATATGCTGCTGACTTGCAGGTGATTTATTATTTGGGTTTTTTCCCGTAGATGGCTTTGAGAATGCTGGATTTTTCAGATAATAAATCTAATACTGGTAGATATTTTGAGGGTAGGATAAAAGTATTCTTAAATATGATCTAGTGACCAAAAAAATTATTTTGACAAGTATATGTGATTCTGAATTTCAATGAGCTTCACATGTTCTAAATGAACCACCAGCATTCATAATAGCAATCTCTCAATAATTATCACCCTATTAACTATTCAGGTTCTTATGCCTTGGGAGGTCTGAAGTTTGGAAATTTTATCTAAATTATGGTCTCACAATCATTAATACTATTTCCTGTATTCTGTGTTGAATACTATTTCCTGTATTCTGTGTATTCAATATCACCTTGAATTATTCACCACTCATGAACTTGAGTGTGATTTAGATTTCTTGGCTTTATGTGTGTCAGAATATTGTAAATAAATAGCTGTTTTAACTTCACTAGTGCACAAAGATAAATGACAGAAAACCATATTTGCATTTATACACAGAATAATTACATGCTGATCAGAACAGTGTAATTAGGGATACTAATGTAAAATAACCCATGTATTTGCAGAAATAAATAAGAAATCAATAGGAACAAACAATAAAAAAATATGCTGAATGTTTACTCTCTTCTGTGTAAAGTGAAGAACTGCAAAAACTTACAAAACAGCTGTAATTCTCTTCAACCAGGTATTCAAATTAATTCTTCCCTGGTAAAATTGTCATATATTCTCTTTAATAATTTTTTTTTCAAGATTTCTTAACAACACAATGAGGAGCTGGAGATCTTGACTGACTTAATGTATTTAAATTTCCCTTATGGACAACTGGATCTGAAGTGCTTGGGATTATAATCGAAATGAATTTGATGGTTCAGCTCAGCCTCTAATGGATTACAGTATGAATGTCATCAACTTTATATTACAGCAAAAAGTGTGATCTCCTTCCTATTTAGAAATGGCTGAAGTCCATCTTTTGATCCCAGAAAGAATGTAGAGAGGGAATTAATATAAATCTTTATTCAGAAGAGTCTATTTGTTGAGCAACCCCTTTCTGTAGAAACATTTGCAAATATCAAATTAACCACAAGATGTGAATCATAATTTCACAATGCTGGAATGAAATGTCGATGTGCAACATGTTAGAAAACATTATTCTGCTGTTCGTTGTCCCTTTTTCTCTTTTCAAATGCTGTTTGAATCCTGCATCTGTAACTGGAACTGTGCGAAGTATGGGTGACATTGCAGCTGAAAAATTAAAACTTTGAGACAATAACACATATCAGCTTTAAGAAACAGATTAGCTTCAGCAGTGTCTTTCTTTTCCCTTTGTAATATGTCTTTCCTATCTGTAAGTATGACATTGTCTGGCAAGAATTTTTGTGGAAATGGATAATACTAACATAATAGAAGACGATAGTCATGTAAAGTGAGTTCACTAAAATAATTCACATTTTCAATCAGACAAAAACAACAGTGTCAACGTAACTTCTATTCGGTATGATTCCTGTTTTGAATTTCAAGTACTTGACAAATGGTTCTCAAGTAACTATTCTTAGAAGCTATGTGTCATATCACTAGTTAAAGATATATATGGAAAAATAGTTATAGCTCTTAATTAACTCATAAACAGGAAACAGAAGCAAAGCTAAGCTAATAAAATTATTTGATAGGAATCGTGGCTTTGTCTTTCAATTTTATAAACTGGACTTTTCTGTTCTGCTGTGATACCTATAAAATTTCATTTTCTCTGTTTTGAATGATACCAGGCTGACCAAATCATGAGTTTAGCCCACATATTCAGTGACTCAGCTATAAGTGCTTTTTAGCTGCTTGCAGCAATTTAGGGGACTTGATATCAGAAATCCAGGATATCACAGAATATGCTGAGTTGGAAGGGACCCACAAGGATCATTTTGTCCAACCCTTAGCTGTCACAGGACAATCCCCAAGAGTCACATCATGAGTATTGTTCAAATGTTCTTTGAATTCTGCCAGGCTGGTGCTGTGACCACTTCCCTGGGGAGCCTGTTCCAGTGCCCAACCACCCTCTGGGTGAAGAACCTTTTTCTAATATCGAACATAATCTTTCCCTGACACAACTTCAGGCCACTCCCTTGGGTCCTATCACTGATCACCAGAAAGAAGAGGTCAGTGTCTCACCCTCCTCTTCCCCTCATGAGGAAGTTGTAACTGCAATGAGGTCTCCCCTCAGTCTCCTCTTCTGTAGGCTGAACACACTAAGTGACCTAAACCGCACCTCATATGGCTTGCCCGCAAGGCCCTTCAGCATCTTTGTTGCCCTCTTTTGGACACTCTCTAGTAGTTTAATCTCTTTCTTTTATTGGAGTGCCCAAAACTGTACACAATATTCAAGGTGAGGCTGCACCAACAAGGAGCAGAGTGGGACAATCACCACCTTAAAATTTATCTAGTTGGTGATGCCCCAGTCCTCTGATTTGTTGAGGTCTCTCTGTGGGGCCTCCCTGCCTTTGAGGGAGTCAGCAGCTCCGCCCAGTTTTGTGTCATCTGCAGACTTGCATAGTATCCCTTCCAGTCCTGAGTCCAAGTCATTTATGAAGATGTTGAAGAACACGAGGCCTAAGATGGAGTCCTGGGGAATCCCACCAGTGATGGGTCTCCAGTCTGGTCTTAGCCCCTTCACTATTACCCTCTCTGCTTGACCCATGAGCCAATTGCTCATGCACCACATGATGTGTTATCCAGCTGTGTGTTGGACATTTTGTCCAGAAGGATCCTGGGGAAGACAGTATCAAAAGCTTTACTGAAATCCAAAAAGATTACATCAGCTGTTCTCTTTTGATCAACTGGGTGGGTTAACCTTGTCATAAAAGGAAATCAGGTTTGATAAGCAGGACTTTCCTTGCATGAAGCCCTGCTGACTGTGACTTATGACAGGGTTGTCTTCAAGGTGTTTTTCAATACTTCCCAGAATAATCTTCTCCTTAACTTTCTCTGGCACTGAAGTGAGACTGACAGGCCCATACTTTTCAGGGTCCTGCTTCTTGCCCTTCTTGAAAATTGGAACAACATTTGCCAGCTCCAATCAGCTGGGACCTCTCCAGATTCCCAAAACCACTCAAAAATTCTGAGAGAGGCTTTGCAATTACATCAATTAGCTCTTTGAGGATTCTGGGAAAAATTCTACAAGGCCACATAGATTTTTATGGATCTAGCTGAGCAGCAGATCCCTCAAAATTTCACAGTCGACTAGAAGTGGGTCATTCTTGCAGTCATGGTCCTCCAACTCAGGGCACTGAGACCCTCTTGGTCCATCATCTCTTTTGAAGAGACAGGCAAAGAAAACAAAACACCAGAGCCTTGTCCCTGTCCCTGTGTGTGAGGTGACCCTTCACATCCTGTGTCCATTGGTCAATTGACCAATGATGTTTCTGTACTGCCTATTTCCATTAATATATTTGAAAAAAACTCTTTTCATTGTTCCCTACATTTCTGGCAGCTTCAACACCAGTTGAGCTTTGGCAAGCAGCATCTCTGTATTCTTTCTGTGTCTCTTGACCTTGCTTTTACTGGGTGTACACCTTCCTTTTCTGCTTAATTTCTAAGAGAAGATCCCTGCTCAACCAAGCCTGGCTTCTGCCTCACCTGCTTCACTTCTGACATTTGGGAATAGCCTGCTTCTGTGCTATTAGGAAGTGATGTTCAAAAAGTGACCAGCATTGATTGACAGCAGCACCTACAAAAACATTTTTCCAGGGGATCTTACTCACTAATTCCCTGAACAGCCCAAAGAGATGTCCCTTAGTTCATCAAAGAATGATTTCTCAATGTCATTGTCATTGTCATGGCTGTGAGGTCTATAGCAGACTCGCACAGTGACATTCACATTATTTGTTTGCCCTTTGATTCTTACCCAGAGGCTCTCAACTGTGCCAGTGACAACTGTGAGCTGCATACATTCTAACCCTTCTATTACACAGTGCCACCCCTCCGCCTCTTCTGCCCTGCCTGTACCTCCTGAAGATCCTGTAACTGTCCAACAGGGCACTTCAGTCACAGGTCCCATCCCACCAGGTTTTGCTTATGCTAGTAATGTGAGATCTCTGGGACTGTACCAAAGTTTCTAGCTCCTCTGGTTTGTTCCCTATGCTGTGTGCATTGGTATAGAAAATTTTAAAGGTGGTACATCATAGCCAACACTTCCTGAAGCAGATTGGGGGATCCCATGAGTGCTCATTTTCTCATGTTTTGGCACACCATCTGTGTATTTTTGTTTAAAACACTTATTTTAGTTTTAACCTGGGAGTCAAGAGTGAAAAACTGTAGATAAATATTTCTGTGTGCTGCAGATGAAGAAAATGTTTGCATCAACCCTCTCTTTATAAAACTGCAGAATGATGTACAGCTCAAAATGTTATGACTTAGGCTCTCTTCAGCAAATCCACCTTGAAAGGTCAAAATCATTTATGGGGGTTAAATACAAATAAAATGTCATTTTACTAGCTTTCTAATCCTCAAAAAATTCATAAGATATTTTAGATTTTCTCCGAAGGCATTTGCTTATTGCACCACCACAGCAAGTATCTGATTCAAATATGTAAGAGTAGAAACTGCAGTATCAGAATGGAGGATATTCCCAGTACCTGCTGATGAACTAGGGATTAGGTGTGCCAAAGATCAGCCTCATTAGATATATTTATAAACTCAGGTGAGGACAAAGAATCATAGAATAGTGAAGGTTCTAAGGGACCACAGTAGGTCATCTGGTCCAACCTCCCTGCTCAAGCAGGGTCATCCTAGAACATATTGCACAGGATTTCATCCAGACTGCTCTTGAATATCTCCAGTGAGGGAAATACCACAACTGCTCTGGAAAGTCTGTTCTAGTGCTTGGTCACTCACACAGTAACTAAGTACTTCCTCATACTCAGGTGGAATTTCCTGTGCGTCAGTTTCTGCCCATTGCCTCTTTTCTCATTTCTTGGCACCACCAAGAAAACCCTGGATCCATCCTCTTGACACCCTCTCTTCAGATACTTAGAGGCATTGATGAGGTCCCCTGTCAATCATCTCTTCTCAAGACTGAACAGTCCCAAGTCTCTCAGTTTACCTTCATAAGGAGATACTCCAGTCCCTTAATCATCATCTTTGCTAGACCCACTTAAGGAGTTCCATGTCTTTCTTGTGCTGGGGAGCCCAGAACTGGAAATGGCACTTAAGATGTGGCCTCACCAGTGCTTAGTAGAGGATCACCTCACTTGACCTGCTGGCAATGGTCTTCCTAATGCACCCCAGGATACCACTGGTCTTCATGTCCACAAGGACACGCTGCTAGGTCTTGGACAGCTTGTTGTCCACCAGGACCCCCAGATCCTTCTTCACAAGGCAAGTTAGCCAGCAGCCAGCAGCCTGTGCATGAGGTCGATTATTCCTCACCAGCTGCAGGACCCTGCACTTATTATTGTTGAATTTCAGACACTTCCCTGCCCATCTCTCCAGCTGTCAAAGTCCTTCTGAAGGGCTGCACAGCACTTTGGGGTATTGGCCATTCCACCTAGCTTTGTGTCATCAGCAAAGTTGCTGGAGAGGCATCTACCCCTTCATCCCACTCACTGATGGATAAGTTACACAATACTGGGACCAGTATTGAACCTTGTGGGACACTTGTTAAATAACTACATACATATTGAAAGAAGAAGAAATTGATAAAATGCTGTTATCCCTGCTCTCAGAAAAAAATCAGTGAATTAGTGTTGGGGCTTCAAAATTTGTTGGTGATGAAAACTGAATGTCTGCATGGGTGAGCTTGTAGCAGAGGAAACAGTATCCCACCTTGCAAGGGCACTGTTCATACCTGAGTTTGAGTTAAGGGGTCTTACATTTTGCTTTTTAAAGTAAAAAGCAAAACAAACTGAACTCTGAAAATTATTGGAATAAGTGCTGTAGCTGACTTTAAACTTTGAACATTTGAAGTTTGTAGTGGTTTTATCTAGGCCTCAAATTAGCAGGCTCAGAGAATCTGTGTGGATTGGGAGACAGCTGTCACCTGACTGGGTAACCAAGGAAGTATTTCATACCAGATGACGCAAACTTAAGATATGTGTGCAGCAGTGGGAGGTGTTAGGTCAGTTCCATCATGGCTGAAAAAGATAGAGGGCATGCTGTAGCTCTTCTACTCTGCTAGACCCTGCTCCTGCTGCCTCTGCTTGCATTTTGTTTGAATTCAGGGAAGTAGAAACATTTTGTTGTTACTCTTTCTGTTTCTTGCTAGGTGTCTTTTAGACTACTTACAGATCTAGAGTTATAGACTTTACTTTGTATTAACTGGGGAGTGGGAAGTTTTTTCTTGTTATATATATATAACTTGTATATGTTATATTGTAGTTTAATCTTAATTTTCTCTTTTCTGTATAAATACATGTAGCTAGTTTAAGCATAAACCTAGTTTTGAGGGTTTTTTATCTCTCCCTCATTTTTTTTCCCTTGGCTGGTTGGGGGGGTGAGGAACACTTTTCACTCTGTCTTGGACAGTTGGCGTTTTGCCAGCTCAACCCAGGACAGATATTGGTGGAGATGCCGGGGAAAATCAAGGACTCTGGCAAGTGTCCCAGAAGCTTGGCAGGGTTCCCGGGAGCATTGTTATAGAAACATTCCTTGATATCTGCATTGTTTTGGTACATCCAGAATAAATAATATAAACAATGTTCTCTTGCTACTGGATGTGCGTTTTATTCCTTTTACTGACTGTTTTTGTGAGTCCAAACAGCTCGACTTGTGCCTGCTGTGAATGTAGCCACTTGAGAGAGAGGCTATACAGCCCAAAACCCTGCTTAGCTTCCGAGATCAGACGAGATCGGGCATTCTCAGGGTGGTATGGCCGAGTTAATGGCCTACTAGGACTGGTGGTAGAGATAGAGACATGCCTTCCAGATGGAGTAGCACAAAAATGATGGTCCTATATGATGTTTCTATACATTAGCAGGAAAACCCTGCAGAGGTCTGGGACCTCTTCAGTTAACACCATTTCCAAAAACTAGAACTTCACAGAGTCATAGACTGATGACAAATTGTGTTCCAGAAGAGAGAGCAGATCTGTGATGGGCCACAGATAAATTTTTTCTTTATACACCCTTCCTAAGAGGCATAGAAAATGACATTAAAAGCTATAGTCACAAAAAAAAAAAAAAAAAAAAGGAAAAAAAGGCCAGGGAAATTAGTGTTACATTACTTGAATGCATGACCTGCTCTTATTTGCTCCTAGGAAAGTTTTCTGTTTCTCAAATGAACTCAATATGTTCAGGAGAAGAGTAGACTGAAAAAGGCATGTGAAAGGAAGTATTTAATTTCCTCAGGTTTCTGGATAGATATTTTTGTTTGGTAAATTTACCTCTGATTGAAGACCTTGTGTTTGAAGTCAATTCCATGCATGCCCAACTACAACATCATCAGATTTATGGGTAGCCAGATACTGTTGGTCATAATGTCAGTCTCTGAATCAGAATACCTTCCTTTAAAATGAACTTTCATGGCTTTATTGCCTGATTTTAGGACAAGCATAAGAATAACCAATTTCTGTTCAACAACAGCCGCAAGTAAGCTTATTTTCATAGGCTGCATGTTAGTATTCAGTGTTCCTCAAAACACCCAAAACTCCCTAGCAAGAAAATCTGAGCTAGTTAGGTTAGTTAGTAAATGAACACAACTGTATAAAAATATAGAGACAAATAAAACATAATGTCAGCCAAACCTTGATTTTATAAGACAGAAAAAGATTATCTGTCTAGGCCCTCTAAGGATGATAGTCTATAGAAGGCCTTAGGCTCAGACAATAGACTTGGGATTGCCATAGACTTTTATAGCCACTGTAGCCTTTCAGACAGGACACAAGAACACATTGACATGAAATGAAGGAACATGTTTGAATGACATGAAAACTTTTCAGTGTTCTTGCAACCTCAAGAACTAGATTTAGATTTCTTCTTCCTTGCAACTTTATAATGTGCATTGCCAAAACCATAGACCATTTTCCTATTGTGTAACGCATACAAGTTTTTGTCTGCACTAATACTCTTCTTAAAACGTTTTCATGAAAATACTTTTTGAGAAGCAGGCTATCTTAAAATTGATATGTTTTTTTCCTTCATGTATTTCCACTACCACGGACCCTATTATACATTTTTGCTTTCAGCCTATGCTTCTATATGCCATCCCCACATATTTCAGCGATGTTTGGTGAAAGCACCTAAATCTTTCTGATATCTGTAACTCAGATCTTCCATGAAGTAACACCTTTACATACACATCAATGCAAAATTCAAGCAAAAGGCAATGGAAGAAGACTAACAAATTCAGTGTCATGCAATAACGTTCCTAAGGCCACACTTGTCATACATTTAAACCATACACCAGTGATGATCACGTGAGTATTGTATTGGGTGTGTCTGAGATGGAGTTGATGTTCCTTGCCGCAGTGCTCACGGTACTGTGCTTTGCATTGGTAGCTGAAAAGGTGTTGATAACACACCAGTGTTTTGGCTACTGCTCAGCAGAGCTGGCTCAGCGTCAGCACTGTCTCTCCAACATTTCACCCTCACCAGCAGACTGGGGT
The DNA here is from genome assembly GCA_035583235.1 of Hafferia zeledoni. NCBI lineage: Eukaryota > Metazoa > Chordata > Aves > Passeriformes > Thamnophilidae > Hafferia > Hafferia zeledoni. Next base: position 60,239,254 of record JAWWEV010000001.1, on the reverse strand, counting down.
CAGGCAAAGTCTTGAGAGGGGACATGGTCAGGATAGCTGATCCACACTGACCAAAGGGGTATTCCATACCATGCGATGTCTGCTCAGGAACAAAACCTAAGAGAAAGGGAAGCTTTTGTTATTTCATGTCTGTCTTCCAGAGCAGCTGCTGTGTTTATTGAAGCTCTCCTTCCTGGGAAATGGCTGGACATAGCCTGCTGGGAAGTACAAAATAAATCTTCTATTTTTGTCTGCTTTTGCTTTTATTAAACTACATTTAACTTGACAAAAAAGGATTTTTTCTTATCTTATTTTCTCCCTTCCCTGTCCTGCTCAGGAGAGGAGTGATAGAGCAGCTTGGAGGGCACCTGGCATCCAGCCCAATTCAATCCAGCACAAGTATGGACAATGTTAATTTTTCATCTCATTTGTTACTATAATATGACATTATGTAATAATTCTGTGCACGAAGATATTCCAAATAGTCAGTCTCTCTTAGTGGCATTGGACACTGGCTTTGCAGTAATGAACTGCTGACTTCTTGAACAAAAAATATTTGCCCAACATTGCTAGTAAACAAAATTAATTGTGTATTGAAATTGGAGATTTTGTAAAAGATCCTCACATAGCAGTTGCATCCATAGCATTTTCAGAAGTAAAACTCTAAATTATGAAGAAAACATATTTAAATGAAAAAAAAAAATTACTTTTTATAAGCCTTCAAGGGAATTCATTTTAGAACAAAGACATACAAACTATACCTATTACCTGCCTGAAGTTCTTCCGTCTCTCAAAAACCTGACGCATGGTAATTTTTCTGTATTGCATGCTACACAGTAAAATGTGCATTCTTCTTAACACATAATTAGTTCTCTTGGGTCTTACACAAATTGCAGTTTTTATACACCTGTGATTAGCACAAAGTAAATTTGAGAATTGAAAGTCTAAGATCATGTCAATCTCTATAAGCTGCCCATTTGTGATAAGCATAGGCTTACCCATTGAATGCTTTATTGAGCCACTAAATAAATAAATAAATAAATAAATAAATCATCCTGTACTGGAACTCCAGATCCAAAGATATATTAATTCTATATTCTAAGCTAAAATTTGCAATCCATTGCAAAATATTTTATATCAGTATGTCTATGTTTAAGACATTAGTTCTGAGTTTAGAGCTGAAAACTGCGGAATTGGGAACTCTGATCTCTTCTGAGTTTCACAGGAAGATAAATGTGGAGAAAGCTCTTATTTACGCTCACTTGTTCACCCTTAAAGAGGAAGGCTTCTCTGTTTTCTCAGTTTGATAGGTATGACATACTAAAGTAGTTACAGAACCTCTACCAGAAGATTGCTCAAAGTTTTTTATCTGAACAATAGCAAAAAATTAATAATAGTAGTGTTTCATTGGATGAACCAAACCTACTGTATATATGACATTTAATTACTTAATAGGGATCTTGTAATCACTACTCAGTCATGCCAGAAAAGATGAAATGGTGTCAGATCATCAGAACAGAATATGAGTAATTAATGAAAAAGTGTTGCCAGTTTTGAGGCTTACTCTCCAGGTTGGATTATTTTGTTGTTCTGTCTCAGTGACTAACTGTTCTTGGCTAGATGTAACAATTCCAAGAAAAATTTTTTCTGTGGTTTCAGCAGTATCCTTCTTTTCTAGATGACTGGTTCAAACCTCAGAGAGGATTGAATTGCTTTGGTCTATGTGAAAAAAAACCTTGGTGATACATGGCTGTTGACTCATGAAAAGAAGCACTGGAGCTATGGCTGTTTGCAATATCTTTTGGAAATCTTGCCAAGTAATCTAACATAGCTATGCTCAAATATTGAACTGTTATGTTTATGGTAAGCTTAATTTTCTGATTTTTAAATGCAGTGGTTTCATGAGAATAAAGAGAGGACATCGCAGGGCAGTAAACTGTCACTTTATTAAGTACTATATTGCTTTTGAAAATCTACATTTCTTAAATCTATTTCTAAAGCCTGTCTATTAACTAATAATCCAAAATGCACTTCTATCTGTATATCTTCCCCACCTTACTTCATTGCTATGTAAACAGCGGCATATTGTGGAAACTGCCATTTGCTCTCCATGTGTTAGAGTACTGGGATCAAACCAACAGATAAAAACAAACAAACAAAAAAAGACCAGATATGCTAAAGTATGTGTGTAGGAAGCATTTTTAATTGTTCACACTGTTATAACAGTATTAACTCAACCTTTTGAAAAAAATAGAGACACTACCTCTGATCTATTTGTCAGGTGTTACCACCTTTTTGTTTTAAGAAATGTGCAGAAAAAGTGGAGGGAAAGAGAGTGGAGAGTAGACTATCGGAATTTGACAGCTTTGTATTTTCTAGAATTTCTATAGAAATATACAGAACAGTAATAGGCATTTTAAAAGTCCCCTTGCTATACCTCAGTGAGCAGATGATTTGATATAGTGCAGCTAATAGACTTATGTTTGCCCATCTTTTGGACTCTCATCTAAAAATAAATTACATTCCCTTATGGTTTTTTGCCCACTTGGCCCCAAAACACTGAAGGTTTATTTTATGGTGGGAAGAAAAGGAGCATGTATGTGTTTATGTATGGAGATAGTCTGTCCTAAGATTTAGCTGGAAATTGTCTTTTGATGCAATGGAGTTAGCTTTGACATACTAAAGTAAGTCCTGAAAGTAGCTTTATTTTAAAGACATGCTTGAAATTTCTGTTGTTTTTATGTCGAAAGTGAAAACCCTACTGACTCCATAAGTGATGAAATTTAAAAAACTATCTGTGCCTTGTGCATGGTATATGCATCTATGGGAAGGCTGTTTACTGCATAAATAAAAGAGTGAGATAAAGACCTCTTTGGAATTATGTGATTAAAAGATGATGGAACTATTGGAGTAAATCCAAGCTAAAATTATTTGACTTTCCCTAAACTGATTTGGAAATTAGTAAATGAAACAAACAAACAAACAAAAATAATAATTTAGGAATAGAAGGAAATTAGTATTTTTAAATTTCAGTTCAAGAAGAAAAGAAGGAACAAAATCCAGGATATGACATGGTTGAGTGGGAACAGAAAAAATGTGTAAAGCTGTGAAATGAAAGAGTGAATATAAGACAATTTGTCTGTGTATGGGGAGGAGAAGGGAAGAAAAGTAGAAATGTAAGTCCTTAGACAAGGACTAAATCTAGTAGGACTCAGCACTAATTTCTACTGGGAGTTGAAAGGATGTTTCTAAATGTCTTTTGAAGTAGATAAGTTTTACTCCTCCTTTATCTGAAGCCAGTGCTATTTCAGATCTTTTCCCTGATTACAGTCCATTTTGAATCAGATTCTTAGACTTTTAGTCTAGATATCTGCTCAGTATACTCCGTGATTTTCTAAAGCGTATTCTGAAAATGTCTTCTACTAAATTTTCCACTTAATTTTGTCATTAACATTTATTTGAATGACTTGCACCTGATTTATCTGTCCTGATATAGTTACTTTGAAATTAGACATCCAAATCTGAGCTAGCCCTCCAGATTTTCTTTATAATTGATGGAAAAATCTACACACAAATATGGAAATCCATTTAATCTTGAAATATACATTTAAAATATGCTAGGTGTATTGTTCTTCAAATTTGCGTGTTGAAGAGATTAGAACTACTAGTTGAAACTTCTGTATGAAGCTCAATCAGAAAAATCTTTCCCCTTTTGTTTTGTTATAAGCAGTCCTTTAACCAAACATATGTTTTGCTTTTAAGGAATAGCGCTGACTTTGAGTCTCATATTTTTTACATTTAATTTTACCTATTTCCTTCCCATCTTCTATCTTTTATATATATTCTGCTAAAAGTTTTTCATTTTGGGTATCTACTTATTTCTTACATTGTGCCATAAAATCACTTATATTGGAAGAGAAGCTTCCAATAACAGTTGTAGCATTTCAGCCTCCAAGGTGCAGTGAAGGCAAAGTAAACCAGGAGGCTAATAAAAATTATAAAGTATAGAGTATGTAGGATCTTAAATTAAAAATCCCTGAGGAATAAGGTTAATTTAACATACAAAATTCCAATAGAAGTTTCATAAGCAAGAAGTATTCTTTCCTAAACTCTGCTTCAAGGCAAGCAGAGCTTTAAAACTGAGAGCTATTACCTATGGATACATTGAGCTGATATCTCAAGTTAAGTGTCCTCCTTTATGGAATATCTGGATGAGGCCAAGGTCTCAAGTGTGAGCTGAAGTAACCATTATCTTACACAAGTTTCTAAGCTCTTACACTCCCATAAGAAAGTCCAAAACTCTGCATTTTCACTGGAGACCATTTATTTAATTTTCAATATGTTCCCACTCCCATCACTCCTCACTCCTTTTAATAAAATATGTTCAACAGGTCCTTCCATTTAACTGAAAACATTGTTTTATGAGCAGTGGTGAATGTATCAGCTTTTTTGACTTCAAAGATTTTATACTCTACCTATTTCTCAAGATCTCACCAGAGTCCACCTCTGGTTTATTTCACCAGGGAGGAATAAAGCAAGCAGGAAACAATCATTCAACTATGTTATGCTTTCTGTGATTGTGTACTACTTCCCTATTTTCAATAATCTCAGTAAGGAATTGAAAAAATATTTTGCAATGACTGCACACCACTGACTTATTTTCTTACTTTTTTTGCAATAGATTGCTTATTTTAAGTTTCTCTTTAATGAGATGGTGAGTACCCAGTACAAGAATATATTATATGTCATTGCTGGGCTTGTTGAATAGTGATTTTTCTGAACTCCTGGCTGTGAAGGCCAGCTCTCTAATTTAAGTTTGAGACACTCATGTTTTCCATTCTATTAGTCTCTAAACTTTCAGCCATAAATTTGAGTAGAAGCACAACTGGAGTTTATAGCTCTTGAGATAAAAATCTCACACTGTTAAATTTTTTAGGTAAAGAACCATTTTCTGCTGCTGGTGTTGTGAAACTCAGACAAGGTTGTTGCAAGGTGTTTGTCATTCCACAGGGATGAGAAATTATTGATCTGCCCTTCATACAACAATGGAAGTGGTATATACTAGTTCCTATTCCTTTGATTCTGCAGCCCCTCAATCTGTGTTGCTGGTACTAGTCTTGTGCTTCATAGCTGAGGGACTGCAGAAATCACCAGTTATGCGGCAAGCCACCCTCTCCCTATATATATAGAGAGATGTATGATATGAAACTTTCTTGTTCAAGACAAATCAGCAGAAGAGGTAGTCAGATCACTGGAGTATAGGCCCATAATATTTGAAATGTCCATACTGTTTTCATTCCATAAAAGGGAATCTCAAAAATCAGCTATAAAAGGCACTAAGATGGATAGTGTGACCATCCTTCCTGTTTGCCCTGGTTGAATTCAACCTGGAAGACATTTCTGGATTTTTCTGTTTTCTCTCAGTCACTACTCCTTTCTTATTCTTAGGCAGACTTCCAGAAGCTGTCTTGTACTCTGCAATCATTATACTGTCCATAACTGTATGAGCGGCAGCTAATTAATGGTTATGCAGTGTACACAGAAACATAGCTAACTACAGCATTTACTAACAAGCAACAGAGAGCATAGATCTGTTGTATGGGTTGACACCAGTCAAACAGTTAATTTTTTCCAAAAATATCTACTTCCATGTGTTCTTTTAAGTTCAGGCATAAAGGTGAAACTAGCAATAAGGACAAGGAGGCAAGGAATTGAATTAACTTTCAACCTGCCTTCCTCTTTTGAAAAAAAATTTACCTAAATTCATTTGGCTTATAGTAGTTAGAGGTATTTCTGGCACATATTTAAATGTCTTTTGCATAGAACAAAAATGTGACAAAAGTGCCAATAGTAAAAGATAATGCTGAGCCCATTTGTGCTGAGACCTAGTTTGGGATACAGGTATGAGGGATGTATTCATGGTTTCAAAGCGAGAAGTGTACAGCTGCTTTAGGGAAATACTAACTTGAACCTGCATTGTACTTCATATCAATAGATTCCCACTGATCTGATTAAAGTACCATTCCATAGACATATTATCTCATTTGCTTTGAAAGGGAAAACAGTGGACTTGATCAAAAAAAGCCTCTCCATGGCTGCATTTTCAGAGCCACTCTCACGGAAGAAGCAGAGGATGTGAATGATAATTGCTCTTTGCTAGAATGCTTAAATAAGTATTTGAGAGTGAAAATGCTTCTTACCTCTTATTTGTTCTCCAGTCATTATGTAAGAATCAGTAGTCCCGACAACTATCGATAATGTCCTTCAACTCTCCCTTCTCTCCATTGAGTATCTGTGAAAGTTCAGTCCATGGAGATTAGAATATTTTATTAGACTTTCTTGCTGCATTCCAGAAATTAGTAATATGGTTGGCTATGAGTTTGATGAATAGACCAGAAAAAATGTTCAGTTTTTCCTCATATTCATGAAGAGATGGCAAATTAATTTTGTTGCTATTAATCGGTCATGTTTTTCTTAGATTTATATAAACCCTGGCTGTTTAGAGATGCTTGTGAATTATGCCAAAAATCCTAATTTAAGGATTGTTATGTGTTTGGCTAGGTAGGCCTAAATTTAGGCTTTAGATTTCAGACTAGGCCTGAGACTATCAGCTGACTTGAGCTGGGCTGGGCTAGCTGACAGCTGACTACTGGCCAATAGTATTCCATACCATATTCAAACATCATCTCAAAGTGTAGGAGCTGCTGTGGGAGTGGCTCGGTCAGTTCCTTCAAGCTGTGGTCCCAGTAGGAAGCACCAATCCATCCCAAGAGGGACAGGAGGCCCAGGCCCAGCACTGGCTTACCACCACGTTATCTTAGGGAAGTAAAATGTTTGTTCTTAGTCCTTCTCTTTGCTTGGGTCTGTCTCTGGGGAATTGAGTTCTACAAAGTGATTTGTTGTTAGAATGGTGGGATTTGTGTTCGATGGGGAGTAGAGAATTATTTCTTGTTGTTTCTAACTTGTGTAAATGTATTATATTGTAATTTCTTTTAATTTTCTCTTTTCTGTATAAATATATATAGTATGTTTAACCTCTTTTGAAGGGGTTTTTCCCTTTTCTCCCTTTCCTCGGTGGAGGGAGGGAGGCTTCAATACTCTGTGTTAGGCAGTTGGCATTTTGCCAGCTCAACCCAAGAAAGATATTTGGTGGAGAATGCGGGCAGTGACCAAGGACATTGGCAAGTGTCCCAGGAGCTTGGCAGGTTTCCCAAAAATTGTTCTGTTAACTATCAGGAGTTTATCTCATTGTTTTAGTATGTGTAGAATATAAACAATGTTTCTTGCTGCTGGGTGCTTGCTTTAACTCTTTTACTGATTGTCTTTGTGCGTTCACACAGCTCCAATTGTACCTGCTGTGAATGTAGCCGCTCCCGGGAGAGGTCTTACAGCCTAAGAGATGAGTTTTTCTCTCCTGCCCCACCTTGATGAAGAGCAAATCCCAAGCGTGGGTCACATGGTGAACTGTGGTCCTTCTTATGTGACATGGGGAAAGAAATGAGAAGGTGGGACAGTGAAACTATTTCTATGCTTAAGGTCCAGGTATGTAAATAAAAATGGAAGAAAGCTGGTAAAAAAGCTGTCCACATGTTGAAGCAGAGATCCCAGAAAAGTTCAAGAACAGCAATAAGGTTGCCCTGCCTCCAGCCAGGAGGAGGAGGACAACCAAGTCTATTGGACATTGCTGAACCAGAGGGGTGGCCAAGGCTTTACCTCTACACTGACTTGTGGATGACAGCCAGTGCCCCATGTGGGGGTGCCTATCGGATGGAAGAAGACTAATTGGAAATGTGGAGAGGCCCATATGGGCTGTTGTGTGGTGGGACATTGCAACTTGAGTAGAATCTGTGGAGATTCATCATGTGGATGATCATGTGCCCAAAAGCTGAGCTAATGAGGAGCATCACACCTGGACTACCATAATGGAGAGTTGTTCCTGGCTTGATGGGCCCATTATGCCTCAGGCCACCTATAGGTGGGCGAGGCCAAGGGGTGGATTTAACCATGGACACTATTTTTAAGGTTGTCCACAATTGTGAAACATGCTTGCTATTGTGAAAACCCCTGAAGAGGGTATGGTGACCCCAGTGTGGGGATGGGGACCCCTGAGAAGGGGATGGTGACTCCAGTGAGGGGTATGGTGATCCCTGAGAAGGGGATGTGATGATCCCAGTGTGTGCCTCAAAGGCATTTAACCTTGAGAAGACAAAATAACTTGCTTTCTGAGTTGTGTGTTGCAGGACATGAACCATCGGGTGAAGAAGACCTGAGCTGAACCAGTGTTGGTGTTGGTGGAACTGCTTATCCTGCTCAAGGTGTCTACGCCATCCTAATGGACTATTGCCTACAATATGGAGGGGTGGAAGACAGCTATGAAAATAACAAGGACTACTTAAGCATAGGAAATAAATGAATGTGGGATATGGGTTTTAATGTCATATGATATGAAATAAGGGGTGGAGGTTGTGGTAGTTTTGGCTTTAGTTTTAGGTAGGCCTCATTCAGCAGGCCTCAAAGGATGTGACATAGATGAGAAGGGACAGGCATCATGTGACTTAAGCAACCAAAGAGGTATTTTGTATCATCTGACATCATCAAGAAGTGTCAAGGGGTATAAAAAGAGAGAGAGGAGGAGCTTCTGTCTCTTTCGGTCTTTGCCTCAGCCCCATCAGGACACACTGCTCTGCCTCTACCAAGATTAGGCCTTGCCGCCATCCATGCTGTTCTTATCTAGGGAGGTGAACATTTTTTTTTTATTTCTCTCTCTTCTTGCTCAGAGGTTTCTCCGGAAGAGTTTCTGGGAGGTTTTCTGGGGGTTTGGGTGGTTGGAATCTTATTATTAAGTTGGGCGTCTCAGTGAAGGTGTTATTATTTCTTTTCGCATTTGTCTGTATATGTGTTATATCATATTCTGTTTTAAATTTTATTTTCTTCTGTGTAAATATAAAAACTTTGCCACTTCAAAGTTCCATTTATAGTTAGGTTTTTTTCTTCCCTCCCTTTCAGTTGCTGGGGTGGGGTGGGGGGGCGCTGGTTCTGTCTTGGGCAGTTGGCATTTTGCCAAACTAAACCATAACAAGGATAAACAATTATTTTGTTGAACTATTGTCTCTTAGAAATTTTAAGCCACCTAAGAAAAGATTCCTGTCATCTCACTGCATTGGAGTTCAGCTTTAGAATACCTAATTTTCATACATACTGTAAGTGCAAACTATCACAAGAATGAAAGTTGCTGTCTTTAAAACTCTTATGGCAAACAGGTTATTCAAACACAAGTGTATGGCAGAAGTCTTAGTCCAAAGATCTGACAACAAACATACTGTATGCTATAAGTAGGCATGTCTGAACAACTCACAACAATTTCCACAGCCATTAGGATTTCTTGTGGTGTATCCCTAAACACTTTATCTCTTCAAGGTTGTAAAGTCCTGTATATCAGCTGTCTGCCTATTCAAGTTTTTCTGATTCTGTTGTTGTTATTGCTTTTGCTCTTGTTGTTGTTGTGGGTTTGGTTTTGTTGGTTTCATTTGTTTGTTTGTTTGTTTACTTATTTAGCCTTGAGATCCTTCAGGCTGAGAGTTATAACCTAAATATTGATTCTTATTTTTTATTGAAAAATGTGCCAAAAATATTACTAGATATTATCACCTCCTCAAAACCTGTGGTAAAATTGTTAATGCCAATATACGTCATTACTTATTTCTTAAAATGAAAATTAATTTTGTAATTCTATGGCTTCATTGTTAGACTTCCAGTATTTTATGTAACCTTTTACACTTAAATTAGAAGGAACAGTGACTCAGAGAAAAAAGATTACTTCAAGGAAATCTGAAACTTTCATCTTTTCACTTTTTCACTATTTCAGTGTCAGATTTGGCTTACAGGCTGCATCAACTGAGTGGAAGTGGCCAATGCAGAGCTGTGATATGGATGATTGTCCTAGAAATAATTGAATTATTTAGGTTGGAAAAGACTTCTAAGATATTTGAGTTCAACCATTAACCCAGTATGGCCAAGTCCACCACTAACCATGTCACTAACTGCAACATCTTCAAATCCTTTAAATACCTCCAGGAATGATGACTCAATCACTTCCCTGGGCAGGCTGTTTCAATGCTTGACAACTCTGTGAAGCAATTTCTCCCAATATCCAATCTAAAGCTCCTTTGGCACAACTTGAGGACCTTTCCTCTTGTCCTATCACTTGTTACGTGGCAGAAAAGACCAACCTTCACCTCACTACAGCATCTTTTCAGATAATTGTAAAGAGCAGTAAGGTGTCCCAGGAGCTTCCTTTTCTCCAGGCTAAACAACCCTAATTCACTCAGCCTCTCCTAAGACTTGTGCTCCAGACCCTTCCCCAGCTTCATTGCTCCAGAATCTCAGTATCTTTCTTGTAATGAGAGGCCCAGAACTGGACACAGGCTTCAAGATAAGGCCTCACAGGTGCCAAGTACAGTGGGATGATCACTAATCTAGTCCTGCTGAATACACTAGTTCTGAGACAAGCCAGGATGCCTGCCTTGGTTTAAGCTGGCAAAATGCCAACTGCTCAATACCAAGTCAGAGCCTCTCTCCCCTCACCGAGAAAAGGGAGAAAGGGAAAAAAACCTCTCAAACTACATTTATGCTTAAACTAGCTACATATATTTATACAGAAAAGAGTAAAACTACAGTATAACATACACTTACACAAGCTAGGAATAACAAAAAATAACTTCCCCACTCCCCAGTGAAAACAGATTCTATCACTGTAGTTTTATAAGCACCCCAAAAGACACCCAGCAAAGAACAGAAAGAGTAACAACAAAATGTTTCTCCTTCCCTGAACTCAAACAAAATGCAAGTAGCGGCAGCAAGAGCAGCAGGGCCTACTCTAACAAGACAGGAGCTGCACCACGTCTGGCTTGTACTTCGGCCATGATGGAACTGACTAAGCCATGCCCACACCCTGGCTTTTACCCATTTTGAGATGATGTCGTAATATGGTATGGAATACAATACTATTAGCTAGAAGAAGTCAGCTGTTAGCTAGCCCAGCCCAGCTCAAGTCAGCTGACAATTTCAGGCCTAGTCTGAACTTTAAAACCTAAATTTAGGCTCACCTGCCTAAACCCATGAGCAGGCCGCACCCTGAAGCCCAAGGCATGGGTGGCAGCATTTTCCCATGGGAGCTCTGTCTGGGAAGCTGAATCAGTTGTGGTGTGGAGCTTAGATAAACCATGGCTTTCTGCTGGGAGATACTATTAATCCCGAGTAAAGCTGGCAGGGTGTCATGTGAAAAAGAGGTATTTACTCAGATCCTTAGTGCTTGATTAGTCTGTCAGCACCCCAGGAGGCATGACCCTTGTGCCCAAGCAGTCTGTCAGTGTTCCATTATATGGACACCTTTCTCTGAGCAGTTCACTAGATCAGAGGGAGGTTCGACTGACTTGGTCAGGGTCACTCACCAAATAGAGAGGTCTCCTCCTGGGTCTCCACACCTTTACCCACAACCAACAACTGCTAGCACCCTTGAAGGGCTCACAATAACAGTTTACTAATAAAATTGTGACAGGTTAAGCTTTAAGGATTGCTGGTGAAAATATCTGACTGCAAAAATGCATTCAAAGCAGTATACTAATAATCTCTAATCCCCAACACAATTTAACTCCAGATAATCACTGTGCATAGATTATGATTCTTACCCAGTAGGTGTCCCTATAGGGGACAAGACAGGATCAGTCTAATGACTGATCCCAGAAGTTATAATGGAGTCTTCCCAAACTTCTCCCCATACTTAATTTAGTTTTACACTATTTCTTTACATTTAGGTGAAGGTTGAGTGATGTTAGTCATACATCATGTTCAGTGAGGGGTGGTTGTACCTTAGAGGAGGAGATCTCAGTATAGTAACAGAGATAACCTTGGGATGGGGACATGTATCAGTCTAAGGAGAGGGATTTGGCCCCAGTTGTTCATTCAACAGTAGGACACTTTTCTTTACCTCCACTGGTGTTCAGCTGCTGTGTGGCTTACCATTTAGAAAGTACCACCGAGTTCCCTCCTCTGCAAGGGTTTAGGCAGAGCTTGTCTACAGTGTCTGCATTCTGCTCCCCTCTCTGTTTAGTCCCCCTTAGATTGTATTGTCTGAAGAAGGTTGAATATGCTGACTGTATTTCATCCAAGGAGTAACAACTGTATTTTCCCCTATAATTTCCATACCATTATCTTTTCACCCTCAGTCATCTTCCTACCTAGATCTTCATTGCCTTTCAGCATGTCCTTCCATGTGAACTGCCACACAAACTTCTGTTCCACACACTGTGCTGATATATCTCTTATGACCCACCCCTGAGGCAGGGTAAATGAGATCCCTTGAGGCAGATTCAAGTGACACAATACTGAATGATTGGTGTATATTTATATGTGTGTATATGTGTATGTGGCAAGTTTATTTCAAAATAATTTAGTTGTAATGGAAAGGAGATATAAGGTTATTATCTATAGCAATTGTATAAAATAATTACTTAAAAAAAAAACAAAAAAGAGAAAGGATGAGTAGATAGTGGAGAGGAAAGATATCATCACCCATTGATCCAGTGATGAGAATTAATTGTTTATTTAGATGTCTGTTGGTCAAAGTAATGGTCACAGTCTTGATCCACTGGAGGTGGGAAGAGCCCACAAAACAAAAAGTTCAATAGGTTAATATACTTTCAGGATCTCAGATGCTAAGCAGGGTCAGCCCTGGTTAGTACTGGGTGCTGTAGACAGACCTGAGGACTTCAGTGTCACTGTCCAAGTTCACTTGGCCGTGGCAAATGGACCTTAGGACTTTAATGGTGGGTCAGTTCTGCGCACGCTGTGCCTCACCTAAAAAAAAAAAAAAAAAAAAAAAATCCACTGTGCAGGCTGGAAGGGCACACCCAAGTGGGGAGAGTCCTTCCCAAATCTTCGTTCGTGAAGTCTGGCCATACAGTAACCACATCAGGTGGGAATGGCCAGGTACCTCTCCTGGTCAAGGAGCTTTACACTGATGCAACAATGTGGCGCTCTCTTGTGAAGACCCCAGAAATGAGTCAGGGGGTCTTTGATGGTTTACAACCCCTTCTAAGATATGACAGTTACCTCTTACACCTGCACAGTTGAGCCGATTATGCCTTATGAATACCTTCAGGCTTACCTGTAAACATCCTGATACCTCCTCTGGCAGGGAGGTTTACACCTGAGACTTATGGGAAGGGAGGAGATTGGCAGGATTAAAAGCCTTATCCCACCTTGCAGGATCTGCTTGTTACCGGCCTTTTCCCTTATCTGGCTCAAAACCCTGGTTGTTGATGACATCAGTCCGAGGTTATCAGGGATATAAACAAATGCAAGGCTACAGTTTATCTAAAGAAAGGTGGGTTTGCCGTGATTGCCCTCCTGCAGTAAGTGTGCATCCCCTCTGCACCTTTGCTGTTCTTATGTAGATCAGAGGTTTTGCCACTACACACTCAAAAAACTCTCCTTCTCGCCTTAGGTTGGGGTGTGCAAACGTCCCCTCAGCAAAGCACCCACTACTTTTGCAAACAGCGGATTGTTTGAGTCATTAACCATTAACATTTCAGTCTACCCCAACACCACACTCTATTTGCCTGCAGTGCTTCTGGTTGCTCACATGCCTTAAGGGCATCTTTTATACAATGAGAGTGGTTTGGCTGCCACTGTTGCTACATGAACTGCAGGCTCCTGCCCACTCTCCTGGCTCCCCCTTAGGTTTTCCTGATTCAGTAAACCCCTCTGTGCACTGTGCTTCTGGAGTTGCCTGCCTTATTGACAGTCACCTGTTGGGAAAATGAAAAATACTGGTCTGTTCACCTGAATAAGGCTGAGCTGTGGCAGAAGATGTCTTGAATGCCTTGGCAATCAAAAGGAGAGAGCTGGATACAACTGTGAATGCTCTAACAAAATCCATGGACATTTGTTTCATGGGAGCTGGAACTCATCAGTGTAGACAATTTCATCACAGATCTAATAAACACCAGCCAATACCTTCCATAGCAGTACTAACCTATACCATTATTTTCATATTCATCAGTGATCCTAATTTATCACTCTTTGATATCAATAAGTTTAGGTCAAAAGCCAGAAGGAAAAATTTCTAGGGTCACAGTGGATAATGTAACCTTTCCTCTTTTTTCTAAAGTCAGAGAAAAAAATCTCTGTCAAATGTAATTTACTCCAGTCAACCTCATTATGTGGTCAAAAGGTGGAAATACAAGGGACAAGGAGGAAAATTTCTGACAGCAAGCAGGGACTGGAGCATTAATGTTTACACTTTACAAATGTTTGTAAGTCAGAAGCTTGTTTTCCACAGCAGTCTGCCTTTGTTATACTTTTTTTTCCTTTTTTAATTTTTGTGGTCTTACTTATACTGCCAACAAAGCAGATTGTTTATGAACTGACTGCCTTAGTACACTGTTCATACACTTCCACTACTGTTGAGTTTTCATTCTGTGGATATTTGGAAAAAAAGTGCTGGCCAATTTTCACAGGCATGTCTCTCCAGTTATTGCATCTGATGCATGACTCAGACTTTGCCATACACACAAGTTTATTTTGATTGATACATTGCTGAACTTCTCATCTTTTGAGAGACAAATGTAAAAATAAAATTATTTCTTTCCACAAAGGATTTCTTTCCACAAAAGATCAACAGACCCAGCTTTGCACTTGAGTTTAAGTAAGTTCACAATAGTTCTTAAGCAAGCTCCAAGGTGATGTTGGCATTTTAAACGAAAGTAAATTTGTGCTAGGTTTTAGGGGCTTCTAGCTATTACTCTGTAACAAGCAGAGAACCCTTATTGACTTCTGAGGTCTTGATTTATAACTTATATTAATATTTGTTTTAATTTTAAGAGATACTGAATAAAAGGATTAAATGGCATATAAGTCTGGGGGTATATTACTTACACAATCAATCTCTATTGAAATTGATTACATAGTTAATGGGGGAGTTTTCAATAATGAGCAGCTTGCAGCCATGGCTTGTACTCAGAATTCCTAGGCAAAACAGGTACATGTTAGGTAATCCATTTCGCCTCTGTTTACTCTGTTGTCTGAAACATCTTATGTGCTAAAAATATTTTATTGGCTTGAGAAAGAAACAAAAACAAACAAACAAACAAACAAAAAGGATCTTTTTCCATGTAAGAGTCTAGAAACTAACAATCCTAGATATGGGGGTAAAAACTGGAATCTTTTATTGAACATGCAACATGTAATTTAAGGGTCTCAGGGACAGAACATTTTAATAAGGAGGAAGGGTTATGGTAACGTGTTAACTAGGGGATTATACAAGTTTCGGCTAGAGCTGATAATGAAGGTAATATCCTTAGAAATCCTGATAATCTTCGTGATTAATTTCATATAACATTAGTTTTTAGTGATATTTTCTATTTTATTCATTTATTGATCTGGTTCTTAATGATTTGAACTAGCATAAACTTAAATTTGATCAAATAAAGCTAAATTAATTTAGTTTTTCCTCCAAATTCCTAAGTGGGTGTAACTTACTGTGTTTAGATTGGCATACTGACAGCTGTATCACTTCCCAAAAAGGAGGGGCGGGGGAGAAGGGGGGAGAGAAAGAAAGCAAGAGAGAGAGAATGCTGACTTAACTGTTTCAGAAGCAATGGAAAATCTTTTAGAAGATAATGATGAACTATAATGATAGGTAAGAGTGCAAGATACAAATTATCAAGTCGACTTTCAATTCAGGCTGCTTTTTAGACTTCATCAACACAACCATCTGCCCAAGAAGGCAAATGAAAGGTGAACACAGGTTCTCAGTGCTACCCTTTGTCTCAGAAAAATCTATTGCCACCACCACAGAAAGATTATTTTTGTATATGAGGAGCACTGAGTTATTTGAAGAGCTGATATGTATAGTAAATGACAGACTTTGAATAATGGTGAGACTTTTGGGGTGATTTCATTTGTATT
The DNA here is from genome assembly GCA_035583235.1 of Hafferia zeledoni. Taxonomy (NCBI): domain Eukaryota; kingdom Metazoa; phylum Chordata; class Aves; order Passeriformes; family Thamnophilidae; genus Hafferia; species Hafferia zeledoni. The sequence goes on along the minus strand of JAWWEV010000001.1, from coordinate 60,223,306 downwards.
CCTGGGGGAGACCTGAGTTTGTTCTGTGAGGAACTGAGAGTGCCCACATGCCAAAGGTACTCAGCAACTTATAGAGCCTCTGAGTCCCTGAACTGAATCTTTAATATTATGCCCAGCTACAGAAGAACAGGCAGGCTGGATTTGGACTGGAATATATAAACGAGGAGGCAGCAAAGCTGCTCTGCAGTGACCCTAATAAGACTGCTTCAGGTAGGTGGTGTGAAAGGGAAAAATTCTTTGAGTAGAAGCAGACATTTTCGACCCTAGTCACAAAAATCCGATTCCAACCGTTGTGCAGTTACATATCTACAGCATACTGATGCATATAAAACACCTCTGAAAAAAAAAAAAAAAAGACAGGTGGTTTTCCACAAAAAAAGAACCTGTAACCACCCCTTCAAACCTCCCCAGTGATAATTCTGTGTTCGACCTTTTCTCAGACCCTGACGAGGCTATTCTGTTCATGCTGCAGGACCTTCCTGCCTTCCTCAGACCCAGACACAAAAGATTTTTCTAGCTGTTCACATGAACTCTGAACTAGATGGTATTTCTATTAATAAAAAAAAAAAAAAAAAAAAAAAAAAAAAATATATATATATATATATTGTTGGCTTTCCTTAGACTTTGCCTGACACTGTCTTCAGCAGTAGGAGGTTATATCACAGATTTTGGAATGAAGAAGAATCGTAACAGGGCATCCTCTTTCCATCTGCCTCCCACAACTCATTGATATTTTCTCTGCATACATAGTACTTACTTAGTGCTGCTTTTTATTTGGCTTTTGCTGAACTATTGTCTGACTGATTCAATGATCTTTAGAGTTAACCTATCAAAGCAGTTAAGACTGTTAAATCAAAATTTACCAGCCTACTCAAATTTACTTGGTACATTACCTACCTAATGATTTTGCATTGCGTACACTGTCTTAGCTTCTAATTCAGGAAGGTCATTTGAACACCAAAGAAATGTGAAATTGTTTATTGATTTCTTAATTATTCAGTGCTTGTGGTTACTTCTTCATGTTCCACTATGTTGTGTTGTGGGTTTTTTCCACTTGAAAGTTTAATAAACCAAAATATTAAAAACTAAACAAAACAGTCTTTAGTAACACAAAGGGCAAGAATATGATTGTGAAATCTTTCTATTCAAATATTTAATCTGTTAAATCTTCCTTGGGGCAATATTTCTTTATTCAAATAGTTAGCTTTAATTTCACACATTGTATGAGTGTTAATATATACATATATGTACACATGTATATGTACCAGGATTCATGTCTATGGTACTGTATTGGGTCTGACTGAGACAGAGTTGATGTTTCTCACAGCAGCCCTCACAGTGCTGTGCTTTGCACTGGTAGCTAGAAATGTGTTGATAACACACCAGTGTTTTGGCTACTGCTGAGCAGTGCTGGCTCAGCATCAGCACTGTCTCTCCAACATTCCATCCTCACCAGTAGACTGGGGGTGGGCACAATCTTGGGTGAGGACATAGCCAGGGCAGCTGACCCACACTGACCAAAGGGATATTCCATACCATATGTCTGTTCAGATATAAAAGCTGAGAGAAAGGAAGAGGAAGGGGTATTCATCACTTGTGATGTTTGCCTCCCAAAGCAACTGCTATTTAACTGAAGTGCCACTGCCTGGAAAGTGGCTTGACACCACTTGCTGATGAGAAATATAGAATAAAATGTTTTGCCCTACTCTCTCCCCCCCCCTCCCCCCTCCCCTTCTTTATTAAGCTGCCCTTATCTTGACACATAAGGTTTTTCCCATCTTATTTTTCACTCCTGCCCCTGCTGAGGAGGGAAGTGACAGAATGGCTTGGTGTGTAACCAGTGTCCAGCCAAGGTCAGCCCACTATGGGTACAGGAGCAGAGCATAGGGAGAAAAATCTTGAAGCTGAGGGCTACTGCAGAGTCAGACTTTCACAGAAAACATAGTGCTGAGGCAATGCTGTTCCTTGTCACTGTGTGCAGTTGTGAGGCAAAACTTACAGTTCCACTTACGTATGAATCTGAAGGGGCTGATCTTGATCAATACTTTTTATGGAGCAACATGCATAAGTAGTGATAGTTATTAAAATAGGATGCCTTTTTCAAAGAGGTTTCCAGCCTAAGAATGATTTTATATTCCTTTGCTACCTTGTATTTCTTACACTTTTAATGAACTAATTTTATTGAAGCATCTTTTGTGGAACTGCTGAACAACTAGACTATTATCCAAAAAATGCTCTGTTCAATTAAGACTGTCAATTTGCTTATGCAAGCAGAAACACCACTTTTTGTGTTTTTTTTTTTAATTTTTCTTTTTTCCCCTTTTCATTACATATCAGTTGGTGGAATGTCAGTGACTCATAATCTCTAAAATATAAGAAACACAACACTGGACATTTACCACATTCTTTGCTTTACTAGCACAACTAATAGAATAATTTACACCAAATAATTTATTTGACAATTTTTCTTCATTTTTTTTTATTTTTCCTTTTTTTTTTTTAATTTTAGGCTGTATAAAATTGGTCACATAAAAGTCAGCAGATTATTTAATTGAATTTAACTGTGTAGAGTTGAATCATGTTGATGATGTTGTTTTCATTTGAACCTCTAATTATGTCTTGCCTAGTTGTTTCATGTTCTAATTATCATCATACTTCAAAAAGAAACAAAGAAACGAAAAAGTGTTGGTTTCTCATATGATCAATACTTACAGCAATTTTTCTCTACTGCAAGTAAGATGAACCAAAGGACATCTTGGACTGTCATTGTCCAAAATGGCATGAAACTGTAAAACAATGTTTACCTGTCATTTGATATATTGAAATGTGACAGAACCTTTGTTCAGACAACTACAGCACATTAACTAATTTCCCGAATAATGGTTCTCAAGAAAGTAAGAAATCATTTACTTTGGCTTGATCCAAATACCATTGCCATAAGCAAACCTGATCTCCAATATCCCTTTTATTCTATTTCTTGGTTCCTTGGAGAGTAGTACTCTACAAATGCACTCTACTGCCAAATTATGTACAATACTAGTTTTGTGAAATGAACAAATGCTACTAAAGAATAATTTGAGACCATTAAGCTAATTTCAGTTGTGGCTCAAGCCAGATTTAAGCCCAGGCCTTATGGAGGTGACAGGCAAATATATCAACTTATGGTATTATGAAACTTGCTCCAGGGCAGGAAGATTTCAATAACATTCAAAAAAAAATCTCTTAAAATATGAGTAATTTACAAAACAAGAAACCTCAACTAACATTCTCTGTTAATTTTCAATACTGCTGCAAAGTGTAGTCTATATCACAGAAATATGTTTTATCTGGTACAATTTTTTCAGCGATGTGTGTGTATGTGATAGCATACTGCTTTTAAAGGAGGCATCAGTATAGTTTTGCCAGGGTTTCTATGCATAGCAAAGTCTATAATTCTTAACTGATTGTGCTTTAGTCATCAGAGATCTGGTCCTGTAAAGCTCTCATAGTGAAATTCAGTGGGAGACTAGTCTACAGAGGTCTGACCTTATGTGTCATTCACACATATAAAACGTTACGTTAAAGCAGATATTTAACTAAGGCTTTAAGTTGTCCAGCTGTTGTAAACCCCACAACCGGATATCTGGTTCAAGATTTGCCATTCAAGGCTAGTTAGGCACCTAAGTTCCACAAGCCATGTACAACACAGTTATTCAGTGATTTTACGTTTAGTAACCTCTTAAATAGTAGGGCATATTGATCCACATATATGCATGAGTCTCTCTCAGAAGAGCAGAGGAATATCTCTGTGAAATAGTTTTACAGTCTGAAGCAGCTTTCTGTATTAAGTCTTGGAAAAGTATTTTTCCTTGGATTGCTTCTCTCTTTTTATTCATTGATTGTATATTATAAAAATATAATATACACTTGACACACACAGAGGTGTATTGTGCAGTATTTTTAAGTTCAAGAATTAGATTAATTTTGGAGTTAAACTGGACAGAAAAATAGGCTGCTGGAGAGTAGCTGATTAATATATGGCCCATGCCACTAGACTATGTCCTATCTCATGTAAAATCTACTGAACTGTTTATTATTTTTGTGACTGCTTTGCTCTAAGGGCCCACTTCTATTGGACCATGCTGCTCAAAAACATAGTTATAGCCAAACACAGGAGAAACCTCAGGATCCATTTTGCTGGCTGAATGATCCTATTTTCTTGACAGAGTAGTGTTTTGGTCTCAGGAAGGAACCAGGAATTCAAAAAATATTGCAAAGTCTTTTCCTCAGAGTGTTTTTTAAAGCTGTAGTTTAGATGTTATGCTGTAAAACCATAAATTAAAATATGTTGTGTCAGTATGGGACCTAATGGGTTGGGTTTTGACCTCCTAAGTAAGGACCCTATCCATATATTATACAGTGAAAAAGCCCCACTAATATAATGTCTTAGTTTTTTAACAGTTAAAGAACTTCTGCCTGAGACTTGGAATCTAGACAAGATAATTCTGAACTTTTCTGGTCAAAATATCTGCATATAATTAAGTAACAAGAGCTTCTGAGTCATATAATATAGATTGTATGTAACTTACATACAATTATTATTGCTCTATTATTGTTTAATAGAGCACTGAATCTTAGCTAATAGTGTTCAATTCTTAGTATATTTTTGTAAGAGAAAATTTGTGAGTTTATTATTAATAAAAACAATCCTAAGAAAAAATTGGAAAGTATTTTTCATATATAGCAACAAAGTCACTGGCTACTTTTTTATAATAAAATTTACATAATGATTCTGTTCAGCCAACAGAAAGCTCTGTAATAACAAAAAAACTCTTGGAAGCATTAATAAAATATTAAATTGGGTTGACTAGAACCCATAAAGAGTTTTTATTAATTTCTTTATTCTTGATGTCACCATAGTAACATATGCTTCTACTATTTTTTTCTTTAGGTTTTAACTGTCCATTCAGTTTGGACATGTAATCAGTAAGACTACTCAGCAGATAGGAAAAAGATGAGCTTTTAATAAAAATTTTAAAAAAATGGATTATATGGCCTAAAGACTTTTTGATAACAGTGGCTCTTTGTACCATGCCTATTACTTTATTCCCTGTGTGAAGATACCATGGCTAACATTAAGCACCTAAACTAATTGCTTGAGAAATAAATGTTCTTTTTCTATGCTCAATATAGTTAATGGAGAAAGAAACTATATCCTTTGCAGAGGTTACTCAGCCCACCATGATCCCCATGCTGTCTCCACTGAGTGTAGAAGGAATGTACACTGCTAAATTAATTGCTTTAATTAGTTGCCTAAATCTAAACTAGGCTATTGAGTTTAGAGGATTGTTCTGGAAAGAATTCACCAGGATAATCCTTGGAGGCTTCAATATTTCACTAATAGAATAGTTTAGTTAAGGAACAGTATTTAAATGTAAGAGATGCCAGAAAATGTTTCCTTAGTTCAGTTGGAACCAAGTTTTCTTGGCAGTAGAAGTACTTTTCTTTCAGTATACATGAATATGTACACGCATGTGTTTAATCCTTCTTTGATGTTACTACTATGAATTTTATTTATCTCCTTTTTTTTTTGCGTGTTTATAGTTTATAAGACATTCATAAATACAAAAAACTACGTATAGTGTACTGCAGTCAATGCAAAATACTTTAACAAAACTGTAGGATCAATGTGACAGACTGCCCCTGAATTACTTATAGTAATTATTAGAGTTTAATCAGAAGGAAACAAAAGATGTTGAATTTATCTTCTTGACTTAAAGACCAGTTCTCCAGTTACTTTAGAATTACAAAGATTGGCAAGAGCTGGTAATGACAGTTAGTGCTTAATTTAGGATTGTAATGGTCAAAGTGCATGTCCAGTCACTAAATGCAGTTCCTGAATTGCTAAAATATGAGTCAGCTGTATTCTAATCTTTATTCAATTTGTACTTTGGACAGGTAACTGAGATTGAGAGAAGTAATGGCTACACACTAAATGGATAATCCTCATTTTCCAGATCCAATGAGGGATGAGTCTGGCAAGTGGGAGCAGCCAGTGCTTGTGTTCAGTTATATTACATGTCCACCAAAAATAATGAACAATAGGAGTTTCAGTTAGTATAGAACAACACTGGTGTATTACAAAAGTAATTTGTAAGACCTATTGTCAAGGCTTAACCCCAGCCAGCAATTAAGCCCTACACCACCACTCACTCAGTCTCATCCCACAGTGGGACGGAGGAGAGACTAGGAAGAGTAAAAATGAGAAAACTCGTGGATAGAGATAAAGACAGTCTAGTAGGTAAAACAAATGCTGCACATGCCAGCAAAGCAAAACAGGGAATTCATTTACCACTTCCTATGAACAGGCAGGTGTTCAGTCATCTCCAGAAAAGCAAGTCTCCATCACATGAGACAGAGGCCTGTGAAGACAAATGCCTTCTTTCTCCAGATTTGTATGCTGAGCATGATGCCATATGGTCTGGGATATCCCTCTGGACATTTGGAATCAGATGTTCCAGGTGTGTCCCCTCTCATCTTTTTGTTTACCTCCAGCCTCCTCACTGTGAGAAGCAGAAAAGATCTTGACTCTGTGCAAGCACTGCTGAACAGTAACAAAAGTTCCCAGCACAAATGCAAAACACAGACACATATCAGCTACTCTGAAGAAAACTAACTGTATCCCAGGCAACCCCCCCTTTATTTGTAGCTATGATGGCTTACAGCTCTTTAAAACAGAGCTGTTGAAAATAAAACCAGAATCCATGATCTCTTTCAAGTAGGTAAACTTAAGAAGAAAGTAGCACACCTCATTTTGCTTATCATAATGAAAGGTTATGTGGACCAAATGGGCATCTTTGGGACAAGTGGTGTCCAGCTTTGTGGCTTTGTACCTTCTCCATGTTGCTGAAGATCTTATGCTTAAGTGGCATGGGAAACAACAGAGGGTACATTACACATTTCAAATAAATGTTACAAAATACCACACAGGAGAATCAAACTCCACTCATATTTCCAAGGCCAGAAGTCTTGAGCAAGAGTGAGTATGGATCCATTTTATTTATCACTAATAATGAGGTCTACAAACTTTTGCAAAATCTGTTGTGTGCTTTTCATGTTTTTCATCTATTACCTTTTTCATTTTTTATCTGAGGTAATATAGGTAACTTCTTTATCTAGTGAAAATATTTGGCTTCGAACTCATCTATGAAAAAGTTATTCTTTCTAAAAAGGGATCAGAATTAAAATGCTGGAAAAAGTAAACATTGCTATGTTTGAAGACATGCCAGCCTCACAGAGGAAGAGGGATGACCCTATTTTGGAGAATAAAGGGAAAAAAGAGGCTAAATAAAAGATATTTGCATAATGTTTTAATAGACAGGTTCCTTAGTAAGAGTGTTCCTTTTCTTTAATCTCTTGCATTGTATAAAGAAAAGAGGAATTCAATGCTAGACATATTGAAAACTGATTAACATTTGAGTATTTATTTTGAGTTAAATACTGTTAAGTATGTTTGCATTAAGCAGACAATGTACCTAATTTCTTCTAGGAAGAAGTATGAATAGTTTGACTCGTCCTTGGGTGTTTGTACTGTGTGAATTAAACAAAAAAATTCTTTCATATGAATCCATACAAATGCTACTACATTAAGTTCAAAAAGTTACTTCCTACCTAAGTAAATAATATCTTAAAGAATTATTCCAAAATTTTTTAAAAAAGTATAAAGAATATGTGTCCAAATTTATATCAAGAGGCTTTCCAGAGACTCTTTGAAGACATAAACATCTTTTCAGTTCTTATTCCTCAAGAGGTTTAAGGATGTAGTAATGATTTTCTAAACTGGACATGTTCTGCAACTCTGTGATCCAAGAACAAAATTGAAATCACATCAATTTACTGTAACTTTCAATTATTGTTGTGGCAATAATATCAAGGAGTATGATATTTTAAGGAGAAAAAGGGGGGGGGGAAATGACAAATTACTATTAACTTTTCTCCTCCTTTTTGTCATAGCATAGAGGATACTATATAGGACTAGAAAAAAAGTGGATCCAGCTGTGACACTGACACACTATGTCACCATAGACACATTACATAAATATCCATAAGCTAAATTCAGAATTGGTCTTTGGAATGTATGTAGAACCAATGGATACTAAAAGACATTCAAAACTGAAGATGTAACACTGAGAATCTTTATTACTCCATTTATTTGTCCATTGATGTCTTGAAACTATGCACTTCTACCTAGATCTGCCTTTGAATATGATCTGCTACGCTTTCTGAGAATATATCCATAATTAGTAAGGAGAATGAAATTACCTTAAGATGCTGTTGTTTCTGCTTTTTTCTTGCTGGTGTGGTTTTTTGTTTGTTTGTTTGTTTGTTTGTTTGTTTGTTTTTTAATATAAACAGTAAGAGTGGACAATGGTAAAATATCTTAAATATCCTTTTTAAAGTTATTTTATTTTAAACTATGCAAACACATGCACTCAATTCATTCCTCTGCCAAAGAAGATTACATCCCATATATCCTTATATTTATCTGATACAGCAGCAGTGAGATTATTTATGCTCCATCTAAGGGAATTATTTGTCCCTTTCTTGCAAAAAAACATGTTGAAAAGGAATATTAATTTTCTAAACATTCATCAGGTAATCCATAACAATTAGGCACAAAATGTCTATTTTGATAGTCAGAGATAGCTTCCCAAATGCATTAAATGGTTTGATTATCTCAGGTTTTTTTCTTCAAACAGACTGAACACTCAAATCTTTACCTTAGTTCATGTCTTGAAAGGAATATTGTGGTTAAGAGCTACTACATTCTGAAGCAGAATTTTGTATTGAAAATGGATAGTGAAAGAGATTCTACAGAAAAACAATCCTAAACAATTTCAGGTTATAGTAAATGAGCTTTATTTTTAAATGATGACACCAAATCTAATATTTTTTGCTGTATCACCTGAGTATCACCAGACTTGGGCCAGGAATCAGTCCCAAAATAGCATCCTCCTACTGTTCTCTTTTTAACTTTGCATTCTCGAGTTCATACTTTAGGAAGTATCTTGACTTCAGTATTAAAAATGAAGACTTTCTCAGAAAATAAGGCTTGCAACTGATCTACATTTTCAAACTTGCAATTTCCATTAGAAAGTGTACCTCCAAACCACAGCTCTCTTTGTAAATTTAATGTCAGCCAAAATATATTTTAGATTCAGAAGAGAAGGAAAAAAAATATTTAACTGAATAACCAGAATCTCAGGATAGATGAAATCCATATTTAAATTATGACCAGGAACTGAGTTTCCACATCTCAGATGAGGGTTGCTTACCAGTATCCTTAAAAGAGTATTATTTTTTTACATAGGGAAACAGTTACACAACATTATGTTGTTAAATTATCCCCCTTCAACACTTCTTTTATGTTTAGTCATGTAAAATTTGTTGAGTCTCGTTTTTATTAAAATGTGAAATTAAACTAAACTCTGAAACCTTGAAATTATTATGCGAATGGAAAGCTTGTTTTCCAGTTAATGTTATCAGGAATGAGGAAGGAATAAAAGTCCATGTTAATTAATGAGGAAAATTTTAGTGAAAGACTTTTTTCAGACATGCTTGTGAGTTTGGTATTTTTCTTCCATTTAAGAGTTTAATTGTGTAGTCTTTTTATCAACAAAATGATTGCTTCAAAGAGTATTTTTTATCATATTTCAATCCTATGACTGTGCTACAAGTCAAGTGACATGTCAGATACTGACTGTGTCTGAAAATTCTCCATTTGTAACTGATGCTTTTTGATGTGGGAAGAATTGAAATCTCAGACCCCTGAATCTGGGCAACCTATCCCAGAACAATATTCAAACTCCAGCCCTTCCAAAGTAAGCTGTTCTGCACAGCAGTCAATTATATGCTGCTGACAAGAAAAGCCATAGCACATAGTCAGTTTATAACAGATTTTAAAGGTCCTTTGCCTTACTATTGTAGTCACCATGGTAAAATATTTAGATATCCCATTTTAATTTATTGCCTAACATCCTCAGGAGCTGTAGTTTTCCTCTCACTTTCATTATGCTTTATAAGACAATAGAGTTAATAGATTAGACATCCTTAAAAGGTCTCAGTGATGATGGGAAAAAATAAAGTTAATATAAAACCATGATAATGGAAAAAATAACAAAACTTTAAGTACTTTTAACTATTCAGTGATCTGATACATGTTTCAAATTAGAATGTGTTAAAAAATGAGAAGACATTCAATAAAAATTTCAAACACATTAACTCTCCAGAAAATAAATCGCCACTTATACAGACAAAAAGCTGCATTGAAGAACTATTTTGCACATAATCACTATTTTTCAAATAAGAATTTGATCCTGAAATATTCTAAATGAACTACTGATTAAAGACATACACTCTGATTCAAAATATTTCAGAACTAATTAAAATACTGACGTGGTGTTTAGGATGACAATTTCAATTTCCTTTCTTACTCTTACGTTCCTACCAGTTGGCCACAGCAATATGTGCATTAAAATATATCAGGATTCCCAAAGGTACAATTTCCATTGTATAAAAAGCCAAGAAAAAGAAATGGCAGTATTTTGCAAGAGCCTATACTGTATTATGTTTATTGACAATGCAAATATTTCTATTTTATACCCACTTTTATTTAGTCATAGTGATTGAACTTTGATTATACTACTGCCCAATAAAATGGAGTACCATTTCCATCTTTCATTAATAAGTGCTGACATAAAACATTCAAAATATATGAAACATTTATATTAAAAATATTAAGAAAAAAACCAAACAACAAAAAACCAAACTGGAAACCCTCAACAAAAAATTTTGACTAGCCCTTATTCCAGTGCGTATTTTATAAGAATCATATATATTACACAGTTGTTAACAAATAATAAAAAAATTAAATGGCAAAAATAATACTATTTTTTCAAATTTCTGTGATTCTCAAAAATCTTGTCTGTATCTTGTTTTAACATGACTTTTTTTTTTTTTTTTTTTTCAGCTGTTGGATAGATAGAGCTTTAACACTTCATTGAAATCCTGACTTTCTTAGGGATGCACATGTATGATAAATAATGAGAAAACCCTAAGAAATAAATCAGGTATTAATATATTATTATATAAAATCAACAACTGTGAAAAAAAAGTTTTATTAAAAATTATAATTACACAGTAATATCCTTCTTGAAATCAAAGGTGTTTTATTAAGTTATAGTAGTGCGAAACATCTCTGAACATTAGCTACTTATATTGAAGAATTTGTAGCACTGAAGAAAGCATATAAAGTAATACAAAACAACAACAGAGAGGAAAGTTATGAAGTTATTTTAGAACTAAGCAATCCATTTTTTCATCTTGTCCCCTGGTTTTACCTCCACTTTTTACACAAGTATTTAATGATTATGATCAAAATGATAATAATAACAACAATGAAAAATGAGAACACACCAACCTTAAGAAGTAGGAACACTATGATATTACTTAAAACATTCCAAAATTTTCTTGTCATTGTTATTCCAAGTTCAGTTTGTGGAGTGGGAATTATTCCTGAGAGAAAATCTACTTGCAAACTTGGTAGTTGCTTTTCACTGCTCCTCAGCCATCAGAAAGTGTGTTTTAAACCTTAGGGTGCCCACTGCACAATGTGTATTTATAAATTCAGTTTTCTTCCAAGCAAAAGGAACCTGCAATTCAGGTGGGTAGAAATAGTGATTCAGTAAGCCTACTTTTGTGGAATGAATACATAAATCTTAATCTGAGTCATAATTCATAAATATTAATCTCTTTTCTTTGCACAGGAAGAATACTGAATATCAGTTTTTCTTAACTACTTAAAACCAGATGGGATATAAAGCTTCTGAAACTGTTGATTTAAAGAGATTTAAAATCCTCTGCTGTTTCTTATGAAGCTTTTCTTTCATGACCACAGTTATTATGAAATAACCTCTCAAAACTGAATTCAACACTTTGAAAAAAAAAGTAACTTCCTTTAGTGAATTATTAAAATATTTGTTTTATGAATTAACTGCAGGTCTAACAGTTCAATTATTTCATGGTTTCCTATGCTCCTATACATATATTGTAAATTTATCTTTAAAATAATGTTATGATTATCATGTAGTCTGTTTCTGCTATAAAAATAAAATTTGTTCATTTAAAAATAATATCTTATTTAATCTGTGCATCATCCATGATCTATAGCCTATATCTTTACCAGATATACACTCGAATACTGCGAACAAAAGACTTTTAAAAGCCTAAAAGCAAAATATCAAAACAGACCAACTTTCCCAGGTGTAACTGATTTTCTCATTTCTCGAGTAAAAAGGTAATCAGCTTTTAAAATTCCAATTACTCCTGACCAATTCCCACCCAGTTATTCCACAGAAATCTTAACTTAATAAAAATAAAATAAAAGAATCCCTCTCTCCTTCTTAGATTCAGAAGGGAAGCTGAAAAGTTGTTACTTTTTTTTTCTTCTCAGGACTGGGAAAACTGAATACAAAGAGAGGGAATTGTTTCATAATAAAGTTCTTCCTCTGTTTTGATCACTGCTGTGTTTATCTCTGATTCCAGAACACTGGGTTCAAAGATAATCCAGATGAAGACATCTTTGATTCATTTGTCCAGCCCATTATCTTGACTCCTTGGGAAATAGCAAGTTTGAAAATGTATCTAGGTATTTCACTCTGCAGGTTTTGATCATCAGAAGGTATAAGTACTGCAAAATGTTTTAATTTTGAGGTTTTAGGTAAAAGAGAGTTGAGATCATTAGAACAAATGGTGTTTATGTCAAGTCTTGTTGATGGATTCCTCTGAATGAATGTCAAATATTGTCCAGCTTACTTGGAATGAATAAAAAGTATACCAACTGCCTTTAACTGGCTTAATGACAGATACACTAATTAAAGGTCTATATTAATTCATGGGTTATTGCATGGTTGGGTGGGGGTTTTTGTTTTTTTTTTTTTTGGTTTTTTTTTTTGTTTGTTTTTTTTTTGGTTGGCTGGTTAATTTGTGGGGGTTTTTGGCTACATAAAGGTCTCATTAAAATTTCTTGCGAACTATAATGCACTCCTCACTTGCAAGTTTAAATAATCACTATTGAAAAAGAGGTTGCAGTTCTACAGAGCACTATACTCCATGAGTAGTCTTCAGATCACAGATAGGGATCTGTTAATAACAACTATAACTCCTTAGAGTTGTGAAGTATGCAGAGGTAAAAAAAAATGCTCAAAGACTAAATAGCAGACAGGATACTTTTCCAGCAGGATTAAAGCTGCTTGCTGTCATGGCTGTAATTCATCAAAACACAGCACAATGCAGCAGATACAAGGAGGACATCAGTCGACCAAGACTTCAGGCTAATTGTTTCCCTTAATCAAAGCTAATAATATAATCCTACAACAAAGAGACTTGTTCATATACAAGAAGGAGTACTTTGGCTCTATATTCTCATCATCACCATGGCTAGGCTTCGCGAATGTAGATTTTGGGAAGGACTCTACCCACGTGGGTGTATCCTTCGAGCCTGTGCAATCGATTTTTTTTCACGTGAGGCACAGCATGCACGAAACTGGCCCCACCCTTTAACTCCTAAGGTTCATCTGCCACAGCTGAGCAAGCTTGGACAGTGACAGTGAAGTTCTCAGGACTAGAACCTACAGCACCTGGTATTCTCAGGAGGTCTCCCATCCAAGTACTAACTGGGCCTGACCCTGCTTAGCTGCTGAGATCTGACGAGATTGGGCATTAGGGTGGGATGGCCATAGTCACTCTGTATTCTACATTTACAAGATACCTTTTAAAATAGTCCTCACATTACTCATATCCACACTTGGATTAGTAAAGAGGCTGGTAATCCAACAGAACTCAATTTTATAAAACTTATTTTAGTCACCTCAGCAAAGAAATGAGTGGAAAGAAGAAAAAGGAAAGAAAACTTGCTTTGGTTTATGAAGTCTAGTCTTTAGGTCAGTAATGTAAAAGTAAGCAATGGCTTAAATATTACAGTGCCAAGGGCTTTGACCAACAAAGTTCATGTGCTCAACTTCAGCAGTGAAAAACACAGTGTTTAGAATGGGAGGAATCTTTATTCCTGCAATGGAGTTCAAAATTGCCAGTTTATGGAGTACTTAATCAAGACAATAGGAAATTCCAAATAGTGGGCTATATCTGATGATCCTTGTTGCATGAATGTAAACAGTTGCTTCAGAGTGCAGCAAAGCACCTCTCTGAAGAATTCAGAATTCAGTCTGAAGCCTTTTCCTATGCCATGATATCTTTTGTAGGACTACTTACTGGTAGAGCAATTATCCAGGAGAACTGCGTTTTAGGCCATCATCAGACTGTGGAGGTTTAAAATGTACAGGTTTTGCACTTCAGTGTCATGTCTTAGCCATCATAACTGTTGCACAAGCAGTGCTCCTGCATTTTACTTTAGAGAGTCACTGGATAGCAAGGATAGAAACAGGTAAGGAAAAATGAACTGCCTGCTTTCCTCTCAGTTGAATATTCTAAGCCATCTTTTGCAAACTGGGCTACTGCTTCCTAGAAAAACTTCTACATCACATTTATATATCCTCTCCACTTTACACAAAGATGAGTGCTACAATATTTCGACTCTGATTTGAGCACACCTATTTGTTTTGCTAATGTTTTGTACCCCAAACTTACTATTGTTATGTCAGAAGAAACACTTAGCTACACAGAGGTACTGATTAGGAATATTTGGCCAGAAACAGAATCTCAAGTACTTCAATATGTTTGGCAGGATTTTCCTGTTTTGCTCTTTTCAGTCTGAGGTTCCCAATTTCCCTTCAAAGGTACTTTATTCTCCTTCAAACCATTAGGAAAATGAGGTCTTGTAAACTTTATCTGCTTTTGGGGGAATTTTGGTTGTTTTGTTTTGTTTTGTTTTGTGTGGGTTTTTGTTGTTGTTGTTGTTTTTTGTTGGTTTTTGGGTTTGGTGTTTTTTGTTTTTTTTTTTTTTTTTTTTTTTTTAAATCCTGCAGCTGTATGTATAAAAAATGGCTTTGCAAGGCTATAATTGTCCCCTTTTTTTGACATTTGAATTTGTACATATGTGAATCCTCTTATTTGTCCCATGCCTTCACAGGGCTTAGAGATAACATGATTTCTTGCATTGCCCTTAAAATGCTCATTAAACTAGAGCTTTGCATTCAGAAAAATATAATCTCCTCTAATCAGTATACTGCCATTGCATAAGCAGTAGGTCACTTGTGGCCTCCTTCCAATTCTTTGCAAGTAGCTCACAACAGTCTCCTGAGCACTGACATGGTTCTGCTGATAAAAACCTGGGAGACCAAATATATAGGTGTCAGGCTGAAAGGCAACAGTGAGACTAAATGATGGTCTTCTCATATCTAAACACAGCATAACACTACTAGCTGTGCTTTTCCCCATCTGTTTTACAAGAAAGAATTAAAAAGGAAAGTATTCCTTGGAACTCCAAGTGCTTGGAATGCACCCACTTAACACAGATGGCAGAAGGCCTGACTGTCAATGGGCAGAACTTCCTTTGCCAAGCAAATTAGAATTGAGTTATAATTGTATTGGTCTTATTTTGCCTTTTTTTTTCTTTTTTTTTTTTTTCCCTCATACTCTGCCCATAAAAAGATAGGTAATTTACTTTAGCGCATATGATTTATGAAGTGCAGACTTTTCCTGATGCATGATATAAATGAAAGACAGTCTTGAGGGAGATGAGCTTCTCTTTCACCTTAAAAATTCTCAAGGTAAAAATGCCTAATAATTGGCAACAAATTCTTACAGGAATTTTACTTGTGTCACTAATTTCCCAAGAATTTACTCATAATCTAGGTGAACACAGAATTCTACACCTGGAAATGGCCTCACAAATCACAAAATTCAGTTTTTACTACTACAAAAACACCAAAGAAGTCATATAATGCCTTCATAAATTCCTACACCAATCAACCAAGCTGGATTGCTCCAACATTTTTTGGGTATGATATCTCTGAAGTAGCTCTGCTCACTTAGCTGCTAAGTTGTTAATATCCTTGAAACATTAATTTAGTAGCACATAAAATCTCAGAGGCTTGTCGCAGTCTTGGTCTCTGGGGTAGGGACCAGACCAGCGACGAGGGTTCGTGGACTGCCCGCTGAGCCGGGTGGAGTGCAGCTGTCAAGGCTTCAGGTTGGGTTCACCCTCCCCGTGCCCCTCAAGGAAGAGACTGAGTCGATGCGAACACCTGGGATCCACAGAGCTGATCTGCTTT
>JAWWEV010000001.1:60186019-60199805 GCA_035583235.1 Hafferia zeledoni | reverse complement strand
TTAGCTGGTTGGGGGGGAAGAACCCTTTTTCACTCTGTCTCGGACAGTTGGCGTTTTGCCAGCTCAACCCAAGACAGATAAAGCCTAGAATATGTTAATACATGGGTTGCAGCAATGTCTAGGTGAAATTGAATACAGCCACCATGAACACAGGTACAATTCTACAGGAGCATTATTTGATGGTCTGTTTTGCTCACAGGAGCAAATAACCTGTGCTACTTCTGCAGCATGTTTACAGGACATGAGAGGTTAGCTAATTCATAATATTTTTAAAATTTTTGCTTAAAAGATTTTTGGCTGCAGAACTCACTTGCCAATACTAAAGGTTCTCTGTCTCCGTTCTGTCAGAAATAACAGGAAAGGCACAGTTGACTGAGATGAAACAAAAAAAAATTTACTATCTGTAATAAAAAAAAAAAAAAAAAAAAAGAAGAAAAGAAGAAAACATTTTTGCATTTTTGAAAGTTCTTTGCGTAATACTAAGCCATAAAATGTTTCTGGAACATGGGTTTGTGGTACAGTTTGTATACTCTTACTTTTGGCCTCTCTCATCTTCACCAACCCAAAAATTTAGCTGCTAATCTACACTGCTATTGTCATTGTCATTATGCCAAGTCCTCCTGTATTTAACCAGAATAAAGAACACTCTATTAGGCAAGCAATAACATACACTTGTGGTTATTGCATAAAATTCCATATAACACTATGAGCTTGCTGAGATTTCTACAATATCATCTGATGAAAACATATATATAGAATTAGTAAAATTACTTTTCAAAAAGATGTTACACTTTCTTAGAGTACCAGCCAGTTTTAGAAAGCATTAATAGAAACATTCCTTGATATATTATTAATAATTGTTCAAGACTAATTTAGAGATGCAAACAGCAATACAAAGGCCACTGACAGCAAGCAGTTATTTGCACAATAAAGTGAGTGTGTGTACTTCTTGATTAGTCTTAAAATTATTGATTCATTAACTTTAAATGTATCATTAACCTGATCATATTGTTAAAGTCAAATGTAAAAATAGATAAGGGTTTTTCTGGTTTATATTAGTTGATGCATAGGTACATGTATGTTCACATTTAGCACTCTTGAAAATGAAATGTGATTACACATTCTGAAGAAAACAAAAGTTTTTAGAGGGTGAACAATGATACCAAAGCCTAGGGACAGGATAACAGAAACAAATTTGTTTCCTCTTTACTAAAAGTTAAATACCAATATGATGCTTAATAAATCCTGTGAGAAGGACTCTGACATCTTGTGATTTATATAATTTCATTTTATGTGAATTAAAGGTAAAACTACTGAGTTAAAATGTTGGAGAAAATTTTATGCATATTAATAGATATTTAAATGGTATTTTTCTACCCTTCCTCCATAACTCTCAAATACCACCAGATAATTACTTTTGTTGAGGAGACACAAAGATGATAGTTGGAAAGAGCTTGCTGTAGGGATTATTTGAATTGCTCTGTCATGGAGTAGACCAGATGGAAGAACTAAAGGAAATCCGAAGTGAGTTGATTATTTTCACTAGTTTGTTCCCAAGGACTTGAAGAAAAGAAAGGTCAGTTACTATTTGAAAAAAGTTTTTGCCCTTCCTCGTGTAAGTAGCACTGTGACATATTTTGCAAAGAACCTTCACGTGAATGAAATAGAACTGACTTTACTAAGGCCAGACTGAATTAGAACTCATAGACCCAGGAAACTTCTCCTCTCAGACAGTCTGCTTGCTGCTTTTGCCATTTCCAGGTCAAGATAGTACTTGAGGATGCATGAGTGTCCCAAAGATAAGCACAACAGACTCAACTGGCCACATGTCAACACACAGCATGGCCCTTTCCAACACCCACATAAACACCAGCAATGCACATATACACCTGAACACAGACAGTTCAGGCTTCTTCTCCTTCTCTGTCATACCTGGTTTGAAGCTAGTCAGTGAAACATGTACGTGCTCCCACTTTCTTGATTCAAAAAAACACCTCAAATACTATCATGGGCTTTAAATGTGACATCCATGCCTCCTGGATCCTGAGGCACTTACCAGTCATCATGTCAGACCTTGGGTTCTGGACAAATGTGAGTGACCTCCTACATATTGGCTTGTCCAACTTGAATTTCACTAGCACATCATCCTCCAACACAGAACACATGGAGAGAAAATAGCAAGATCACACAGAAAATAGTAAGAAGCAGGATTTGAAAATAAGATCAGACATCAGATGCAGAGTTTGGAGAGAGGAATGTCAATAACTTCTTATTCTCAATCTTTCCATGCTTGTAGGTAGCACACCTTGATCCCTCTCTTTCTCTAACCTTAGCCCTTTTCCTAAACATTCTGGAATAATCTGTGCATGATCCCATATCACTTTAAAACATTCCATAAGTTTTACACAGTCCCATAAATTATGCCATTTCATGGTTTAATCCCAGCCAGCAACTAAGCACCACATCACTGCTCACTCACTCCCCCACCAGTAGGAGGAGACAGAAAAAACCTGTGGGTTGAGATAAAGGCAATTTGATAGGTATAGCAAAAAACACCCACACAAGCACAGTAAAACAATGAAATCATTCACCATTCCCATGTCAGGCAGGTGTTCAGTCATCCCCAGGAATGCAGGGCTCTATCATGCATAATGGTGACTTGGCAAGACAAATGCCTTAAGTCCAAGCCTTCCCCCATTCTTTCTTCCTCCCCCAGCTTTATATGTTGAACATGACATGACATCATCATATGGCACAGAATATCCCCTTGGTCAGTTGGAATCTAATGTTCCAGCTCTGTCCCCTCCCAGCTTTTTGTGCACCCCCAGCTCAAGTGAGGGTGGGGTGGCATGGGGTGGAAGGCAGAAAGGACTTGATGCTGTGCAAGACCTGCTAAGCGATAACAAAAACATCACCATATTATCAACCCTGTTTCCAGTGCAAATCCAAAGCCCAGCCCCATACTAGCTACTGTGAAAAAAAAATAACACTACCCCAGCCAAAACCAGAACACTCCATGATAGGTTTGTTCTTTCTTATGATACCCGTGATAATTCTGTTATCAAACCTAATGTCTATTATTAAACAAACTCTTGCTTGTGTTACTTCCATTTATGAAAATATTTAAAGTAAATATACCATCACCATTGAAGCTGTATATAACGAGGCCAGAACCTGTTAGGAAGAAATATATGGCAGAAATAAACAAGAATGGACTTTCTTGATCTTTCAGAAACTTGCACAAGAAAAATGCATGTACAAAATGCACTGCAAGGAATTTTGGGATCAGCATGAAAATCTTTTGTCAGAATTTAATTGTTTTGCTTTATTTTTTTTTTAATATTCAAAAGCAACTTGTCTAGAGCTGTTATAATACCTGTTATAATATTTTGTCCAGCATAATAGAATGCGTAATGTCTATCTGTTATCTCATATTGGTACTCTTTTCCCTTCAGCTTACAAACTGTGGATCTGTATGCCATCAACACTGGGGTAAGTTTCATGCAAGACTCTGAGTTTTCCTTTGTGCTTATTAAAGCTAATATATTTTTAATTATTTTCTGTATCTTCTCTGAGACACTGAATCACTATATCATAGTCCAAACATGCCTTTCATGTCTTCATTGTTTCACACCTCTTTTGGGAAGTCACATTGAGGAAGCATATAAAGATTAAGAAATGGACTGTGAAGGTAAAAAAGAATTAATCACAACACTAGTAAATTAATCAACAACTAGTCAAAAACCTGAATAGGTTTGAAGGAAGAAAGTGATATATACAACATCTGTGGATCTTTCTACTCCTATGCTGTATATAAACTACCTGGCAATAATCAATCACTATGTACTTAATGTGAAAACTAGAATAAAACGCAGATGAGTTACAACATATAAAGTTATGTTTCTAGCTTTACACTCCGAGTATAATCTCCTTGAAAAGGTAAGATTTATCCCACATTAGTTATTCAAAATAGCCAGGGAAAACTCTAGAGTTAGGTTGATGAATACACAACTTCCAATTATAGATGATAAAATTGTGAAATTAGCTTTCATTATTGAGCTCCAGTATTGAATCTTCTGAAATTTCAAGTACACATAGTCCAGAACAGAAGGCAAATTCACATCAATTAATTGTTTCATGAAAACCTGATAAAGAAGCACTGTCCTTGAACCACTTTAATGAACCTAAATAAAAAACATGCATGTACCTGTGTTTATAATTCCATGTTAGAGGATGTTACTGGCTGCCATCAGTCACAAATCTGGTTACAGTTGATATGTGAAACTACCTTCACAGGGTTTAAATGAAAGAACAGTCTAATGTTTCTCTTGTGTAGGCAGAACTCAAACAATAGAAGGATAAAAAAGTAAGTTAAAGATAACATCATTGCAACATCTAGCAGCTGAGCATCTCGTCTAGCCAGTTGCTCCTCTTTTTCTATAAATAAGAATATAAAATGGGCTGCTCACCCCAGCTATCTCAGATAAGATAGCTAAAAAGAGCTTCATTCTGGAAGTATATGTTTATTGTGTCAAAGTTGGGATTCCCAGACGCAGGTGGGATTCAGCTGCTCTAACTTAGATAAATGTGCAGAAGCTGTCTAAGTTTAAGACACTTTTATGAATAGTTAGGTCAGTTAAGTCACTGTGACAAAGGAGACTTCAGCAGGGCTAACAATAATATAAGTAATTATCTTTTTAATGAAAAGAAACCAACGATGACATACTACTACTACTTTTGCACCAGTCACTAGGACAACCCAGGAACTGTTAGCTTTTGTTTATTGTATCAGTCAACACATGTAATTTTTTTTCTTTTTTTTTTTTTTTTTTAATCTGGCTTTCCTTTCTAGTACTCCTGCTTTCTTCTGCTGTCTTTCCACTTCCCACTGAGAAAGAGTCTATCAGAAGTAGATATGTTGTAGCAGAAGCTATCTAGTCACTTTGCAGTATATTCTACCTCCTCCCCTTTTCTTCAGTCCTGTAGTGCAAGGCTCATGGTTTAAATTTAGATGGTATCAGAAAATGTTTGTCCAGATCCCACTTTTAGATTACCTGCTGCAGCAACACCTATTACAGAGAGGAGTTTACTTTAAAAAATGTTTATGTATATACTGTATGTATGTCTCTGTGTGTACATGTTTTATTATCATATATGTGTGCATATATCTATATATCTATATATATGAGCTAAAAAATCTTTTTTTTTTTTTTTAACCTTACAGTAAAGCACAAGTAGTGTGGTGCATTAAGTGATCAGGGCACTAAAGCAGGACACTAAATTCCTGACTTCAGAGACTTCTGTCAAACTCCTGACTGCAAGATTAAGTTGTTTACACTGTTTCTCCCCTCATAGTGCTGTTTATTCAGTTTATTCATAACATAACTCTTTGGGTGCCAAGGACTGAATCTTACTCTTACTCTAATTTAAGTTCAGAAGTCCAAGTGCCTACACCTGTGCCTGAGTTAGTCACTTTGATAGGGAGAAACAGGCAGCTCAGAGGTAGATGTTCCCTTAGCAAACAGCTACACCTGGTCATATCTTGAGCTTTAATTATTAATCAAATTAGACAAACATCAGTTAACTGTCATGCTAGCAAGCTTCTCTTCACAAATGGAAATAAACACAGAGTGCTGTAATGCACATGCAATGCACATTGCTGTTCAGCTGTTGGAAAAAAATATGCACCAGAGCTGAGAAGTAACAGCAGAAGGTCAGCAAACTGTGGCAAAGTGGGTAACAATAAACAGGTTTATAATTTATTACATAAAACTTGATTTCCTGGGATTTCAGAGAGGGTTTGTTAATGATGTGTGATTAATATCCTGGACATTAATAACCAAATATCAGAGACACAAGAAAGTGGGGAAAAATACAGCAGTAACTTTGTTCCAGGTATTCTATTCATCTAATTGTTCATATTCCAGAAATTTCAACAAAATACTGTTCTTTTAGTCACACTGTACAGCAGCCAGTCCCATGTGTCATTAGACATATTTCTATACTGGACAGCAAAATGATCTATGAATCAGTACCAATTTACAGTGTGAGATATTTGTCTTGTTTTTCCCCATACCAGATAAGTTGGAATGCCCCTACAAAATCTTATACAATGGCCTCCTGGTTACATACTAATTTCTAACTTTCTTTTTCTATACAGATTTTTTAAGAATTAGATTCTGATAGAAGTAATAGAGCTTCTCTATCACTGTCAACCTTTACTCTTTATTCTGGGTAAATTAATGTTTTCTTGGAGTTTCCTGTGTGTTTGCCTATGTCTTCTTTTTAAGAGGGCAATTATTCCAAGTAAAAATGAAGTATCAGAACTTGTGACCTCCCTGTCACTGGCCCTTGCTGATAAATTTCTTGAAGAATTCTGTCAAACAGGTCTGGACTGAGGTAAACTTTGTGGAAGGAAATCTATCACACAGCAAATTGTGCTTAGAGCTTACCTATAACAAGAAATGAAAAATAAATTGTTTTAGTATGAAGAATATTTTTTTTTACCTAGAGAATGCCTTTGGGCATAATGGACTGCATTCATGAATCTTCTGTTATTTTACTTGATATTTTATGTATTTGCTTTCATTTTATATCAAAATACAGTCCTAATTTTTGAAACATTTGCTTTTGGTTTTAGTAAAAAAATAACATTTAGAAGCGGAGTGTATTTCATACCTTCTAGGTTAAGTCCTAGAACTCGGATTGTGTGTTTGTCCACAGCAGAAAGCACCTACCAAGGATCACCATGCTGTACAGGCAAAGCATCCCTCCGTAGCTCAGGATAATACACACAGGGCTCAGCATTACAGGATTCAGTGACTGAAACAGTAATAGAACAGGATTATTACTTACAAAGAGTAGAAGTAATGGATAAGTACAGAAAACACTGGAATTGAGCTACTTTGTGTAGTCCAAAATGTATCACAGAGCAGAATAAAGAGAACACCGTGGTCAATTTTGCACTTAAAAATCCCATCGAATAAATTAAATAGTAGCTGTGGGAAAGCAGAATAGAATGGTAAATTTCCCCTGTTTAATCATACAACTAACACGGGTTCATACTGGCACTGAAGACAGAAAACTAAGGTCAAAATGTAAAATACCTTTTCCATACAGCAATTAAGAAAACCAACAATTCTTAAGTGTTAGGAAACTGAAATACCAACCACTTCAGATCAGAATTTTGTCAAAGAAAAAACAAATAGTGAAACATTCTACAGTTATTCAGAACAATAATTTTGATCATTTATCTTCAAACACCTTTTTCAATTTATTACCAGCTAATTAGTTATTCAATACAATATTTACCAAGGCCTACAGTGATAGAACAATAGGGAATGGCTTTAAATTAAAAGAGAATAAGTTTAGATTAGATGTTAGGAGAAAGTTCTATAATAAGTGGGTGGTGAGGCACTGGAACATGTTTCCCAGAGAAACTGTGTGTGGCCAATACCTGGAAGTATTCAAGGCCAGGTTGGAAGGTACTTTTAGCAACCTGGTCTAGTGGGAGATGTCCCTGCCCATGACAGACAGGTTGAACTGAGATGATCTTTCATGTCCCTTCCACCAAAATCATTCTATGATTTTACATACCTGATTGCAGTAGAATTTTATATAAAACCTAGTGCATTTCATTAGTGAACATATATGGGCATGCCTATGTGTTTATACACTGAAAGAATCCCTCAAAACATATGACAAGATTTTCAGCTAAGCAGCATCTCATACCTTTAAGAGTCTTATTATTTAACACTAGTGAAAGCTTACTTCTTACAGTTTTAAAGATGCTGTCAAAATTATAATTTTCTTTTTAAATTGATCTGAGTGACTACTAGAGATAGCATATATTTGTATGTGATTTCTTTCAAATTTAAAAATACTTCAACTATCTGATTGACCAGTATGACAAAACTATTAACAATATTTAACACTGAAATGCATAAATATTCCTTGAAACCAAATTTAAATCTGCATTTGATAACTGATCCAAAGTGCACAACCTAAAAAAAAAAAAACAGAAATATTCTACTATTAAATAAAAATTATATGGTGTGATTCTAATGCAGAATATTTCCAAGTTAAGATAATAATGTTTAATAAATTTTCTATAAGCTGATCTTGTTAGAAAATGTGTTTTGAAGATCATCGATGTAGAAGATTAGCTTGGGTACATTGTTGATAATGAATTGTTTGCTCACCTTTAATGAATGCGGCAGGAGCAACTTGGGGGTAATGAGATCCATCCCCAACAGGACTTCATAAAACTCAACAAAATCTTCCTGAGCTCTTGTGCTAATTGCTGATGGTGTGTATCAAGCCTGTCACTACAACATGTAGTAACAATGAGTTTGCATTCCAACAGCATGTATACTGTGCCTGCACACTAGTCCTCAGTAGGGATTTCCCCGGCTGCCAGCCAGAATTGGGCATCATGAATTCCTGATAAACAAACCCAGAGGAGCTGGAACCTTGAGCAGTGTCAGTGTGAAATGTGTGTGTGTGTGCATGCATGTCTCAGAATACAAATCTTAGAACACAAGGTTGCTATTCAGTCACTATACCCAACCTGCTGAGCAAATAAGGTTTTGATTACATGTCACTAAATGGTGCAGTTATGTTCTTGCCATAACCCCAATGAAATTTACTTGTGTCAAGCAATGTACAAGACTAATGGCACTTTTTTTCTGTCTACCAACATCTAGCACCTAAATATTCTTCTCGTTAGTGTTATATTAATAATTAATAACCAACAAATTTCTTGCTCTGATTAAAATTGTTCTACTAGACCTCCTCTGTGATATGTTCATACACATCCACATGTACACATGCACACAGAGAAAAATCTATAGCAAAATTTTCTGTTGAAATTCCCTCTAGCTAAAAAACATTAGAATTGCCAAAGGTAATAGGATTCAATATATCACTGGCTCTGTTAATTCCTTTATGCTTAATAACATGAAATTGAAGACATATCTCTTCTACCCCTTTCTCTCACCTCCTTAGTGCCTTTGCTTAGTGCCTCTGGTGATATGTTTAAAACTTTCACTTTTATTATTGTTTTACACATAAAGCATGTGTAAAACACATGTAATGCAAAAACTGAAGAATGGTTTGTCTCTACTAAAAATTTTATAAAAAGTTATAAATATGAGGAGCATTCACCTAACTTTCCTTGCATTGTTACTACTGTAAGTACCAAATGGCATCCTAATATTAATGATCCAGATAAATTTCTGGTTTTCATGAGATTGGTTTCTTTTGAGGAATTTATTTATCTGAGTATACAAAAGTATTTGTATTCTAATAGATTGATTCTGGGTTTTATGAAACTTGATCAAGTATTTGTAGCAAATTACAGTCTCTTTTTTTTTTTTCCCCTAGTATCATTTAATTTTACTTAAAATTCTGCAATGAAATTTTGAACACTACTTAGCCTTTACCTTAGCTTTGAATATTTACGACCATCTCCTTGTTAACCATTACAGGTCAATTATGAATTATCAGTGTGCCTGATATGCTGAAGAGAGTGGCTGTCATCATAAAATACATGGCTACTGCAATAACATTTAAAAAAACGAGTATGTCATTGGATCAAAGGTCCATCTGTGTATGACAGATGTCACTATCCTGATTTTTGGAATAGACCAGGAATATATTTGTAGGTAAGATCATAATTGCAGGGGAAACAGCCATATATCTGAAGTGATGTGAATAAACAGCTTGCTTTTGTTTTGTAATTTTTCTAATTCCTTCACAGATACACACACACACAACCCCCAAAAAACCAACCATGACAACAACAAAAAAAAACCAACAGACAAAAACCCCCCAACCCAACCCCCAAAAAAGCCCACCCTGAAGAGACTGAGGTTAGAAAAGTCCTATTTTTTTCTTTCTGAATATGTATTTACACAGTCACATCATAATCACACATATGTGGAGATTGTACTATTTTCTGAAAGTTTTGTATAAAAACTGCCTCTAGCTAAGCCTCAGGTCTTAATTTTTTTAAAGAAGATATTTCTTTAATGCAAAGAGACCCATTTTGCAAGACTAGAAAATATTTTCACTTTTTTTCAGAAAGGAATAATAAAATGCTATGTTTTCAGATAGGTGGAGAAATCCTTTATTTTTGTCTGCTCTTAACTAAGTCTTCAAAGAAATTCCATATGAGTGTAAAGTGTTTGGGAGTAGCTTAATATCCTATGAAAAATATTAAAAAAATATTAAAAATGAAATCTTGTTGAAACTATCTTCTTTCTTCATGTTGTACAACATGTAGAATGCATGTATACAGCTTGACATTGAAATGCCACAGCACTCCCTCATTTAATGAAGTCGGCAACAGAGAAAATATTATGCCAGCTCTTTAAAGCCACAAGTGCTTCCCCCTCCACTTACACATGCAGTTCAAGTTGCAGTCATATAATTGGGTCTCAGAAATTGCCTCTCTTTCTTGAATCCCCATGCCCAAGTTAAGAACTGCTATTAAAGGTCTCACTTTCATTCCCCAATTGCTTTTCTCTCTCAAAGCTTCTCTGTGGAACCCTAGCAATTTGCTCCCTTTTATCTGTTGATTTTCAAGTGTGTTAAGTCAAAGTTAGCAAGTAAAGAGCTAACCTCTTTCTCAGTTTTTTCTTATGCATGAGTTTTGGGTATCTTATGATATTTTTAAAATACAAATCAGAATATTATATTTAGCACAATATTGTATACTCATCAATTATACACACATACAATTCTCTTTTTTTCATAGTATGTCCATACAATAGGATTCTCTCACTTGGTATATTTATTACTCACAGCACTGAAAAAAACAGACAAGATGATACTTGGTGTCATAGACTAATTGAATTCTTTGAGTTCATCTCTGCTCTTTTTATCAGGGTAAACATTACTCACAACTGAGTAACAGAACAGATATATAGACAGAATAACATCTTGCCTTATAAGGACTGAGCCTACAGTACTTTTGAACAAAATCTTTTTCATCTATAATTGTTGGCATCAATAGCTGTACTCATTGCACATGTCTACTTGTGTGTATTTGTATGTGGTCTGTGGTGAAAACCTTTACTATTTTCCAACATCAGTTCATATTTTATATATTAATGTGGTAGATTTTATTTTTTTTTCAAAAGTAAGCAAATTTTTATATCACTCAACCTAAATAAGTAGACTTTAGGGAAGCTGGGATTCAGTATTCTGAAAATCAGGTAGTAGAGAAAAGTAAAAAAGCATCTAAAAGCAATAATGCATTTCACATCTAAAAATAGTAATCTGAAAGGCAGGTATAGCTTTCTGAGCTGCCTCTATAGTCAGGGGAGAACAATGAATGCCCCTACGTCTGAGTTGTTTCTTCAGCTGCCTGCTCTGTCTCAGTTATCTCAATGATGTCACAGTTTTGTGAACACATAGAATCATACAGGGGGTTGGAATGGGCTTTAAAGATCATCTAGTCCCAACCCTCAGACTGTGGGCAGGGACACTTCCCACTAGACTAAGTTGCTCAAGGTCTTATCCAAGCTGGTTTTGAACACTGCCAGGGTTGGGACATCCAAAACTTCCCTGGGCAACCTGTTCCAGTGTCTCAGTACCCTCACAGTAAAACATTTCTTCCTAATATCTAACCTAAATTTACCTTCTTTCAATTTATACCCATTACTTCTTGTCCTATCACCACAGTTCCTGAAGAGGACTCCCTCATCAGCTTCCCTGTAGGCTCCGTTCACATACTGAAAAGTTGCAATGAGTTCCCCATGTAAGCTCTTCTCCAGGTTTAACAAGCCCCAACTTTCCCAGCTTGCCTTTTTAGCAGAGGTTCTCCAGTCCTTCTATCAACTCTGTGGCCCTCCTCTGGACTTGATCCAACAGTTCCATGTCCTTATGTTGGGAACACCAGAACCATACGTAGTACTCCAGGTGAGGTCTCACTAGAGCAGAGTAAGAGGGGGAGAATCACGTCCTTCGACCTGCTGGCCACACTCCTTTGGTTTTCTGGGCTGTGACCTCACCCTGTGGGTTCATGCTGAGTTTTTCATCAGCTTTCACCCATGGGCACACCTCTACTTCCTAAAGCTTGTTTCCTGGGCTGCATATGGAAGTGAATTTCCTTTTGCCCTGGTTTGTAATTTCTGAGATCTGTCTTGTTCCATCATCATGAACCTTTGCTTTTCAGCACTGTTGACCTCTACTGCACTTTACCACAAGATTTTTTGTTCCTAGTTTAAAGCTCTCCTCATCAGTTTCACCAGCCTTCTGCAAAGATTATCTTGGCTCAACTTTGTATGGAGTATCTCCTCTCCCTCTTCCAATTCTCCATCCTCAAAGTGGGTCCCATGGTTGTAAAAGCCAAATTCCTGTCAACATCACCAGCTGTACAACCAGATTGTCGACCTGCAGGTGTTCAAATTAATATAATTGTATGACTTTGGTGTGACAGGACTCAAAATCAGTCAGGGTTTTGAGGATAGAACCATTTAGTTTTTCTTCAGTCTAAAGAAAGAATGTAAGCTGTAATTTTCTTTTCAGTAGAATAAAATCTAGAATATATAACTCTGAGTAAAGGGAACCTAAAGTTTTCTTGAAGTAGTAAAATAAACCTTGCCACGGAGATCTCCTGGGTATTGGAATTTCATTGTGTGTGCTATTAAATTGTCAGAGAGGTCTCTAATATGCTTTTGGACTACGTGAACAAGCAGATGCTCTGCCAGGGCCCGAGCAAATTTTGGATTTAGCACAAGTCGGACACGTTTCTCAACAGGGAACATGCATTCAGACACCGTGTTTTGCAAGCTGAGGAGTATAATAGTACATTCATGGGCCATTCCATGCCTAAGAAGAGTTTAGGAAGCTGCCTTTTTTTTTTTCTTTTTTTTTTTTTTTTTTTTCCCCCCCGCCGTTTAAATGTACTAAATGTGATTATGAAAAGGAGAATAAAATGGGGGGGCAGGGTGGGTGGGAAGAATTATTAAAAACTACTATTATTCTACCAGCTGTGCCCTTGCAGACAGGTTCTGGCCCTCAGCACAGCCTCTGAAATTCTGTTTTTTGAATGAGAAAATATATCCACTTCTTTAGTTTTTGTGAAATTACCTCCATCCTCCAGCTGACCACCTCTTCAGTTTCACAGCCACATACAAAATGTAAACTTCCAGATCTTTCTACATGTTTTTCAAGACTTTCTGCTTGAACGTGTTCATCTATTCTCACCAGAAACTCCTTGGGCTTTCTTGTTTGGTTTTGTGTTGCTGTTTGATATTTTGTGATTTTTTTTGTGGTTTTGGTTTTGGATATTTTCTGGAAGGTTCCATGTGTCCCAATGACTTCTTAAAGGGTGATAATCCAAGAACATACAAACATATAATACCTTTCCTTAAATAGGGCATTATGCCCTAGCTAATTAGCTGAATTCTCAGCAGGGCTAATTAGCTGGGGTGGAGTTCCATGTTGAGAGATATGTTGTCTTTGGATCAACAAGTGCTTTACACAGTACCATCCTCAGCAGAGTTAAACCCTCCAGGCTGTGATCAGAAATATGAGTGTCTTGGGTTGAGCTGGCAAAATGCTAACTGCCCAAGTACAGAGAAAAAGGGTTCATCCCCCCTCGAGCCAGCCAAGGGAAAAAGAAGAGGGAGAGGAAAAAACCTCCAAACTAGGTTTATGCTGAAACTAACTATATGTATTTATACAGAAAAGAGAAAATGAAGAGAAAACTACAATATAACACACACTTACACAAGTTATGTATAACAAGAAATAACCTCCCACTCCCCAGTTAATA
>JAWWEV010000001.1:60160291-60184408 GCA_035583235.1 Hafferia zeledoni | reverse complement strand
CTCTCCTCTCCTCTCCTCTCCTCTCCTCTCCTCTCCTCTCCTCTCCTCTCCTCTCCTCTCCTCTCCCTTCCCCTCCTTGTTCTTCTCCTTCTCTTCTTCTCCCCTCCCCTCCTCATCCCAGTATTGGCAGTGTCCAGTCTTTACATTGAAAGATCATGACTGAAAGACCATGAGCCAGCTTAAACAGCTAATTTGTAAGAAAAATAACCAACCCCCCCAAACTACCATCCAATCAAACAAACAAAATGAGTAACTTTCTTTTGGATTGATGAACAGTGGGTCTGACAAGCATCCAGACTGCAAAAAGGAAAGGTGGACGACAACACAACACAAGTTTAGGTGCTTGCCTTTAGATCAGTGTAACCTTTGGCTTTTACTTTTGGCAGGTAGCTGACCTTTGGGGAACTAATTAAGCCTGATGGGGATTCTTACTCAAATTAGCAAGATGATCATTTTTTACTGAAAACATCTGCTAAACAGCTTCACAGCCTCCTCACTTCCTTCCATCAGGTCTACAAAGACAAGTAAGCTCTTCCACATTCACCAGAAGAAGCCTAGAGAATGTCAGGTATTGTAACAGAAAACTTCTGACACATAATTTTCTTGCAGCATAGACAGTGAACACTTAAATAGCTTGAATGTTTCTGCCTAAAATAGTTAAAATAGCTTTATGGCTGATACCCATATTGCTTCAGCTAATTCTGCAATGAAGACACAGCGGTACTTCATTTATTTTAAATAATTTTAAATCCAGTAACAACATTAATATAGTAATAAGTATAAATAAAACAAATTATCTTCGTTATCCAGTTGCTTAAACTTGTTCTCTTTCAACTTTGATGAACTATTTAACCCTCCCACTCCTCCGAAAGTCATCAAAGGAAAGTAAACAGGAGTGAGAAACATGTGCTTTATCTTTTTCCTTTTACTACTTTGTGGGATGGATTTACCACACAGAGGAAAATTACAGTATCCTACATAGTGGTAGCACAATAAATGAATAATCTTGGTTTATACAATCCCTCTCAAAAGCTTACTGTTACATCTCGGGAGTTTTTCCAAATAGTACGTAAGGTAAAAATGTATTTTAAAAGCAAATATATAGTATGGGTTGCAAGCAGTGACAATATGACTTTGTCTTAGAGGTCTATGGAAAAGTTAATACATCAGTTATAAAGAGCTTGCCTGCTACAGCTGAAGTTGTTTAAGAAGAAATTATTCCTCAACCACTAAAAACCTGACAAACCACCTTCATATGTGAAGTACATATGAAGCAGTCTTTGAGATTTTAATTTATTCTGTCTAACTGTAGGCATCAATTTGTATGCCCTAATGACTATTGAATCTAAACTAGTAGCTCAGAATTTCCTGATAGTTGATAAAGAGACTGAAGCATTCACTTGCAGTGATTCGATGGAAAGAATCACCTTCTAGATGGGCCTCTCCTTCTCTTCAGTATCTGTATAGGAGTCCTGGGCTTTTTGGTTTTGCACTGTAGTGAAATTAGATGGAATAAATGTGGGTATGTTTCTGGGTTCATTCTTAGTTCAGTTCAGTATAAGTAAATTGAGTTTGCCTAAATGACTTGTATTGCTTCCTTAAAACAATCTGGTTTATTTGGCTTGAAATAGTCTGGCAGTAGTCATGAATCCAGTTATCACATCTCAAGTGAGGAGGGATAACTAACAGTTATGGAGCAGTCATCTTCTGAATAGCTCCAGCTGTTCTGTAAATCAGCATCTGGCCATATCTCAAATAAACAAAAAAGTTTTAAAAAAATGAGGTGCATTCCAAGTTCTTCTCTTAATCCATTTTTTTTGAGCATCGTTTTTGTTAGCTGTAATAACATACAAAGTATAAAGGTGTTACTTTTCTAAGAGTATTTCTTTGCAATATTTTTTTTCAAAATAACTGGTTATTGATTTCTCCAGTAATATTTTTTGCCTAATGCTTCTGTAACTAACACAAAAAAAGAGGGAAAACACCCCAAACAACTCATGTTAATATTTCCTCAGATATATATGAACATAAATATATATACATATATATATACATGAAGTTTCTGAAGATTGTCCACTTATGTGAGAATAATTTGAGAGAATAATGATAGAAAGGTAACTTTTTAAATTGAAGATTAAAGAAATCTAAAGATCAGAGGGGAAAATGCTGTTTGGTGGGAGAAATTTGGGTATTGTATCTTTTAAACTGCACAGAAGGCTAGATCGGAGAATTGTATAGATTAGGAAAGAATTTTCTAAAAAGGCACACCGATGAAATAAAAGTTCCATATTACAGTGGTTCCTTTGGCTCCTCTGTGATTTCTAAGAACTTCTAGGGAGCTCACTGATGTTTCTGTATAGAGCAATAAAGATGAGAAAAGAGTGGTGTGTTCAACTCTGGGTCCCCCAGCATTCACCATTCAACTCTTGAGGCGCCCAGCATAAGAAGGCACACGGTACAGCAGCCTTCCAGTATCTAAAAGGGGCCTATAGGAGACAAGGAGAAGGACTTTTGACAAGGGCATAGAGTGATAGGACAAGGGGGACTGGCTTTAAACATAGAAAAAATAGATTTAGATTAGATATGAAGAAGAAATTCTTTGCTGTGAAGGTGGTGAGGCATTGGAATAGGGCGCCCAGAGGAGTTGTGAATACCTCACCCCTTGCAGCGTTCAAGGCCAGGTTAAACAGTCTCTGGTCTAGTGGGTGTCCCTACCCATGGCAAGGCAGTTGGAACCAGATAATTTTTAAGGGTCTTTCCAACCCAAACCATTCTAAGATGCTATGATTCTATGAAAGTGCAATAATCCTCAATTCAAACCCAGAAAATCCCAGCTTCTAAGCAGTGTTATCCTTCCAAAATACAATAGTGTTTTCAGTGGATGTCCTGCTCTGCCCTCAGAACATCAAGCTGGCTTTTTTTACAAATGCCACTTGGAAATATGTTCCTCTTGTGACCCCACACTTAGCACTACAAGTGCCCCAGAAATCTTCTAAACTGAAGCAAGTGAGCTACTGCAAGGTCTAGAGAGGAGTGAGATGAATGACATTTTAAGGGGCAAGCAATTTTTTACAACAAAGTCTAAAGGTGACAAAAGCTTCTGGACCAGAATTAAAGAGTGTGCTTTCAGAAGTCCAGATGCATTTTTCCAGGATTTACAATTGATCAATGGTGGGTCAAGAGAAGAGAAAAAAAGCCACTGAAATACCATCCCCTAAATATTCATTGGAACACTTGCTGTTTCTTGGTATGATAATATATTGAAAAAATTCATACCTAACCTTT
This sequence comes from Hafferia zeledoni, assembly GCA_035583235.1. Taxonomy (NCBI): domain Eukaryota; kingdom Metazoa; phylum Chordata; class Aves; order Passeriformes; family Thamnophilidae; genus Hafferia; species Hafferia zeledoni. The sequence goes on along the minus strand of JAWWEV010000001.1, from coordinate 60,181,123 downwards.
CCCAAAAAAAGGCCATGCTCTTTAAAATCTAAAGCTGAATATGCACTAAAAAAAAAGTTGTACTGCTTCACTATATTCCCCTGAGAATTATGCCAAATCTGTATAGGAAAAGAATCCATTCCACCTAAATAATTATCTCCACTTCTGGTGACCCTGCATAAATGTCCTGCAAAATATCACAGTGTTTTGAAGATATCCAGTACTTACATAAAACTAATACAAAGGCATTCTTTCCTCATTTGAAGGGGAAGGGAATATTAGAGCACATTTCAGACTTTTTTCAGAAGAACTATTAACACACTATCAAGAACTACCTGCAACTGATTTTTAACTAGTATTTTTGCCTTTGAAGTTCATGATGTCATTTTTTGAAACCACCGGGGCTTAGAAGGCTGACAAGACTGCAAAATTTACTCATCAATTCCTTAACATATGACTAAGCTTTAGAAAAACACAGGTAGGTTTAGAAACACAGAAATAGGCTTTAGAAATATCTGTGTTCTGCAATTCATTAAAATGGGAGTAAATCTGTGTCCAGACATGTCTCAGGACTGCCTACATGTCTTTGCTGTTGTGGTTGACCATACTGTCACCGCCAGCAAGGTAGTAGGTATTAACCCCAGAGCAGTATGGCAGCTGAAACAATGACCACTCATTTATGGACCTTATGATCTTTTGCAGAATTAAACTTCTTTAGATTTTTTTATTCAATACTACAAGTAGCCAAGCCCTTGTAATGTTCTGGTTTCCTGTTTCACAAGCCTCATTTGAATGTCATCACTGTCGCAAATGAGAACAGTAATAATCTTGTTTCACTTACCAGCCTGCAAAGCTAATGAAGAATAGAATATTCAGCAAAGTAAAAAATCCATAGCAGTATTACCTCAGATAATATGACTTCATGAGGACCTATTATATCCCACTATGGCCTCAATATGCTGTAAAATCCATACTTTATATATATGTACAATAAGAAATACAAGTGTGAGCTTAATCTCATCTAAGTTTAACCAACAAAAACCTACATACCAAGCTTAGTAAACTGATACCACTCTTTAGAGAATACAGAGAGAGAAGTACCACTGTTGAAAACAACATGATCAAAGCTATTTTCTACAAAGTGTGAATTTAAATGTTCAAGAGAATCTGTAGGTACCTGTAATTAAGAGAGATAAAGATCTTTCCTTTTATGTGGTCATGTACCATTCTAAACAGGAAATAAGAAGTTGTCAGTCTACAGCACTCAAAAACACTTGTGTGACAATACAAACAGACTAGGGTAACTCCCTTAGACTAGATGACATATCTAAAATAGTATGGCTTAAAAGTTCTTTTTTGATTCCAGAATCATAGAATAAAGGAATTCTTTTTGAATTGGTTTGAATTTGAAGGTACCTTTAAGAGTCATTTTGCCAATGGTCTGGGACATGTCCCACTAGAACAGGTTGCTCAAAGCCCCATTTTGATAGTTTCAAACTCTTTTATGGAATATTTTTTTTTCATCCCTTGCAAATGCAGCAGTTTGGGCGTTGGGAGCCAGAGCAAGATGGCTTGCTGAAGCCCAGCTCTCTTCACTACCTGCTCCCAGAGCCACTAACTGGTCTAAAGCCTAAACAAAAGGATAGTTAATAGCTTTGCCTTCTCACGTGATGACTGGGGAGAGGATTGACGGAGGTGTTTTCTTTTTTGAGGAGGGGACTTCACTTTTTTGCTGACTTGGGAGGTGATCAGAAAGAGGCTTCCCAGTGCTTGCTTTTTGCCGGTACACCTTTGTCCTCCCTCTGCTGGGTGCCCAGCTGCCACTTGCTGGGCTGGTGGCAGCACTGGGAGGGGGCTCCTGGCTCACCTCCTGGCTCCACGTGTCCTGTGCAGTTCTCCTGGGAAAGCAATCACTGTTGGCTGGATTCTCTACAGACTTGTCGAGGGGCTGGTGTCATCTGCAGAGAAGTTGCTATCCCCTACCCCCAAGGCTTTTGAACAAAAGGTGGTGAGCAGGTCCTTGTACTGCCCATGGGAAAGGTTTCAGCTCGTCCCTGTGGCCGCTATTCCCACGTGAGCTCCACAACTGCCGCCTCGTCCTATCTTTGCCTTGCTGGAGCCCGACAGCGCCCCCTGCTGGCCGTGAGTCACCGCAGCCGCTGCCCCCCAATGCACAACAGCGTCCCCTGCTGTTTGTAAATACCAAAGAGACAGAGCTAGGAATTGATTTGTTTGAAAGTTTTGGTTATGGTCTTGTTGTTTATTCTGTTCTAATTTTGGTTATACATATTTATCTTTGTAGTAAAGAACTGCTATCCTTTTTTCCTACATTTTCTGATTAAAGTCCCTTAATTTCAAAGGTTGGTGGTGGCTTGAGGAGGAGGAGGCCCCCTTCCTAGTCCAGAAGGACTCCTCACTTTCTTTTATAGACATCTTGGTTTCTTTTTAAACTGAGACACTTATGCAGTCTGACGCTGAATGTTTCCACGGTTGAGGCATCTACTACTTCTCAGGACAACTTGTCCCTGTGTTTCAGTACCCTCACTGTAAAAAATTTCTTCCTTCTATCTGATCTGAATCTACCCACTTTTAGTTTAAACTATTACAGCTTTTTCAATCATAACAGACCCTGCTAAAAAGTTTGTTCCCATCTTATGAGACTCCTTCAAATACTGAAAGGCTACAATAAGATCTTTCCAGAGCCTTCTTTTCTCCAGGTTGAACAACCTCAACTCTCTCATGGGAAAGGTGGTCTAGCCCTCTGACCATCTTTGTCACCCTCCTCGGGACCTACTCTAATAGGCCCGTGTCTTTCCAGTACTGAGGAGCCCAGATCTGGATGCAATACTCCATCTGGGTTCTCAATAGACCAGAGGGAGAGAATTACTTCCCTCTACTTGCTGGCCATACTTCTTTTGTTACAGCCTAGGATATGATTGGCTTTCTGGGCTGTGAGCACATGTTGCCAGTTCATGATCAGTTTTTCACCCACCAGCATCCCCAAGTCCTTCTCAGAAGGGCTGCTCTCAACTCATTCATCCCACAGATTTTAATGACAGTAGGGATTGTCCTTATCCAGGCAGGACCTCGAACCTGGCCTTATTGAACCTCATGAGGCTCCCATGGGCCCACTTCTCAACCTTATCCAGGGCCCTCTGAATGGCATCCTGTCCCTCAGCCATGTCAACCACATCACTCATTGAATAATTAAGACTGGAAAAGACCTTGAGATCATCTAGTTCAACTCTTCACCTGGCACCACTGGGTTCACCACTAAACTATGTCCCTAAGTGCCACATCCACATGCCTTTTGAACACTTACAGGTAAGGCAAATCTTCCACTTCCCTGGGAAGCCTTTTACAATGCCTGACCAGCCTTTCAGTAAAGGTTTTTTTCCTAAGATCTAATCTCACTCATACTGGAGTCACCTGCTGAGGGTGCACTCAGTCCCACTGTTTCTGTCACTGATGAAGATATTAAACAATAGTGGCCTCAGTACACACCCCAGAAGAACATCACTCAATGTTGATTTTTCATCTGGACATTGAGCCATTAACTCCCCAAATACAAATGTCCAACCGATTCCTTGCCCACTAAACAGTCCATCCACCAATCTAGAGAGATGATGCTATGGGAGATTATGACAAAGTAGGAAGTCCAAATAAATGACATGCATAGCTCTTCCCTTGTCCACTGATGTAGTCACTCCATTGTAGAAGACCATGAGGCTGATTTGCCTTTGGTGAAGCTGTGATGACTGTCTCGAATAATCTTCCTCTCCTCCATGTGCTCCATCTCAGGCCTTGTGCTCTTAACATCTTCATAAATGACTTGGACACAGGACTAGAAGGGATACCAAGCAAGTTTACAGATAACACAGGACTGGGAGGAGCCACTGACTCCATCAAAGGAAGGGTGGCTCTGCAGAGACCTCAAAAAATTAGAGGACTGGGCATTCAAACATATGAAGTTCAACAAGGGAAAGTCCTGGATTCTGCACCTGGGATGGGGCGACCCTGGATGTTTGTACAGACTGGGGAATGAGATGCTGGAAAGCAGTGCCATGGAAAGGGATCTGGAGGTCCTGGTCCATGGCAAGTTGAATATGAGTCAGCAGTGCCATGGCAGCCAGGAAGGCCAACTGTGTCCTGGGGGGCATCAGGCAAAGCATTGTCAGCCAGTTGAGGGAGGGGATTGTCCCACTCTGCTCTGTATTGGTGTGGCCTCACCTTGAATATTGTGTTCAGTTTGGGGCACCAAAATATAAGAAAGATATTAAGCTCTTAGTGAGTGTCCAAAGGAGGACAGTGAAGATGGTGAAGGGCCTTGAGTGGAAGCCATATGAGAAGCAGCTAAGGTCACTTGGTGTGTTCAGCCTGGAGAAGGTCAGACTGAGGGGAGACCTCATTGCAGTTACAACTTTCTCATTAGGGAAAGAGGAAGGGCAGACACTGATCTCTTCTTTCTGGTGACCAGTGATAGGCCTGAGGGGATGGTCTGAAAATTGTGTCAGGGCAGGCTTAGATTGGATATTAGAAAAAGGTTCTTCACTCAGAGGGTGGTTGGGCACTGGAACAGGCTCCCCAGGGATGTGGCCACAGTACCAAGCCCAAAAGAATTCAAGAGGCGTTTGAATAATATTCTTGCTCACATGTAGAAACCCTTGTTATTCTTTGTGCCCTTGCCAAGTTCAGTGCCATCTGTGTATTGGTCTCCCTCAACCCATCCCTACACAGCTGGGCAGCATCACTGTGTTCTTCACAGGCTACCTGTCCCTGCTTCCGCTACCTGTGCATTTCCTTCTTGCCCTTTAGATTGACCAGCAGGTCTTGCTTGACTCAGTCATAGTGGTCTCTTGCTTTCCTTTCCTGATTTCTTATTCCCAGGTATTGGTAGCTATTGTGATATATAAAAAAATATCCTTAAATATCTGCCAGCTCTCTTCCGTCACCTTGCCCCTGAGGGCAGTTCCCCAGGTGGTCATATTGACTAATGCCTTGAACAGCTGTAATTTTCCCTTCCCGAAATTCAGTGTCCCAGCTTTACTCCTTATCTGACCCATATCCCTCAGGATTGCAAACTACAGCTCTTCATGATCACTACAGTCCAGACTGCCTCCAATCTTGATGTCACCAATTAGCTCACTTGCACTAGGGATCAACAGGTTCAGTATGGCATCCCCTTTGCTTAGGGTCATCTATTAGCTGTCTTAATAAGTTACCCTCAAAGGACTTCATGAGTCTCCTGGATTGCCTAGAGCTCATTGCACTATGAAAGTTTTAGATGTTACTCAGTCTGGAAAAAATCATTCTGGAGATCTCATAGTTTTGCCTGTAATGTAAATCTTCTGTGGAACTTGAAAATCACTTTGCTTCTTGCACTCTGTCATAATGCTGGTTTTCTGATGCTTGAGAAACCCATTTTCATCATCTCTGTATCTGAAGAAGATGAATTTACTTTTTAATAAAATAACACTCATTTTACTCACTCTAAAATTCCTTTTCAGTTTTACCAGATGTTCTTTCCAGGTTTCAAGAAAAAAAGAATTGAGTCATCTAAATTGTGAAGTTATCTTCACATCTCAAAATTTGTAATAGATCATATACTACCTATTGGAACATTCCTAGGGCATTCGTGACTCAAAAAGGCATTCCTTGGGTCTGAAACGTCTGTGAGTGTCTCAAAAATAGTTCTTTTTTTATCTGCAAGTGTTAGTTTCATGTGGTGACATCCGAATGCCAGAATCAAACTACTGATTTTTTTTTTTTTCCTGGCACTTTAATGAGTTAATCAGCTAAGTATGGAAACAGGTAGCTGCCTTCAATTGACTGAAGTTTTATGTAGTCAACATAATTAACTTACCATTAGATTTTTTTTTTCCAAATTGTGGTTAAGAGGTTTAAATAGTATGTATATTTTTTATCTAAACCAGATTTCAGAATGTGATTAATTACTATTCTATCATTATTTTATGTCGTAAGAAGCTGTTCCATGGCAACACCCTGGGATTACAGTTCAGCCTTAGATCCAGCAATACTTTCCTCAGTCTTATTTTTGAGAAACAACGTAGCATCAAGGGCTAAATCAACTTCTCTGATACCTGGGTTTTTGCTACAAATAGGTCCTTTTTTCTAATACTTCCTTGAAATACCTAACATATGAGGATCTTAAAAACATTTATAATTTTGGACACTGTTTATAGTCTTATTTATAATTACTTATTTGCCCTCCGAAGTCATAATGGTGACTCTTACCCAGAATTAAAGTTTTGTTCTAGGTTGAAACAGAAGTCCAAAATGAGAAATTTTAGCTTCAAACAATACAGCAAGTTCATTTTGACTGTGCCTTTCCTAGACATTATGCTTGGCCGAAAGTAATTAATTCCATTCACATAGTAAGTATAGGAGGTAACTTTATCACTGCAAGTATCTAAATTTCTTCATACCCATTCACTAGAAGTATCTGAATATTTTTCAAGATTGTCTATTTCTTTTTCATAACACAGGTTTTTAAAATACATTTATTTCAATGAAATTCTCTCTCAGCACAACATAAAAAAATATAATTTAGCATAAGAAAGATGCATTAATATGCAAAACTCCCAGATTCTGCAGGAGATGGATTTTTTTCTGTTGTTTGTGCTACCTGGATGATGATGAACAGTAGCCTATATGATTTCTTCAGTATATGCTCTCTTGCTCTCAGCACAGCTTATTATCTATAGACTAAAGTTTGTTCATAACATGAGTTCAGTGTCCCTAGACTTTTCCAGTGTCAGTGTCCTCAAGCATCTAAATGAACACTGGGCAGTTCTCTTAATAGTCAATTCTATTAGTAACTTTTCATTTCTTTCTGGCTTGTGTCTTCCATATGACTGAGAAATTGGCTCTTCAGCAGCCTTTTCCCCTCCTTCAATTGCAAACGCCATCTGACTTAAGCTAGTTTAGGACTGACATTTGCCTAGCCACAGCAGTGTAGGACTCCACAGGCTAATTTATTTTATTTCCTTCTCACTAAGAAGCTTATTCACAGCTAGTCAGTCTATGTCTTTATAGTGCCCTAGCATGGAAATACTATTTGCCCTTTTCCTTTAAAAATCTATTAGGACAAAAGACAAGGGACTAAGGACTGTGAAATTAGAGCTACCATGAAGTAGAGAATGAGACTGAAAATATAACTTTGAGGATACTACTGTTTACCTTATTCCAGTAAATTCAGACCTATAGGTTCCTTGTTAGAAGAAAACAGTTCTTGATGTCTCTCTGTTGTTTTCATATCCTGTGTGGCTTGCCTGGAAGGGACAGAATGAAATGGAAGTGCTTCTCTTATTTACTTTGTCCTCAGGAAAAACAGGGACCTGATTAAGGAGGAGTAGGAAAGTCTCTCTCGGCACTGTTCTGCAGCATAACATCTCGGTGGTTGCTGGAATCACAAGCTCTTTGGGTCCTTCACACTCTTAGTTATAAATCTTTTTCTTTAGACCCAGGAGCCTGGTTCAAAATCCAACGGGGCTTAGAAATGCTACCTTAATGCTGTTCCCTCTACAGTTCTGAGAGGCAAATGAACTTGCTTACCTGGTTTATTGCAAGCCATAATCTGAAACCTTCATTTACCTCTGGCAATCACGTAATTGAACCAATTTCTGTGAATGTTCATTATTTAGCCCTATATTCAGAGCTAGTGAGAGACAGCATTTAAAATATATTAGATGCTCAACAGCCATAAAATACTGCATTGAAAAAGAAAAAAAATCCTTGTCCATGCTAAAAGTTTTGAGGTTCAGTCTAGCAATTGTAATTTAGATTGATGGAAGCACATAGAAAGGATAATAAAGTACATTTTATGCCTATTTCACCTAGAAAATACATTTTATAATAATGAAAGTAATAGTGTGGAGGAGTATGCTAATTTCATCCTGTTGTAATCACATTATATGCATAGTGGGAAGGATGTTTGCACAATGGAATGACTGTATATTCATCCTTATATATGTTGCAAATGGAAGTATCAATAGATCCTTCCCCAGGAATGGGAGTCTCATCTGTGGCTGCATAAAACCTCAGCTTTATGTGCCAGAATTTTCTAACTGCCTAACAATGGGGATTAAAAAAAAAAAAAAGGCACTTTTTCTACTGAGAGATTTATACTTTCTTGATATGTTGGCTACTAGGTGTTGCTAATTTAATTGAATGTTGGAAAATACTTAATCTCAAATAGATTATTACTGAAACAATAGTACAAAAATCTGTGTCTTTTTCAGAAAGATATTCATAGATACCCTTCATTCTTTTTTGGAAAAATATGTTGTTCTGTTGTGGTGGTTTAAAACCAGCAGGGAATTAAACTCAAAAAAAATTACTTCCTTTCCTCCCACTCCCTCCAGTGAGAGAGGGACAAAGGCAGAGTATGGGTTGAGATAACTATTTACAGAAAACAAACAGCAGTGAAATAAGAAATGTGCAGTAACAGGAACAATAATTATAACAAAAGTATATGAAAGAGAGGGTGATTGACACAAAATAGATGTTCGCCACCTTGACTCAGTTCTGTGTGGCTGCTGAGATTAAAACAAGATAGTGGGCATTCCCACAGCTAGCAGTGACATGCGGTTGTTCCTGAGATGAAGACAAGATGGTGGACACTCTCTCAGCCAGTGTTCCCCATCCTCAAGTCCAAGACAACAAAAAACCAGTGACAGACAACCCACAAAAAAGCTGGATCATCTGCATTGAGACACACTGCCCTGCTCTGCTTCAGTTTGATTCTGTGCTGTGCCACCCAGCTCTGCTCAGGTTTGACTTCCTGCCACACTGCCAGCTCCCCTCAGCTGTGTTCGTCACTTTGGAGCCATGTCTGTGACTCAGCTGTGTTCGCTGCCTGCTCCATTCCTGCACTGCATCGCTCAGCTCAAGCTGAGCTCAGCTCAGCAGTATTTGATGACATCAGCTTGCTCTTTGAGGATTCTTGGATGACTCTCTTCAGGCCCCATGGTTTTGTAAGTATTCAGCTGGAGCAGCAGATCCTGCACAATATAAGGGTCACCTGGGATTTGGTCATTCTCACAGTCATGGTCCTACAGAACAGAGCACTGAGACTTGACAGTGTTTGGCTAGGCTTGGCTGGGCTTGGCTCACTGCCTCTCCATTTCCTGCAGCTGCTTCCAGCACCAGCACCACAGCATACACACTCTGATGGGCTGTGTTTGCTGCTTACAGTTGTGTTCTTCCCCTGGGATGAGAAGGGACTGGCAGCAAAGGAGAGGGACAGAGACCTCAGCCCTGGTCTCCAGCTGCTTTACCAAGGAAGAAATGGGACAAAATGGTTCACTTCTAGTGTATGTCACCTTTTTTTTCCCCTCCAAAACCATGCCGCCCCATGATGATGTGGGTGGTATAGAAAAGCAGCCTGGCCATGCCCAAATGGCACTAGGCTCTGCCTTCTTGCAACTAGGGTGTCTCTTTAATCTGCTACAGAATCTAATATATTTCTCATGTCCTGAAATTTAACTTTCAATCAAAGAATATGTGGAACTTATTTTAGTGTAATCTTTTTTAACTTGGAAATCACCAGGGTAAAAATGGTTGAAAAGCTACTAAGACATAATTTTATTTTTCATCTTGTCCTTCAAAAATTTGGGATCTAGTTTGTCTACAAGACAGATGACAGGAAACTTTCTGTTTCCTCAAATCTCTCAATACTCTAAGGGGGGAAGTGGTAGGAAACCCCAAGTAGTCATCGTAGAGGACAGAAAGATACTAACATGATAATCTCAACTGTTAACCTCTGTGCTCATACAGATTTTGTTTCTAGGATAAGAAAATGGTAACATTGGTCTTCTGATAATAATCAGGTAACAAGATCTAGTCTGATGTTCATAAGTACCGACAACTAGCAGGATGCTCTTTTCTTTTTTATCCTTTATTTTTTTTTCTGTTGCACATAATAAAAGTGTACATGTTTCAGAAAAGTTTAATTTCATTTTACAGAAATGAGGCTGAACAGCTGGTCCATCAGTGATTGTAATCATTGGTTTCTGCAATAATAAAGTCAAAATACAAGATGTCATTGAACCAGCTTTCTTGTTCATTCATGTTAGTCATCAGCTTAGTAATTATAACAATAATAGTATATTCTGATTGAGGGTAGTTCATTAAGTAGCTATGGCTTCAAAGTAAGCATCAGAATGTGAATCCTGCACTCACGAAACCTCCTGTATAAAGGTGCTATAAACCAGTGACTGTATACACAACATATTACCATGAAGAACCACATAACCATGAAGTGGAATGATTGTTTTTTGACTCTCAGGCTCCTAAACCAAATGAAGAGAACTTTCTGCAATGTGTGAAATAACATTTGCAACTCAGCACCAGTCCTGTTCATGAGTATAATACTCAAATCCTACAGAAATGGTTTGCTTGCACAGAATAGAATCTATCAACAGCAAATGACTGGAAACTAAATTTTCTAGTATCTTGCTCTTTTATGCAGTATTTTCAGTGTGTATAGACATTCATGAGTCAGAATGATTTAGTCATTCAGATTGGCAGCAGTTTACATGCTATTTGCAAGGAAGTAGATGATTGTAACAAGGTTGCTCAGGTGTATTCCTTCTATCTCTTTTTCACTGTGTGCACTCTTACATGTCAGGTATTTCAGTAGTTAGAAAGTTCCATTTCGATAAAGCATCTGAAAATCCCAGAATGTGTTGTGTGAAATTTTCATAAGTTAGAGCTCTGTGGGTCATTTGTTGCCTACCAAGAAACTTATATAATAGCAATCTATGTCATCAATAAGTTGTTATTATAATTTGCTCAAAAATATTAATTAATTTTATCTTAATTCCATTTTTATTTTGGTATAACAATATTGGCTCAGTAATATAACACAAAAGTAGAACCATTACTTATTTTCAAGAAAGACTTATAAAATATATATGCAGTAGAGAAACTAGCTAATTTTTTTAGGAGAAAAATTCATAATAGAATTTAATTCCTCCTCATTTATCAATTATAACTATTAAATAGCTAGTTAACTTTAAAAAATAGAAGGAAAAGATGAAATCCATTTTGAATGTATGACATACTATTGTTGCATTTAAACAGAGGAAGGCATAGACACATGGTAACAGAGAGAAAGAGAGCACCAAGAGGTTTAAAGTGTATTTAGAAATTAAATACGTAGGGCCAGACTTCGCTAATGAAGATTTGGGAAGGGCTCTTCCCCACATGGGTGTGCCCTTCCAGCCTGTGCAGTGGATTTTTTAGGTGAGGCACAGCGTGCACAGAACTGACCCCACCGTTTAAGTCCTGAGGTCCATTTGCCACGGCTGAGCGAGCTTGGACAGTGACAGTGAAGTCCTCGGGACTGTCACAGCACCCGGTACTAACTGGGGCTGACCCTGCTTGGCATCTGAGATCTGATGGGATGGGATGGCAGGGTGGCATTGAACTGCCAGGGGACGGTCCCCACTGAGACTCGAACTCAGGTCCTTGGGATTCAGAGTCCAGAGTGCTATCCATTACACCACAGGACCGCTGCTGTGAAATTAAATAGAGTAATAAAACATAAATAAATCTTATGTTTTACCTTTTTTTTTTTTTCTCAATTTCAATATTAGTGATGTGTGGAAAACATTTGTTTTGCATATGCATGATTTTTTTCATGATTAATGGATTCTCATGGTTCTTATGGTTTTATGATGGAAATAAAAATGCCCGATGGGGTAGGAATTGACCAAAGAAATATGTAAACCTTGAATTCCCAGCTGATTTGAACTGGAAATCATGATAGCAGTAATGGAAATTCTCATTCACACAACGCCATGTCAGTGAAGACTGAGAGTTACGTAGGAAAATTAAATTATAATCAGATAAGTGTATCTAATTTTAACTTTGTTATGTAGCACACCAAATCCAATGGCCTGATGCATCTATCTGAAAAATTCAGAGTATAGGGTACTAACCAACACTGTCCATTCTAGGTACATTTCTGGAGAACAAAACCCAAAACCAGACACAGCTGAAGGTGAAACAGTAACTTCTGTTAAGTGGGGCATCCAAAACTTATTATTTTTGTGTCATTTGCAGAAGGAAAGCGTATCTGTTCTACAACTGGACAAGGTCATACTAAGTTATGGTGGATCTATGAACAACTGTTTTAGACTCAAGAAGCTCTTCTTTTTCAGGACTGCAAAAGTCAGACTCACATTTTGCCAGAAACTTGGTAGGTGAGTACATACACACTTTAGTAAAGGTACTTTTATAAAAGACAAAGAACCCTTGGTAATTTTACAACCTCACAAAGGTGTTATTTGTGAGGTTCTTATATATATAAAAGTTCCTATAAAGACAGACATCACTACGTATTAGATGCTTTCAAATAGATTTTAATTTTTATCTGCTGCTTGAATGTTCTTTTGTATCCTATAGCAAGTGAATAATTGCTCATTAATAGCAGCCTAGAAGAACAAAATGTAACTGAGAAGTCCTCTTGTTATGCAATGTCTAAAAATTATATTTAACATCGAAATTGTTCTGCTGGCAGCTAAAAAAGAGACATTATCTCTAATCGCCTGAAAGCTCTAATCATGAGAGGAGACCTGAGGAGTACTGTATAAGCAGCAAAAAAAGGTGGACCCTGACAATAAAACTTCAAATATAAATTTAAGGTGAGAAGCAAAGAAAACAATTGAAAGATAGGAAGTCTTAAGGGAAAAGAAAAAAAGAAAGAGAGAGAGAATAAGTGTTCTTGTGAAGAAATCTTGAAGAAAGAGGTCTCGATAGAGCAGGAATATGTCTTGCCTACAGTTGGTCAGAAGAGGATACCCTTTCTATCAAGAGATGTGAACCAAACACAGTAGGTGGTCTGTATTAAGGAGATATTCACATAAGTAGACCTAAACCTTCTTAGAAAATCCTAGCTAGAGGCATAAGTGATAGATATTATTCAAAAGACTGATATATAAGCAGTTATAACATATGTGGGCTAAAGAAGTTATAATTATCATCAACTTTTATTTGAGCTTTAGATATTTTAGGATAGTATAAGCTAAAGTTAGTAGAAAACTTATTGATATGAATGAAATATCATAGTAACACTGTCGCAATTTACTGAAGTTTTAATAGTAACAACATAAACCAAATGAATCACCAACTGAAATAACTGAAAATAAGCTTAAAAACAAGAGAGCTACAAAGCTAAATAATTTTGAAATTATTCTTGAATGTTCAAATAACAAAGCATAAACCAGGACGTTCATTATAACAAGAATGTACACCCTCATTATTTTAATTTTGAGATACTCATGAAAAGAAAGTCTAGAAAAGCATCTGTAAATTACCCATCCTGTATTTTTTCATGTCTTCCAAAAATGTAGCAGTAAAGAATGACAAAATGGTAATCTGAACTTTTTCTTTTTGTCTTCTTTTTTCAGCCTATCAATATTTTATTTCTGTTTGAAGCAAACAATATCTTCTAAAAAGGATGTTCTTGGACTGTCATTACTCAGATTTCTCAATCTAATTTCAGAATTAATAAATGCTAGAACTTCTTTCCCATACTGGAATCTAAACTGGAAGCTAAACTAATGTCTCCAAATTTAAAGAAATTATTCAATTAATAAAATAGATTGAAAACAGAAAATGGACAATTAACTTGAAAAAGGATAATACGGTATTTGAAGAGTTATGGAAAGTACATGTCTGAAACAACATTCAGCAGAAAATTAAGCACAATGGTGAAAACTTTGCTAGTGAGTAACAAAGGCTACAGATTTCAATAGACTGGAGTTTGTAGTGGATGTAATTTTTTAAGCCACATATGCTTCACTCACTTGATTTTGGAGAAGAAATTGTATTCAGTTCTGATCTGGGCATCCTATTATTTTAGTGTTGTTGAATGCTAGGTACTGCTATTTTGAACAAGATGCCAAATGGGTTCCTTTTTTGGCTCATAGAAGTCTTAACCATATGTCAGCATAATAGGGAAAGTGGGTGGGTTTTATATATAGAAATGATTGACATTTTATATACCTCCCAAATACTTATGCAATGAATTTGGCCATATGAAAATTCAACACAGAAGCAGCCATGGGTTTTGCATTGTGCAACACAAAATCTGTTTCTGCTAAGATATTTCCAATTAAAAATATAATCCTTAAGATTCATGCATTTATGACACATAAAACTAATAACAACTAAGCTGAGATTCAGGCAGGTAGATTCTCAAAATAAGGATAAACTGAAACATAGAAAAATATCTGTTCTCCTTTACAACAGCAATAATTTTATAGGGCGTTTTTTAATAGTGAGAATTCCTTGTTAAATTCAAGACATTTGTCCTAGACATAGTGGTTATCAACAGAAGGGAAAGAAGCAGAGGAAGAAAGCAGGTTTAATTAGCATCATCTAGACTTTGTGTAGTAGTATCCATGAGAAGATTTGTCTCTGCCCCAACTAGTTGAGACCAGAACTTCTAATGATATAACTACATTCAGTTTTCCTCTACTCATTCCTCATTACATGAAGCAGAAAAGTAAAATTACAAAATAATGCACATAACAGCAGAACATACTGAATGTTTTTTCTAGGTCCAATTCCAGACATGTTTTTATATACTGTGATTGTTGAGATTCATTGGCAATAATGATGTCAAAGTTGGATAATTGTATTTCTACTTCATTTTGTCACAACTGTAGAAAGGTTAAATTTTATATAATGAAGACTTGTAGAAGTTCACATTTTCAGTTTGGATGTAAATTTCTCTTTTATCTCCCAGGTGGGGTTTACTTCACCTAATACTTGCCATCTAGTGTATCGATACTCACATTGGAGGTAATTATTTAAGTTTGTTTGATAATTGCCACAGATAAATAGATTCCAGTAATACAATTAATTCCATCCTGAGAGAAAATAAATGTCTATTTCTCTTCAGAAAAGGTCTTCAAGTAGCTAACGGAGATGCAGAATATGTAAAAATGGTATGAATTCTACATATACCTTCTCATCTGTACATGCCCAGGCTAGAGTGGAAGATTGGACTTATTCTATTTCTTACAGCATGTACAGAGTAGCTGAGATCCTGAGTATATTTTGGACAGGCAGGAAACAAAACAGCTGTACCGAAAACTTTATTTTTTCTCTGACAGAAAAGTGAAATTATATTTGCTTCATCTATTTGATATTAGGGAAATAATTTAGATGTTCATATAATATTTTAAAAATTACAAAACATATCAGTTTTTCATCCTAAAATTAAGAGTAGTGCCCCTTGGTGCTAGTGACCCCAAGAATTTCTATGTGTAGTTAAGAATAAGGGACCTGGTTTTGTGAAGACATAGTCATATTGGTATATGGTAACTTTTAATAGCCTTATTTGCTCAACACTATTTATAGCACCTGACAATAAGCAACATAAATAAACAGTAAATATTTCCAACCAGTAGAGAAAGAGGAAAAATAAAATGTTTATAAAACATTTTAAGTCAAAGGAAATAACATTCTTGCAGGCCTGAGTGCATTTCCATCATGGCATTTATTTATTTGAAGGTTAATGCATAAATATATAAAGCTATAAAGCTTTAAGCATCTCGAGTATGCTTAAACAAACCAAACTAAAACCAGCAGTATAGCTTACAGTAAGTTTAATATATGAGGTGAAAGTGTTGTGAAATATAGAAATCAAATTCTCCTTGCTTGGGGCAATGCAGATCTCTTTTCCATTGGCTTATATGGGCACTACTTGAAATTTAGCTTACAGCGAGGAGTATATCTTAGAAAGTCATCTTTAAAGTTATTTTATGAAATGCTGTCTGTTGTCTTCTCTAAAGGTTACTGATGAAGTATTATTTTCCATCATGATGGAACATGATGCTCGTCATGTTTTGACTTTTCCAATTTTATTGCATAGATCCAGAATGACCCATTTACTGTACATTTAAATATAACTTAGTCATATATATATATAAAAAAAAAAAAGAACAAAGGCTGAGAAAATGTGCAACGGCTCACTTGAATTTTTTCACTTTATATTTTTTCTCTTCTATGGTAACTTCTACTGCATACAGTAGTTTACAAAAATATTTATTCCTAAAATTTGGCTCTGGAAGTGCAAATACTTCTGAAAAAAATGAATAAAACCTAAAATATGGTTCTATCACTCAGTACTTATGGTTCAAAAGCACATTTTTTCTAATAGACCAACATTTCCTTTGAGTTACTTTTCCCTTCTGTGTTTTCTTTTGCTGCAATGAATGTGTTCAATTAGCCTGTTACCTATTTACTTATGCACTGCCTCTTTGTAAGAGTGCCCTGATGCTGTTTCAGTGAGGGGGTTTGAAAATAATTAATTGCAAACATCGGAGCAGATGAAGTAAAATATCCAATCAAGTCTCTGAAATATCAAAAAATAAGTGTCTGGCTGTCCTAGGAGGTTGATTCAGGTTAATAATCAACTAAACTGTGCCAGGGATGGTTCTTCATCACTAAACTTACTTTGGTTGTACATGCCAAAGTATTGAAATCTCTTTTTGCTTCTAAAACAGACAAGAAGACAGAGAGGTGGAATAGTTGCATCCATTTCTGTGCAAATCATGCAGCTATCCCGTGAATAATTTGGGAGAGGATGAAGTGGCCTAAGACAAAACAAGACCAGGCACAGATCTAACACACAAATGGCAGAGAGCTGATCAGCTATGTCTATCTACATCACAACTGTTTGAGACTTAATTTACTGAGACACGTCTAGTTACTCAGAGAAGCCTATCATGTTCCATTATTGGAGATGACAGTGCCACTGGAGCAATCCACAATTAAAAAAACAAAACAAAACAAAACAAAAAAAACAACAAACAAATCCTATTTCATTTCCTACTGATTATGTAAGAAGCTCTAGTGATTCAGTGCTTCCACATATCAAACTAGAGAGCTGCTGATAGGCAAAATATAAGAAGATGTTGTGTCTATACAGGTTGCTTGGTTTTGTGTTTACAGAATGCAAAACTCTTATGCCGGAGCAAAATAGTCCTGTTGTCCACCTTGCTGCAGTAGGGCACAGTGTAATGTAAAATAAAAGATTTATAAGCTCAGCGACAGAAAGCATAGTCAAGAGAAAAGAAAATTTGGTAGTGATTGGGAAGTATTGGATGTGAATTTTGCTGGAGGGTTTTTTTGTTGTTGTTTCTTGTTTGTGTTTTTTTAGTAATTTCTTTCTATAAAAAAAAAGATATTTAGATGCAATTTTAGCATCTACAGAAATGTGTCAGTCAACAAAACTTTGACTGAACTTCAGTATGGAAGAGTCTAAATATTTGGTATTAGGAAAATGAAACATTTTGATAGTGATGGGTTTGTTTTCTCTTCACAGTGCAAAGAAAATAGTAAGGTATGCACTTCATGTAAAAGAGAAGAATCGGTTTAAGCAAATATGCATATTTTTTTTAATTTGAGGAAGAATTAGGAAATTATGAGACAAACTAAATAAAAGAGAATAAATTATAAAAGAAAGATGTGATAGGAATGTAAAATTGAGGACATGAACATTCATGCCCACAGACTACTTTAGATGTTAGCTGTAAGGGAACGTCAATCAGATTTTCCCATGTGTGTAAAAATATGTATGTAAAACGTCCTTGTAGATATATGTTTATGTTTGCTGGATCGAATTTTCAGTGCAGCCATATGTCAAAATGTTTGGGCATCATTAGGACCCATCTGAATGTCATTTAATGTGCAACTACAAGTGCCTAACTGAAAATTCAGTTTTGCTTGGATCTAATTGGCAAGAACTATATGGTCTCCTAAAGCTCTGTAAACTGTTGTTTGTATTTACTAAACTTGAAAATTTGTCCTATGGCAATGTTTTATAAGATTCGCAATTATAAATTTAACAATTTAAATTATTTTGAATTTTGCTCGTACCTTGCTAATTTTCAACAAACAGGTATATGCTGGTTTCTCTTCTCTATAGGTGTGTTTTACATCTCACCATTCAAATCAAACATCACAGGAAACAGAAGCCATTCTATGCAGAGGCAGCCAATGACTAGCTGTATAAATCCTACTTCTCCTGGGGAATATCATTATGAAGCAGTACACTCCACACTTATCTCTTGTAGAGAACACCCAGAATTCTTTTAATTCCATGGTCATCTGTTGAAATGCTTACACTTTTTTCAAGATGAAAAATGTCTCATCTTTATGATGTTAATTCGCTTTAGAACATGGCTAAACAAATATACACTTAGTAAGAAGTAAGAGAAACCAAAGGATTGAGTAAACAATAGTTGAGTACATTCATCAACAAAAACTTTGATGAGCACAATACTTGAGGTAGTAAGCAAAGTCTCAATAAATGTATGTATATTGCAATATAGTTATAAAATATTTTTATATAGATATATATATTTTACTGAAGACAGAATATGTGGTTTGTTTTTTTTTATTGCTATATCAGACCTTTAACCACTTGATCACTGGACTGTCAGATACTGAAGTACATTTACACAGAGCCACTCGTCCTGAGGAATTTTGCGTGTTGAGTTAGGAATTTGTATGTGCATTTCAGGTGAATTACAAACAGATGTTATTTTGAGGCTTTGGAATAAGATTCCACCATTTGAATTTTAGTCTTGAGTCTTTAAACAGGTGCTTCAGTGTATTTACATGTGTGATTGGTACTTAATATCCAAATCAGTAACATATATCTATAATCCCATTGCTTTTGTGTGTTTAGAGTTAAGTTTGGATCTGGTCTTTATTCACTTGCTTTTCGTAGTGTCATTTTAATTTATCTATGATTAAAATATCTGATTGCCTGCTTTTGAAAACATATTATGTCAATGAAATCTAGAAACAAGAGTTCCGTTAAGTTAAATGTTGAAGTGTGTAACCCAGGAGTAAAGACAGGACTTCATTGCAGAGTTAGTAGTGTTTTTTCTTTCATTTGGAAAGTCTAATGAAAAGTAAATATGCTAGAAAGAGCCAATGAATATTAGCATAGGGAGGCTGAAAGATGGCTGGATGAAGGTACAGAAGAACTCTTCTGTAAGTTCATGATATTTGGAAGTCCAATATAGATATGTGAACGCATACCTTAACTCTGCCACTGAAACTCTTTTCTTGCAGCAGGAGTCTGAATGATGAATTTTTCTGTTTCTGGCTGTGAGAACACTGCTTTCCAGTTGCTCAGAGCAGTCCTGTCAACTACATGGCAATGTGATCACCTTAGGCTGAAACTGCTTCAAGTGTCACAAGCTGAGTAAGTAACTTCTGTTTATGTTTTTCTTTCAGAAATCTCTTCTCTCACTGTTGCAGGAGGGGATTAACTTTTTAAGGCAGCATTTTTTATTTCTCTTTGACTAGTGAATGCCTAGGATTAAGTCACTTATAAAACCCTTTTTTGAAGACAGTGTATGTCTTGGAAATAACACTATTCTATTATGGGAAAATAAAATCCAAACAAGATATAGCACCTAAGCCTGTAAACTCACTGTTTGATGCATTATAAATACACAGACTAAAAACAGGTGGTGTTCTTATAAATACAGCATGATAATGAGCTCATTACAAGGATCTTCAGTTTTGATGTCAGCATTCTAAAGATACTGATCAATAATAAAGGCTTATTTTCTAGGAGTTCAAATATGATCTGAATAGTGGTACAGATGTTTCAGAAGCATCTCAAGATTTTCACCAGTCAGTTTTTAATTGCCTCACTAATCTTTACTCTTTTTAAAAGTTAAGTGTCTTGTCTAGACACTATTTAGGGAAAATGTCACTTCTCTTGATGCTGATCTTAGGATGGGACAAGAAACGTTCTTACCTTATATACTTCACTCCTTTGATCATAGAGGAAACCTAGATACATGTTTTGTCAAAAGTCAGGTTTAATGAAATCTATTGTCTTTTTAGATAATTTATCAAAGAAAAAGTGACTAATTGTTTGCATGATGAATCTTCAGAAAGCAGCAGTTTTAAATCTCATTTATGTGCACCTAATGAAGTCAGGAAGCTGAAGCTAGACATTCAAACTGAAATGATAAATATGACTGTTGAAAACCTCAGTTAAACTAAACTTTTCTGCAAGATTATTATCTACAAAATGTGTCTTTGTTCTGCTCTGTGTTATGCTCTATAGATTTTTTATTGGAAATTGATAAATTTAAATTAATTTTTATGTATATATTTATTTTGTTGTTTGTTTGTTGTTGGGGTTTTTTTACAGAAAAAAGATAGTCCATAAGATTGAATAGTGATTTCAGTTGATACTGAAGGTCCTCTAATATGACAAATAGAAAAAGGTAATGCAAAGTATTATACATAACATTATAATGACCCAAGAAGTGAGGAAAAGACTGGTTACACTTGGTCTAAGTTTTGTGGGGCTTTATATTTTATTATATGAATATGCAGTTTCAATGTTTCTTCTAGAGCATTAACTAGCCAGGGATTTGACCACAATCTTCTTTAATCTAGAGGCATAGATATAGCCTTTGAAAGTCTGGCTAGCTCCAGAAATTTGCTGATGATCTTCTCTCCAGGTAAATCACAGAGACAAACTGAAAAGTGGTTATTGTAGGACACTTTAAAAACATTTTCCCATACAATGATGGGTGAATATGAAATGGTGCCGATGGCATCATCCCTAACATGAAAGTTCAAATCTAGGTCTGCTTGGAACATACTTCAAATCTCTTCTTAAAGATATCTGTAATGAAATTTTGTTTTAAAAAAAGTCTAGAGAAGGGTTAGGCTGTTGACTTCACTGCCTGTAATTAGGAAGACTTATTTCTTCAGAGTTTCCACAAGGGTCTTACAGCTTTTAACTGTCTTGAGCTGGGGAGGGGAGAGGGG
>JAWWEV010000001.1:60136549-60160191 GCA_035583235.1 Hafferia zeledoni | reverse complement strand
GGAGAGGAGAGGAGAGGAGAGGAGAGGAGAGGAGAGGAGAGGAGAGGAGACGAGATACTTGGCCTTTAATAGAGAAATATTTCTATTCTTTACAACTCTTGAAAAGATTCAATATTATCAAATTTCAGATTACAGTTTAATTCATTATTCTCATTGAGACTATCTAAATTAAAATCATACATCAAAGCCACAATGATCTTTCAGATAGAAACATTCTGTTTTTAATAAATAATTTTTTAAAAAATAAAAAAAAAATAGTCAGAATATTAGTGATTTTTTTTTTTTTTTTAATTAATAGAACTAGTGAATGCCTTTAAAGTCAGAACTTGTTATTTAATTTGCAATGAATACAAATACAAGAACCTTCTCACACATACAAGTTTCTTTCAGCTTGGATAGGGAAAGGAACATCCATTGTACATTTATGGAAATACAAAATGTCATATTGTTACCCAAGTGAGTTAAGCAATCAAAAAAATCTTACAAAATTCAAAGAAGCTAGAATTGCAGCTAAAAATGATATAACTTTGCATGTAATCCCAATAATTTCACATTTCTGTATAGTTTTTTTTATTTATCATTCTTATTTCTTTTATTTGGAGTTGGATCATTCTTCATAAGATTCATCAATGACTTTGAAAATATTCTGAATATAAAGTTTTTTTTCCATGTATGACACTGGAACATGCCAAAGGTTGATATCCAATGTTAATAGTTTAGTTATGTCTATTCACACCTAATAAAAATCACACTGCCATTGTATCTAAAGTTTTAAATTTTTTTATAAAATAAATAGTTCACATATATAGAAACAAGATTTTTGTAAAAAAGGTTCTTTTCTCTTTCAACTGTATTATAAAAGACAGAAAACATTGCATATAATACTAATGTAATCATTTAACACTAATTATATAAGGAGAGATTTAAACTATATGATCCCCCTTTTGGATAGCAAAAACTTTTTTTTATTATGAATGTTTGTCTTTCTAAATTATTTATATTATCTTGTATTAAGTACACTTAACTTATTTATGTAAAAAACAAGCAATATTGAGAAGGCTTTCATTTACAGATCTAAACGCATTATATATCCCTAATACCCTTGTATATGTATCTGTATTGTTTTATAGTATTCTTTAGAGAATAAACATTATTGTTTAGTTATTATTGTTTAAAACAGAAAACAAAAGTAGAGGCCCCTAAGTGCAGTTCCACATAGCATCTACAAAGTCTCCTTTTGCAGAGATGTAAAATCTACCATGTACATTTATTTAAGCTCATGTGATCAGATGCAGACAGTGGCATCTGAGACAGTCACCCCAAGATCTTTTACAACCAGAGGAAAGAGGTACTTTAAGAGATTATACTGAACAACTTCGCAATTAAGGTGCTCCCTTCTTCTATCAGTACAAGAGTAGGATTGCTAGATCATTTACTGATAGATTACTTGTTCAGATGACTTAAATTTAGGTGAGCTCAATAAAATTCTCCATGATAAAATGGCTGAAATTGTGGCCCAGATTTTCACTTTATGTACCACTTAGGAGAGAAACCAGTCTCACTGATCTGTTTGAGCAGTAAAAATTGAAATGCCTATGACATACCTGAAATAATTGAAAACGTCCCATTTGGGCTAGGAAGATGCTATCTAGATTTCTCCTTGTCATATATATACTTTTTCATTAACCAACAGTGAAGACTGAAAGAGTAAACAAGGCGGCAGCCACGGCCTTTTAATTTCTGGAGTAGTTTTGAATCCTTACAAGATCAGCATAAGGTTCTACTCTTTCCTGACTTCTGTAATACATGACATGAATTCATTTTTAAGTTACAGAATAGAAGGTTTCCATTGACATTCCCATCTCTAATGTGTGAACATGGGATACAATCCCATCTGTTTCCACTTCCAGTTGTAGCAGCTACTAATCTAGCTGCTGTCCTTTATGCTTTTTAGAAACAAAACAAGCAAACAAGATTATCAGAGTCATGTCAATTTTATTAGTTCTTTTAGTAGAATTGACTGAATATATTATTATAAACAATTTTTGATATATTTTCCAAAGTTTGTTTGTAGCAAATCCGTTTATGAATAAACTGTCCAATGTGCAGAAAATTAATCTTTAAATAATGTTGCCATTGGTTTTGAATAAGAATCAAAGACATTAAAGGTATCCATCTAAATAATTAGGATATCATCATCATCATCACCGTCGTCATCATCATCATCATCATCATCATCATCATCATCATCATCTGTTTTCCTGCTTATGTTCTGAACAATTGATTGGAATAGAAATATTTGAGGTTTTATATGAAAATAAATCTGTGATATAGGCCCTGTGACTTTATGAAAAATGTGAGAGAGGATTTTTCACTCTCTAAAGATATATTAGCTCTTAAAAATACTTGTATTTGTATTTTATGTTTTATTGAGACTCACTTGAAATTAATTGAAACTATTGAAACAAGTAATAAGAACTCCTGTCAATTTTTTTTATGATTAGGGCTTACAATTATTTAAATGGCTGAGTAAAGCTATAGGTTATGAACTGTTGGCCTTTGAATTTGAGTATTCTGGCCTTACATTTTTATAATTGCTGCCAATTCATTTATTATAAACACATCATATGATCAGTAAATAGTTCTGATCTCATAAAGATGATAATTCCACCTTTTGTGTGAAATGATCATTTGGGATTTACATTTACTTGAAATTTCAGGAGCCGTTCATATATAGAATTTTTTTTTTTTTTTGTCATTAAAAAAAAAAAAAGAGTTCTTTTTAGGCTTCATATCACAGGACAAAGAAGAGAAGGTTTGCTGTGACTTTAGGGTTGTCAGCAACAGTAAAACAAGGTTTCTTTCTGAACTTGCTTGTTCATGCAGACATGGAAGGCTGTGGGATTGCTATTGAGACATGTCTGTGGCTCCCTGATGTGCTCAGAGCATTGTAGGTCCAATAACTGTATCTATTTTCTCTTCTGAGAAGATTACAATATATAGTAAGCCTTAGATGCCCTAAGGAAATTTGTAGAGGGAAATTAAAGTGCAGTAAATGAAGATGACCAGAATATTTCCTAAAACAGCACACAAGCTAAAGCTGTAATATACATGAATTTAGAGAAATAATGTCCAATTTCTGAAACTCGCTAACAGAGAATGGGAAGTGGTGAGAATAAGCAGGAAGTGTTTGCATTGATCTTATTCTTCCTTGGGTATCTGCTTATGACCATGGTTGAAAATGGAATGCATGACTTTATGCATCTGTTCTTATAAATTTAAATGGTTATTGTAATTGGTAACCAGAAGGAAAAGGCCAGATAGACTAACTTCTGAAATAGATAATCGGAGGTGACATTCAGTCCCTCTGACACTGCGTATATGTTTGGCAACCTAAACAATCCTCCTTAATATTTTTATAGACTCAAATGTTAAGTTATATTCACTATTCCAGGATGGTCTGAAATGAAGAGCTATCATGTAGATGTAAGTTACATATTTGACTGGGTCTGATCCCAGACATCTGCAGTGGAGCAAGTGGGCAGCTTAGGGAATAGCATTTATTCTCTGCCTTGAATATGGCATTAAGTAATGAAACCTTGTAGAGAGGAAGGATAGGGCTAACACTGAGCTGATATGGTGGACCTGAGAAAGAAAAGGCATTTTCCTTTTAGGTTTATGAGCACTTTTTTTTGTTTTGTTTTATTGTTTAAAAACTTACACTGTAACATAATAGCAGATGTGAGGTAACTTGGAAACAGCAATTATTAACAAGAGTAAGGAAAAACTAGTGATGCAGATACTTAGGTAAGTGTTCTTAGGTAAGTACAAGTGTGGACAAGTGATGTCTCATTGTGAAAACAGGAGAGCAAAATAGCCTACACTTTCCAAACCTGAGAGTAGCCTGAAGCTTACTGCTAAAAAAAAAATTGTTGTTATTGAAAAAATCCCAACTCGTTATCAGATCTAAAATTGAACATTTTCTTGATTTTAAAGCTGAGGTATATTCTGAAAGGTATGAAAAGCATTCAGGTCACCCAAGCTCTTACTACTTCTTCAAAAGAAAATAGTCATTTAGGAGAGAAATTCTTGGAAACAATTCTTAAAAAAAAAAAAAAAAAAAAAAAAAAAAAAAAAAAAAGGGGAAAAAATTGCATCTCTTGCAGAGAGAAGCCTGTAAGAGGGAAGGATTCTGTCATGGAGCACAGATGATAAGGAAAAGAACTTTGATTAAAAAGGATGCTTTTTCTTATTACATAGAAAATGATTTTGACCTGAAGATTTGATTGTTGTTTGATATAATTAAAGAGTTGATGTTCTTCTGTTTGTTTTATGGCTTATATTTAATATGCCACTTAATGGACCTGCTGATTATACCTGTATGGAATGCATGAGGTTATTTAATGTGTACTGAAGTGCATTATGGCCACTTACTAGCACTTAGCAGCATTAGCTGCCTCACTATTACTAATACTGACCTTTAGCTACATGTTTTGAAGAACTGAGTAACTGCCAAGACTCTTTTTTTTTTTTTTCTCACAAAATAGAGAACAATCTGTTTCAATAGTTACACTTCCAAGTGCAAATTTAGCTCCAGTGTCCTGTGTTATCTTTGAAGTTCACGACTGCAAAAAGTGTGTGCTTGCAGACATAGTCTAAAAGGAGACTAACTTTTCTGAGATTTGTAATTGGTTGTTTTAATCCCCCCTGATTGACACCCCTTCTCCCCTAAAGCGAATTGTCTTTAAAAAACATTGGCAGCATTTGGATTTTACAAAATGCTTTGCCCTGGCTTAATTCTCTTTCATTCTCTATTTAAAAAGCAGTGTAAAGTATTAATGTTATGAACAGCTGCAGGTTATCTGTTCTAAGAGAATATAGGTAGTATAGCATGAAAGATTATATGGTATATTGCACCAAAGAAAGGATACTGAGGAGAGGATAAGCCTGTCCTTTTGCTTGACATCCCTCTCATAAAGTATATTTTTGTTGTAAAAGCTAGTTGATATTTCATTATTTTTTTGCTCACAATACAGAGTCTTAATTTATTATAACCTATCTTTTTAGATGGGTATGGATTTAATTCAATTGACTACCCATAGTCATCTCTTGCCATTTCAGATACTTGTACTTGACATCTTGTACTAATTTTGGGTGGGGTAGAGTTTATTTTATTTATAGAAGTTTCTATGGTGGTATGCTCTGGATTTGTAATGAAAACAGTATTGATAACACAGGGAGGTTTTACCTATTGCTGAACCCTCCTTACATAATGTCTATTCCTTCTTTCTCACATTTCCCCACCAGCAAGGGAAATGGGGATACACAAAGGGTTGTGAAGGGATGCAGCCAGGACAGCTGACCTCAACTGACCAAAGGGATATTCCATACTATATAGCATCATTATTAGTCTAGGAAACTGGGAGGTGAGGAGGAGATGTTGGAAGTGATAGTTTTTGTTCACAAGTCACCTTAACACATGATGGAGATCTGCTTTCCTAGGAATGACTGAACATCTCCCTGGCTACAGAAAGTGGTGAATGAATTCCTTGTTTTGCTTTGCTTGTGTGTATGGCTTTTGCTTTACCTATTAAACTGTTTTTAATCTCAATCCACAAGTTTTCCTGCTTTCACTCTTCTGATTATCTCCTCTATACCACTGTGGAGAGTGAGCAAGCAGTGTGTGGGGGTGAGATGTGAGTTCATAGTTAAGCCACAGCACACCTGTATACATGTCACAGACATATGCAGAGGACACATGCTCTTTTGTAGTGGCACCAGGATTTTAAACATAATAGATTTGGGCATTTCAAGTGGAACTTGTATGTGTGGAAAACTGAGTACCCTGTGTGCCTGACTGGTGTTCAAGGAAAAAATACTGTCTCTCTTTTCAGGCATTTCACAGAAGGATTTATGTGGAAAATAAATAAATAAATCATGTAGCACATTGAGAAAAACAAAATAAAACAACAAAATAATAACAATCACACAAGTAGTTCCATATGATCATCTGTTTGGACATTTAAAGTGTATATGCTTTAAAGAGTAAATACACCTGTGTATCCATTTAGGTTAGGACATAGATGCTCAAAAAAAAAAATATATATATATATATATTGACTTTAGCAACCTTTGTATCATCAAAGGCTCTTCAAACCATGAACCATGTTTTCAAATTGAGTTTAGTTACAATCAAATCCTGTTTTGGGGGTGAGGGAGGAAGGGGAAGGAGGGGTTGGTCATGCTTATATGCACCCAATTTGCAAATGTACAATTCTAATTGGTTTTGCACAGCTCTTGGGTTAGGCAAAGGTCTCAGATAGCAGGATACTCATTAAACTGTTATTTGACATTGCTTGCTCTGAAGAAAATAAGGAGGGGGCAAAACAAAATTGTAACCTTTGTTAGTAAATAGCAATGAAAACACTGGGAAACAGCTTTTAAAATAATTGGTACAGTATGTTGATGTTTAGAAGAGAAAGGAAGTAAAAAACTCTTAAAGAAAAATATTAAAAGCTGGAAAAATTTTCTTTTTTTTTTTTTTTCCTTGTCTGTGCTCTTGGACACTGAGACTCCTATTAACTAGTCATTTGTGTTTGCATAGTACTTTTTCACCTGTGCATTTTTATTTTGGCATTAGCAATCCAGGCAGAAGGTCACACAGAACAAAAACCTACTAAATATCAGGAGGACTTAGGAACTATGTTTGCCTCTTTTCATGTAAGAATTATTTTTTAAGGATGCTGTAGGACTGTAAAACCTTTACAGGTATAACCTTTTTACTTATGTCTGTGAATTTAGAGCTAAAGCATCTCTGCTGGTGTTAGTTTGATATGTTCCATTATTTGACACTAACTGGTCATGAAGTAAAGGGTCATCCAAATGTATTTATTCAGATTCTCTTGGCTTACTCATCCTGAAGGAACCCCACTGCATTATCAGCAAGAACACTAGAGAATCATAGGCCAGAAAAGTTACACTCCTCCACCTGTTCATTTTCCCTACAGGCACAGTATTCTGAACCAGATTTATTATTTGAACTGCTAGATTTGAATAAAATACCATGATTCTGCAGTCTGTGTCTTAAGGACAAATGCATCTAGAACACCCCGATAACTTATATTCCTTGTTACTCTAAAGCATTAAGTGCAAAGCTGTATTTGACCTGTCTGAACTTAAAGAGAAAAAAAGAAAAAATGGCAACCAGGCATACACAATGTTTCAGAGTACCAAAATAGTCTGGAATGCCTCTGTCTTTCTTTTGGTTAACATTTCTTCTTTGCGGTTTGTGGCGGTCTTCCTCTAAAGTAACATAAGAGATAGTTATGTACACCAAAGGATGAAATATTCAGTAAAGGACGCTCTTAGTTATACATTCCTTTAATCCTGAGGCTTCAGAATTTAATTTATGTTCCATAAGTTTAATACTAAAATAATCTAAGATATGTTTCACCTGCCATAAACTTTCTTTTGGTGTTCTCCTGGGGTTCAAGATCTGTTGACAAAATTTCTTAATCAGAAGTTCAGATTTTCATTAAATTTTGTATGGAAAATCATATAAAGATAAAATTAACTACCATTTTAGGTCTGTTACTGCAGTGTTAAGACTTCACCAGGTGAAATAAATATCTAGGGTAGATTTTATTTAGAGTAATGTACAATAATTTTCTGGGATGGCCACTGCCTGTATGAATATACCTAATGGCAGCAACAGCTGAGAATATATTAAATTACATGATTCAATTAATTGTATGAGTAAACCTTAGTTTTATGTTATGTGTGCAGTCAAGGGAACTGGACAGCCTCCCAAAGTCGGCTTTTGGTTTGTTTGTTCTAAAGGCGGAAATTGCCTTTTTTATGTGATAAAGCCAACTCACATGTATTCTGGATACACTGAACATTTGTTTATTATCTCTTCTATAAACTAGAAAGAAAAAGAAAATTATGGTTTTATTTTCAGAGTTTTCCTCTGGCTCTGAGATGTCTTCATGAACATTCTAGAGAGTTACTATGTTGTTTCCAGGTATTATTGTCTGAGACACTGTGCCAGGGCATTATTAAAACTGACTCAAAAATTACCTCTATTATTCAGAAGAAGAAATAGTTCTCTCTTTGTCTTTTTGACAGAAATTCCTGGAAGCCAAGGCTGCATAGGTTTTTAAAGCTTAGGCTCAGTTTATGAGATATCTAGATAACTGTAGGCATGATTAATGATTCTGAAATGAAGTAATCTGTACATTCAAAATGTTGGCTATACTTACAGAGAAAATATAGTAGCAAAAGCTCAATTACAAATTTTGAAAGCTGCTTTTGAAAAAGAAATTAGGTAGTCCCACCTAAAATTCATGTCTATCTCTCTGTGAAGACCACATATCATCAGACACAGATTAGCTAAATGATCGTAATTTTTCAATTAACTCTGGGGGTTTTTACTGACTTTCAGATAGTTTAGTCTATAGTAAATCCTTGAAATCCACACCTTATTAGATTTCATTAAAAAAAATAAAAATTATAAAAAGCTAAATGAAGTTAGCTCTAAAAATATAATTTACAAATATTGAAACACAAAATACAGTAGCCTATGAGCATTTATATTTTACACTGTCTAACATCTAAGGTCAAATCAAGACAGTATCATAATGAGAATGTGCATGCATTATGAAAAAATTGTGTTGAGTTTTCTATCCTGAATTCATACATCCTCAATTTCATAAACTCATTCTCAAGTTAAGAAATTTCACGTCACTGGTTTTCTGTGAAAATAGTTCCTCTGAACTGCCTGTCAGTGTCCTTAAAAAGTGACCTATGGCAAAGAAGTATTTTTTTAGTTATTTTTGGAAATCAGTATATCTTCCCAGTTTCATAAGGTAAGATTTATCAAAGATATTCATCTGGGAAAGTTCCTAAGCTCAGAAAATGTAAGGTTCATATCACCTTCAGAAATTAGCCTGAGCTAAATTCTCCAGCATTCCTTTAAATCAAGAGGGAGATCTAAGCTGTACCTGTATTATCTGCTCGTAGAGTACTTTCATTTTCTGGGGCTTCATGCACACCTGAGACACAGTCCTGCCCTGTCTCAGGTCAGGATCTCACTGTTCACCTCTTTAACATGCTGATACCCTAACAGATGAATCCAGCTTAAACTGGGAAAACAGATTCAAACTGGCTAAATCTAAGTAATCATTTACCAGGCTACAGAAACATGAATTCTAAGGACTTCAACCACTCATTCCATCATTTCTCTAAAAACTGAATAAGAAGTACATGGCAAGACTCAAACCCACCTCAAATATCTATTAGGGGGTTTTTTTGTACTATACTTTAAAATGCCAAATATAAGAGATCTCATTTTCTTCCTTGGAAGACCATTTTTGTGCACAAAATCTTACATTCCAAAAGTGCTAAATTCTAATTTAAAACTGCTTCACTAAAAAATTAAACAATTTATCTGTTCCAATGACCATGAAGCATAATGGAGACTATAGGAAAAAAAACCCCTCTTGAGTGAGAAGCTACTTTTATGTATTTCTATTCATTTCTTTCTTTACAAAAATTTTTTTAAAACTTTCCTTTTATATAAATGGACTGTAGCATTCTCATGGCCATCCACTGGGCTCTCTTCTGTTTGCCTTTATCATTAAACTATCTTCTCTGAAACTGGAAAGACTAGTCTGGCTAAGGCCTTTATCAGTGCTGAATAGAGCAAAAAAAAGTTTATTTCATGTATCTCATTTACAATTTTATTTTTTTAACTGTAGAGGGAAAAGGATTTAGTACATATCAAGACAGAGCACACAGCATGGTAATAACCTATGTAATTGATCCACTCAGATGGGTTTCACCCAAGGCTTAAATGAGACTATACTTTAAAGCTTCCTAAGCAGAAGTGTCTAGTGCACTTTTGGATGCTAAAGAGTACCTTTGGACACCTTTGCAAGACCTTTGGTTCTTTCACTACAATAATACCTTCCCTCCAAGTACCATGCCATATTTTTCAGGCCCCAGGAATAGGGGCTATAGCATTAGAGGTTATACCTACATGTGGCATTTGAACTGAATCCAGGCTGCATTTATATTGACTATATACAGAAGTAAAATGTAAGGTGAGATGAATCACTCTCTAGGCTTAATAACTAAGCTCCCTTGTGACTTAATAGGGGCTTAATCACTTAAATTAAATCCAGAAATCTACATTGTAGATTCCAAAATTTAGGTAAGAAGTCATTCCCCTTAGGAATTCTTTCCAATTAATTAAGCAGGTTTTTTTGTTTTGTTTTGTTTTTCTTTTTTTTTAAGAACAGATTAAATGAACTCTGGAATTGATGACCCTTGAAACAGGGTGGGTTTTTTCTTCAGTTCAATTTTAAAATGTTATTTGGAAGATTTCTGTTCTATTAAAAATAATTTTAAAAATAATTATTTTTGATAACTCACAATTTTACTAAAGAACTGTTTTTAATTTTCTATACCATTAGTATATATTATAAAGTTTTCATTCTATATATTTTAGTAAGAATTTTAAACTTTCTACTGCCCTTTGATAATGCAAATTCATTTCTATTTTTTTTTCTCTGCTGCTGCAAAAGCAGCAGACAAGTCACTCAGATAAGAAAGGGATTTCATCTAGCATTACAGACATACTAGAATTTTTTTTGCATTCTCTATGAGTAGTTTTGCAAAAGTTCTTCCAAAGTTTACTGCACGGCATATAGTTATTTTCAGGTTTTCATTTCTGCACAGGTTGTTCTGCAAATACCATTAGAAAACATGTAAGATTTTACTCATCCCAAACTCTTGCTTAGATGTATATTGCCAGATTATTATTTTTCATAAATTTCTCAGTGTATTTTTTCTCTGCTTTTTACCTTCTGAAAGTCTGAGTGCTTTTATAAAGATAATGGGTACAGCACATAGAGGATCAAGGCTTTGTCAGTCAAAGCAAAAGGCAATGACTATAAAATGTAATCATTAAGGAACAGTGCAAACATACTTAACAAAAAAGCCCAGATGCCAATGAGACTGAAATTCTACTGCTTGTAGACTAGGTGAAACCTTTTCTGAATGATAGATGAGAAGTGTGTGCATTCATAGAGTTACTTATTGACCAAAGGTTTGGCAAATATGGGGTCAATTGTTTTACAGGTGCTAATGCTTCCTTAGTCTGGATGGAGAGAAATATTTCTGCTGTGTCCTGCAGGTTCAAAGGGAGACTTATTCCCCTCCCTCAGGGATCAGATATATGCATTTGGCACCCGCCTGAACTCAAGGTGTACATTTGGTGAGCACAGAACAAGCCACTGCACTTGAGTCATTGCTGGAAGGTGAGAGTAGATATTTCTTATCACCTCTGCAGAAGTTCTTGGGCATAAATTACCTCAGACAAGAAAATTATATTTAAGAATACTCAGACAGCATGGTCCTTGGATACTGAAAAGGTAAAAACTATATACATTCTGAATGCGTAGTTACAAAAATTAATTTAATTCTGGTCACCACTTTAAAGGTTTTCTCATAGCTAGGGAAGACACTAATGCCTCCTTTTCAGAAAATGAGAGTAAGCCACTTATTCCCCATTAAACAGTGAGACTGAAGCTACTTGATTAAAGAAAATGAAATTTTGAAAGCTGGAATTATAGGGTCACCAGCAAGCATCAATCTGATGTAGGAGTCTAGGTTATGAGACAAAAATCATCTGCCTACACACAAAGTTCAGAAATACCATGGCAGGAGGAGGACCCCAAATAATACCCTGCTGCACTGCCCTAAGGTGTCTCAGAAGGGGCCATTGGCTCACCAAAGGCCCTTTTGCAGAAATCAGAGGAGCACTGAGATGTACAATGACAAGTTGTAACTAAGGATTCCGGAGGGAAAAGCACTCCACAAAGGCCCCTCCCAGGGCTCTGCCAGGAGAACCTCAAGTCCATTTTACAGACACAGAATCCATCATGAGGAGTCATTAGGAATCCTTTAGGCTGGAAGAGACCTCCAAGATCATCAAGTCCAACCTTTGACCAATCATCACCTTGTCAATTAGACCATGACATTAAGTATCACATTCCATAGTTTCTTGAATCTCCAGGTATGATGACTCAATCACTTCCCTGGGCAGACTGTTCCAGAATTTAACACACCTTTCAGTGATGTCGCCTGTGACCCTCCCTTGGTGCAGCTTGATGCTCACGGTGGGAGAAAAGATCAACCTCCACGTTGCTACAACCTACTTTTAGATAGCTGTAGAGAGCCCCTGCATCTCCCTCTCTCCAGTTTAAACAATCCCAGCTCCCTCAGCCACTCCTCATTAGACTCACTCTGGACATGCTCCAGCACCTCAATGTTTTTTTTTGAAGTGAAAGGCTCAAAATTGAATGCACTTGATCTGTGCATGTGGGTATGGGGAAGGAGGACAGGAGTTTATGGGGGTGTGCATGTAGCAACTGGAGTCAAACCAGGGGACACAGATACATCTGTAGTGCAGCAAGTGGAGCCAATGCAGGTGTGCAAAGGAGCATGGGATCACTAGTAATGGTCAAGTCAAAGTGTTTGGGAAGAAGCTGTGATAGTTTTGATCCAGGCCTTCCTTAGTAACCAGTAGTAACTAAGGAAATTCCCATTTCCCAAGTATTCCACACTGTTTTTTCACGTAACAAGAGAGTATACATAAGAGAGAGATAGGAAGTCCTTTCTCTTCTTCTTCCAACGAGACTTGGGAGCAGTCAGTCTCTGCGTTGGTCTCACTTATCAGAGCCTGAGGCCTGTTGCAGTGCTGTTATCTGCCATGCAGGAGATCAGAGAGAAAGCTGGCTTTCTCTTGGGAGAAGTTGGTAAACCGATTGTATTGTGCTAGTTTTTGGGGGTTTGATTGTCCTTGTCTATTCTGGGGGTTTTTGTCCCTCCTTTGTCCCTGTTTCTCCCTTCTTTTTCCCTTTTTCCCCTGGGAGCTCCTTATTGTTTGCACAAATTGTATATATACTTGTAAATATCTGAAATATATATATATTCTGATATAATTCAGGCTTCTTTCAGGCTTTTCGGTAGCTTGGATTTTTTTTCCCCTCGTTTAAAAGGGAGAGGAGGGAGGCAGCTTGAGCTTGGCAAGAAGGCCAAGTCAAACATGCAGAAGTGAATGAATGGGTCTCTGAGGGCCAGCATGGATGTCAATGGATGAGGGCAATTGACTATGGTGATTAGGGAAGTCCTCACCCACTGTGTGTGTTTGTGCAACAGCCTCTACCAGCAACAGGAGTGGCATTGCAGCCTTGGAGGCTTAAATATCCAGATACCAGCAGCTGCTGAGACTGGGATCCAGAAACATCTCTCAGAGTGTCTGAGCCCAGCTGCTGGAAAGACCCACACCATACATATGTATTTATATATTCTCACCAGTGGACCTGCAACCTGCTCTGCCAGAGAGAAGCAGGATGAGGCCGTTGGTGCTGCCTATGTTATTGTGGCTGGTGTGTGCATGTGTGTCTGATCTGTGTGGCTGTCTATGTATGTATGGATATACATGGTGTATGTGTGTGCTTCGTGTGTGTAGCTGCTGAGAACACACCTGCAGCCTCACTACTGGTCAGACCTGGGGACATGGAGCAGTGTCTGCCTCACCTTTCTCAGCTGTTGAATACATTTTCCTCTAACAGACACTATCCTCCACAGCTTAATATGAATTTTCTAGATGGCATTTCACAGCCTCTGCTGGTCTGTATTTCTTCTTTGAAAAAGGAGGTAAATTTACATCCAAGGAAAACTTGGAATAAGAAATACACTATGCACAAAAATCAAAGAAAAACAACAGAGGTAAAGAAAAAGCATTGGGAACCAGAGTCTTTGATGCCCTTTCACTCAACCCTGACTCATATGTTCTTATATTCTACCAAGGATTTTATTCTTGCATTTACATTTGTCAGAAATGACAGATGACACAGTATGTCAGCTCCTCATAATCCCTTTTGTGTGGTATCTCTTGTAGCTTACATGAAATTGTTTTGTAGAGAAATGTTAGGACAGAAATACTCCATACACATCTGTGAAAAAAAAAAAAAAAAGTCAGACAGTATTTAGGTTTCCATTACTAAGTTACTGAAAAAATTCCAAACAGAAAGAGGCAAACAATTAGAGTTCTAAAGAAAGATACCTTTAATTTTTTCAAAGCTTCAAAGGGCTTGTCTGTACTAGGACGAAAGTGTATTTCAATATTAACTCCCCACTCTACCACTCCCCTGCAATCTAAACATTGTCTAAATCATCTACAAGATCAACTTAAAAGATTTTTGTTCAGAATTAGGAAAGTCTTATTTTGATGAACAAGAGTCCCAAAGACAAAGCATAGACACTAGAATTTGTTTTTCTTTTTTCCTTGATTGTCCTGTTCTTTGCCATGTTCTAGGTCATTTCTGACACCACACCTAAAACAAAAATACAACATACTCTTTCCAAGATAAGTCTTGAAAAACTCATAGAACATCTCACAACATGCAGCATATAGTCACATACATTAAAATGTTAGAGCAGCATCAGACACAGAAAGATGTGTCAATAGACTTCATTTATTTTTAAACACTTTGATCTGAAAATTCATAAAAAATAGTAATTACATTATATGTTTGCAGGAGCAATACACAGATCCTTCAGAGATGCAGGGCGTAGAGGTATGTCATGTGGGCACCAGGAGCATGCTCCAGAGTAAGCTTATTTTCAGCTACATGGCTGCAAGGCAGTTTGTGCCTCTCAACCCTGTTCCTGTGTCATCTAACAGCTATCCTGACACTACTAATCACTGTCAGGGCACAGATTCTTAGTATCCTATGCCAGACATTGTGCGCAGAAAGCACAGCCCTAGATGGGCATGGGTGGTAAACCCATGCGAAGACTCATGCATTCAGCTAAATCATCTTTAACCTTTTTGCCCTTCTCAACAACAAAGTTAAAAATTAATCTCTTTGGGGAGTCTTTCACTGAATTCCTAGCCTAGGAGTTGGCAGGAACATATTACAAAGGGAAACTGAAGAGTCTGATGTCACCTGTCTCAGACAATATAGCTTTTTGTGTGGTGTTAAAAAGAGTTTATATTCCTCTAAATGAAAATAATGAATGAGTCGAAGAGGTCATTCAGCTGCAGAGCTGCTGAAGATTGTTTCAGTTATAATAAAATTATGAAACTCACATCTTTTGGCTTACTTATAAACCTTTGCTGAGCACAAGAAGAACAAGAGGTAGTAAAGTCCTGACTGCAGAACTAGGTCCACTAAAATAATCAGCCTCAGTGCACTGCCTTTATTTATATTATATCTATATATATTTATATTTATTATAACGAAAGAGTCGTCTTGCTTCCCATAAGAAATAGTATTTACACAAGTAAACTTACCATGTGAAGAGACAAGATAGGCATGGAAAAAATATTAGCTGTGTTTTATAGGTAGAAACCCAAAACATAAATCAAGAACAAGTGATGTTTTTCCTACCTATATATCACACCTAAGAAAAAATTTCCTTTGCTTCAGCCTGCAAATTCTTCTATTGCCTCCTGAGACAGAATGGTATAGGGGTTTTTCTATATGTCAGCTTATTTAGTTCTTCTGATTTGGCCCAGAGATGGAAAGAACTTTGTGAAGACAGGCCGTTCTACCATTCCAAAGTACTTCCATGGAACAGTACTTCTCTAGCATATGTCTCAGACACCAGGCAGAACCTCAAAGGTACTGTTTAGCCAGGATAACCTCTGAGCAATTTAGCAGATTGGAAAATACACACTGAAGTGTATTTAGGATTTCGTAAAATGACACTGAAATCCCAAATAAAACTCTATGAAATAAAGTCCAATATATTACTGTACTGGAGAATAATGAATCTATATCAACTAGAGCTAAGAGTATAATTTATCAACATTAGCCTTGATGGGGCATCCAGTGCAGTGTGATTGATTTAAATGTGTAGATGTTTAATGTTTTGAACAGGTGGCTAACTTATAACAACAGTTTAAACTTTTATAGCATCTTATCATGCTGAGGCAGCTCATGGTGTTTTACAATGACATTAAAATTAAAATTTAATCTATCCTACAAAGTTAATAATTAGCTAATGTCAGTTAAAAGTCAATGAAAACAAATCAGTCTTAAATGTAGGCTTAGAAAAGAAGAAAATAGGGATGTCCTGATGTCAAAAGGCACTGAGTTCTGCCAAGCAGATGCATGGCAGTGGAAAGACCAAACACCTCAAGTGACACTTCAGTGGGGTTTAAAATTTTAAAATATTAGTTTTGATCTTGGCTGTCAGGCCTTATTATGGCTTTATTCATATGGCTTCATTTTGATTTATACAGCACTGCAACAGTCCTTGGGAGTGGGGTTAAGAGGTAGGTGTCCTATCCTTCAGGAGATGAATATGGTCACTGGGATTCCACTTTTCTCTCTACGCCCATGAGTTCTGCATTTGTGTCTGCCAAGTAGCACAGTGGCAAAATGTAAAAATTCCTCTACATCTCACAGCCACAGTTACTTGGATTTGAATTCCTTTAGTCTAAATCCCATTTAAATAGTAGGAACACTATCCTCTGACCTCTGTTTTACAAGAAACAGGTGCCTGTTGTTTTGAAAGGAGGGACACACTGCTTAGTGCAGGAGAGGTTTCTGAGCTGTAAACCTGATCTGACGTAAGTGTAGCATTTAAGTCTTCACCTTCTCTATTATATAAATCTTGCAGAGCATGCTGTCTATTCTGAATCCCATTTAATCCTTCTTGTGCATTGTATAGAGAGTCAAGGTATTTAACTAAGGGCTATGGATTGTACTTAAGAAATGAGGTTTGTTTCTGCTTTGAACTAGTCATTGGTGATGCATGTCATTCTCTGTAAACTGCTGAGAGATCCAAGGAAACTAGTTTACTTTAGATCCTCATGTACGTCCTGTGAGAGTCAGTGTTGCAGGGTTTCCTTGAAGACTAGCCTTCAAGTCAACTGCCTTTTTCTTTTCCACTGGAAAAAAAAACCCAAAAAACAAAACACCGAGAATTAGTGATTTTGCTCATTACTGGTCTGATTCTTACTCTCATCACAACTGTGTAGTACTTGCATAAAGCCAATTAATAACCTTTAGACTTGGTTAAAACTTCAAAGAAAAGGTGAAGATATATCATGTTATCCTACATTTGGTATCTTAATCCAGCTAACAGCTGCAATAAAAGATGACAGTATGGTTACTCGCATGTGTATTCCCAGAACATCCAGAGAGTTTGCTTTTACTCCTTGTTGTTATCTGTGCTAGCCCAATTAAGCCATCACAGGTGTACTACAGATCTGTCAAGTCTCAGGCACTGCAGGTGCAACTCATATACTTGACTCACATTCTTCTTTTGCTCTAGCAGTAGCTTCTCATGAGTAGCAGTGTAAAACACTACCTATTGCTGTTTACTGAGCAGAATAAAGGCAGCCAGATAAACGAGGATGCTGTTAACTCATCGGTGTGCATGTTTAAACCCCACAATGTCCCCCTGCCACAGGTTACTACTTTTCCAGAAAGAAGAATGTTTCAAGCACATGTACAAAGAAAGTTAGGAAATTCTCCCTATTTGCACACTCTAAAATTCCACCGTAACTCATGACATAAGTGTACCTTAAACAAGAAACATCTGTGGAAAACAGGTGATTTCTGTTTGTTCAGCAAAGTTGCAAATATATGAGAATCTTATGGGTTAATGCATGTATTAGTGAGAAAATATATGCAAAAGTATGTGCTGAAGAAACATAGCTCTCTGGTCCTTGTCAAGCTGCCAATATGTAAAATTTGGGCACCCTGTAGGGTTATTATATGTCATCCCAGATACCTAGTTAGTATTATAAAAATTGACTGATAATAAGTGCAATTAGGTCAAGAGAGAGATTGTATCTGTGAAGTATCTAGCGGCAAGAGGTTCGCAAAAGTAGACAGCTATGCAAGGAAAGTATCAAAGAACATACAAGAATGCATAATTAAGGGGTGACAGAGGTCAGCAATTAACACTTAGACATTTGTATTTCTTTCCTCAGGACAGGGCAGTAGAATCAGAAGAGAATTTAAGTTCAAATCTGACATAGAAAGAGGACAAAGATATTGTTAATTTCAATTACGGTTTTAAAAATATTTTTATATGCATCTTATGCATTTTATTCCATTTGTGTCATTTATTAGAGAACTGAAAAAATACAGATATGTATTTATCATTAAAGTATGTGCAGAGAAAATGAGTTTTTTATGTATGTGATAAATACAAAGACAAAATAAGTCTTAACATGTTAAACTACTTAAGTACTATTTACAGGTACTTGTAGTTTGGAAAGATATGTATAGCAGGAGAGTTTGTTATAAATTAAAATGCTTATTAAATGTCAGTAGCTCTAATAAGTGATTGATATCTAATTAATGTGTCATATGTGATAATTTTTAAATGTTAATTAATGCCTAAAGACTTAATAAGTGCTGCTTGACCTATTAATTATGTTAGACAAAAACTTACAGTAATTGTTTCCTAAATGAAATGCTTAAATAGAGTGTTTAAAGTGTTACCATATGATGCTAACATGGTGGCAGGCTGATTTTATATAAGACTGGGATTCAGGGATAACCTTTGAACTTCTACTTCACATATTTATGCAGAACAGAGCTGCACCATTTCCAGTTTCATTGAAAGATTTACTGACCTCTTCATTTATTTGGAAGTGAGAAATTGATACTGTGGGCTAGACTCTGCTGTTGTTTAGTAAGGGACTGTAAAAGTGCTGCCTTATGTGCCTATCAGCATGAATCCATCTTTGGTGGCGCTTAGCCTGACATCTAGCTGTGGTTATCTCCTGAGGAGGCTGGCAATGATGATACATTCTGGGGTCCATCCTTGCCTCAGAGAGAGCCTGGGTCTAAGAAAGCTACAGTCAGTATGGAAAGAGATGAAGACAAAATGTGGTCCAGTGATTACTCATTATAAAGGATGGAAGGCTGCTTTATGGATTTCCAGTGTGTCTGGGACAAAGGCATACCACTCTTTTAAAGGTGTTATGCCCTGTTTTTTTCTTACTCCCTCTGTAACAGAAGCATAGCATTTTCTTCCTGTATCAGTGTCTTGAAATTAAAATTATTATACATTGTAAGGTGTTCATGTGCTCTGATAGCTGGAAACCAGAAAAAACAACATAGTTTCTTTATAACTGTTAAAGAATAAAGTGATTACTGTTTACAGAGTATTCATGGAAAATTTGCGAGTCTTCTCAGTATGACATTTAAGATACTTACATATATTATATAAATTTTATTATATAAATATTATGATCTCTGTCTAAAAATATATGTATTTAATTTACTTCACACATCACTTATGAACATTTTCCTCTTTGTATTTAAGTTTAGTAGAAAAAAAATCCTAATTTTAACTTACATTTTAAAACTGCATTATCTGGAATTTTTATTCTAATATTAAAATTGAGAGCAATTATAAGAACAATTCTTGGTTTTCAAAGGACTATTTATTTCAAATACTCATTTGGTCAATTCATATTTTAAATTTAAAAATAATGTAAATATTTGGAAAATATTTACATACTTGCTATTATGTCCAATGGTCAAGATAAATTCCATGTTATTAACTCTACTTCTTTTACATCTCGTCTCCTAGTGTGTGTGTTCTTATCATTCCCATGCCTGTTTTGATGGAGCCATTTCAATTAACTCTTTACAAAGGGTCTATATTTTTCCTCAGAAAGCATTTGGTAAAAAAGTTTGGATAAGTTACAAGGAAGTTTACCTTCCTCTAGGTTTAAGCTCAGAGATGAGCAGTTTCCATATGTATGCCATCCTTCATTATTTCTGGAATGTCCTAAGAAGAGTATACCCTTTGGAGTCAGTATTCTGGTATTCTGCCTAAGGTATTCAGTTACCATGCTTCTTTTTATTATGCTGTGACCCTGAGTGTCCACCAGTGGTCAGCATCAGTGGTAGAAAATCAGGCTGGAACCATGATATCATATAGAATTATAATTTCTCAGATTTTGTAGCATAATATGACATATCTTGGGTGATGTGTTGGGAAGAGGTTAGTTATAAAGTTTTCTAAGTGTATGAAAAATCTTTATTTACCTTATTATGATATTGCAAGATAATTTTTTATGATTGTAGCCCTTTATAATTACCCTCAATATAATGCCCTTTGGCATTCAGAAGAAGGAAGGAAGGGAGGAAGGGAAGTAGGGAGGGAGGGGAGGGAGAGGAAGGGAGGAAGGGAAAAGGTAAACTGAGGTTGTTACAGCCGAAAAATAATAGAGCTGAATTTCAACAACACAAAAAAACCTGTGCAATTGACTAGAGTCAGACTCATAAGTAATCTACGTTAAAAACTAACAGCTCCGAACAATGTTGTATTCTTTAACTCATTAATCAGGTTTTTTTAAAGACAACCATGAAATTAATTCCTGTCACAGGTGTGCAGAATGATCAGAACCTTTTGTAATTATAGCAAAGAGTAGGTTTCTTGCCTTAATTTGTATCCTTAGAATTACAACCTGGTGTCACTCTGAGAGACATGTGGAGGTGTCAGTGACTTGAACGGCAAAGTACTGCAATCAAGAATCTCAAGTAGGACCATCAGCAGCTACAATAGTTACTAATGGAAGAAAAAAATTCCCCACTCACTAATGAAAAAATAAACCCAAATTCATTTAAGGTGAGAATGATTTTGGTCCTGAGGTTCCTAATTTACCTGTGAGTTCCACAAGTTTAAATAGGAAGTAGCTCCATTTAAATCCCTGGGTTTATTTGGGATAGATTTGATGTAAATTAGGTGAGAATTACAATCCCTAATAAGTATTCTCTATGCTGATATGGATTCAAAGAGGGTTTTCCTAAGTCTCCTTGCTTAGTTTATAGACTTCTCCAGCTGGTGGAAGATAACAGAATATGAATATGGTCTGTGAAAGGAAAAGTAAGATCAAGGAGAGTGTTTTTCCCACAGCTAATTAGAAACCAGCAAAATAAAGAAGTAATCAAGCTTGTGTTTCTGCACCGCATAGTTTTGTACGGCCTGGAACTGCTACAAATGTTGGAAGCAGATATGTCATGCCACCTCTCTGCAAGGATAACTTGTTCCCTGATGTCTGTGTGCAGACCCTCATGTTAACTTGCACCTTCACACTACATTCTAGGAGACAGCAGTTACACAGGCCAGGTTATGTGATGGTTTCATAGGAAACTACATAGTACAGTCGGGAAGGATAACACGAGCCACTGTGTATCTCAAAAGAAGACAAGGAAATGCTGTAAGACGTCTGGATATTAAAATCTTCACAGGGATTTTCATATATGAATGGAAGTAGCAATAACCTAGTGGGAAAAGAAAAAAATGTCACTATTAGAAAGGGTGAATTTTTCCTTTTCCCTTCCCCTTTCCTTACCATTTTGGGGCATTCTAACAAGGTTTCCCTCTTCCTTTGAAAACCCAATAGCATGTTTAACAGCTGTAACTCTGGTTCAAATTTGGGCCCGTAAGTGTATTTTAAGAAATGAACTAGTTTAATTTAAATGTTATGTGCAAATTAAAATATGCATTTTGGCTCATGACTGCCATAAATAATAATAATTGGTCTTTTTCCACTGTTCTTATTGGAATACTAAATTTGGAATAGACTTTCAGGGTGAACGTGTTGATAAGATCACTGTTCAGTGATTTTGGTGGTGACTGTTTTGATGTTCTTCATTTTTCAAGTGTGTTACATGCAAAGCTGGTCTGTGAGCTTTGTGTGCCTAGTGGATACTTATAAAGTTATTTGAAAATAGGTCCAATTATGCTCAGTTTATGACATACAGACAGTGGAAAGGTGAAAACAGCCATTCTGATGGTTCCCAACTCAACTGTACAGCC
This sequence comes from Hafferia zeledoni, assembly GCA_035583235.1. NCBI lineage: Eukaryota > Metazoa > Chordata > Aves > Passeriformes > Thamnophilidae > Hafferia > Hafferia zeledoni. Next base: position 60,138,315 of record JAWWEV010000001.1, on the reverse strand, counting down.
TACCTTACTATAGCTGCAACAGCTTAAACATGTGTGAGTTACTAAACTCAGCAGATTTAGGATAACTTCAGGTATTATCATCAGGTAGATAAAGCCATTAAATCGACTGTTGGCAGGCAGGAGGAAAACATAATCCTTAGGAAGTAGTAATGAAAAATATCTCCAGGTTTCCTTTGGCTGACAGGGTCTCCTCATGTCATTTTGGGAAACCCCTCCCAAAAAATAGCTTGAGGTTTATAGCAGAGGTGCAAATATTATTTTACAAATAGCAAAGTTAAAGATAATTCAAAGTGGAAATATTAGAAAACAATGGAACAATTATTTGTATGTAGATGGTCTACAGATTTACTGTTTGATAAGAAAAATGTACAACATGACAAAAATCTCTATCAGCAAAGTGGATAAACAAAAGGCAGTCATCATATGATAGGCAATCAGGCTTTGATCATACTGGTTGGTCTGGCACACATAACTGGTCAGTATGTAATTAACAGTGACTAGGTTAAGTAAATATGGTTTGATTTAGTTTGGTGGTTTTGTACATTTGAATTCATATGCCTCATTTCTGCTTTTTTTTTTTTTTCCTATTTATTATTTTTTTCCTCTGTTTGTTTTAGGTTTTTTTGATGGACTTTAAACCCTGAGTTTTGTACCTACTTCTCCATACAAACAGCAGGGATGTAGTATAGAAATATCTTTGCGTGATTTCTTCTCACTAAACTGCTTGGAGTCCTGTACAGACTACAATAAGCACAGACAGAAACACAAAAAGCAGTGGCTATCTTTGTAAAAATGGTGTCTGAACTCTATCTGGATGTATGCATTGTTTATGTTAGAGAGGGTAAATGGCAAATATTGAATGTAGTACAAGTAAAAAACAATGTAAGGAGTCATAGAAAGAAGCCTGTTCCTCATAGTTCTAGATGAGGTTAAAATACACAACTTAAAATTAAATATCTTATTCCTGAAATATTTTACAAATATTTATGTTTGGCAATCCCAAAGGATTCAGATGTATTTTCATGGCTAAATTCACAAAAAAGATTAGGAAGATTTAGCTTCAGTTTCAGGATTTTTAAAATACTACTGTAATTGTGAAACAATCCTTTTACTAACAGTTATCTATTTTTTTTTTATTTTTTCCCCTATCAGTACTTATATCTGACTACTATTCAAATTAAAAAAAAAAAAATTAATATAAAGAGAAGAGTAGAGGGCACCTTTAGTAACAGTAGTTTTACTTAAGAATCTAATTTTTCAATACCACAATTACATGCATAAAAGCATTGATATCGTAGGAATGAGAGAGGGGAAGGAATGAAGGTATTGGGACACCCACAGATATTGTAGCTAAAATATATATTAAGGCAAAAACCTTTACGTAATAGTTACTTCCTTTACAGCTCTATCCTCTTGTGAAATACGTTGTTGAACATGACACATGGCTGATTTAACCTATGCATAAATCATGCAGGTCATTGCCTCACATATACAGAAACTTACCAGCATCTAATACAATTTCAGAATCAGTAAACCTGCTTTGGTGCACCTGTTTCAACTTCATATTCCTGGCCCACCTGCAGTTCACCAGATGTTCTGGTATTTCGTTGCTTGCATGTGTCTATGTGTACTTTACTGTGTTTACCAAAGAAAATGCTTTGAATAAAGTTATTGGAGACATTTATTTATTTCTGTCGTGGTTTGAGCTGGCAAACTGCCAGCCCTCCAAGACAGAGAGTCAGAGCCTCCCCCCACCCCCAACACCG
>JAWWEV010000001.1:60122752-60136449 GCA_035583235.1 Hafferia zeledoni | reverse complement strand
GGAGTCAGCTGTCGGCTTAGCCCAGCCCAGATCAGCTGACAGCCCCCAGGCCCAGGCTGAACTTCAAAAAACTCAAACTTAAGCCCATCTAGGTGAAACCATAACAATTTCCCTGCTGAGTGACAAACAAGACTAGAGATTTGAAACAGATTTTTATCATTCTCCTTCCTAGAAGTGATAATAAAGAAAAACTTCATGTTAATAATGGAATAAATGAGTCAATATTGTGTGCAACATAACATAAAAATCTACCAGTGTCCTGTGACTTTCCAAAATTCATATTTCATGAGCCTTTACATAAAGTAGGAAATCAATAAACAAGGAAGTAAAATTTATATAGAAGTTTACAATTTGAAACTGTGAAAAGAGATATATTCTTGAAAATTTCCTGAAAGAATAGAAAAAAATGCTCAATGAAAACCTATATGAAAATGAAACAGATAGAAAAAAGTTTTTGGTATGCCTTAGGGTACTAGAAAACCTATGATGAACTAGTTATATCAATATGCATGTGATTTTCTAAGGAGGTTAGAATTGCTCTTTTAAAAAACCTTCTAGCTAGTAATTTTAATTTAGATTACTACCTTAAAGGGAATATTATAAATAATTACAGATCACAGTTAGATCCCAGATAAGTGCTGTACCACTGGGCATAAATATACTGAATAAAACAGTACAAAGAAATTTTTAAGGCAATAAGGTCCAGATTTTCAGTTACTTGCATTGTAAGCATGTTGCAACACTGTACCCCCCAAAAATAGATTGAAATTGTATTACTTATGTTCATCTCTCGATGGCTGCTACACTTCCATAGAAGAAATTTCAGAAAAGAAAAGTCTCCCTTATGTTAATATATCCTTTCCTTCTAAATGTCCCTTGGTCTGTATTCACTGAGTGTTGATAAAAAAAAATTCTCAAGGAATCTATTCATATATTTGAGATTTAAATTAGCTCAGTAATTACAAAATGTCCTTACTTGACACACAAGTGTATTGGATAAATGACGACTTTCTAAACAAAACAAGTTATGTCAATACATTGATGCATTGCGTGGGCTTACTGTTAACTCTGCCATACTAATCACATCCATATCTATTCCTGAAAGATGAAGTCCAGAAAAATGACTGAGATACATGTATCTCAACTCAAGACTTGTATTATTGAAAATATCAGAAATATTTCTAGAGCAACTCTGGTGTCTGAGTTGGTTTGTAAATTGACCTGATAGCTCCATGTAATCCATAAACAGTGCTGCGTTTTATATTTATTATGAGCATTTTTTGCCATGTCCAATACAAGGCCAAAGGCAAACAATGCTTTTTGCAGATTGTTCAGAAAAGTTTGCCCACGAATTCATGAAGTGTAAGGTTTTTTAGTCTTACTCTCAGTGGTTGTTGTTACTAAGAACTAACAGATTTATTTGCTGGATACTGCATATTTCATATCTGACAAAGGTACCTGAAGTGTCTGCTGTCAATTTCTTTTGTCAGTGTTTCTGTATCATCATGCTGTTTCTGCCAGCATGCTGACAAGAAAAATAATTTCAAATTTATTGCAAAACAGAAATCACTGAAACAATCACCCTAGTCAGTATGTGGTAGAAGTACAAAAGAAAAACAAGACACTGTCATTGTTGACAATAATTGCAGTATATCTGCAGGGGCCTTTCACCAGAAACTCTTCTCTTTTTTTTTCTTTTTTTTTTTTTTTTCCTGTTCCCCTAAACTGTCTTAATTTTCCAGACATTCAGGTTGGAAGGTTCAGAGTTTATTGAGAAAGCTCTTAACAGGTGCCCACATGGTATCTCTGTCCAGATTCCAGCTCCCCTTGCCCACCCCATGGTTACCCAACTCACTGGCTAGTCCCACTGGGTACTCAGCCCACTCAGCACTCACTCATCCCTTGGGCACCCCAAACTAGTTGATCCCCCTAAATACCAGGCTAGGTCCTCTGTCCACCTAACAACCCAGCCCTGATGTAAGGCACCTGCACTCCCTTACAAGGTTTTTTAACCTTTACAGATATGTGTTCCTGCTTCTCACTGGTTCTTCCAGCTTGAAATTTCCTATTGAATTACATATATGTATCTATGGGCATCAATTTAAATCCATTAGGGGAAAATATAAACACACTGAGACCCTTACACCTCCAACAGCCCTTATAATTCTCTCATGAAGGGACTTAGGCTCTGATCCCCCTAGCCACAGGCATACAGAGCTGTGAGCCCTGTCTCCCATGACTGCTTTTTCATATTCTAGCACCTAGACCTTGCATCACTTGTGCAGGGGATAGACAGCAAAAATATACAGAAAATGCTGAATAAAGGCCTAGAGATAAATTGTAGAGTAGGCTGCATTGGTCAGGCAGAGGGCTCAGGCAGACAAGAATACTGAGTAGTGTCTGCTTACATACTATAAACCCTTTTTTCCTTTCTCTTATTTCTCATCGCCTTTTTCCTTCCCTGACACTTTCTTTTTCTTCACCTATGATTCTTCCCCTATGAATGTTATATTAGTTTTTTATAGTCCTCCAGATCCCCTTGAAGTATCCAGAATGTTCCCATTTGTCTTGTTTCCCTCTTCTCCTTAGTTACAATGCCCATTTTGTCCCTCTACAGAGTTTTATCCATACTTTCTTAATGACTCATAATTTAGTGCTTGAGGAGTTTTTGTGTAATTTATTGCCTCCCTTACTTTTTTTGCTTACCATATTTCTGTGTCTGTGTGTCTTTTTTATTATTTTCTTTGTTATTATCCCCTTTGACCTGAAAAACTTCATCTGATGGCCTTAATGAACCTGTACTAGGCTTGCATGGCAAGGTTTTGGTAGTGGGAAGCTACAGGGATGGCTTTTGTGAGAAGGTGTCAGAACCTTCCCCTGTGTCTGGCAGAACCAATGCTGGCTGGCTCTGAGATCAATCTGCTGCTGGTCAAGGCTGAGCCCATCAGGAATGATGGTAGAGCCTCTTGGATACTGGAGTCAACCAGGGGCGAAAAAACTGTGCAGTGTCAGTTGAAACCCTAGACAGAGAAGTAAGAACACGTGAAAGAAACAACCCTGCAGACACCAAGGTCAGTGGAGAAGGATGGGAAGGAGGTGCCCCAGGTGCCAGAGCTGAGGTTCCCCTGCAGCCCCTGGTGCAGACCATGGTGAAGCAGCTGTGCCTCTGCAGCCCATGGAAGTCCATGGGGGAGCAGAGATCTACCTGTAGCTCATGAAGAACCCCACACTAGATCATGTGGATGCTTGAAGGAGGCTGTGACCCCATGTGAAGCCCACGGTGGAACAGGCTCCTGACTGGACATGTGGCCCTATGGAGAGAGGAGTCTACAGGGGCACAGCAGTCTGTTCCTGAAGGACTGCACCTCATGGGAGAGACTCACTCTGGGGCAGTTTGTGAACTGTACCCTATGGGAAGGACTCATTGTAGAATTTTGTGAAGGACTGTCTCCTGTGGGAGAGGCCCCACACTGGAACAGGGGAAGAGTGTGAGAATTCACCATTCTGAAGAGGAGGTAGAAGACATAACATGTGATTGACTGACTGCAAACACTTGTCCCTGTTCTCCTCCACTGCTGTGGGGAAGGAATTATAGATTTCAAGAGTAAAAGTAAAGAGAGAAAGGAGGAATGGAGGAAAGGCATTTAAAATTTAGGTTTTTATTTCTCATTACCCTACTCTGAATTGATTGGAAATAAATTAAAATTATTTTCTCAAGTAGAGTCTGGTTTGGCCAATAGTAAGGCTGAGAGTGCCTATCTGACATATGTGTATGCATACACATGGCAATGCCTGTGATGCTAATTGGAGACCAATCTTTCTTTGTCCTTATCTGGACCTGTAAACTTTTAATTCTGGTTTCTCTCCCTAGCCCAGTTGAGGAGTAGAATGATAGGGTGGCTTTGGTAGGCACCAGCCAGGGCCAACCCACCACAGAACCAGATGGTCTTGTATTCCATATGACCCCAAAGGCACAGATTCTTCAAGGGAGTGAGTACACACATGTAAGAATGGACATGAGCCAGCAGTGTGCCCAGGTGGCCAAGAAGACCAGTGGCATCCTGGCTTCTATCAGAAATAGTGAGGTCAGCAGGACCACGGCAGTGATCATCCCCTTGTATTCTCTCTGATGAAGCTGCATCTCAAATCCTATTTTGGTCCTCTCACTCCAGGGCATCGAGGTGCTTTAACACTTCCAGAAAATGGCAGCAAAGCTGTTGAAGAGTCTAGAGCACAAGTATTATGAGGAGCCTGGAGAAAAGAGGCTCAAGATACACCTGGTTGCTCTGGACAACTACCTGAAATGAGACTGTAGCCAAGTAGGGGTCAGTCTCTTCTCTCAGGTAACGAGCAACAGAAAAAGAAAAAATGGCCTCAAGTTGCACCACAGGTGTTTTAGATTGGATATTAGAAAAAAAAATTTCTTGACTGAAAGGTTTATCAAGCATTGGAACAGGTGGTACAGGGAAGTGATTGAGATATTATCCCTGGAGATATTTTTAAGACATATAGATGTGGTACTTAGGTACATGGTTTAGCTGTGGATTTGGAAGTGAATTTTTGATTGGATTTGATGATCACAAAGCCTTTTCAAACCTAGATGATTTTATGGTTCTATTTTGTATATTTTTGACAAGAGTCTGGCTCCGCTTTACATACACCCTGCCATTGTGTAGTTGTAGACAGCAATAGAATCTCCCTTCCAAAGGTTGAACAAACATTGATTTTCTGTGACTGTGTGTATGGAATCTAATTCTCTCTAACACTTCTTGTACTTTTTTCCTTATACATTTAGGTGGCTCTTTTCTGGGTGCATTTAAATATGTCAATGTCATTTGGCAATGCTAGCAGTTAATTTTAATCTTGTGTTTTAAGTATGCATGGAAATTCTTGGTTCTTTTAAAAATATTTAAATAATTTCTGGTCCACCTTATTGAAGTGCAAAACACATGGATCATGGTGTCAATTCTAAATTCTGTTGGTTTTGATCTAGAAAGGCTTATTTTCATTTCAACATCTGGCTTTTACACATAAAAATGCATTTAAAATATTTCATGTTGTATTTTTTCAAATCCTGTAGCTTTTGTATTTGTTCACATGTACATCAGTAATGTCTCAGAAAATATCTCCTATCGCCTCCTCTGTTCTACTGCTTCTATCATGGAAAGGGCACTCTTCTAGCTCTAGATTCAAGATGATTTATAGTGTCAATGCATTACCCAAACTTTTCACTTCATTGAACTACTACTTCATGTAGCATAGTGTTCACTTAGGCCTTGAAAGCAATTTAGCTGACAGGCACAGGCTCTCTGCACTGTGCCCCACACTGTGTGCAAACACAGCGCCAGGAAAAAAAAATCCCATAATTCTAAAAATAATAGTATAAGGATCTGAAGATAAACAGCAAGTCTTCTTTCCTCATTACTCATTTAAACATCAAAAACATTATGTTAGAAGAATCCCTAGTAAAACATATATGATATACAAAAAGCTTGCAAGTATTTGGGATTTGGTTCCACTATATGACTAGTGCAATAATGAGATTTTTTATTTTTTTTTTTTTTTTTTTTTTTTTTTTTTTTGCTGGTCATCTGAGTCACTTTTTAGGTTCTGTTGACATGGAGTCCATTCAAGGCCTACAATTTGGATTTTTATGTAATAGCATGATTATGGCCTATACCTTATTTTACCTGAGAAACTCTCAGGAATCTGGCATCATCTATTTAGGACCAAGCTGTGAATAGCTCTGAAGAGGTATCAAGAACAAAATATTGAAATACCTGAAAAAAAGTTGAAGAGAATTAAGAAACTTGAGACCTTTAGAGAAGGTGGAGTTTTATAGAATAATATGACAATTTGGGTTGGAAGGGACTTCAAGAGTTCTCTATGCCAACCTACTGTTCAAAGCAGGTCAACTGTGAGATCTGATCACGTCGCTCTGCAATTAGTATTAAAAATCTCCAGACATGGAGATTGCACAACCTCTGAGCAACCTGCTCCATAGCTGGGCTGTCCTCAGGGTAAAAAGGGTTTTTTTTACATGCATTTAAATTCCCTTTGCTTCAACTTGTCTCTTTTCCTCCCATCACACAGCACCGTGAAGAGCCTGTCTTTATGTTCTCAATAACCTACCCATGGGTATGGAGTTAGATCTACTCCAAAGCTATGTTCTCTAGTCTGAGCAAGAAAGACTGCCTTGTTACTTTCCAAATACGTAACTTTGAATTTGTTCTGTTCAACATCAAGAGGTTCCTATCAATCCAGTCCTCCCTTAGCCTGTCTAGGTCTTTTAAAATGGCCTTTCAGCTCTCAAATATATCAGCTTATTGTCCATATTTCATTAAGTTGTCTTTTCTTCTGTTGCGTCCAGTGAAGATGGAATATGCAAGACATCTTGAGGCACACCCTTACAAAACTCTAATTGCTACTGGTCTCCAGGAATAGTGCAGCTTCTGACCCTACTCGTCTAATTAATTTTATACCCACCTAATTGAACACCTCTTCAGACCATAAAGTATCAATTTTGATACATGGGAAAAGAATGCTTAAAACCTTGCTGAAGTAAAAATGAATGTTACCCACTGTTTTTCCTCCATTTAAAAATTCATCCATTTTATCATAGAAGACAAAACACTTGTAGTTCCTTGCTGACTATTCTCACTTACACATGTTCAAAAATGTATTCCAAGAGGATTCACTCCATGATTTTTCCAGGGCTGAAAGTGAGTTTGACCAGTATGTAGTTCTATATATTGACCCTTTGGCAAGAAATTTTTGTTTTACAGTCATTTACTCTTACTTTTAATTTTTTTTTGGCATCTGAATTACCTGAAGTTACAAAATTATATCCTTCAAAAAGGGCAAGAAGTGTTTATTGACCAGTGGAGCAATAAAAACACAGAATAACCAAAAACTTAGGTAGAGAAACAACTACTAGCTGTAAGTCTCTTAACAAAAAAATTCTAGTCCTTAAGCTACAGGTGCAAGTAGAACATGCAATCTGATTATAGGATCTTAGAAATCATTGTGAAGAACCATTGTTGATTACTTTCAAATACCTGCAGTGAATATCAAAGCTCCAGATATAGGATGTTTGATGTTCAAGAAAATAATTTCTGGTGGCAAAAAGTACTGGACAGGGATGAAAGCAACTCATAACCTAAGAGAATATAGAGTCTGTCAACATCCTACAAGTTGTTCTCTTTGCCTCTTTGAAGTAAACCCAATACTTCATAAGGGTTCCTAATAAATCCCAAAGAAGAAAGAGGTGAAATAAGGCTAAAACCAGATCTTATCCTATACCGGTCAGATAACAAGGAAAAAATGCCTAACTTTGGAATCCCAAACTGGACTTTGTATCAAGAGAATTTTGTGCTGATTTCAGTGAATCAAAGGAGAATATTAAGAAGAAATATTCCTTGCCCTGTACACCTCTGTCAAGTCAAAGAATTAAGCTCCTAGTCAGAAAATAATGCCCATTGGACTAATATGAAATTCTTCCAGATTACAGTCATTCAAAATAGAGAATTTTATGGTTTAAGAAATCTCATCTTGCTTCTGAGACAGAGCGAAGTCAACAGTTTTATTTGTACTGAAAGAATGATGTGGTCAGGTCAACTAGTCTTTCAGTTTTCAAGAAGGAAACTAAATGCATTTAGGGTATTAAAAGTGAGTATGGCAGAATGTGTCTCTCTTTTGTATGACACATAAGTGTAAGAAGCTACAAACCCTTCGAGGATCATCTAAAAACTGCTGCAGTGATTAGAAATCTGAATGTATGATACTTTCCCTTGAATAGTTGGAAAGCAATAAGGAAACAAATTTAGCTGTACGACAAAGACAGGTGGCAAGGGTAGAACAAAGATCTCTACATAGAAATGTTTAATGATGCAAATGATCCACGATCTCTGTTGTTAGATTATACAACACATTTCAGAGCTTGATGAATTGCAGAATGTTGACTGCATTTCTAGCAAGTCAACAGGTGCCTGAAAAAAGACACAAATCAAAAGCCAATTGAAATTTTATGTAACAATCTGCATGAACCTTGGACAAAGTGGCCAGCATTAATCAGCCTTAGTGTGTATGTAAATGCTGAAATGCCAGCTAACAGTTTTGTAATTAGTTTTCTTAGTGTAAAGCAGTTTTAATGGAAAACATAGACCTTTGTTCAATTACCAGTCAGCATATGGGTCATGAAACAAGAACAAACTATGCCTAAAAATAAAAGTCAATCTCTGGAATTTCCAATAATTTATTTAAAAATTAAGCTGCAGAAAAAATATAATTAAATAAGGGAATACACTGATTGTTTTATCCCATATACCAGTAGTCAGGTGTTATTCACAGAACCTTCCTGGTCCTCTCTGTGAGAAAACCAAGCCCTCAAATTATGCTAAGTATACAAAAATGATATTCTGCTTTTAGAAATAACAGAGCACATGAAGTAACACTGAAAAATATATCCTACAGCTTCCTCATTAGACTTTCATACTTCTACTTCTACCAATCTTTATTTAGAATTTAAAGTTGAGATCTAAAGCACTAGTTAAAGACAAATTACAGCTGGATTTCCTGACATTTAGCTGAAGTGTCCCTTTCATCTGAAGGTTTGGTAAATTTTACACTTTTAAGAAGAGGAACAATTTGCTCTAGGTTAATGTGATTGTCTGCCTAGAGGCAAATTTTCAAAACCTATGTAGATGCAAATATTACATGTGTAAGAATCTACATTTCTATGGGCAAACTGAATTTGCAAGTGCAAATTGCATGGCAGAAAATGGAATTTTACACATTCAAAAGTTGTAAGTTCCCTTGGACAGATATGTGGCATGGAACTATGAAAGCATTCTGGGAATGACAGCTTACAGAGCAACCCCATTGAAGCATATATTAGGCAGCTTAAACTGATAAGGAAATACAGATGATTTCTTTTTAGGTGAGGGAAAGATCTTTCAAGCTCACAAGAACAAAAAATAATGCAATCACTGGCAACAGGACTATGAGGTCCTATGTATTGAATCAGTGTTTACTGAGGACCAAAAAGGTCAGAAACAAGGCTCAGAATATTTTCTTTTCAATACAGAAAGAATAGGAGAAGGATTCTGTGTCAATCTAATGTGTGGTTTATTTAAGAAATAATTGATCCTAAAGTTAATAAAAGCCTAAAAGCAGAGAGCCTTTGTTATCCTAAAAGTAGTCAAAATTCATTGGTTACCATGACTGTTGGTACACTTCTGCCCTAAATGTAGACAATTAAATTTGTAATCTACATCTAAAACTCTCCCATGGCCTGTGTTATATAACTACTCCAAGAGAAGATAAATAGACCCCTGGAGACTACCTGTCAATTGATAATAAAAACTGATTAAAATGGTAAATCAGGCTTTTATTATTGTGTTTAAAATTTAGATTATCTAACTACTAATCCTCTAAGTCAAGCAGTTGAGTTCCACTGCAAGTAGACATCTGGAGAACAATAGTTGCACCAGGTGCTCCAGAATTCTGCTTTACAAGCCAAATGTGAAAGCTTTCGCACCAGACTTTATTACATTTCAAACTGTCGTAAAAGCCTGTACTCACCTGAGACCTTGTCTGATCCTACAGTAATCTCTGGGGTTAAACTGTGAATGTTATTTTTCTTTTCTTTTTCTATAAGTGAGTTATGTTTGCCTACAGTTACTACAGTTATAGCAAATTCCTTCTTTTCAGAAAGGTACAAGGAGACAGAAACCTGATTAAACCAATTTTCTCAGAATAATGGTTCTTTCTTCTATGAGGTGTGTGTCCTGATGTCTGCTAGGAGCTTTCCAAGTTCTTTCTATTTCCCCCTCCTTTTTATTATACTGTTAAGGTCTTTTACATTAATGCAGATTAATTTAATGAGGTTATTCATGGTCACTATTCTTACTTGTAGAGGTATATCTTGATATATGTTGTAATAAAACATAATCCTATTTCTTTCAAAAAGAGTGCTCTGGTAAAAACTATGTTTCTTCTGTACCATTGTCAAAAAATTAGCAATGAAGCAGACTGCAAAGAATTTGCTCTTTGTGCTTGTGCTCTTTCTCAATATCTTTTTCTCACAGGCTTTTAATACTTTTAGTAATTTTATTCACTATATACATACCTTCTTAAAAAAAAAAAAAAATCCTGTCTATTTTACCAAGAAATACTCTAAGACACACTCATTATGGATTTTTTTTCACTAGCTTTTATTTTCTACCATCCTACAGAAAAAAGCTTTCAACATCACAAAGTACAGATATTATTGCCATGTTCTTTGTTATTTATCAAGTTCCACTTTCCCCCTTCCTTTGTTGTGAGTACTACTACAGTGGTATCCCACTTTATAATCTGTCTTTTTCTGATATACTTATGAGGGAAGTACCTCAAAAGTACATGGCAATATCAACCAGGTACAATATCTATGTGGTTGCAGTCAAGTTTTTCATATAAAATTCTTGAGCTTCAGAGACCCAATCTAAAGTGAACCTAAAGTTAGTTTCTAACATCCCGTCATCTGATCTGCACTTCATTTACATTTGTATTTGTAGTCTTCAATATAAGGAGTCTTTCCACAATAATGTGTCTTCAGAGGTTTGCCTAAAATGAATGGGTTGAGAAGTCTTACTTATTATGTTAACTCTGGGATCATAAGATACCCTGTGACCTAGTTTCAAATGGATACCCTCAGCTGAGTTCTCCCTCCTTCTGCTTCAAGATTCTTCACAGTGCAATTCTAGGCAAAAGGTTGATTAGACTCCATCTTTCTTTGGGTTTGCACTATTACAGGCATACAGTGATTCAAGACCTTTGCTTTTTTCATTTCTCCTTTGTTGGCATCCTTCAGGTGGAATTATGAAAATGGAACAAACTTTCAAAATATCTCTTTGTTGTCACTTCATTCTCATGTAATAGTCTTTTTCTTTTGCCATTTGTGAGCACCTCCTAATTTTATATAACAGATAAAAGGTAAGAGGTCAGAACTGTAAAACTGTCAAAAGCAAATAGAAATTTAAAGGAAGGTCTCACCTCTATCTAAATAATTTCACATTACTTTTATTCTTTTTTTTTTTTTGCTCAAATGTCACTTTTAAGATGTTCTAGAAGGTTAGTATTTTAGAAGTCTGTGAAAAAATGCCTTCTTATCCCCAAAAGAAGGAGGTACTCCAGCTGATAGTAATGGATTTTGACAACTGTATCTTTGGACATCCTACCCATTGCAGACATAAAAAACAAACTTTTGTGTGCCCTTTTAGTAATCACTTTTTTGGAGTTGTCTGTTAATGGTTCCTTAATTGCATTCTGTTTCAAGCTTGGGAATTTTTCGTTTCCTCTTTCCTCTTGACATGACCTTCAATGTAAAATGATTCTGCTTCTTTTGTTCCCAGTGTTCTAAATTAAGTTCTTTATGTCTTTTCCATTTGCTTTGGTTTTCCCTAATTTTAGCCTGTCTATCAGTGATGGTTTAATCAGTGCATCCTAATTCAGGCTCTTGTCCTGTTCCTTCTCCACTGTGAACTACTGCTGTTTCTTCTGGATGCTGTTAACTTCTGCATCTACCATCTTTGTTATCTGACAGAATTTATTTGGAGAGGGAGAAGGATCAGGAAAGACTTTTTGTGCTTTTGCAATTTTGGCATCATGTTTTGTTTTTTATTTGGCTGGAAGGTTTCTTCAGCCATTTTTTAGGAAATAATTTATCTTTATGCTTCTGAGAGGTTAGTTTGGGAAACTGTCCTTTGTTATATGTTGCCAAAATGATCTTAGGTCTTCTCTCTTACATCTCTTTGCTGTCTCTCCATACAGCATCTCATTCCATGGGAAAGCATCAGCCTTCATAAACTTCTACAAACGGTAATAGCAACAAATTCCTATAAAATATTTCCATGCTTTCAGTGCTTGATGAAGTCAGAAATATCCTTTGTTAGTACATATATTGTCCTAGTTAGATAGGCTGGGACCAGCTTATTACTGTGTGGGTGTAAGCAAAACTGTATTCTGCACCCTGTATGTCATTTCTCATGAACTATTAACAATGCCTCATTTGCTGCCCAGGACACATCTGACCTCTAAGGCTACAAGCTGGGTGTTGAAGAACCATGTGAGATAGTGTCTTCACATCAATGACTCAGGTCTGATAAGTTCCCTCCAGGGAGATATTAGCACCTTCACACCCAGCCTGAGGAGTCATGTCTGCCAATGGGCCATCAAGGACTCCAGGAATATCCCAGGACTCACAGGGTAAATCACTCATTGTGAAACTCCTCACCCTGGAGGAGGTACTGCACATTCCCACCTAAACTTAGGCATATATAACCTTGGTGTTTGGGAACTTTTGATACCACTCATCAGATCCAGAGGAGGACCAGAATCTCAACAGGACTGAGACTACCGCTCTCAAGCAGACTGTGACCGTCATCTGCGCCGACAGGTTTTTCCTTTTACTTTGGACTCAGGTGGACCATATGATGCTCAACAGAGGGGCTAATGAACACCATTCTGTTTGTGCCCCAGGGTGCTGGGTTATACATCTGGGTTTTGTGGATTTCTCTTAGTATCATTGCATTTATTGTAATATTTTTGATAAATTGTAACTGTGACTTATAATCTCTTTTGAGTTGGGTTCATTTCTCCTGCCAGTTTACCTTTAACCCAGCATGCATATATACTGTTCTCCCTACCTGCATCTGCTGAAAGTGTGTGGTACTGAAGTGCAACATGCCACTGCAATCTAGCCTAAAGGTCACCAAACTCTGCATAATCATTCAGCCATATGGAGACTCTTATTTGTCATCATCATCATGATGGCTAGGCTTCGTGAATGAAGAATGGGAAGGGCACTACCCATGCTTGCTGCAAGCGTGCTGGTGGCTAAAAAGGCCAATGTGGGATAGGCAAGTCTGGTCACAAAAGGCACAGGAGAAAGTCTCCTTTGCCGATACTGGTGAGGAACAGTTCTTTTTACATTGTCTTTTCTCCTCGAGACTCATTCTGTGTGCATTCTCAAAGGAAGCAGCAGCATCGTGAATGGTGTGTCTCCATGAATCCTGATTGGAGGTCAGAGTGGATTATTGATGGCAGTCAACATGGCCAAGTCTGAGATATTGTTTCAGGGAGTCCTTGTATGTTTTCTTTGGGGCTCCTGTCTTGTGGCAGCTGGTGGCGAGTTCACCATAGAGCAGTCTCAGGAAGGCAGTGATCCTCCATCCTGGAGAGGTGCCCTGCCCAGCACAGCTGTGTTCTCATCAGCATGGCCTCAATACTGGTGACCCCTGCCTGTTCAAGAACGGACACTTTGGTCACGTAATCAGTCCAGTGAATGTTTAGGATTGTACGGAGGCAGCGCTGATGGCAGAGTTCAAGGAGTCACAGGTGGTGGTTTTAGATGATCCACGATTCAGATCCATATAAAAGACTAGACAGTACAATGGCTCTGTAGACACTAATCTTTGTACTTTTCTTCAGGTGTTTATTGGACCAGACTCTTTTTAGAGTTTTCCAAAAGCTCTGTATGCCTTTGCTAGCCTGTTGCCTATGTCTTTGTCAATCTTATCATCCAAGGAAATGATGCTTCCCAGAAAAGTGAACTGCTGGACTGACTTAAGCTCTGATTTGCCTGTGGTGATGTGGGGATGATGGAAGACTTCCTGAGGTGCAGGTTGGTAGAGAACTTCTGTCTTCTTCAAGCTGAC